>OX359247.1:46980146-48180146 GCA_947179485.1 Allacma fusca
CGGTATCGAGAATCTGAACATGTTTGATGTAGCCAAGGGTTTCATTCCAACGTACGTATGTTATTCCAATGTATAAAATGGAATTCTCACAGTCATTGCACATCGTATGAGCTACATACAGTGTCAAAATCAGAAATAATACCAGCGAAAAGTATTTTGAGCAACGTACTTTATTTGAATTACATTTCATATTTCATTGAGAGTAAGTAAATACCAAATACTTTTGTACTTCCTGGCTCTCAAAATACTAAGTACAAAATACTTGCTTAATGCTTACCAACTTTGAAATACAAAATACAAAATACTTTGTGGTCTGAAATACTGTATTTGAAAATACTGCATAGCTCTGGAGGCCAGTGTTTAAAAGTGACGGAAAGTAAAGCTTTTTACGAATGTAAAGTTTTTCCTTCTTATTTATTTACACAAAAAATTTGTATCCGAAATTGCGTTTGTTTGTACGAAGTGTTATGGGCTCATCAGGATCTATTTCACAGATCTTAACAGCAGGAATTGCGGACGTGGGTGGAAGAGACGGTAGTAGAAATTGAGCTTAAAAAGCGAAATCGAGTGTAATGGAGGATACATTTTTGAAGTTGTGATTTTTTCAAGCAAAATCTAGATGTTATAAAAATATTTCAATTTTCAACAAATATGAACAGTACAGTACAAACATTGGGCCCACATTATCATGCGCACAACAAAATATGATGTGGACACATTTTCATTTTATCACTACAAAGTTGACTTTTCTCGGTTTGAAGGTTCTGATCACTAGATTCTGTAACTTTATGGATAATTGTACAAAGGCATATCTATTTGCAGGAGCTCCGTTGAGAAGTCACCATTAGAATGATTAGTTGCATATGTGAAAACGTCCACCAATCATTTATTTCGTACATGGAAAGGATTTTACTACTGTGTGCATTAAATGTTAAATTGGGATAGTTGCAATTTGTTAGCCAAGTGATACTATAAAGGGTTGGAGGGAAGAAACGGAGAAAGCGCCTGTCTTAAGTCAATAAATAGTTCCTGATTGTGGGTATATTAAACGATTGAGGGATGAAAATGATGAGATTTAACAAATCAAGAACAGTGTGAATTAATTTTTCGTTAACACTTCCGCAAATACTAGAATCCACTACCTTTATTTAAAATACAATTTTTTTAAAACCAGTCACAATTCTCTATTTTGAAAATTACACAACAGTCGACAATTGCATGGCACCGATACTAACGGCTTCAGCTCTTCAAGTTTTTCCCAAAGGACTCAGCCAAATTCTAATGCTATCTCTGATCATAGTAGCCTAACAAGCCAAATAGGTATTTTATTTTGTATTTTGGCATCGAAGACCAAGTATTTTGCATAGCTCTGCTGGCCTCAAATCCTCACTCAGGTCAATGAATAAAATTTTAGTAAATCCGGAACTAACTTAACACAAATCTCTAAAAAATATTTTCTGAGTCAATCGCTTACGTGGACTATTGGAGGAAAATGATTATAATATTTACTGCATATACACATTTACGACAAAGAAAGATAATTTGTAAAGACTAAGAAAAATGAGTGGGAAGAGAAAACAAAAAAGCTAACCACATTTTGAACAGAACATAGAACATGCCAGAATCAGAAATATCTACACTAAAATTTTCAGAATCCCTTGAAAGGCTTTACATTCATAGTAAGAAAATTCCATCAAATAGAATAATAAGTTGCACGCAGCGAAACATTATACTACAAAGCTGTTTTAATCAGGATATGTTTACAGCCGTATTGCATCGTTATAGAAAATTCCCGGTTTAGTTTTGGGAAACAATTTGTAATATTTGTTAATAATTTTCTAATCAGAAATGTTCTGTAAAATGGGACGTATGTATGAACAATAATAAGCATTCCAATGGCTCAAATGTTCAATAAAATCATTGTAAGTTGAATTTTACTTTCAGTACTTCCAATACAGTGAAATAATAGTCACACTTGATAATTTTGTGCCATTCTGTGCATGATTGTCATTATTAGCGAATTCGTGCAACAAGTACATTCGAATTCGAAGAAATCAATAATTAACAGTACGGAATGTAAGCTATATTCTATATAAAATAGTTTAAATTCAAGTTGACAAAATAGAAATCGATTGTTTACTTTAACTGTCCTTCGAAACATTCTTCACTTTTCACTGAAGACAATATGGAGATAAAAACAATTCCAAAGTTTAACTATCGATAGTTTTATTGAATATATTGTTGTATATAATGTATATGAATACAATGTAATGTTGAAAACAAATACCAAGGTTTTGATGGTAAAGTCTAAATTTCACTATAGTTTATTGTTCTTTCCTCACGACACTTCTTTGACCCCAGATCGTTTACTATTTCTCAATTGGGAAAAGAAAATGAATTTCGCACGGTGAGCACTCATGTTTCTAATTCTTTAAATATTTAATCAAACGGATTAAGACAATTTCATTTCAAAAAGGGTATATTATTTTTTACAGGGAGCTTATCCTACTTTTTGCAATACTTGTCTTTGTGTCAGTACACCTTGAAGAATGTTTCGCAAGTCCACCGGATGTAAGTCTGTGTATCATAATGTAGGTTTAAGTGAGTGTAAATACTTTTATAATCGCCAAGTGATTTTGAGAATCAAAAGTTTCACATTCTGTGATGTTTCTACATTTCAGTTAGGTTAACAAATAAGTGTTGAACAAATAAATTTTACGAAACTGTTTGTTAAGAAATGTCGCGTAAAATACTTAGAGAAAATTGTTAACAGTTGTAACGCAGTTGCATTTCAATAAGATTTTATAAAAAAGGTTTATCACGTTAGTTATTTATTTAAGTTAAAGGTTTATTGTGACATCTGCAATTAAACATCTGTGCTCACAATAGTCTGACAACGCTTAATTGATGTATCCTTTTACTACAGCAACCCGGTTGCCATCAAGTTAATGAGCCTTGCAATCACCCTGGTTACTGTTGTGGCCATTTGAGATGTTGCATTGGTTTCTGGACTTGCTGCTAAAGATATTTGGACTTTCCAGCTCATAGAACCTCTTAACTATAATTAACTACACTATTTAATTATTATAAAATATATATAGTTTTCCGAAGCAATGGTTTAACAATTCCAAGATCCATTAGAATTCCTGTTATTCCCTAATAAAAAATTAACTAATTATGAGTTGTTAACACAACCGTTTTCATATTTTATTCACTTGATTTACATCAATGCATATAATGTTTCCTTATGTGATGATTGTCTCCGCAGAAGAAAATATGTTGCCTCCATCTTCATGGGGTTTGGAGAACATACATTAATTTAACCTGTCGGTTGTCGGTGTGTACAATACGTTCATCGAGCGGGTTCAATCGTCGAATACATGCATTAATCGATCGCTTAAAATTGTTTTGGTAGGAGGAATTACAACTATCACGTATGCATGTAAGTGCAATCGCTGTCCATAATTTTGAATTGCAAGCGCGTTCAAATGGTTTCCAATGGATACATCTAATAATTAAACTTGCACTAAATGGTTAAAATTCTAAAAGCTCACAAATAGATGTTTCAAGAAGAGATAGGGAAAAGCAAGGATTTTATGTTTCAAATTAGTAAAAGAAATCGGAGAACAAAAAGTTGCATTATTGTTACCACTTCTTGGTGTTTATAGCGGGTGACCCCGTGACGGGTATAACTGTGGCAATGGATTATTTTTGGGACCGACTACTCTAGTTTTCTACGCGGCATACCGTACAATTCTTCCGGGGGGATCTGAAGTCGCTTAACATTATTCTTGGTCAGATAAGGGCAACCACTAAGAATACTATAAAGCTCATCACAACGAGTTTGCATGGGAATCATGTCAGGCGATTTCGTAGGCCACGGGTGGACATTTATGTGGCTCTTTTGAAACCATACGTGCAGAGTTTTGGTTGTTTGCTTATAGGACGTTTTTCACTCTTTCAAGCAGTGAGCACAATGCAAGAATCATTCCTGTTTTGCTTACAAATACTTTAATTTAAAATGATTCCGGACATATTTGGTTAATTATCAACTACAGTACGCTGCTCACCTAATCAATTCATTTCCCCATAAATCAATTATTTTATAAAATCATATATTTGATATTTAGCACATGGTTTTAATGCAAATATCTGACAGGTCAGCGGAGACGCGAAATTAAATCCAGAAGTTTCCTTCTTATGTTGTTGGAGGATATACAAAGTACTATGAATTGAATGTAACTTAGTTCGTTTCAGTATAAAATGAACAATCAGTATGATGAGCTAGAAAATATATCATATTTCTAAAAATTGTAATCGAGATAAAAATCATCATTATAATAAAAATGATTACAAACGCGAAATCCGTAGCAAACTGGGACCCAACAACATGCGTTACATGCAAGCCCTTTTAAGGTCCCTTTAGAAAATTAAGACCTGTTCTCTGTCAATGTTAAGACGTCTTAGTGGTCATTTGTTTTGCCCTAAATTTGTCTCGGAAAACAATATTAATATCAATTTTGTATAATACTTTTTAAAATCCCAATTTACCGTGCATAGCCGATTCTGGTTTTGTGTGGTAGCTTCTTTTGAATTCAAGTTTTATTTTGTTAATTAAATTTGCGAACATTATATGTTTTGTCAAGCCAAACCTCGCACACAGCCTATACTTAATTTGGACATCCTAAATTTCTACCTTAAAATATGTGTCAGGACCTGCATCACTTTAATTAGACCTTGAACGTTTAATTGAAATACAGGGTACCCACTTTCCATTGCCTTCGCTATTCTGTTGGCCTCAAATGAGTAAATAATTTGTATACACTTGAGTAGGTCACTTGATATGCCTACTTATGCTAGCACCATTACAAACACTTGATTGGGTCACACTATATATCTACTGAGGCAGAATTGTTCAAGTAGGGTAATTGTTTACCTAGTGCGGCGCAACTTAGTTTGAGTAGATTGGATTATAACTGGTGAGTAGTCCCCGCACACCTATAAAGAAGTTATTATCAGTAAAAAAAATTAAACGTTGACTAAACACGCTTTATAAGACCAGAATGTTTTTTGAAATTTAAACGCTTACCTACTATGGAATAAAGTAGGGCGCTATTTGTACGGTACGGCACCAACACTCTCAGGAAAGGTGCTACCGTGTTCTGAGGGGATATGAGTAAGGTTGACCTAAAATAGTATTTTTTGGTGTGATGATTTTTTATTCTACTTTTGAGCTTGCAATTTGGCGATAACTTGGACAAATATGCTCCCGCCGATTATAGTAGCTGCTTTTAGTGGCAGCGATATTGCCAATAATTCTCACTTTCTTGGTTGAAATTAGGGATATTCATATAAGTCTCCGTCTTGTATGCAGCTTTGTCTCAATTCTATTAAAAATTAAGCAAATACAGTATGATACTTTGAGAAAGATGTAATCGCTTCCAGGGTTGCACAATTGAATATGATCTAGGCTTTATGCCTGCCTACCTTAAAATGCCCTGAAAATGCCAAAAACGACGAACATGCCCTGAAAATGCCCGAGATTTTGGTCATTTCGTATGGCGTTTTCGGCATATTCACCAGTTTGCCAGAATGATATACACTGGCCATTTTTACGAAGATGCTTTTTTACTCATTCGCAAAAATTAGAATTTTCAACTTTTGAAAAAATTCGTTTTCGTAAAAAACGCAAAGCGTAGATATGCACTTATCCCCCCTTGAAAAAAAATATTTAAGAATAACTTCTACACCCTTTGACCAAATCCGAATATTAAAGGCTTAAAGTCAATGACAGAATTTGTACAACCTCCAATGTTTAACTCACCTCTTCAGCATGTATAGTTTACGAGATCTGAAGCTGTTTATACCCAAGTTTTCCCTTGAGTCTACGGAATTGCCTATCCTAATACATTGCAGTTTTTTTAAAGGTCTTCCCCCACAACAACTTTGATAAAAACTTGCACACATGTCTGTCTAATTATTGCAAACTAGTGTGCAAAATCTTATAATGTGCGAACAAGGGCTTGGACCCTTAAAAATTAATTACTTAAAAATGCGAATTATGGTTGTCATAATCATAACGTTCAATATTCGAGACGTAACTTGAAGTCTTTCCAATATTAACAACTAATTAAATTATTTGAGCTTCATGAAAATTTTAATAATGAATTACTATTATATATTATGGACTCATTAAGTCAAGAAAATTTTGAAAACAATTGAATAAAAAATGAGGTTTTAAAAAAAACCAAAACGAAGATGCTTTTACGACTCTAAAAAGTGAAAAACTAGCATTATTTGGTATGGGAGGAATTAGAGCAATAATGAACGAAACAAAGCATCTCGGGTGCAAACACATACGTATACATAAAATATTATTCGGTAGCACCCGAGATGCTTTGTTTCGTTCATTATTGCTCTAATTCCTCCCATACCAAATAATGCTAGTTTTTCACTTTTTAGAGTCGTAAAAGCATCTTCGTTTTGGTTTTTTTAAAACCTCCTTTTTTATTAATCCTCTATTGTAAATATTAGCTAGTTTTTTAATTACATATTCAAGCCCATTTACTCTGAAGAAAGACATAATGTTGATTTTCTATAAAAAAATCAAATTATCCTAATTAATTATTTATGGTCAGAAGTTTAAAAAACGGATTAAGAAAGGATTTGAAGACCTTAAAAATTTTGCAATAAAATTCATTTTAAGTTTCATAAAAGTTCAACAAAATAAAACACTCAACTCTATTATAGATGACTTTACGTGGTTTTAAAGAAAGATTTTACCAGTGCTTGTGAATACTTCAATTTTTTTAATGAACAATATTTAAAAAACAGCGCAATCACTATCAAAAATGAAGTTTTATTAATAATGAATTTTGATTTTTATAAATTTATTACTTAATTTTGCGGTTATAAAATAATTCAAAAGTTGAAGCTTCAATCAACTTCAAACTTGCTTAGTTAATTTTTATTCGCCCAAGTTAAACACTGTAATAATTATTCTAGTTGAATTTTAATAGGTAAAAATTTACAATTTGCAATGTTTTGAAGCTCTGTTGGAAATGCAACATATATATGTAATAATGTATGAGTCAGAGTGGTGTAGTTTTGGTTGGGGAGATTTGAGAAATACTCGGCCGTTGTGAATCTTACTCCCATTCATTGTTTGTGGTCTATTGTTCTGGGGAGTTGAGGAATGCGGGACGTTGAGACTTGGCTATGTTTTGCATGCATGTGTCTCTTTCACGTCTGCACATTTTGTTTTCAAATATATGTATGGAAACGTTTGAGGAGAAGAGTTGTTGTAGAAATTGGCTGGAATGACGCCGTTGGCTTACACTAAAAAATAAAATTGACCGTTAAAACTTTGCATAGCATTTTCCCGTTCTTTTAATTGTGCCCTCACCAACAGTCTGCATTTTTATGTATTTGGTAGCTTATTCAAGGAGTCCCAGCAGTTACATTTCTAAGTGTAGTTTCTACATTTTGTGGCGACCGTGACAGGACTTGTTGGTGTTTTAAAAATGGACAATTCTAAGAAAATTAGAATGCCTATTCGGGCTGCATTCACTCGTAACTACAACCAACTGGAAACTGAATTAACCCGTGAGCCGCCGGATAGGGTTGAACTGGAATCGGTCTTTGCTATTTTGGAAGAAAAAGTGCGTGAATTAGAACTAGCTGATCATGCAATCCAAGATCTTATGATTCAAGACGATGTCCCAGAAGATGAATACGCGCGTGAGTGTGAAGCTATAGATAGCTATAAAGAGAGGTTTGTGCGAGTTAGAGTCAGAGTCAGTGATATTCTCGCCAAAGTAAATCAGACCCAAGATGCTGCTTCCGTGTACGGAGATACTGAAAGTATCGCAGGAAGCAAGAAAAAGTTCAGACTACCGAAACTGTAGCTACAGAAATTCGGAGGCGATCTAAAGGATTGGCTGTGTTTCTGGAGCCTTTTTAAGAAAATCCACGAGGACCCAGACATAAACGCGGAGCTCGTTGAGAGCTACCCTCCTACCGCCGAGAATTACCCGAAGGTCGTGGATAGCCTCAAGCAGAGATTTGGAAGGGACGACTTACTCGTTGAAGTCTATGTTCGGGAGCTTCTAAAGCTGGTGCTTCAAAATGCTAACAACTCCAAAGATAAGATTGCAGTGACCAAATTGTATGACCAGCTCGAATCTCACATAAGAGCGCTTGACACATTGGGAGTGACCAGCGACAAATGCGCTGCTATGCTGTATCCCCTCGTAGAGTCCTGCTTGCCCGAGGAAATTTTACGAGCATGGCAGAGGTACTCACCAACGGCTACTACGGTTCCGGGATCTGCTGCGGATCCATCGAAGAACCGATTAACGAAGTTATTGGAATTCCTTCAGTCAGAAGTCGAAGGGGAAGGGGAAGAACGGATTCGACTTGCGAGAGCTGGGTTCGGGCTTATTACCAAAAAGGAGAAGCATTTCAGAGAAAAGGAAGTTCCTGAAGAGGTTCCGACCGCCGCTGGTCTCTTTTCCGGAGAATCTACCCCGGGAAATAAGGGTCCGTCATGTGTATTCTGTGACAAGAAGCACGTTGGTCAAGAGTGCTTTCAAGCACAAAAGATGACATTACCAGAGCGTAGAAACCAATTGCAAAAGAAGAGGAGTTGTTTCAGTTGTTTAAAGCAAGGACACTTAAGCAAGGATTGCAAGTTGCAAGTGAAGTGCCTCGTTTGTACTTATAAACATTTTCCTATCATGTGTCCAGATCTTGTGTGATAGTAAATTACAGAAGACTGTAGAAGATCCCGTTGTGAAACTCGGTCTTGCGAATTTTACCAGTAAACCCGAAGTCTTATTAAAGACCCTTCTTGTACACATAAATTTCCAGGGGAAAAGCAAGAAAGTGAGGGTAGTAATCGACGACGGGTCCCATCGATCGTATATTCGGAAGAGCTTGGCTGAAGAGATGGGATTTACTTCGACTGGCGAAGAGCCAATAAGTCATGCTCTTTTTGGTGGGAGCATAACGGATCAGGTCACCCATCAGCGGTATCAAATTCCAATCGGCAACTTGGATAAGAGCTATGAGTGCGTTCTCAACCTGTTGGATCAACAGAAAATCTGTTCACCAGTACCAAAGGTACCACGTGGACCATGGCTTGGAGAGCTTTCAAGGCTCAATATATGGATATCAGACGTTGGGTCTGATAATGCGGGAATCGACATCTTGATTGGTGCTGATGTTGCCGGAAGCATCTTGACAGGTCGCATTCATCGTCTGAACTCTGGTTTGGTGGCCATTGAAACCAAACTCGGCTGGACATTAATGGGAGAGGTTCCTGGAGCAAGAATCGTGGAATCTGCCGCTCTGATTGTAAGTAGCTTACTAAATGCGGAAACATGTCTTTCTAGTTTATGGGAATTAGAGGCTATTGGTATTCGTGATCCAGTGGAGGTTAACAACCGGGCTGACCTAGAAAAGGCAGCCAAAGATCATTTCCGAAGGACAGTGGTAGTGAATTCTGAGGGTCGTTACGAAGTCCAACTTCCGTGGTTAGAAGGGCATCCAGTACTTTCAAGCAATCGAATCCTGGCAGAAAGAAGATTGAAAGCAACTACTGACAAACTGCATGCAATGGGTAGAATAACGGATTGCCACAATGTTTTTGAAGAATGGCTGTCCTGTGGCGTAATTGAAAGAGTCCCGGAAAGTGAAGTTGCTAACTTCGGCCATTATTTGCCTCATCGGGCAGTCATAAAAGACAGCAGTGCTACAACTAAAATTAGGCCAGTGTTTGATGCCTCCGCGCATGAGAGGGGGTTCCCCTCTCTTAACGATTGCTTGGAAAAAGGTCCTAATTTAATTGAACAAATTCCGATCATTTTTACGCGTTTCCGGGAGAAAAGGATTGGAGTGGTTGCGGACATAGCCAAGGCCTTCCTTCAGATTAGCCTTACTCCGCGGGATCGAGACTTCCTTCGGTTTTTGTGGTGGTCGGATCCGTCAACGAACCAAATTGGACATTTTCGGCACAAGAGAGTTGTTTTTGGCGTTTCCAGTAGTCCTTTTCTACTTGGAGCAGCTATTGAGTTGCACTTGGAAAAAGCCCCGAAACATTTGCAAGCGACTGCTGAAGTCTTGAAAAGATCATACTACGTGGACAATTGCTTGGTTAGTGTGAATGATGAGCAAGAACTTGAAAGATTTATTTGTCAGTCTCAAGAATTGATGGCTCTGGGTAAATTGGATTTGAGAGGGTGGGAGCATTCGGGTATGAGAAGAGAGACATTCCACGCCGAGGAAATTAATGTTCCCGTGCTAGGGTTAATGTGGAACAAGTTTGAAGATACGCTGAGATGTGACATAAGTTCCTTACCGATAGGTGCGGGACGAGTTACAAAGCGAAGTATGCTGTCCGTTGCTCAAAAACTGTTTGACCCATTGGGGCTTTTGTGTCCAGTGACAGTCCATTCCAAGAAGTTGCAGCGAGTACGTGGGAACTGAAAGTAAGTTGGGATGCTGAACTAACTGCAGAAATTGCAGGTAATTTTAGAAAATGGGCAAATGAGCTGCCATTGTTGGCTGAAGTGAAAATCCCAAGATGGATTGCCCGGGGTCATAGCAATAACTGGAGCTTACACACATTTTCAGACGCTAGCAAATTGTCATATGTAGCTTGTGTGTTTTTAAGAAGTCAAAGTGAGGATGGAATCGTAGTCCAGTTGATGCTAGCCAAATCTCGAGTGGCTCCAATAAAGATGGTAACGATTCCCAGACTTGAACTCCTGTCTTGTGTGGTTGGGACTCGATTGGCTGAGACGGTGAAAAGCTGTCTGAATTTGAAGGATGTTCCTTGTTATTATTGGAGCGATTCGTCTACCGCTTTGAGCTGGATCCAGAAGGAAGAACCGTGGACAACATTTGTTGGAAACCGCGTGAAGGAAATCAGAATCACAACGAAATCGCAGCAGTGGAGGCATGTGCCCGGTAAAATAAATCCGGCAGATTTACCTTCCAGGGGATGCACAGCTCGGCAATTAATTGCCTCCAAATGGTGGGAGGGTCCCGAATGGCTGAAGCTATCTGAGGAAGAATGGCCAAAGTCGCATCCAGAATTCAATCAGGAAGAAGTTTGTAAAGAAAGAAAGAAAATGGATGCGTCAATGCTTTACTCAGGGCCGGACTTGAAGCCTGTGTCGGACTATTTTGCTGATGTAAGTTGCTATACCAAAATCATAAGAAGATGTGCCTTATATTACCGTTTCCTGACCTGGCTTAAATGCAAGAATACAAATAAGGAACCGTTTACGGTCCAGGAGTTAAGTTTTGCTGAGCGGAAGCTCTTACAATTAGTACAAGTGGAAGGATGTGATTCTGCCCCGGAAAACTTCAGTAAAGGCCTGCTTGTAGAAAAGGATGAAGAGGGGTTATTCAGAGTAAGAACGAAGTTGACCTGGAGAGATGAGCCAAAGAATTTTAAGTATCCAATACTTTTACCACCGGCACACAGAGTCACTGTTTTGCTCATCGAAGAAGTACACATTCGGAATTGTCATGCGGGTGTGCAGACGATGATGTCCCTGTTGAGGGAGAACTATTGGATCATAAGGGCTCGAAAAACAATTCGTAGTGTGATTTCAAAGTGTGTACGCTGCCGAAGGTTTGAAGCTTTCAGGGTCGTGTCGCTTCCTGTGGCATTACCTTTAGACAGAGTCAGGGAAGCCGATATATTTGAAGTCACAGGAGTTGATCTAGCCGGGCCGCTGTACTTAAAGGGGGGCTCCAAATCCTGGATTGTTCTTTTTACATGCGCCGTTTACAGAGCCGTGCACTTGGAGCTGGTCTGCTCATTGTCAACCGAAGGATTTATGTTGGCTTTACGGAGATTAATTGGGAGAAGAGGCAGACCTACCACTATATACAGCGATAATGGTACGAACTTCGTGGGAACGGAAAATCTATTTAGCCGGGTCAATTGGAAGATTGTAGAGGATTTTTCAGTGGCTAGAAGAATTCAGTGGAGGTTCAATCCTCCCACTGCAGCTTGGTGGGAAGGATGGTGGGAGCGTATTGTGAGAATACTGAAGACACATTTGCGACGAGTACTAGGGAAAGCTGCACTTAATTATGAAGAGCTAGCTACGGTGCTGTGTGACATAGAGTCTACTGTGAATTCCAGGCCCTTGACATATGTGTCTGAGCAAGCTAGCGATTTGTGTCCGATTACCCCCGCTATGTTTCTCCGAGAAATTCGAAAAGATGGAGTTCCAGACTTGGATGCTGTAAGCCAGGAGTCGCTTAACAAGCGTTGGCGATACCGCCAGCGTTTGCGTGAAGACCTGCGGAAAAGATTTCGGTCAGAATATTTAGGCCAGCTGGTGCAGCAGGGAATAAAAAGGGAGCCCCGGTCATTGAAGGTGGGAGAGGTAGTTCTCGTGGGCAGTGACAACCAGAAGAGATTGGATTGGCCCCTGGCGAAAATTGTGGAGGTTATCCCTGGCAAAGATGGACACGTTCGAGTCGTTCGTGTGAAGACAGCATGCGGGGAATACCTGCGTCCAGTTCAGAGAATTTACCCATTGGAAATCACATCGCTAGAAGACGTTGCAGTAGTTGTGCCGGTACCAGAGGTCAGAGAAGCTGAAAGTGAAGAAGCTGGTAATCTGGAACAAGGGTCAGTGAAAGAAGTTCGAACCCGGAGCGGACGAACTGTTAAAGTACCCTTTAAGTACCTAAGTACCAACTTGCCATTATTTTTGAATTAATATGATGACCCTTTTATGATTGTGAGTTACTTAGATTGTAATTACGTAACTCAGGTGGGAGGATGTTGGAAATGCAACATATATATGTAATAATGTATGAGTCAGAGTGGTGTAGTTTTGGTTGGGGAGATTTGAGAAGTTACTCGGCCGTTGTGAATCTAACTCCCATTCATTGTTTGTGGTCTATTGTTCTGGGGAGTTGAGGAATGCGGGACGTTGAGACTTGGCTATGTTTTGCATGCATGTGTCTCTTTCACGTCTGCACATTTTGTTTTCAAATATATGTATGGAAACGTTTAAGGAGAAGAGTTGTTGTAGAAATTGGCTGGAATGACGCCGTTGGCTTACACTAAAAAATAAAATTGACCGTTAAAACTTTGCATAGCATTTTCCCGTTCTTTTAATTGTGCCCTCACCAACAGTCTGCATTTTTATGTATTGGGTAGCTTATTCAAGGAGTCCCAGCAGTTACATTTCTAAGTGTAGTTTCTACAAGCTCAAAAACTATGGTTTTATTGTAAGTTTTAAAGATTTTTGTGTTGCATCTTTACCGTAATGTTGGAAGTCTTATGATAATTAAACGTCATATCTTTCAATAATATAAAATAAATAATGGACTGTTTCATAAAACTCTGAATATATGTATGTACATACTTTTAAACTACTTTTTTGTTCTGGTTTCTTTGTACAGCCTCCCAACACTTTTGCTTATTTGTCTCTAGCTTCTTCACAATAATTATTGTAGTTCACAATGTTTACTTTGTATATACATTACTTCCAACGGTTATCCTATGCGATTTTAAACCATATACAACTTCGTAGTGCTGAAAATAAAATTGAAACAAATCTCAATTAAAACCCATCATTCAAATTCCCAATTTCTGTACTGAATGTAACGTTGTTCTAAGTAACATATCTGGGACTTGGCAAATTGCTCATTATTTGCTATTATTTATTTACAAGTACAGATTTTTGCCTTCTAGGGGTGCTATTACGGAAATAGTACATTGCACTTATTGCTAGTCTACTCACGTCGTAATAAAGACCCCTCTCTTAAAAGTCTCACAATTACGGACGTTTTGTGGTGCTCTTGCAAACAGCGTTCCCTGCTTTTATTATTATTTTTTTCATGAGCGACCCGGTCAAAGTCAAATTATTATTTTCAGATCACCTCTCTATAACAGGCAAAATTACAGGAGCAGATTTTAAAAATTTCACAGGTTTTTTGAAACGTTTAGAAGAGAAGCTTACACTGTAAAGGAAAAGACAAATGCTTGTTTGGTATATATGTACTTGCTAGTATGTAAACTAAATATATTCTGGGATTTTCTTATGTAACATCTAAATATTGTGCAAATGACATCTTAGAAAATTACTACATGCTAATTCCGACGACTCTCTAGAATATATAAAGGAACTCGCCATCAAGGCAAGGGGATTGTTATTTTTGCTCTGATATTATCGAACAAAATTTCGAGCTCTGTTATCATTACCGAACATTCTTCTTCATACATTACTAATTTATTTTACATCCTTAATTTAACCTGGAAAATCCTTGTACAAAATAGTGTTGGGGAATAATATTCTTTTACAACACGAAGTTCCTGCAGCATTAAAAATGGCGGCGGAAGAGGCGGTAATTTTTGGTGGGGACATGGTAGAGTTGGTACCATTGGTATTGTTCGCGGAATGTGTCGTGTAGGTATTGGAAGCGTATAGCCACGTTGAGTTCTTGATAAGGACCCCGTTGACGAAGACGTCCCCATCCCATCGGTTCTTATTCCAATTCCGTTAACTAGACTCCCGCCATTATTAGCCCATCCGCCGCCGCCCGTGTACTCCTCTAGAAGAAATAAAGTATAAATTTAAATTTAATTAACGGACTGTTCACTTAAAAGGTTTACCCCTCCCCCACTCGTATTTATTTTATGATGATTAAATGAATTACCCATTTGTTTTACTGGGATTGGTTTAGTCATTTGGTACTGGTACTCTCACAACCTTTTTTTATTTACTTCACATGTGTATAATTTAGCACTGCAGTCCTTTTTTTCCACATCGTTCCAAGGATTATGATTTTAATAGTAATATTTGTGCTTTTCTTTCACAGATAATTAGAAAACAATTACTTGTTGGGCTACATCATGATTTTAATGAAACTTAGTGCAAAGGGTATATGATGCGTATGCGTATATCGCGAATCGGAAGGACTTTTATCTTTCCGTACGTAAAATTATAACATGTCATGAAACAATACATGCTATTTCCACCAAACCATCACCAACCTACCACACCACAAACATTCCCTGCAATCCTACTTGTGATGGAAGTTGACTTGGATTATTTTCGGGCTGGAAATGTCGGTTATATGGAGTAAGGTCAAATGGAATGGGTGGTTTGTACTTGTACTACTGTACAGCCACCGAGGAAGCACATTTACCACCTCTTGTTAAGGTTCTCAACGAGCGGATAAATTGGGCATCTGATCCGAAACCGATCCAAACCGAAATTTTCGGATAAAGTATTATGTTTAGTCAATCTGATTCTTGTTACAAGGATACAAAAAATTTGCGAATCCGATCCGATCCGCCAGAAAACGGTTCGGATCGTCTAATAAACCGATCCGATCCACGGATATCCGACATCCGAAATTAACATTAAGTATTATTTGCTTTAAAAGCAAGACATCCTTATTTAAACTTTATTCGACTAAAATACCATATACCAAATATTTTGTGACTACTGATTTAGTGCTGAGTTTTTGAGGGTGAACGTAGAACGATTAAAGGCATCACAATCATTCTCAGTGGTAAAAGTTTTTGAAGATTTTTACAATCATCTCCTTTATTTTAGTAACGGATACCTTGTCGTAACAGTGGTCTTTAAAACACTAAATATCGTATTTTGGGTCATGATCAGTTGCCAAAGCCAGTAGTGGAGACGATTCAACCACATGGCTGCATTTTCCAGTCAATAGTCCTCTGTTTCTTCGTTTAAAATACTTCAACATGTCAAGTAACCACAAATATAGTGATATATACATCATTGTTACAGCTACACCGGCGGTTAGCACTAAAACACTTTCCATAAAATGTTTTCACTTGAGATCGATCGCTTATTGCTGGCAGTACTCAAAATCAATGTGATTAGGTTGAGGATTGTGCACCAAATTGAAATTTGGAAATCCGCGGATCATCCGACGAAAATAACCGATTCGAACGGTTAATGATTAAAATTATCCGCTTCAGCTCGTATTTTCTGTCGGATGAATATTATTCGATCCGATCCGTTCGAGTAGGCATCGGATCGGATGAACTTCCATCCGATTCGTTGAGAACCTTACCTCTTGTCGAAATGCACGTTTAATTTCCAAATGGTGTGCATTTCACCAATGTAGGTGGTGCCATGATGGAAGTTAGTGGTCACTCACCAACCTACCATCACAACCATCCGCCAAACTACCACCTTTGAACAACCTTGGTCGTTGCTAAATTCGTGGCCGAGAAAGTAAAACTCGAAAAGTGGTTCATGGAAAAAGACTATTCGTTTTATATCAACAGAACACCAGATTTGTTGATAATTGATTACATGATTCTTTTTCTATTAAAGTATCCAAAGAGTTCAGGTATTTTGAGATCTGGAACAAAAATTTCAACCACTTCTACCTGTACCTGATGCAATCCACATAAATTGTGTGCTTGCACCCATAATCATACCTTTAACCATATTTGCAAATACAAAATGTGATTAGCCAAAACTTTAGGAAACATAATTTATGTACCCATTTTGTACCTGAACCTGTAGCTCAATGGCAATATGTATCTACGCCTGAACACCTCTGGAGAAGGATTATTATGATCTCCAGACCCCTCAAATACATACATACCTGGACGTTGTACCCAAAGACCCGGGTACCATCTGTACAAGATGAGGGACACTGATCGGTTCTCTTAGGATTAGGACCTGTCAATAATACCTTCGCAACATGTAAACCATTCTGATTCCATTCCTTAGTTTTTGTGAATACTGAAAAGAAAACTGTAGAAGTTATAGTAGAAATTCAACTGTGTTCAACTTGTGCTGCAAATAATGCAAATGAATCGAACCATTTTAGCATTGATCGTTTTCATTCCATTTTAAGGGTTTTACAGCTTCGCGTACTTTCAAAGAAGAGCTGTTAATAATATGCTTACATATCACGTACATACGTCGACCTTACATATTCAAATAATGTTCTACTTTAAAGGTAGATACGACGATACTCGAGTAAATTTCCTTCGACAATGAGGTTTTAGGGGGTTGGAGTCGTAAAAATTATTGTCACAAGTTAACCATTCATCTAGGCAATTCCTAAAAATAAATTCTAATTTTCGCTTTTGTATAAGCATTTTAAGGCCAAGTTTTACAGTTTGTCTGCCGGAATTTATATCCTCCCTGACTTTGCATATCTGTCGAGAGAGATACATAGAGGGAAAGGATTCCAAACATTTTTGAAAAGTAATTTCATTCGTGAAGTCTTTGGTGGCTATAAAAATACGACTTATGTAGAACCGATGCTATCATAAAAACCGCATTTTCACACACATTTAAAGTCGCCGCCTCGTCTTGTAGCTCTACTACTTCAATCCCTTCAGCATCTCTGAAGTTGTTTTGTGTAAAAATTATCCAAAATGCCTGTACTATCCGTCCTATGCTTTACGATCACCTTCTCCCGTCTCTCGCCCTCCTCACGCACTAAAATGTATGTACCCACGGATTGCAAAAATGTCATGAATATTTCAAAATCTCTTTTTGGAGATGTCACACACGCCTCCAGCCACCGGGAGAACGGAGAGGAAGATGCGAGAAAAGAGAAGAAACATGCCTCAGAGGATAAAAAGTTTGACGTTCCATCCCCGGAACACAAGAAACTCCAAACTTTTCTTATTATTTTATGTAATCGTAGGAGTAGCTTGGCAGTAAAGGGGCCAGTAAAAAATGTGACAATTACCAATAATTACCATTAGCTTAAGGAAAGATTGAAGGCAAAGAGGCAATAAAATACAGAGAAGCATTTGGTCTCATCTGCTCATCCTGTGAAATAAAAATGGTTGTTTCCCTCTCCCTTCCAGCCTTTGGTGGTTAATCTGGTCGATCATAAGTTACATTTTAGCACTTGGGAAATTTTTGCTTTCATAAAACAATCTGTAAACTCCTTCCATTTCCTCGAATAGTTTCTCCTTCAAATCGACTGGACTTCAGTGCAGATGCATACATACATGTAGACTACAAGTGAAAAATAGCTCTATCCCGGTGCTGAACATTCTATATATGATTATATCGTTCAGGAACATCTCACACATACTATTACCAGAGCACAAGCCAGGAATAACGGGTTTCCCGTAAAACCTCAATTAATGAGGTATTCTTTGAAATGCGATAGGGGAAATAACATAAAACCTTGCCATTAAACAAGAGTCTTTTGTTCACTCTCTCTCTCTCTCACTCCTCTCCCTTTGTACGTATAATTTTACTTCCCGAACAATAAAATACTCAAGAGTTTCTGTACAATTTACAAATTCAACAATTTCTCTCAGTAGTATTCTTTCCTATTTACAGAAGCTCCAGTCACTTCAAAACAAAAGCACTAGAGACAAGTTGCGCTGTAAAGTCTCTGTACTTACATACAAACGTAAGTACGGGGTACGTTCAGACGAGAGAGAGACAGAGAGAGAGAATAAAATAGTAGTGGTCTGTTGGAGGAAGAGAATTTCGCCGTTTTTCAGCTTTGGCATAGCTTGTTGTTATTTCTCTCAAGTCATTCTCTCTGGATCTCGCATTCCTGATAAACCACCTCCACATTAAATGTGTTGCTCCACGTTGTAAATCGGCAAGTGGAATAAAACTCTGAGGGAGCTAATTCAGGGTTAGGTTTTCCTGTAAGTGCAGATAGTTTCACAGCTGAATCGGTTTTTCTCCCTGACAATCCGAGATCCTCCACATAAACAAATGTATTAGTGATACATGTACGCACATACATATGTATGCAGTAACAAGTAAACACATGCATAACCTCAAGTCGGGTGACAACTCTGCACCATGTCACTTCCGTCCTCACATCCCATCCCATCTGTCTACCTACTTCTATTCCTGTTCCTCACTTTTTTCCTTCAATTGTTTTGGAATCTGGTGGTTTATCCTCCTCCCTTTATCGCTCTGGCAACATTTAGTGGAAATTCAGTGGAAGATTTTATCAGCTTTTGGTGTATTAAAATTGAGCTTCCAACATATGTACATGGGCTCCTGCAGAAAATTGTTATTTCTTTGAAAATACTAGTGTGATATATGGGATTCGTAGCATCTCCGTAATATCATGAAAGTGATTTTAAAAGGTTTGACTGAGCCATATTACTGGTGTGGATGTTGTTGTAATCCTGAGCGAGCATTTTATTTTGACTCCCCTAATAAAATTTCAGGTATATAACAGATGAACCTTATAAGCTAAATGGCCGGTGGTTCTGTCAAACATAAACTTTTAACCATCATTGCTTTCCCTGGTTGTTACGAACCCGTCGGCAGATGTAAAGTTCAACAGGAGGAGAGTTGTGGTTGGGCGAAGCTTTTAGCGTCGTTGGATATATGAACCTGTGGGCTGTATTTATGTATGTATGTATGTACTTATGTTTGTACCCACCGGGCTTATGTACATTCTTGCAAGCACGTAATTACCATGTATAGTGTTTGTAGACTGATACATAAATGAAGGCAAACGCAAAAGGAACCCTTACGCTACTCACAATTCACCAAGAATGACATTCAATTAATTTTTCAATAGAATTTTTACAATGGTGATGAAAGTGTAAATATTTACACTGTATTTCACACGCTGCCACTACATTTCAATAGTAAAGTGCGTTGTCGAACACCGCCACAATGCCTATATATTACATACATACAGGACTCTGGAGGGACTAGTAAATATTCCTGGTTATGAAACAAGCATTACGGGTGGAGATGGAAATGTTTGAGTAGGGAAATACTATATTTTAATGCAAGGGACCACAGCCATCCACTCAATTCAATTTCACTTCCATTAATACCCTTGCCTTGTTATTTCCAGTCTCACAAAATAAAGAGCTCCAAGAGTGTCTTCGGTGCTCACAAAAAATATTATTTTTTTACGGGCTTTAGTACTTAATATTATGATTAATAATTCTCTGTTTTCATTTCCCTCCCCATATTACAAGACTTTTGTGGTCGGAGGAGCATTTTTCCCTCGCCTTTTCCTTCCCCCAGTACAAAAATAATAAGATTTTATCAATGTTTCTACAAATGTTTGCTTTGAAATTCAAATTCTCAGCTGTCAAACTTATTTCCCACTTGTATTCTTTAGGGAATCCATATAAGCATGCTACATGTAGAAGTAGCAGGGATTTTCCTGTAGGTATAGTCACATTTGTGTAGGAATATTTTGCTTGAATTTCACTTTCAAATTCAGTTTTTCTAGTTCCCACTTTGAAAATGTGATTTCCAATTCAGCTCTCAATCAAGGCCTGACGTAATCTTCAAGAACAATTGTACCAATCTATTTTCTGCTCGAATTGCCTGCAGTGTGTGAGTTTGCCTATTTGTTCCTGTAGATGCTATGTGTGTGGAGGCTTCATTAAAATATATACTATATTCTTTCACTATACATAGATATACATACATATGGGGAAGCTCAAGCAAAACGATTTCTGATTTGGAATCTTGTTAAAACTTGTATTAACCCAAGGGTTTTTCAATTTCAAAACAATTGCTCTTGTAGGGTTTTTTTCTGATTAAACTTCATATGTTTCTATTTATGTATCTATATCCAAGCGGCTGATCTACTCTTTGCCATAGTTCTCACATCCATATGAAAAATGAGAAACTTGTTTCTGTAGCCTTTCCTGACTCTACTGTATTCGGGCGAATTCTAAAAAATGTAGGGCAAAAGTGAGCCTGAAGATTCCATAGTGGTTCAAGGAAGACAATTATTTTGTGAAGTAATTGATTTGAGAGGAACATAAAAGTTGTGACAGAACTTGGACGCAAGTGCCTGGTACTTTTGTGGACTTGGAGAGTTATACAGTACACAGACAGACAGGTACTTGGAATTTCCTTGAACAAACAAAGTGACAGCTGAGCAAACGTTTTGAAGATGACATTCCGTCCATAAAAAGGAAATAAACCAGATCCTCTGGGGTTTAGTGTCTAAGGTATTGTCTAATTGAATTCAGACGGAACACGTGCTGTAATTACATACTACACGCTAACTGACTGGAAAAGTATCTATTGGGTAGAGTCTGAGCATGCATTTGCATTTAATTCCCTTACATATAACTGACAAAATTTTCCAATTGAACACACTGATTGCTATTAACTTATCCGTGTAGACTTTAATTGCTTTCCTTGCTCTTCCCTTAAACACAGCGAGGGGAGTTCTATGTCTTAAATTGTGTTGGTTTCTTCTCAGGAGTAAAATCCTCATGTACACTTACCAGCTCACACAAAATTTGTAGACATACATATGCCCATACATGCATACACAAGATAAGCAGAACAAATTCCAAATTTGGTCCTGGTCTGGTTTCAACTCTGGTTCTGCTCAATAAAGTCCCTAAAGTATTATCGCCACTCCTGTGCCGTGAGCCAGAAGACCAAAGAGAAAATTAGGGGCTTGTCACGTATTTTTTATGAGGAGTCAGTCAGCAGTTGAGGGTCCATAAGTTACATAAGAGTGGCACAACTCATTATTATTATTACCCAGAAGAGTTTCCCTTCCAGTCTTCACGGTACTGTTTCCGATCCGAATCTATTTCTTTATATGGGATTCCAATTCAAAGTCGGGTCCTTGTCAAAAAAACTCAATGGGTGTAAAAAGTTCGGTTATTTCCCTCTCCGCTCATGAACAACACTTCCATCCAGTACACAAACATTTCGTTATGGGGAGGAGAACCTGCGGAAAATCTTTTTTCCCACTGTATAATCAGAGTCCCACGTAGAAGGTACTACTCGCATTATCATAATATCTTCAGTGTTGGAAAGCCGAGGATTAGAGGAACGAATCTGTACCCTGCACCGTGAAGCGCTTCATACGTATGCATATGCGTGTGTGTGTGTGTGTGTTTGTTCACATCATAATACTCTCAAAGCAACAAAGTAACCTTTATTCATGTTATGTAGACTCCAGTGACGGCTGTGCACAATAAGGATGCCTACATAGTTGGAGCTATCAAGTACACTTACGTAACGAATCAGTCTATAGTGATGAGGGTACTTACGTCGTTTAAGGACGTGTACTGCAGAGCCTGTAGGGCCTGACAGAAAAGAATGCCTCCATGCCCTTCAGTTTTTTTCTTTTTGGTTAGTGTATGTATATGTTCTTCATCCTGAATGTAATGTACAAGGATTGATTCTAGTTCGCGCAAAATCGAGGGAGAAGAATAAATCCGCCGGTCTCCCCAACCCGGCAGTGGATTTCTCTTCCAAGTTCTCTTCAGACAAGCAGAAACGCGGAAGGCGGCTGTCCAGGCACACGCGAGTAGTTTGTTCATCCCAAGTTTTACATGGACTTATATCCTTGTAGAATTTCGTCCGTGGAATAACAAGGACTAAGTCCTGGATCGGAGTTCCGGAATCCAAATCTTGAGTTTATTCCTAATAAAAATAAATTGCCGGACTTTAGCTCTTGGATTTATTCCCGAATTGTAACTATACCTCCCAACCATATCTCTCTCTCTCTCTCTCTTCCTTCTAGAAAAAAGTTACATCAGTTTTTTCTTCACTAGCTATATAACTAAACTACAGTATTCAGGGATAAGGGGGAATTTCTCCAATCGTCTCAAGTCTCAAATAGTAACATCGTATACAGTATGAATAAAATACTTGGAGATTTAAAATACATTTACAAACAATAAATCAAGGTTATAACCATTTCCCTTTCAACTTTCTGTGTACTCACCCCCAGCTGGAAATATCAGGCTTGTGTACAAGGAACTGCAGTGGGGAAAAATCTTTAGGAACAACATCATCATTATCAGCGCATTCCGACACTGTATTTCCTATGTACTCTGGAACTGTGTGCTAGATGTTTTAAAACGTAAATCAAACAACACCTGTGACTCGGGTCGGGGAGCTCCGCTATTTCAATTCCCCAATTTGAGTAAAACAGCTTTTTGTGACACAGAGCTTCGGCTTGGGAAAAAGGCGACGATGTGATTTATTACCTCTGTATACATTCAGCGTTTAAAACCGATTAGCCAAGTGACTATTTCTCCGTATACACATTCAACACGTATCAAAAAAAAAAGAAGCTCGGGTTTTGGATTTCTCTAGAAAAATAATACCCAAGTGTTGGAAATCTTCGAGATATAAATCATACTTTCTGTGTCTCAATAATACAAGATTGTATATAAGTATGGATTTTGTCTTGACAACTCCTTCGGAAAACAATGATAGCCATTGACGACAGACTGCTCACAGTCTCAATTTCCAGCCAATTTTATTACTAGTGGAGAGTGCTTGTCGGAATCATTGTTCAGTGAAGTAGTAGATACATACATTCAGTTGGTTGTAGGTACATAAAAGCTGAGCAACATTAGAGTGACACGGGTGCTGGGAATTGTAGAGGAATGTTACTCCGAGGATCTTTTAGTGTATAAAATGATGTGACATTACACCAAATTAATACTAATGGAAATGTGACGGTGGTTTGGTGGAATGTGGTGCACTCAAATGCAAATAAATATAATGGCTGAATTAGGGAAAACTGGACCATTTAACGCTTCCCGTAATTTCCGATGTTAACTCATCAATTATAAACTGATCTGCTCATCAAAGAAAGCCGCGGTTCCAAATTACGTCAATAAGGATCCATGGCATTCGGAGCACGTACGAGTATAATGTGATTAGTTACGCACTTAAAGTGAAACTCCGAATACTCCATGGTCCTTCATGGGGGGATTGGGAAAGGTAGCCAAGTTTGAAGGATTTTAAAACTGGAAGTGTGGAGGGAGGTACTTGACATATAAACGTAGACTCACACATTTTGTTTTGAATGTACGGAAGGGATAAGGTACTTTGCTAAAGGATTTTCTCCCTGGTTCTGTACATATAATTAGGGACGTATAGGATGAATGCAAAGAGTTGAGTGTGGAAGTTATATCTACTCCTGGATGAAATTCTCTCAAAAGACGAACTTCTGACTCATGTTAGAGGAGAGAGAGGTGACTGAGGAGTAACGTCAGGGAGGACATATTATAGGAACGACTGAAAATGTGCTTTCTGGTGATGAGTTGTGCACTGACGACAGGTTTCAATGTAGTTGACAAACTAATACTAGATCTTACACAGGAAGAGAAGATCAACTTAGACTTCCCCAAGGTTTCCAACGCTGTTTCTAACGTCATCAGAGCCGGAACATTGACAGGCAACACCAGCTGCTCCTCATTCTCCCTCATACCGCCAACACTAACCACAACCACGATCAGGAACCAAATCTGTGAAATCTTCCATTCTAGTGACAACTCCACACCTCAGGTGTTTCTCAATTCGGAAACGGAAAGCCAAAGATGAGAAGGAAAACAATGGTTTTTGCTGGGCTTCACTGGTTCATTTTAATTTTATGTAAGTTGTCATCCGCCACTATTTTGCTTCCAATTCCTATATGCCTTTAATTTCTAACCATTTATTCCAATTGCCAAATGGGATGTCACGTGCGAGAGCTTTTACTTCGAAGGAGTCACGTTCCGTCTGTTCGAGACTGAGTCACTTAATGTATTATGTACTCAGAGCGGATATGTCAGAGTTTCTAGGAATTTGTCAGCTTAAAAAAAGATTTGGATTTCCATGCTAGTAGTTTATTCCAATACTGTAATTTTCTTAGATTGAGATCTCATTTAAAGAGAACTTTGGCAAACTAGTAGATACTTATGGTAACTCGTGGAAACTAAGAGATAAGTTTTTGTTGAAGACACAGCTCTACTGTAGCCATCGGATCCAGGTGCATCTCTTGTTTTCGCCTGTCAATTTTAATTTAAAGTGTCAATTTAGTAGCTTGTTGAATCTCCAGTAGCAACTTCCGTCTCTTTTAGTTAAGGAATGTCACATCCAATCTATTCCGCATCCTCTTCTCATGTGAAATCGTTTATTTCCATCCTGGTCTGCAGTTGACATAAAAGCATTAAGATACAGGGTCCAATTTGTCGAGTCGAATTCCTCGCTCAGACACTCCCTCGCACCTTATCGGATCACATGGAGTGTATACATTACATAAGGAATTTTTGTCCATTCGGAGCACGGCAGTAGTCTATGGAGCTAATCCTCTCTCCTATTCCTGCCTGTATGGATGTGCGGAGTAGAAGTGCATAAAAATCTTGGAGATAATTTACTGATCAGTGCCAATTTACTGCTGGAGATTTTATCAGTATAAAAGAAGCACAAAAAATCCACAGTCTGTTAATTATGACGTTTCAATTAGGGCTTGCTCTGATAGTTACTACATTGACATATGACGGTGAGGGAAGTTGGTTAGGACCATGACCAATTACTTGTAGCTCAATTATCCCCAGGATTTCCTGACAAGATTTCCGTACCCATAAAAAATTAAGAGCAATTGCAATTATCGACGTAATTACTTATAAGAATGAAATAAGTATCTACAGTTGGGATTTACTTTCATCATTTAATTAGTTTATCTTCATCTAAGACTTGTGTATGTATATCCCCAATATGAATCTAAACAAAATGCAGGGGATATGTGCAGAAATTTACTCTATTAAGCAAAACGGGCGTGCTCGCGTTCATTTATGAAGAGCCTTTGCAGCTATTCAATTTTCAGACATGCATGTATATTTCCGCACTTTTGTATGAGCTAATGTTGGAAGCATGGAAATGTATCACACTGAATTAAATTATTTTGGAAGCAACGTATACTTCTGACTTTTAGCATAATTATTTGTGAGTATTGAATCCTTATACGAATACAGATAGTGTATTGTATGTGGAGGAGATTTTGAAAAGAAACTCTGAAATTGCTAGTATTGTAGATTTACAACAATCCCTATCGTTGGACTCCAGGTTGATGGTTAATCGGTAGCCATCATATTACCGTAATAATAGCCTTTCTATTTGAGTAGTGAGAGTAAGATTGTTATTCAGCTCAAGTCTCCGCTGAGAAATCAATATTGATGATAATAGAAAAGTTGGCCGGTAGTTTGTGCTGTAGAGCACCCGACCTGGTGAAACCTCCCCGGATTATTTGTGTGCATAAAAGGATTTTTTTCTCTCTCCATGTGAACGCAAAACCAATTCTTTATCTGGTCCTAGCAATTCCTGCCTCATTTACCTCCTTTCTTTACGGAGGTCGGAGAACAGTTGAGCTCATCGACAGGGAGTATACTTTTCGAGCTGTCGGGAAATTGATCAAGGAAATTGAGCCACCAAGGAAATGGTAACATGTATTAACTAACAAGGATGTTGTGAAAGGCTCAACTATGGATGCCTCCATGGGTTGACGAGGTTGGAGGCAAGGAAGTAGTAGGAAGTTATAGTCTCAAGAGCATATACACATACACATTCCCACTGTAATAAAGGGCTGAGTAGGCTCGTCCGACAGGAAAAGAATGGTAGTCAACGAGACTGACTATGAGAAAGGAGAGAAACTATGAACTATGAACTAAACGGGAAATTTTCCAGCCCATGTGTTACATTCCCAGGAAGTTTTTAACCAGCATGACAGGACCAATGTAAAAATGACTTACAATTTGACAACCGCCACTTCCATTCAGCTCCTTCATTCCCAACTAGTTTATTGTTGGAGCTCCTTGAACATACATGTCAGTCTTACGTATGTATATCTATATGTATTATCCACCGATTTACTACTATAGTCTACTTCTTCCCCCGTATGATACTATAACGTATTTCTTGGAAGTATAAACCTCAAGGAACTATTACTTTTTCTACGAGATTCTAATAGTCACACTCTTTTCCCTCTCAAAGGTTAACAAAGTACCAAAGATTCTCGGACTCGATGGGATAAATGATAGTTTCTCTGTTAGTTTCCACAATAACATTCTCAACATTGGACAAGTGCCTTGAACAAAGGTAAGCAGTCTCACAGAAATTCGCTAACTACCCAAAATGTACATGTACGGCTGGAAGGCTTAAGTTTCAACTTCTAACAGAATAATGGGGAGAGAGAGCCCAGAATGCGCAATCCTCTATAACTGCATATCTCCGCATTACATTGTAGTAGACATATCCCATCGGCTAAGAAGCATAGAGCTTAACATTCCCAAAACGAAAACATATACTGAAGCATAAAATCCAGGAAGAATCTTCAAAAACTGCAAAAGTGACAATTGGCTACAAACACGTCTATGAACAAACACTGTAAATGGATTTGTTATATTTTGTTTCTTAATTTGATTGAAATGCTCATACAGGCTGAGTCATTCTGTTGTTATCAAATCCTCCGGCAAAAGAGTAGAAAATCATCCTTGCCTCTTAGCAAAGGAAATACGTACGATTTATGTACATATTTGGTCAAATACTTTCCTCCGTTAGTTTCTTCACTCTTGTAAACTCCGAGTTATAAATCCAAATAGTTACTAGAAACGGGATGATGGAAGAACTGCTACTCGGAGGGTGAGGAGTGAGCACTTGAAGTGAGAGCAGGGAGACCATTTTTATGTTTCTTGTAGATACATCAACTACAAGGCCGAGAGTTGGTACTTACTCTGAGTTCCCTACAAAAGAAAATGAATTCTTCTGTTTCTATTGTCAGTGTCGAGGGGAATGAGGAAGTTTAGAGGGGGCATAAGGAAAGGCTAGTTGGGTTTTTTTTTTTTTTTTCGTAGGGAATTTCTCCCAAGAAATTCGATCCGGCGGCCAGTCAGCACATTCACTTGTTCTTTAGGGTCCGTAGATTTTTATCCTGAATGAGGCTTCGAAAGAGTGATGGTAGCGGGTGAGAGTACATCTTACTCGGGAACTTCAACCACTGTACATCCTCTATGTTTGCATTTTCCAGGTTATTTACTTAAGTCCCTTCCTCGCCGTCAAAGTTTAGCGTCACTGCATCTTGGTTGTTTCCCCAAGTTATAACCGCAATAGTGAGTTCTTCCTTCGTCCTACTTTTCTTCAGGGGCTACATATGTGTGTGCATATCTATCTACTACGTACACTGAGTACTGTACGGGCTACTCCATGGGAAGATATAGCTGGAAGACGTACTTCTGCGTAAGTCTCGTGCTCCTCCGTATATGTAGAATGCTAAAGAAACCACTTAATGTTACTTGAGGAAAAATATGGTCTATTAGGAGTCCCTCATGTTGTTACGGAATCCGCCATTAGTAGCAAATGCTCGTTGGAGGCAACTGCTTGTGAGTGACCTAGTTCTCCTAAAGGCCGGATCTCGTTTTTGGGAACATTAACCTTATTTAGGGATGTCTTCGTTAGCAAACCATTTTCTTGTTTTTCTTTCTCCTCCCCAAAAAATATTCAAATAAATTCCGGGGAGAACAGACAATTCGCAACTGGAGGCCGGGGTTGGAGGAACCTTCCAAGCCTTTCAGGAAGGATTAGAGCCCTTCGGACATGTTCACCACATCTGTGTACATACCACCAACTCAAGGTTTACTCACTGAATGGAAGCTCTGTTGTTTTCATCAAACGCCATTTCATTGTCATCAATTTCCAGACTGTCTTTGTGTCTGTCTGTGTGTATGCCACCTCTCTGCACAATCCGGGGGAAGGCAAGGAGGTTCATCCTTCACGGGATGAGAAACGTGGTTGGGAACGGCTCACTATAGGAAATAATGGGATTCTGCGGAGGTACATAATGTTATGGAACTTCCTACTTCCTGTCAACAGCAATCTTCGTTAGGGACTAATAACTTTGTACAAGGGCTATAAACCTCTAAAGCCAGATCAGAGCTGAGTCAGCAGTACTATACATGCCTTCCCAATTGTGTCCACAGGAGTATGCGTTGTATATGAGTAACTATATGGTTTTATATCGACTTGTCCTGGATCTGCTCCTATAACCATACAAATGCATAGATAGAACATAATTACATACATACGGACACCAACACAACTCAGATTGGTTTCCACGGTGTCATCTCGGCATCAAACGAGTTAGTGAAATTAGTAAGGAAATTACATTTGATGACATCAGACTCTTCATCGTTGCTAACCTTTCAGGGATGCATGTTCCTTCCAACATGAGGGAGTATAATTCGATTGAGAAAACGTCAGTATCCACACGATCCTCTTGTAATTATAAAATATGGGAGAATTAACAATTTGTGTATGCCTAGGGAGAGCCTCCTGCCTGTAACTCCTGAGTCCTGAGAGTCCGGGAGTGGAAGTATTTGGTAGTCAAAGACAATCTAATTGTACATTGCTGGATGGTATGTGTGACCGGGGGTAATAGAGGCCTTCGTATTTAAACAAGTACATGCATTAGGTAGGTACATAAAGGGAAAGTATGTAAGGGTTTTGCAGTACATACACATATGTATGTACTGGGTAGACTCAATCAAGTGAAACCCTATGTTTCTAGTAGAAACACCCTGAGTGCTAAACAATATCACCCGAGAAAAGTTTTCGCTGGATTGCATATTCATGTGAGCCCATAATTTTGCTACAAATATGAAGCGTCAGTTGACTAACGTGGTGAATATAGGAACATTCATTATAAATGAGGTTGCTGGTTCCCGTCGTGTTCAGTCCCATCCTTGTTACGACCACGCGGGAGGAGATGAACAGGATGTAATTGGGTTTGCAACATAATTCAAGTCGTTAAATATCAGGTCCATGCAGGAGCACTTGGAATCTCACAAAGAATATCAAATGAAAGCAAGATGCCATAAATCTGAGCCGAGGCTTAATCCTTTCCAGCTATATCCCTATAGCTCTGGGAATAGCATACGTTTTTACATATGTAGATGCACATAGATATGAGTACAGAGAGTCACATGTGCACTCTAAACTTCCTCTCGCTTGAGAGTCTAAAGTCAAGGAAACAATATCAAATGATAGTGTTGTCTTTCGTCTCCTCGCTTTTATAGACCACTTGCTCCTTCCTTCCCAGACATATTGAGTCAATGCACGGAGGACTCTCCTCAGTCTCTCTTGCTGTTAGTTGGATCCTTAAAGGTGAAGTTTGGGGTACAGAGACGGGTATTGTTGCTCTCATCCATTCTATACACTCAACACTGGGTATTGTCCCATGCATACAAAGCTGTCGACGATGGATGCATCCTAAACGATGTGTTACTTTCCTAGAGCTCTCCACAAATTACCAGTCTCATTAGAGGACACTATGCAGTGTCTCGAGTATTCAAATAATTACTGTAAGACTAGTCTTGTACGAATAACTTTGTTAAAGCTTCACGGAGCCATATATAGATAGGCGTAGTACATACATGACATTGTCCATTGAGATTTATTCTCATTAAAACTCTAATATTATTATTTACTTTTACCTTAAATTCTACACAAGCCCCCTTAAATCCATACATTACTAAAAGGAGAGAAATTAAGGAAAGTGTGGCACTCGTCCTCAGTGGAAATTAAATGGTCTCTGTATCAATTATTCATTTCCTCCACCCAAAATTATTGACTCTTTAGACATGTATGTCAGGCAATATACTCCTCTCTTTTTACGTACAATGAAACTGTACAGTATACAGTACAGAGGGAAAAAGTAATACACATAATATTTCTCCGAATGCTACACGCGAAACCTGGAATGAAGAACTTGTTCACAAGTGTCGTGTGGATGGCACGAGCCTTCCAAAATAAAAATAATGCTTAAAATATAACGAGCCCCAAGGTTTCGGAATGGATTTTAACGCTAGTTTTGATTCCAAATGGCACCGCTACCACTTGAGTAATAGAGAGCGGGTGAAGTTTCTTATTATTATCTTGGTCCCTATACTTATACCTACCTATACTTAGCCCAATCCCATATGTCCATACATATTTAAAGTCTCTAACGTAAATAGTCTCTGAGCATTTGGACGGTGAGTATCACATATCGGGAAGCGTTCGTGCTGAACGAAATATCTGAAGCATTTGAAAGTCTGACAGGAGCAGTTGAAATGTAAAGGAAGACCATGTAGAGTATCTATCTACTGTACGTAGGGCCTCTGGTGCTATGTCAGGGCATGCATGACTATATGCCTGGATGGAAGTAAGCACAGTTTGGAGTGCAGAGAGCTTGGAATGGAACATGCTCTTGCACTTTGTAGCTTCCGAAGACATTTCCATTTATTGGATGGCATTTTACATAGCACCTGCACCTTTCATTCTTTTCGTGGAAAAGCAATCGAAAGGGATTTTTATCAGCTTTCCACACATACTACAGTACTAGACCTTCCAACGCAAAAATACACTTGATGTGAGGGGAGGGGGGAGGGGTGGTGATTTCACCATTCTAGTAGTATTATTATTGTTACTTGTACCTACAGATACCACCAGTATTTCCAGTATTGTACTCTCAAGTGGGGAAATTTTTCCCCATTGAATCTTCCACTGCATAGGAACAAATTCACGTACAAGGGAGAGAAACTCCTGGAACCAGTTAGTAATTCCCGTCTGGCAGACAAAACTATTTATCGCTAGTCACTCAAATCTGCTTGCGTTTAGGGTTTTCTCCACAATTTCCCCACAGTACTGCTACTCCCAGCCTTATATGTGGAGAATGCACAGTGGGGGATAACCAGGACTGGGGATATGTAACAATTGTAGCAATATTTTTTTTTGGAAAGTAGAGCATGAGTGGCCATTGTACAATGGCACAGCCACATTCAAGTATCTACTGTAAAAGAGTGTTCCCTTTGAAAGGGAGCTGAGCACGTTCCTGTAAGTTCTGCCAGTGCAGATATCCCATGTATGTACGTATCTCTCTGATATGGATCTGGATCGTGGAGGATGACCGGTAGTAGGGGAGCTCCTATACTACTGTACACTCCGAGGTAAATGTGCCTATAGATTAGCATTGTGGATGGAGGTGTATAGGAGAGTATATTAAAGCTTTTGGAGCTAAGAATGATGAAAATGGCGCAAGTCCCAATGCACAGTCCCAATAAATAATAAATGTATGGTGATAGTGTAATGGAGAAAGAAACCCATTATCTGCCAATTTCCTCTCTTGTTGAAATGTGATACACAAACAGGGTATCCTTCTGTGGAAGATATGAAACCATAATTTTATTGTAATTTAAGTACTGCTCTCCGATATGTTGTCAACACCACATCGTGCTCTCCCAAATGTTACAGATACATCCATGGACTTGATCGTATCAAATTCTAGAGTCCCCAGTCCGGGCTCACCAGCCAAGTTTCCTTACTAATTTCATCTCCCCTTCAAATCTATAGGAGTCATTTAGAAAATCTGGTATATTCCAGATTCAATTATATATATCTACTTGTACTTAGTTAATAGATTCTAATAAAAGCCGGACGAAGCTTACCAACCCAGTTTGCCATTCATTTGTCCCATACATTGATGTTTATCTATATTTTTCCAGCAGACTCTACTAAATGTAAATGAATTATTTACAGAGGACAGGGATATCCCTGGAGATTATTCCTCCGGAGATGACTTTGGATCGTGAGAGCGTTCCATGGGCGTATGTATGTTCGCTGTAAATTTGAAGTACGAACTGGCGAAATAATGCACATTCCACCAGCCACATCCACGTTGTTTCAATTGCTTTACTTGCACATTTCGAGGAAATGAGCAACACGAGATGAGTAAAGTGGGAGAATGAGCTGGCGAAAATTTGTCTGGGAACATCACATTTATTTCCCGTGCTATTTTCACACTTTTACTCTGACTGAGTAAGCACAGGGCTGAGTCTACAACTGGAGTGTGTTCCATTCCCGAGCCCATACGTATAGATATATCTATGAAATGTGAAAAAAATACGCACTTCTCATGACGATTGGGTGAAGAGCCCACTATAATAGGGAAAGAGGAGAGAAAAATTACATTTCCAAAAATTCATTACCATGTAGCATGACAGAGAGAAATAATGATTGTGCAAGAGAAGTACTACAGATACTTGAGACAGAAAATGATAATGTAGCATTTTTCTCGTTTGCTATAATTTTTTCTCAGCTTGTCCATGGGATGCCCATTGAATTTTCCGAGGGTTCCTGTCTCTCTCTCTCTCTCTCTCTCTCTCTCTCTCTCTCTCTCTCTCTCTCTCGCCCTTTCTCCTTCTAATATACTGGGGTTCTTGTGGGGTGTCTGTAGAAAGTGGGTGTATGTGGGGCGAGTGGAGGATATGATCCTTATAGTCATGATGGACATGACTGAGGGGGGGAAGAGGAACTCTGGTTGTAGGTCTGTAGTTAACCAACAGGAATGGATGGCATTTTTGGGGAAAGTGTTTCTTTTCAAGCCTATTTCCTCCTACTGTGTCGTAATTGACTCCGGCTATGGGAGCAGTAAGGAGCGACAAGAATATGGAGGAGATGACGATGAGGGCACTGTAATGCAAGGAATAATCGTAGAGAGGATGCCATTCCACTTGTTATATTTATGTTTCTCGTTTCTCCTCCCAAATAGAGGGAAAAAATTACGGGGAGCTAAAAACCGAGAGATGAACGGAGACAGAACATTAAATATTTTCTCGGGGCCACTCATGCATGCTTTCCCTTGCTACTGCTGGAGACAAGCACACACACACACATACATACATACATACATACATACTTACATAGGAATACTCACAAACAATATGTAACTATTTATCTTGTATGTAGCTCTATCAGGGAGATCTAGCCCCGGAGAAGTCCCAGTCCCTCACAATAAGTACTACATACTCCACACTTCCAAACACTTCTTGATTTCGTTTTCCCACCATCCCGTCAACTGTCATCCATTTATTGTCATTGCTATTCCCCACAATCGTTGTGTACTCAAGACCCAGCGCCAAGTCCCTATGAGCCTCCTCCAGTCGAACCATATTGTACTACTTCTGTTAATAACTCCAGTGATGGACGTAAATACTGGGATGTGCTATCTCCTACTATAACGTACGATAGTGTTATTACTTTAGGGGCCACAATGTACATAAGACACCGTATGATACGCTCCGTCTCACTAACACAGTTACATACGTAAGGAGATACTGCACTTCCATGAGTCTCCATTCTATATTTTTTTTTTGTAATATTGTTGCGTACGGCATTATTTTTCTATGTACTACATTATTGTATCTTGACGCATCATTTTATGGTACTCCATAAGAGCCTGAGAAATATTACCAGACCAGTGCAATACATATAGATACTGCAGGAATAGAATTCCCGTCCCCTCTCCACCAAGTGTTATTTCTGCAATAAATTCAATTTATTTCTGTGAGGTTGAACGACTGGGGGGAAAAAAAATAGAGCGGAAAAGTAATATTCGCAAAAGATAAGTGGCAAAAAAGCTTTTCGGTTTCTTCATAAATGTTAATTTCTCATATTGAGTGTGCACGCACATTCTTGATCATTCCTTTTTCTTTAGTTTCCATCAATGGACCAATCCAAGCTTAAACTTTTCATTTTTCTTTCCACCCCCCTTACATTGTATGTATCTACATCCATGAGGAGAGCAAGCTCCACTGGGTCCTGTAAATGACCTGGAGTGAAAATGAAGGAAGAGAGCTTCTCCAATCATCCACATCAAATTGGTTTCCTTTTACAAATACATAAGTAGGGACTTATTAGGCGGGGAACGTGCCGTAGACACTTTTTATGGGAAATTATTTTTGTTTTGGGAACTCCATACTAACACTCTTGTTTTCTAGCCCCGTCTCTCTGTTGTGTACATACTACATATGTACATACATACGTAGATACGGCAGCCACACTAAAAGCGTCTGAAGGAAGAGTCGGAGAGTAAAATGAGAGTGACTACTCCACAAAGAATTCCCGCAATTTTCGCCTCGTTACATGCACGTATCCCTTGACGTCAAATGAAGTTTTTCTGTCTGTTGCCCTGCTTTTGAGGAGAACTCTGGGAGGAAATGAAAAATAGGAAAAAATGTAGTGCGAACTACAACACGGTGTTTATGCCTTTAGTTTTTGTCTCGGAGCTGAACTTGGTGACAAGTCATATAGAGACAATCCTTGTTGGAGTCTCTGGAAGAAACACAACTCATCAATTACATTTAGTTAGGTTGATGGCTTGTGTATATCACGTTCTGTGTGGAGCTTCTGTGTGTGTGTATGTGTGTGTGTGTGTGTGTGTGTGTGTAATCTCTGTACAATATTTTAGATACTAGTACTTTCAAGTACAGGGAACTTGCACAGTCGAAGCTTAAGCTCGGATGTTCCTTCCCCTATATAGACAGTATACTACGTAGAGAGGGATCCTACATGGCAGAAGTGTATATCCGGAGCTTCCCCCCATCCATCGTAAAGTCCATGGGTCTGGTTGTTGTTAAAGTGTGAAATGACTCTTGTCTGATCGCATAGATCAATCTCCGTTCCTTCCAAACTTCCTATCTATAGATTCCTGACATTAGGGCTAGGGAGTCTTTATACTGCAATCTGTAAGGGTTTTGGGGGTGCAGTCCGGATCACTTACAACACTTGACAATCTTCCAGTGTAAAATCTTCCGTCCATACTTCTCTCTTATCTTGATCTTTTGGCTTTTAACAACCCTGTTTGGAGTCCTCTTTGATATTTTGTGTGGAATTACGCGTCGCGTCCTCTCATCCTCATGCGCTCATGTCCAGAGATTATAGAATAGTTTGGGAATGTAGGTACGTGTTCCTCACTGAAGCCCCGTGATGGAGGGACTGGATGGGAGCTTGACGACCCGCTGTAAAAATTTACATGAGATTAGGCTCCAACTAAGCGTGCAGATAAATTACTATCAAATGTAATGTCAATCTTGGTATTGAGTGTCACATTAATTCTCAAACTGGAGGGCTTAATGCATTTCATGGAGTGGTCACATTGTAGACATGTACCTCTGTATGTGTATCGTCATACATGATGAATAGTCAGGTTGCGTTTCGTTTAGGACCATCATGCCATTACGCTCTTGGAATTGACTACACACAATCTGCATAAAACCCAAACGGAGACAAAAAACGAATTCACTCGGCGTAATGAATGAGTAATGTAGTGTCAATGACAAAGATGAATCACATTTGAGACAATGAAAGGATTTATTGTGTGTTGCATTCATTCATCGATCTGCACTTTCCTTATGTGTGCATATCTACTAGTCCTAGTCCACGTGCTTCCTTGCTTACAATTCCAGAGTTGGAATATCCATACATGCATATGTAATTATGTATATAGCTCATATATCCTCCCGCCTAGGAACAATGTCCATGTGATGGTGCATTATTCTCCCAGAGGTGTTTAAAGGGCTACCCTCGCAGATTATATGATAATGTCTCCACTACACAGAAACCCTCTGCAATCAGTATCATTACTTCCAGTTGGGGCATTCCGCCCATTAAAAGTTATTGCATTTCGGAGAGGCTGTTCAAATATTTTTTTTATATTTCCAAAGAGCTTATCACTTGATTTGAATCAAATGTGGAGAAAAAAAAAATAAACAGGCATTTTCGGCTTTTACATCAACTCCTGCTCAGCCTAAGCTCATCCATTCAACTCTACTATTTGTATTTGCTCAAGTATGCATATGACACATGGAAGGGCCCGTACACCCCTCCAGTCATGGTGAATGCCGGAGTAGTGGGCAATATTTCATATTAAGGTGAATTCATCACTGCAATATTGTCATTCCTCCTGGGAGAATCCGGGATTGAATGAGGAGCAAATATTGTATTGTATACTTGTTCCTTCACTACTTTATGTACATCCAGAATCACACATGTACAGGCACACCTCGACGGCAGTAGGAAACTCATTCATTAGCTCCCGACGGTTTGTTTGTTATAATTATGATTGTATATACTCCCAGGCATGGAGTGGATATAGCTGGCGGAGTTCGTTATTCTCAGCTGAGCTTCCCCCCACTGCAATGAAAGCTGTCCAGGCCATTCATTAAAACATAAGATTTTGGATACTCTGGGATTATTAGGACGGGAGGCCCTTCATTGTTTAGGAGAGCGCATCCTTCTTTTTAGAGAGTATTTATGCAAGTTAAAGATTATGCATAACAATGTTATGTCGGATGCATCTGACGCACATGTCGCTCTGGACTTGACGGTAGTTGGAGAAAAACAAAGGGAAATAGAATTTTTTTTTCGGGGAGACTCTCAAGCACTACTTTTTTTTTTGTTGCCTATATACTGACAGCAGCTGTCAGCCTAATGGGAAGTACAGTATTCATGTTATGCTTACTGTCACCAGGAAAATCCAAAGGAAGAAGTCACCAAAAAGTTGGATTCTTTTTCAATCATTTACGCAGAATGGCGGAACCATTATGAATGCTATATAGAATTTCACTTGTGGCTTTTAGAATCTTTCGAATGGCATATCTATGTGATTATATTTACCAAATGGAGAAAAAAGTGTTGAACCTTCCATCTCTGTTACAAAAAATTCAATCCCGTTTAGTTAGCATTCCTTTCATCGAGTGCACATTTCGTAAGTTTGAGACATGTTGTTTTTGAGGGATGCTTATGGGACTTGTGCCTGGGCGGAAATTTGTTTATGAAAAAATCCATTACCACTTAAGGCATCTTTTTGGGATGGATGTTTTTCAGAGATGAATGTTGCAAAAATATTGCCCTTCAGAAAAATTTCCTCTTGAGACAAGACCACCGTGGTAGAGTGGGAGAGTTTTGAGAGAGAGAGAGAGAGAGAGAGAGAGAGAGAGAGAGGACAGAGTGAATATAAAAACTAACCAAAAGTACCCACCCATCCATCAACTCCTATTAACGTTCACATGACTGATTGAATTTAAAAATTTAATGTTTCAATTGAAATCTGTACGAGGAATTATTACAGAAATCCTATTAAATTCTGAGGGTACAATCCTCCCAGAAATTATGGATTGGACCAAGAATCCAAGAGAAATTAACGTTGGGGAATATTATTACAGGACTCGGAGAGTGTAAACTGAGCCTTCTCTCCTGCTCCCACATATCCCCCGGTTCCTATAGAATGTATTATTTCCCAAGGAAATCACTCTGGAAGAATAATGATAAGAGTAAAAAGGACTAACCATAAGTTGCATAATATTCCCTTACGGATAATGACTTGGAAATGTTTGAAATCCTAAATGGTGTTTTACCCTTCCGGCACTTGAGCACTCTCAGAAAGGCAGTTGGCGTTGATTTGAAGTGGGAAGCATTTCCCAACTGTTTTTCTCTCCCGATGAAATCGATGGATAATTTTGTTATTTATGGTGGCAGGAGTGTTGTATGTATCTATACGGTACATATATCCATGTGGGGTAAACATGTTTATGGAGGCTAAGGGCTGTACAACAAACTATGCGTTTAATTGCAAACGTGGTGGAGCACTTCACAACACGTCAGGACTCCATCCTTCAGGACGCACATCCCTCCCCTCCCGTTCCCCTCGCCCTCCCGAACTGAGGTATTAAAGGCTTCTTTTTATAATCAGCCCATGTATGGTAGGATGGTTCAACCTATATTTCCCACTAACAGTCAGTCCGGAGGACGAGTTGTATTATAGGGAGCTTTACTTCTCGGCAAATGTGTCAGGACAGAAAATGCAGAGAGGACGGAACCTATACTAGGACTTATGGCTCCAAGTCCGGGAGATTTTACCAATTCATACAATTTAAAGCTCGATGGGAAATGAGTGATTTGGAAATGAATGTTTTCCATAGCACATTTACTCTTCCAGTCTTCCATACATTTTTGGTTATTTGTTATAAGTAGATACCTTTCATATGTATGTAGGTACTATGCGTGCATGTGTAGATACGTCAAGGGGTACAACGTGCGTACGTGTCTTTAAATTACCAGCTCATGCATTATTAGTACGAGGGTTTTTACAGGGCATAAATACACCAGTTCGGGGCACCAGCAGTGGTGCAGAAAACCGAAACCAGTTTCTGGCATTAATCTTAATATGTAATACAGGGGGATGGAGTGGAACGCATATGCATGGGGATAAATGCTTATGTATGTACGTACATAGCTACATAGGATGGGAGGATTCCTTCCCGGAGAAAGAGCCTTATGAGTTGCTGTGGAGGACTATAGTAGACAATAATAATAATAATGGTGGACGTGATGGAGCACATGAATATTCCAACTCCAGAGACTGTACTTCATTCATATGCTGTTCGGTGTTCTGTTGATCACAATTGTGTACTACTTATTCATTGGGTCTCATATCATTTCAGACATCACTTGTATTATGGACTTGTTCACTTATTCAAACTACTAGGGCTGAGGACGTGTACACATGACGTTGGGAACATTTTCAAGTATTTGAGCATATTTGAGCATATCAGTAGACGTATGTAGAATACATTCAGGCACAATAAAATTAAACATAGGTACAAGTGTGTACGTATAATTAGGCAGTGCTTCAAATCTCTATATTTAGTTATAGATTCATGTAAGTTCAGTATCCCAGGGTTCGTTATATTTTCTCCTATGTTTCTCTCTTGTTACATGTGACTTTCGAATACACTCCAAGTTCAATAGCAATCTCGGCAGTGTAGTTAGTTTGGAGCTCTCCAGGAAATTTCTTACTCAAATGTTATATTGTAACATGGCCCGGATCATGTCCATGTGTACGCAAACACATATTAGCACACACACACACATACATATGTATATAGCCAAGAAATTCCATTTATTATGCTGTTATTATTATACTCGCTCCGTTGGCTAGCGTTTTGATTTCCTCTTTCAAGGCCTCTGCCTCTCCGGCTCGCCTCCTCCCAAATGTGCCCGAGCATATTGTAAATCCTCCTGGTAGGATTTCGAAAAGATTTCGCATATTGTTCCCCATGAATTTAAAATAGTGGAGGAATATTGCGAAACAATTATAATTACTCGGAGCTATCCTCCCCGGGGACTGTCAAAGTCAAAACACATTTTAATAACGACATTTCTGGACGGTCTCAGCCAGACTGTATGTAGTATCTACTACTCATATAATTATATGTATCTACATATATAGGGAAATGTAGAATATTTAATTATATGCTTGTAGAATATATACACATTTCCTTGGCTTTCCACATATACATAGCCAGCTTGGCTACAGGTACGTCTCACTCTATGTAAACAACCAGTGCACACTCTTGAGTTGGAAATGGGAGCAGAAGTCACACCTCCTCCCGGAGTTCATTATCTGAGAAAGAAATCAGGAGGTAGCAATTGTCATTTATATTTCAGGGGAAAGCGTAATATATACATAAATGCTCTGGAATTATTTCCGGGTATCAGGGCCCTCAAACCGAATCAATACTTACACAAGTTGCAATTAGTTCTCTACTCTGTTTGCAGAATGTCCTCGAGCAATTACGAGTGAGAGACAATGTCGGGAGATTATTACTACAAAAATGTAAAAGCGTCTATTATGCATACTATAATTATAAAAAGGATTCATGTGTTTCCCCACGAGATGTATAGTTACGTAACCGTAATAAGGCATCAATGTTACATATCGTCCTGATAAAAGCATTAAAAAATATACGAGTCTCGCCAAGGCCAATTTTGGGAGGACACAGAATTTACAAAATACATTTCCATAAAAACCACTCCATGCCTAAACGGATTTTTGTTTCGGGAAGGAGATTATATTCGAAGGACCATAATTTGATGCAAGTTGTTTGGTTGGGTGAACTTGGACGTTTTTGTAGACGAGTAAAATAACAAGGGCACAGATGAATGCATGTTTGAGGAAAACGAGAGAGAGAGAGAGAGAGAGAGAGAGAGAGAAGGGAAAAAATGTAAAAAAGTTGGACATTTTATGACTCGTTGACAAACAAAGTTCATACGGCATAAATGCACATCATATCATAGCAAATGAGCAACCATGTGTGGTTATTTGGTTATTATTACTCACATGAAATGGCGACATATTAAGTACGGAGCTACGTATTTATTTACGACACTCGGGGAAATTTCCTTTGGGTTCCTCCTCTCATGATTACTACTATTATTATTATTATTACGATATGAGAAAGAGGCAAAAAGTCCGTTCTTCTTCATAAACCGAGACAGCTGTCGACTCTTTGCCGGTTCCATTTTGAACCTCATTACAAATACAGGAATAAACTGAACAAACGTGTAAACACCAAACTGCATACCTAACGTCATCAAATATCCCTCCAAGACCTTACCTTCCAGTGACTACACTGTCTCACCAGCCCACGAACCATATAGGACCAAGTTGAGCATTAAACTTGTTAGTTCCTCCACCCGAAGATACAATACTTGAATACGAAAAACTGCCTCGAGTTTAGGACGCCAAGGAAAGAAATCATATTTGGGACGCTGGCTTTTCCCTTATAAAAATCCCAATGTGCAGGCACACACACACATGTCTCTACATATGTATGTGTGTATGTACTCACAGCTCTGACAGTATCTATTGCATTAGTGATGGTATCCTTCACTCACTGATACATACATACATATGGAACCACATTTGGATTTTTTTACTACCTTCTTCCTCCTTCCCAAATGTCGTTTCCTCAATTTTGCTTCTGTCAACTCCGTCTGCATGTGGGATATTTACATACAAAATTTATACGGAACGTAACTTCCAGGTCCTTTCCATATCCATAGATATTCTTAACAGTATAATGGTCCTTGTACGCATCAGCGTCCTTTCCTTCCCACTAAAGTGCATGTATCATCTTTACCCGATACCTGGAAACGTTATTGGAATTTCTGCAGATTGCAAAATTGCTCAATAATACTGTCAGCGAATTTTCGTATATCTACTTATATATTATTTTATACAGAGTGTTCCTGAGCCCGGGAAAATGCAAGGGAAGGATTTTTTCCCCCAATTTTATATTCCCCTTTACTTACAGGCAAAGTTAAAAGTATCACATGTTGTAAATTGATATAACCCACATTCTTACCTAAAATATGTATGTATGAACATTAGTAAATACGAAATGGCCTGGAGTGGTAACGTACCGGGGGTTCCAGCATTATAAAATCATAGAAATTCACAAAATAAATCATTTACACTACACTATACCTACGTATGTATCTACATATGCATGTATCCAGTGTAACTTGAAAATTGACAGCCCAATCAAATTATTCATGTCTTTATGTTCTCAATGTTTTATTCAGAAAGCTTTTTAAAACCACATCAAAAATTACAGGGCTCTCAGAGACAAATACATTTACTTCCATGATTGCACAATTTCCGAGTCCCTTCCTGTAAAAACGGCAAAATGATAGGGATTTTGGCGACAACTTAGCAAACGTCATTAGATAATGCAAAACTCCAGATACGTATGTACGCTCACTTTTAGTTAGAGCTAAAAATACACTCTTGTTAGAAAGTATACAGCACGAGCATTTTTGAGTTTAATGAAATCCTCGGGAAAACTTTTATTTCCTAGAGGTTTATTTCCTCTAGTTCTTAAGAGCCCATGGAGATACATACTGGGCGTGCATACTTGCACTTAATAATTTTGGAAATGAAAGCCTTATAGTTTGGAGATTACACGAGTGTGTACATATGGAGTTTTGGGATCCTACAGCCAAGACATTACTTGAGGAGACTTAGGAGTTTGTTTGAATTTACTGAAGTTTACACATCCGGAGAGTGCGATTACATGTTAAAGTTGCTCCGAGTAATTTGTCATAAAAGTACTCCTGCTGAGAATAAAGACGTACATTTTCTTAAATGCTCCATATCACAATAATGAAGGGTACATACGGAGGATCTTTCGGGATCCGATATGTACATGTAGGGAGTAGGGATTGGCTGCGGAACTCCGATGTGGATTGCAATAAGGAAGTTGAGACTGACTGCTTATTACAAAGTAGTGTGTGCGTGGGGATACTTTCGTAAGGACTCTCTAACAATGGGAATGCTCCGATATATTTCCTTCTCCTCTCCTATATAAGAAGTAAGCCGTCATGGATGTACATAATTATGTATAGATAGATATAGATACACGGAACGGGACTGTACATACAAATGTGTGGAGGCTGAATTGAGATTTGATGTATATGAAGGGATGGTCCATAGAAAGAGTTGTTCCGGTCTTTTTTCTTAAGAACATTACATTACATTCATTTATCTGTACTTTTACTTTTGAAAAGAAATGCAAATACGTACAAATGTTTCTTATTTTATTTTCCATGGCATTACTTTCCTTGTTCCTTATATGACAGGGATATAATTTATGGACCTTTTATCTTTTTTAGCTCACGCTCCACTCTTATTCCCTCTTTCCTTCCCTTAGTCACTGTATTATTTGTATTTGTTCCTAAACGGCCTCCAGCATATTCACGAGCCATCCATGAAATGAAAACAAAAAATGCACCAAAAGTTGCATCAGGATATTTCCAAGAGAAGAGTTATTGTATAAGTTTTGTGTATCATGTCCTTTCCCGTCCCTGTACTCTTCACATGTCCCGTATATTGTATAGTACTCTCTATCTCTCAAATAAATATAGATACTATACATACATCTGTATTTACACATAGCTTAATACACCAGCTAATGGATTGAGACTTGAGAATATGAAATATTATCTTTTTGTGTACACACTCCGTCTGACAGCCTAGCATTTGAGAGGAGTAACGGCCTTATTTTTATAACCAGGCCAGTTAATACTATCAGCAGGACTCAGTGTTAGTGTGTGTGCCTGGGAGACATTAAATACCTTGGAAATGAGGAGGAATTCCCTCTATGGAAGTAATTCGTGATTCCCTTTTTTTTTACCCCGTAGCTCCTACTACTCCTCCTCTCGAAGCATTTTTTTAAAGGGACCATCAGTTAATTTTAAGGTAATTTATTACTCCTGTGCTCTGCTTGTGGCCTCAGATCTATCTTCCTGGAGCTCCCCAGCCTTCCCATTTCTGTCCCACGAATAGGGTACTCATCTGTACATGTGTTAATCAGTTTCCAGAGATAGAGTCCGGCTAAGAGTCGGGACGGACGAGAATAGAGGAGAGAAAGGAGAGGAAGTGACGGTTGTTACTGTACTTGTAATGTGCAGTGGTTTTAGATGGAAATTAGTACTTGCCGCACGTTAAGATCTTCCCAATGGGTTATAATTTGGGATGTGTATTTGTAATAGCCGTCGACGTTTAGGAATATAACGCTCCGTCTTCGTGCTCTGAAGCCATGGAGTGGGGTCCGGGCTGATGACTGTATAGATTTCTTCCTACAACCATATTTTTTACTGCTTATGAACTGTTGATTTTATTAACCAATAAATAATTGCTGGCGGTTCCTGAAAGCAACAGTAACTATTGGGCAGGGACGCCTGGCACGGTCTCCTTAATGGCCAAGTACAACTGCAGAGGAACATTAATGTTATTTTTATTGAAATTACTATCCCCTCTTCTGTTCCCACTTCCAACAAATACGGAGTATGTACTTACATAATTACTCAGATGAATTCCAATATCTTCATCCGTATCTTTACTAGCGTCAAGGATTATATAGAATATACATATAATGTAGGCCCACGTGAAATAACACTACAACTACAAGTTTTTTTATGACAGTTCCCCGAAGATACTCCTACTCACGCTGTATTTTGATATTGACGATAAAAGTTTTTTGTATAGGTGGGAATTAACCCTAAATCGAAAAATGTGGGATTAAGTTAGCAGGCGAATTTATTAAAGTCATGCTGTAATCCTTATTTTTCAATCTCTTCAGCCCGGCGTTAGTCCTATTACAAAATCTTGTTCATAAATTGACTGTAAACTTTTTATCTCTCATTAATGTACTCTTTGGTTATATTTTTGAACATGACTGGAATTCACAGGGGAGATATGAGATGCTATTTCCAGATTTAAATATGGTTTATGAGAGCATATAAGGAGGAGGAGGGAACTTAAGGAATGTCTAATGGGCTATTATTTATTACAGTAAAGATCGAAGACAAGGCAAAGGCGCCGAGGATATAGCATGCGATTAGAAATGTTGATTTGTATTTTACAAGGAGTATTTAACTCAGTATTTGAGCCCAGGAACTAAACCAGCAAAGGAACACACGTTAAGCTCTCGTAGGAAGCCCATGTAAAAATAAAAGCTGAATCAATCCAGCCCACCGATGACTGAAGAAGATTAGCCCCGGCTTTAAAATGTGGAACATGAGCCAGTCGTGTTGGGTGTTGGGTATAATGGTTCTTAAAATGGTTTTAATGCCTGTTTGGATATCGATAAGTAAGCCCTGAAGGTGTCATAACACCCTATAAAAATAACGCTCGACTTTTACCCACTATAATAGTTATTTAATAAGAAAAAATAACATGAAGATTGCGTGCGGCCTAACTCCACTCCGTGATTCAGATTTGATTGAATGTAATTTTTTTGTTTTAGTTTCTCTCCCCGCATGTGGATTACTTACTCGTAGAAGTTGGGAGACATATATCAAGCATCAAAGTCATATTTCATTCTCGACTTGTATGCACGTATGCCCCTAAGCCCCTTATATTTACATGGATTTAACTCCGGATTTCAACTCGGTTCTCTATGAGTCCCGATTTTTTTTCACATTTTCAGTCTTCATACAACAATTATACTTTTCCCCTCAAGACACACACAAACTCACACAAATATGTACGCACTCTTTCTGAAAGGACTAAAATATACCAGACGAAAGCTCAAGAACATTTAGTTCCCTTATCCCAGTCAAGGATCTCACACGATGCCAGTGGAGCAGGTGCTTACGGATGGATTTATATATTTCTGAGCAGAAGAAAAAAAACTAAAGTTATTGGGATTTTTTGCACGATTATATCTCTCACAACCGCATGAGTAAATCTACAACTGAATTTGATCAACACGTAAATGTCAAAGCTACAAATCATGAGGAAAAAGGAATGGGATCATATTGAGAATATCTTTTCCAGACATAGGCTCACAAAAAAAAAACAGGTTATTCTTCAAGCTTAGATACTTCATTCCCATTTTTTTTTCTAAGGCTTTAGAATACACAGCAGTTAAAGCTTGATCAAGTTATCCTTTGACGCTCTTTGACTCCTCCATGTAAAATGTATGGCCTCCTTCTGAAGGGACGGAGTCTTCTGCGGGAAAGTGAGCAAGCTCAAAGTTGTGTTACGTGAGGTTAAATCCCAACAAGTCCTCGTCACTCCGGTGACTTTGAGCCGTGTGGGAAAAGTAGTGGGAGCATTCCTTCCTTCACAGATGTATGTACCGCTGTACTGTATGCTTACTGAAGACGGGTATTTTTTTTACGTGAACACACGCATTTGTACCTAGAAGTAAGGACAATATGTAAGCAGTCATGGTATGGGCTGCAGTGGTTTTTGCAATCCATGATCAAGACATAAAAATGCCATGTTCCCACCACTTGCATGACTCCTTCCAATGAATTTACGTTCACTCAAGTAGTACTTTCTACTTTGTCATCCCCATGGAGTGCCTGTATAAGCAAACAGTGCTTATTTTTTTCCAGTATCTACATATATCTACTTTTACCTTTTGTATTTCCAGGCTTTCCTTAGTACAGTAAAAGGAAAAGTTGGGATTCCTTTTCCCATGGAGTGAAGTAGAGTTATGAAATTGAGACTGGGATGAGTGTAGGTACAAATGCAGTATTTTTATAGACGTGGGTGCGATATCCCAGTTTTATTTTATTATGAAAGCCCTGGATTCACTTCCGTGATGTAACCTGTGCATTCTCTGAAATTCCTGAGCTTGACAACTGCTCGCCGTGGGTTTTGGAAAAAAAGAAACTAAAAAAACAAAACTTTCACAAGACGTGCTAAGATATAGAAAATGGAAACAAGTTCCGCCGGCAGTTTCTTTCTCCCTTTTTGCGCTTAGTTGGAGTATCTCTGACTCCACCACAAAGGATAATATAAGAGCCGTACGAAGAAATGATATGATACAGATAGCTCTCCCCCACTACAGAGTTTCTTAGTTATAGTGCAGTTAGTTCCTTTTTTGAGGCCATCAAAGTTAAAAATGCATACTACAGCTATTTTTTTATACTGTAGGCATCAGATTTTGCATTGTGCGCCGCCGAGAGTTTGTAATATGTATCTCTGCCCCAGTCGGTATTGTGTCTTGAAGGTTTTTCTGAAAGAGCGTTATTTTCCCCGTACGTACAGCAGACCCTGGTTCCCTCACTGTCTGTAACTTTATCGCACGAACGAGCAAGAGAGATCCCTGAGATGTCGATAAAGTTTACTACCACGCTTTGTCATCATGTACTTTGTCAGCGGGTTCTCTTCTCATGCACCCCTAAATAAGTTTTGCTTTAAAATATCTCGAGCACAATCCGAGCAGTAAAAGTCTCCGGAAGTCCGGGTTTTCGTAACGTAAGCATATAGACCACGGGAGTTGAGCTTTACAAAAACATTTTCAATAATTCACAATGGAGGGACACTGTTCGCATATCAACATTGTCCAAAAGATAATTGGTAGAAAGTTCCAAGCACGAGGGGCTCTAGTTCAAAATTTTAATTGTATACAATTTAGTGGAATATAATTTCAAGGGGTATAAAATTCCTGGGGAAAAATCTAATGGAGAAATAAATAAATATTCCCTATTTAATTCCCAGTATCTACATAGAGTTCAATGGGGTTTTGAATAAATGAACAAGTGCCAACTAAAGCGAACAACTGCAAACGGATATTTTCCTTGTTTGCAATATTTACTAAATATATATGGTGAGCTTTGTATCTTGCGTAAGGAGGAGTTGCGGACCTTTGAATTTATTTGTACATAGATTATGTGTAATGTACATATGCACATTTCTTTGAAAATTCTAGAGGTTTCCGCCTTTTCACGGTTCAAAGAGTTACTGCTTATATATATCGTAGGGCGAACTGTTTCCCAACCTGCCATAACTTGTGGGTGAAAGCTGAAAGGGAAGGGTATGTGTACGCATTGCACAGGGGGGTCCAATAATTTTTGAAACCTCTGTTGGAACGCTTAACACAAGAGATTTGAACAATATTGAGCGTCAAATGACAAGACAAGACCGTAAGAAATCATAGTCTAGTAACCGTTCCGTAAATCTGATGAATCTAATCATAAACTAAATTTTGATCATTCCACTGAATATGTTCCATCTTAAATATTCGAAAACTGTTAGATTTTAAAACAAATTAAAGGAATTATTCAAAATTGTAAATGTAGGAGCTCAGAGTCTATTGCTATTTTAGCACCCAAAATGATACAAAAACTCAAAGCTGCTGCATATAATATACAAAGGCATGAAAACTGTAACCACCCTGTAGACATTTGACAAGCAGAATGTAATCCTGGGAAATGGTCTTCATACATAGTGATACACTTCCTATAGCGTCTTAGACCCCTAGTAAATTGAATAAGTGACCAGCCTTTACAATAGAATTTTCAGAATGTTAGATAGTACCTGAACTAGATTGTGATCAGGTCCCCATGTAGTACAGTACCATACACATTAAGATAAACTGCTTTTTGTGAAGCGGATCTATTTGACGTCCGCCTACGTGTAAATATGCATTTGACTACTCCCAATCCCGAGAGTTTGTGTTGGCAAATAAGTTAGGGGGGAAAGCAAAATACTTAGAAGGAGACAAAAGAGGGAAAAAATAATCTGAGACTTAAGAATGAGAAGGGAAAGGGGAAAGTACATTGTGAAGTGCACAATATGATGTGGCAGGGGGACAGGACGGTTTAAGTTTTCAGCTCTTTCAATTTCATGAAACTATGCAAGACTGGCAGGCAGGCAGGCAAGCAGGCAGAGGAGCGATAAAAAAAGAGAATCGAATTCTCCTCTCCCCCCTCTCTTTTACCTTGTATAACTTTGTCGATTATTCTCTCTTTGGTTCGTTTCCTCATGTTGTGTATGTTCGAGCATGTAAACTGGAGCGTAGACATTCAGACACGTCATGTGTGTGTGTGTGTGTGTTCTCTTGGATTTTCTTCAGGACTTTCTACATGTGTAAATTTATCCGCCTTTCACTGTATTACAGACTCTTAAGACTCCAAGTGAGAATCGACAGGGTGGACTGGGAGAGTGTGCATGATACTCTTTTTTTTCTCTCTCTCTCTCCATGGAATGTACATTGTAAGAAAAAAGGAGATGGAGGTCCTACTATTTGTTAGACGAAGAGGGGGAGACAAGATTTGGGTATTTTCCTAACGATTATATGAATATCGTGTGTATTCATACTTTTTCCCTACAATTCACATAGATTGTGAGGAAAGCTCTCGAGAATTCTTTCCACGCAAAGCTGTAAACTGAATTTTCACTTGCTTTCCCCATCAAAAACCTTAGACAAAAAGGAGCATTGAAATCCCTTCCCTGGTTCATATTTCATGACATGTGTATCTTACACTCCATTGGAACGGCTCACTCCGAAGGATCTCTGTCTCAGTTGTTCCGTACATACATAAAAGAAACTCTTTTTAATGAGCATTTCAACTTTTAGCATATTTCCCCCCAAAAATACAAATCCAGTTTAGTTTGGATTAATGTTCTTTTCGGAACAACATAGTCAAGAGTGGTATGGGAGAATTATTCCAGTCGAACATGTCACTGAAGGTTGCGTGAATTGTGGAGCAAATCCGTGCTCAAATGTTGATAGGAACTTGGGTGTAATCAGACACCCAAAGAGCTCATACACACATTTTGCCTTTAAAATTTGAGCACTAAATTGAATAAATTCTTAAAGTTTTTTATACCCTCTCAAAGAAACTCCGTGCATATTTTAATAGAACGTAGAAAATGTACGCCTCTTCCGAAAAAATTTCCACGAGCTCTAACATTACTTTTGCAAATGCAGTCCTATGGAATTATATTTATTTGATATCTGGAAGTAATGTAATACAAAGGGAAAAAAATTCTCTCATTGCATGCTCCAGCATTATTCTCAAATTGTCAGGGGAGAAGTTCAACATGAATTTATGACTGGGACCTACATATATTAGAATAACAGGAGACAGAGACACGCTGCAAAATTTTAAAGGGCTGCAAGGGCATGAAAGTGCTGATGTCATTTTTACTTTGAAAAAGCATGAAATATGTAAATGGCTGTATGTACGTGTGTGTGTGTGCTTCGGATTTGAGGACTTTCCCAGTACAATCTACACACACACACACACACACTGTTGCATTATATACATACATAACTTATAGCCATAGTACTGACTTTATGGATGTTGTTGACATTATATAAGTACACATCAAGGACTGGGTAATTTGTAATACTTAAAATGCTGACCTTTGTCTTCCTCCTTTACGGCCGGGCTACATGCTAAAAATGAATAAAGTGAAATGAAAGTATTTCATCACCCTAGTTTTGAAGATAACAATAAAAGGTTTTTTTTTCTCCTCCGTAACTGTATAAAGTGGGTGGATGGAAATTGCAGGGGAGCGTGCGGTATTCTCATTGTTGCTTCCATTACTGATGTCGTGCGGATTGTAGATAATGTAACTGGATTTTGAGACTCGTGGTTCAATTTCCACATATTTGTAGTCCATGGACTGGAATGATTTTAATTTTTCTACTTAGCATATAATAAAAAGTAATGCTTTGAAATACCCGACGGTCCTGGATTGAACTTCCCTCTTCCTACATTATTACAAATACGTACATATGCTACCCTGACTCTGACATTGCTCTGCCTGACCTTAACACATCCCAATGATAGATAATCCATTAGGAAGGAGCCATAGGGTTAGCCCAGTCATGCTGGAGTAATGCTAGAATTGTCTCATTCACTCCGCATCCGGTCTGTTACGTCAATTATTATTGTTGTGAAACATTAGTGTAAAACTGCATCTCCCTTTATGTGGACATGGACATGGACATGGTCAGCAATCTCCGATCTACAGTAGGAATTTTTACGAGCTCTTCACAATGTACTTATATGTATAACAACATACATACATACGACTCCTACTGTCGTACATACAAAATTTGAGTCTCCTCCTGAAACCACATATGTATGGGGAAAAGAGCAGAGTCATGTTTCGTGCTATGCCATCGTCAGCAAACTCATCCTGTTCCAAGTGGCTTCTTTTGATTTGAAACTACACTCATCTATAGCCTGAGATGAGGACATGGGAGTGGGATGAGGCTGCATGTGCACATGAAGGTTGGGAGGGGAATGGAAAGATAAGAGGCTCCCATGCACATACATAGATAGGCATTGCAGTGTCAAAGTAGATTTCTCCATATGAAATATATTTGCTTGTTGAGTATCAAAGGCAGGCGAGGAAGGATAAGGGGGAGAAGTGTAAAAAGAAGTCAAACTTCCCCATGCATATGTATCTATTCGTACAAGGCCGGGCATGGATTGTGAGCTGTAAATTGTGAGATGTCTTCTTTTTCCTAGTGCCAGAGACTTTTCAAAAATTATGAATGTGTCTATAGGGGATTGGAGTCTAAGTCCTTTTACAGAATGAAATTCAAAATGAGTTTTGGTCCTTTTGCCATTTTACTCTCTCCTATAATTCCGTGCTTTTAGCTTAGACATTTTATATCTAGAGGTAGATACTATGTTGTGGGATCCAGAGTATTGGAATTGATGTGAGTCTTTATAGTGGGGCATAATCATGGATTTACATACTTTCTGCATGGATGGCGGTGGTTTTTATGCAATAAAAGTAATCTGGTTTAAGTATGGCTTACACCCTGACGATTAAAATGGCTTCGCAATGATATACAATGTTAATAATGCTCCTTTTGTCAAATGAAATGTAGATTAAATTTGTGGAAAATTGTCGGAGAAAGGGCAGAGGAATTTTAAAGGAAGGAGTAGCAGATAGGATGAGGGAGAGTATAGGGCCTATATGTAATGTATGTATATGTAATGAGTACATACAAGGCTGGGCCTGTTCCTCAATTCAGGGTGACTCCGAAGTATGGAAGGAATGCAAGGGTTAAAAATAGCATTTTCGACACGTCTTTTAGTCAAGATCATAACCGAGTGTTCACAAGGCACTTGGACGTGTTAAAGTATAGGGATTTGCATACAATGCTCTCCATACAATTTCCAAGTAATATGTAACATAATGGGAGTCAAGGAATCTCGTCTGTTTGAATTATCCATGCAAACGTTCTTTTTCCGTGATGCCCTTCCTCCTTGGGTAATTCTTGGATCCTCGGGAGATGTACATACATATCTACATACATACATGCACATGGAGTCGTAGTAAATTGATCGTTGACTCTATTATCTTGTATATTTGCCACTTGGCTTTGCTCACCACAGAAAGTCCTTGTAGATTATTTCCAGGATTGTAAACCCTGAGATTCTTCTTGCTAATTCGGTTGAGCGGACTAAAGTTTTGTTTAAGTAGGCGGAAAGTCGAAGCTTTATCTTGAGTCTTTGTGTTTTTAAAGGCCTCGTCTCATCCTACCCTGCTCATCCTTTCCCAAATTTTCTTATATGGGAGGGACCCTCATTGTATTAAGTATTATAAGCTGAGGGAAATATATACATGTAATTACATTGTTCTGTATTTACTCTTCAAAAAACACATATGTACATATGTATGCAAGGAGATGGGTCCAAAGTAAAACTCAACTGTTTCTTCTGAAGTTTCAAAAGGAGGATCTTTTTTTTTTATTCTCATCTTTTTATTCTCAGACAATTTCTTTCTCCAAGTATTTTTTTTATAGTAATAGTGAATTAAGACACATGAAAGAGTTTTAAATTTGCTTGGAATTCGAAGGGAAGCTTTTTAGGTATATCCTTAATTTGAATATCCGGACTCCGGACTGTAAAAACCCTCTTACACTTGAATTAGCATTAAATGCCTGAAACTCCGTGGTTGCTCAGGAGGAAGGGGGAATTTTTCCTGGGGACTGATTGAACGTCGTTTAAGTTTTTTTTTTTTTTTTTTTTTTAGACGCCAGAAAAATAAGGAATGAAGGATTAGTGGTGTGGAAGTTGACACAACTAATGATGTTGTTCTTTCCTGTTCTTTTGTAGGTCACATCGTACTTTGTTCCCACTCGCTCAGACACCACCGAGGCCACTCATCCCTTCCCCTGTTACCTTCAAGTGGCTCGACTGTGTTAACGGACGGTGATGGCGATGAAGCGGACTCGGCCCTAATGGAATCTTCCTCCAGCTCGGATGAAAAAACAAGTCCGCTTTTGAATACAAATCCAAATCCAGCCACCTCATCGTCCTCAACGGGGGCGGAGGAGTCGTTAGAGCCCGTCGTGGCAGCTGTGACTTCGTCCAAGTCCAAACTAATGATGCCCGATGCCGGATCCTCCATGTCACTCATAAAGATCAAGCCAGGTCGGGAGTTGAAACTCAAGTGTGAACTTAATAATACATACGGAAGGATCATGTGGTTACTCAATGGACAGCCCATAAGGACTGACAATGGACGCTACTCCATTCAAGGCCCGAGTGGGAATCATGCCATTGAGGGTCGACTCACCATTAATAACGTTCTTCCGGAAGACAATGGCATTTGGCAGTGTCATGAAACCAAGTTTGATGGGAAGGAACATGTTTCCAAACCAACTCGAGTCATCGTCTTGGGTAAGGGATATTCCGTTGAATTTCGGAAGACTATGATTAAACCGTCGATAATTTTTGTGGGGGATCCTATCACAAACAGTGTCCATCAATGTCCTTCTAAAATCTTGCCCAAATGTTATACAGTATTGAGGTAGAACAAATTTAGATTCTAGGTTTCAGGGATTTTGAAATATTTTTTAATTCTAGACATCGGAGCTTGCTACTCTGTACGTGGAAGTTTTTCTGTCGAATGAATCCCTACAAGTTGGGTTTTTATTATGAGTGTAGATTTTATATCTACTATTTACCCGAAAGTTATGTTTTTCTATTAATAGCAATTAAACCCTTTTATGGGCAGATAAAAGGATTTAGGAGATCTGCAAATTTAACTTTTGCTTCGAACGCTGAATCAATTGAATTGATTGTTGGGACTATTGACTTTTGTTATTGAGGGCTTTTCAGATTTATTTCAATTCATTGACATGCAGGGAGGGAAACAAGTAGTTTGGAATTTGATACCTTACTCAATGTAGTTGTGGAAGTTGGCTCTGTCAATTATGTGAATCTTGAATGAACTGAAAGTTAGGGATATATATTGAGTGGCTTTTTAGTGAGAGGAAAGTTTCAGCTCGGTTAGCTCTCTCTGTTTTTAGGGATGATGATGATGGGGATGTTGTAGGAGCAAGTATTTACTAAAGCATGGGAGTATAGAGTTGAGTTTGAGAAAGAGATAGACAAAAGTGTCAGGATCAATGAAATGAGTATACAGGAGAGTTTCAAGCGTAAAGTTTACTTTGGGAAGATGTGATGTGATTTGCATTTTCATTTGCATCATGCGATGAGTGAGTCTCTGTTGAGGCAGTTACTTTACATTTGTATGGTGGGATTTTCAATGGGAGTACAGTCAGTTGTGTATTTTCAGCTGCACCCCGAGCAGTCCATTTGGAATTCGATGGCCGACGACTCTCACCGTCCTCTTCCTCCTCGAGGGTCACTTACCGAGAAAAAGACAACATTTCTATTGATTGCGTCGTCGAGGGAGGCAAGTGGTTGCAAGTTTTATTACATTACTCCCGCTCCCGTTACATCCTACCATTTCCCTATTTTACTCACTCTCTCTCTCTCTCTCTCTCTCTCTCTCTCTCTCTCTCTTTAGACGTGTACAGTACTGTAGGATCTTGCTTTAGAGGCAGATGCCTATCCCAATGCTAAACTTTGTTTGTTTTCAAATCTTTTGTTATTTGTAGTGCTCTGCTCTGTCCCTGTATTTACATTTCTGGAGGCAAACAGACACATGAATGAATGTATAAGTGCAAAAACGGTAATTAACTTTTACATGCATAATCCTCGGATAATTAAAGTAAACATTGACCAAATGTTTTTCAATGCAAGCTGCATTAGACATTCAATGTCGTCTTGTTTGTTTCTTACTCAAATGAGGCCCTCCTAAGTTCATTGGTACAATATCAAAATGGTACAGTGTATAAAGAGCTAAGCCTTATTTATAATACAGTCTTGGGTCAGCCTAGCCTGGAACTTTTTACTCATTGAGAAATGTTTTTATGTATGGTTGAAATACTGCTTGTCATGATACCCTCAATTCTCAAAGGCTAAGTAATAACCTGCATTGTACTGAGAACGTGTTTGTCATCTTATATGAAGATGATGCTTCCATTGTCAGGGTATCATTTTGGCTCTTCGTTTATTTTTAGTTTTTTTTACCAACAATAATAAGACCTGTGTCAAAGCCCTGCTTGAAAATTCCTCTTTGACAGACTGCTAGTATTATTTGTAGCAACTCTGGAAAACATTTTTTTAAAAATTATGTCAGTATAATAAGAAAAAGGAAGTTGATGTTGTTAAAAATTGGATGATGTTTTTTTTTTATTTTGCGCAGGGAATCCTCCACCCCGAATATGGTGGTTCATGAATGCCAAGAACTTGACCAACAATAGCAACGTAGTGACAACCTTTTTAGATGATGACAAAGTGTACCTCACCCGAAGTTCCCTTAGAATAGACAATGTGTCTCGGAGTGATCATAACAAAAGTGTTGTTTGTATAGTCGATCACGAACTATTGTCTTCTTCAAGTCCCGAGTCCACTTACTTACGAGCCACAGCGCATTTCAACATTGAGTGTGAGTGAAAAGACAAGTATTCTCTATTCTTTTTTCCCTCTTAGACTCTTCTCCACGGGCTCATGATCTTCCCTTTGATGCTGCTCGGAGGAGACTCAAGCATTCCAGTCAAGATGTGGGAGTGTCAATAATATCAACTTCTTATCCCCTAAGCCTAGGCTCTTCATATGCACTTCCTTACATATCCATTTATATTAGTATATCTCGTTCCCCCCTCCCCCCAATATATACTCCGGAGGAGAGGATGCAAGTCCCTCCAAAAAAATATACTCTCTCTCTCTCATCCTCTTGAACCTGGGAAATGTACTTACCTTCCTTTCAGTCAAGGGTCGGGAGAATGTCCTTCTTTGTATGGTCAGGGAGCCAGCCAGGAGGGTGAGGGATGGTCGTACGCCGACAGAATTCAAGTCAAGTCATGATGACTACCACTCCACCTTCATGTTTGTATGCGTTTTTTCCTAATCCCTTCCAGACGAACCCTTTTAGCGTGAGTACATTCTGAGCCGAACGCCAAATTTCCACGGAGTCTTTTGTCCTCGGGCTCCTGTCCATTACGCTCATTTGGCTGGGGTCCATCACTGATGAAGGTGTTTGGATTTGAATCACAAAATCAATCGATTTTTGAAAAAATTCCATCTCCTTTTCACGTTACATAGTTTTTGATACGTTCCAGTCTGAGAAATCAACTGTCCCCATGTCCTTTGCACTGTGACTGGAATACGCGGGTTATTGGCTCTTTTTCCAATTCCTGCCAAAGCCAGTCATCCAAGTTTAAAATTGTAGGTGCTAGAAATATACATATGTAGGGTTCTCTTTCAAGATAGTTAAACTATCGGAGACCTCCCTCACCATAAATTCCCTCATCCTTTCAACATCTCGGTTTTATTGTTCATAATTATCATACTTGTGGTGGTGTAATTTAACCATTATGCAAATTAACATGAATTCATGGACTGGGTACCTTATTGCAGAGATTTAAGATCCATTTCGTAGACTTCATCCGTCTTCCCCATCATCCTGGCTCGGTAGACAGAGCTGCCAAATCCCAACTTATGGTACTTGCTGGAGTAGTAATCACGCAATTAGTTCCCTTCCTCCTTCCTCCCAGCTTAGATGTGGTAGTCGAAAATAGGGGGAAAGTTGATGTTGGCAAGATCCGACTGAAACTTCACCTTTCACTAGTGCAAGTCTGAATTTCCTTGAGAGATATTGTGTCTGCTTCTCTGTAGATATCCCACGTGTGTGCATCTGTGCATATGCACATGGGTGGTACGGGTTCAGCTCAGGGTGTACATAATTACATACATATAGATATCTATACATAGCTGCTGTAGTAATAATATTAAGTAGAACCTTTCCATTACTTCCTAAACGTGCATTACGGGCTGAAATCTGTGAGAGAAGAATTTTATAGTAATACACATGTTCCCATATAGGGATGAGTTTGGATATATGTAGTTACTTACAGATGCCCCTCATATAGACTTTATGTACATTACATGTCCCTTCACTCAAACATGTGAAAATAGCTTTGTCAGAATATGAAATCCATGGTGGAATAAAATCTTAAGGTGAATTCCTGTTGGGGGTATATTATGTCATGAGGCAGACGAGGCCACAAATCAAGATGCAGCTGGTGCTCAAATTGGGAAATCATGAATAGGAAATGATGGTGGGAAGGGACCGGAATCAAGTCAAGAGGAGAGAAAACGAAGAGGGAATTGATCTTGATTCAAAATAGGCTCTCCGTACACTTTCACAGTTGAGCTTGTTTATAGGAGAGGCCCGACCTTTGTGCATACAAGGGTGCGTCGTTAATGCCATGGTATAAAAAAAAAGGTAGACAACTTGTATGCCATGTCTCGTGAGGCTCCTTAGTATGTATGCCAGAGTCGGGCCCGTACTTTCCCATTACATTACATCTCCCATCCTCATCCCTTATATGAGTTTAAACACAGAATTGCTTCTTAGATTCCCACTGCTTTTCAATGTCAAGTCCTGCTTTTGTATACATAAAGTGGTGGGGGAGTGAAAGTGTAAACCATAAACCGATTCGGTTTGCCCATACCCGGGCAATGTTGTTAGGTAACTGTGTATAGGGAAAGTAATCCGAGGGAAATTCTCCTTCGCTCTCTCTCTCTCTCTCTTTCTCTCTCTCTCTCTCTCTCTCCCAGTCTCTTTCTCCACAGTGTCTCCTACTCAGAGACACTCCCAACCCTCCATTTAAGATTAGGTCCGTAGTTTTTTGTCAAACTCAATATACTTACGTATGGGAGGAGAGTGCGAGATACGAGAGGAGAGAATGTTTGCAAAAAATGTCACATTTTGGTAAAAGCGCCTGAGTTTAGTTTACAGGGGAGACTTCCCATCGCATCTCGCTCCTTCACTCCAAGTAAATCTGTGGGGAGAGCTTTCGAGGAGAGGGTATTGTATGTCGTATCTTCTTAATAGGAACAGCCAAGAAAATATTCATCTTGATTTGACCAAGTGACGGGACTTGTTTGAGGAATAGAGTAAGCAAAAGAAATGCTATACTACAGATAGGTAGTCAGGGCTTCACCACCAGCAGCAGCAGGAGCAAGCCGAGTAGGGAGAGTAAAAGCAGCGGAGAACATTGGTTCGTGCCATGCATAATTCATGTGGGCTGGAGCTTGGGCTTTTCTCCCAGCTATAGTATACTAGATATATACATACGTATCTGTAGATACTGCTGGTACGCCGGAGACTGTACAAGCTGGAAAGTTGTGAGGTGAAACCTTGCTGAAAAATAGAGTTTTTCCTCATACGTCATATACACTTGTACAACAGGCCAGACATTATGTGTCATAAGTTTTCCGGAACCAAGTCTTGCACATGATATGTACTTAAATATAACAAGGAATTTCTGGTTTAAATCACGAGCTACGATTTTCAGGTATTAAGTTCCATCTCCAATGTATATAATTATATATATATATTTCTTGTAGTGCATACTTATAGTTTTTGTAGCCCTGGTTTTGAACAAAACTATATACTTATCTCTGGTTTAGAGGAAGGTATGAAGTCTCGGGTGATGATAGTACCATGTAAGGTCATGCCGAGTCAAGTGTACTGGGGTCCCAGAAGAAGAATAGCTGGGATGAGAACTGGCAGTATATGTGTTCCTTTAATAATAAGCTTTTCTCTTGACATGAGGTTCAAATTAGAAAATATTACTTTATTTACGTCCCCGGCCTAGTTTTACACCTCGTACATTAAACCGTAATATGTCATTTTCATTCTGGCTTTTCATAACTTCCCTTTTTTTATTATACTTACTATCTTTATGTTCTCGACTCCCTACTTTTATGTTTTAGCTCCTCATTTTCTCATCCTTACCTTTCCTCTGCCATTAGATTCTAGACTGGAGTTATCAGTTCGTTCCATAGTTCTTTAGTTTCACCTCCCACGGCCACTTTCTTAGTCTGGCTTCAGCTCAAGTCATTCCATCTCGTGTAATCTGACTCTTTCTATATAATAGAAAAGGCACTTAGTATCGGTGGGACTGTGCTGGATTCCCCATGTTAAAGTCCAGCCGTCCACCTTTGGAGGAGGTTACTGTGATGTAGTGTGATTTTTGTTATTTGTGGATTCTCCAAAGGTCTGTCATTATTTGGGGTGTGTTGTAGGGGCCAGGCATATAAATAGCACTTGAAAAAAGTGGCGACCATTGAGGATCACGAACTCCCCGTAAGAAATTCCACTTGACTTACTTTCAACCGCATAACTCTTGTGATATTGACAGAACTTGAAAGGGGAGGATAAACATTGACACGCAGATGAAAAACAGAGCAGAGCTCTCTCCTTCCCACACTCAATCCTCACATTCTCTACTCTTGGGCTCACACTCATGCAAGATTTGGGAAATCTGCGTGCGGATATACCATGACTAAAATTGATGTCCAACTACATACTTATGTATATCCCCTCAGGGCCCCTCGTTGTACTGCTAGCATTCGCACATTGGTAATAATTATACAGGCCTGCAGAGGGTGCATGTCTTGGAGGAGAACAGTTCCGAATTTAGATTTCACCAGAATGTTGACAATCGAATTGCAATTTCGGAAACTGCTGTAAGCTTAAGAGTAATTAGGCTGTTAAAAATTATTCTAGAATTTCTGACGTAGACAATCTTGACAGGTTGGAGAGATGTGACACGCCAGAAATGTCTCTCAAGAAATAGCAGCTTGATAAGGTCATTGTTTTTCATACAAAAGTCTTGAGGTAATTACAGAGCACTCTTGCTAAAAGAGATCTTTATAAAAGAGCAATATTAGCGAAAGTGTAGATGCATAATTTTAAGGATTTTCTTCCGTGCACAACAATCCTGGTTTTCATCCTTGGAACAGTTTCACAATAGCTGAAATTTGCTACTTGTAGGGAAAATCTCATGGGAAGAGCTTAATGTAATTATTTGAGTGTAGGAAATACATGGACGTATACTTACATACATGCAGGTACATAATTATATACATGCATAGATAATAATTAACGCACAAAACTTGTATGGATATCTTCTAAGGAGGCCTGGGTTTACGGAAGAAAGAAAATGAGGAAAGAAATATGAACCAGGATTTAAATGTAAATGTAATATGAGAGAGTTTTGTGCAAAAGTTTTCCTTAAATATTTGCAAGGATTGGTGCGTTGGTGTATCCACATGGAAATATACATATTTACATATACATACATAGGTACGTCTGCCTGTGTACAAACAAGTGCAAGTGAAAGTTCCAGGAGATTTGTATGGCTCAAGTGTACAGGATGGAGGTGGATGAATGAATATTGTAGAAAAGTTAAGTTTTAATGAAACGGGGTAGAATTAATCCTGGAAAATCGTGTCAGGGGCTTTAATAAGTATTCTGCCGGATAAGCTGTAACATAATGCGAAGTAAGAGGAAAATACCCGTCACATATATTATTGTATGCATACTGAGCATGTTCTCTCTCCTTTCTGTCCTTTCTTTTCTCTCTCTCTCTCTCTCTCTCTCTCTCTCTCTCTCTCTCTCTTTCACTATAATGTCTAGAAGGCAAACAAGTTGTACACTCTCAAATGATAAAAGTGAGCTAGTGGCTATGTTATCTCCCTAGCACAAACCTACGTAACTGTAATAGTATTCAAGCGTTAGGGAATAAATGTGAACTACTTCAGTCTACACTACAGTTTGTGAAGCTGGAGCTAAACGAAAAGCAAGACCAGTTACTTTCCTCAGCTTACCCAGTTCCCCTTCTGAGACTAAGTCAGTGACGGAGGATATGAAAACTGGTTTTGCAGAGAGCTAATAGATATAAAAGAGCCGTAGCTCCAGTTTACTTTTGTGTCCTGATCTACCCACTCGCCATTCACACATGTTCCGCTGGCTTTGAGCTAAAGACGATACGAAAATCCACGGGAGAGAAAATCCTGAGTCCAAGTTATATTACCATTACGCAATTTCACATCAGTAGTGCACATTTATTTGTATAGCTGTACTACTGTACACTGTTGTGAGGAGGATACAATGCAATCCATCCTTTTTTAGTCCCTACTCCTTTCCCAATACTGGCTCTGCGTGTGCATGTCGAGAGGTAGTTGTGAGGAGATAGGGAAGTAGTCGTTATCCTTTTTGGTGACTTTGCTACGAGCCACAGAGGAGTATCCTTCCACCGTGGGAATAATATCCCACATTGGAGAAAGTACGGAGAAAGTACGTGAGCTCCCACTCATACTACATTTGGAAATCCGATGAAAAAAGATATTCACGGGGTATTCATGGGTGTCAATACATATACGCTAGAGCCTCTTCGGAAGGAGCTATATCCAAGCGTGTAACCTCACATAAAGCAAGGTTAAGATCAAAGCAATAACCCTGCTTGAGAGGGAAGAAAAGTCCTATTTACCTTTTCACCAGCAGTTCTTCTGCGGGAGCACAAAAGAGAAGAAGAAAAACCTAGTGTCCGTGAGTACTGCTTCACAAAACGATAAGACGAGCCTTTTCTATATTTTTTTGAGTGAAATGAGAAAATCTAATGCTAACATATCCACTGTTGAGGGAGACGGGGCTTTTCTTGTAATGGGCTTATAAAAACGCATCTCACGCATTGGCATGGAATTATAGCCCATAGATGATTCTAGTAGCAACATTGGTTCGGAATTAGATAGGGAGTTACAAAATTGCAAAATATCGGACTAATCGGATGTCGCTTCCCACTCCAACTAGCCCTATGGATTGTATATCTACTGGTAGCCACTACTTTGTACCATATGCACCACTTCCACGGAAGTGAGTGTGTACGACGACTGGTGAGTCTATGAGATTGTGAAGCTCATGACTGAATTGAGATTGGTGCACCATCCCCGACCGCACCCGCTAGCTAATACAGAAGATTAAAAAAGGGAGCTCATCCTTCGTTACATTTCTTTACTATGGGCGAGTCAGCTCTCGGAGGCAAGTTATTCTCTTGTTGTTCTTTCTCTGTCTCTTCCCTCTACTTCAGTCGTCCGGTCGTGTGGCCCGTGTCTCTTGTACTTTATTCCTCCGGAGCTCTCATTGTATTGTCCATGATTACGATTACGGGAGTGGAGCTTTATTTAGCGTCCGCCTCCACGGAATCCTTGTGTATTTTCTCGGAGGACACTGGGACTGGGAGTCAGAGGACATGTTACAAATACACAATACATGGGGAAATGTATTTATGCACTGTAGCGTACATCCAGAGGGACAGAGAGAGACAAAGATAGAAGCATTTTCAAGGATTCTCCGCCTGCCGGATTATTAGCTTTGGAAAGAAGTCCTATTACGAACTCACGCTTTCACTCTCTCTCTCTCTTTCTCTCTCTCTCTCTCCTTTTTTCTCTCGGCGTTCCCAGTGTATTCATGGTCGGAGAGCGACAAAAAGGAGTCTCTAGCTTCATTTCGGTACACTCAAACTATTTCAGGAGCAGTGCTTAAGGGTAGAGTATATAAGTGAAAGCTACTAGTTACAAGTGAAAGCATCGTCCTTATAGGTATATTTAATGGGTGAGCGTTATAAGCCACGTCAGCGTACGCTGCATTAGTTAACTTGTCTTATCGAATTGTCTCTTCCTGTTCCCCGAGTGAGGTATATGGGATCGTAAATAGGGCCTGGATGGTGTTCCTCGTAGGAACATATAGTAGACGTTGTTAGTGTTTAGGAGGTAGGGGCATTGTTCCGTCCTCAAACATGTTGTAGTTGCTGGATTGTAGATTGATTCTGTTTAGCGTTTCGTTTGCCTTTTCCGCTGACTCCTTTCTCCGTCCGATTCTGTGTGTTGACGAGATTCATGGTAGGGCCATTTGTATGTAGCTATATGGGCCGGGGCAATGACGTTTCCCTCAACTGAGGGAAAGTTGTTTCTGTTTTGCTGGAACAGCAGCAGAAGCAGTAGCAGTAGCAGTAGGACCGACAGCCACCGGAAGAGTAAATGGAACTTGGAGCCTTTAGCAGTGTAGGCGGGCTGGGTAGTAAAAAGACGTAATATAAGACGGTGAGGGTAAAAACGAAATGAATTGAGTGCATTGAAGTGAGATCGGGGAACCGTCAGTCACCCTCGGATTTCTAATCAGTAGATATGCACGGGACCTGATTCCCGTTCGGATTAAATTCCTGGCTGACGCTTGGATAGCCGTAATTTAGTGTACGGGGAAAGTGTTACATAATTTTGGTATATCTATACCTATCTATCCCTTTTGTATAAAACGTCAACTACTCAGTGCAGCAAAAAAAAAAGTCCGGACTGAGGCAAGGTATAGTTTTATGAACAAAATCAGCTCCGTCTGCAAGCGTTTGTAGTCTAGATTAAGTTGGAAGGAGTGTCGGAGTTGTGCAATGCATTTAGTTTGTTAAACCATAAAGTTACTCTCAACTTTGTCTTTTCAAGATTTTTTTTAGATCCCCTCCTCTGAACGGACTTCCCTTCCCTCCCTTTCTTGGTAGATATTAGTTTTCAGACTGCAACAGAATCTCTGCGGATGAAGGTCTTCGTAAGAGTGAAAGCGCTGGGTGAAAGTTTTAAAAATGGGATTGAAATTGTGAAAGAAAGTAAGGCTTGAGGAACTTACTTTAAAATCTAACGCCTCAAAAAAAAAAGAGTTGTTGTTCTACTTCACTCCCAAACCTTGGCTTTCTTTTGTATACCTTCTGTTGGTTTAAAAAATTCAGGGTTGCACAATAGAAATGAAATAAAGGGAGCTGGGCATTGCAGCGAGGGCTTTCTTCATGAGCATTTGTGGCTTTGTTACAGTGCACTTTATAGTATTTGTGGGAACTAAGGGATAGGGACCGCTTGAGAAAGAGATATTCATTGGTTTTGAGAGGAGAAAGTTCTGTATTGACTCCGACACTATGTTTTCTTAATGTTTAATGTACTCAAGTTTATATGGGGCTGATCAGTCCCGACGGGCAGAGTTGCATCTACATTCCCCACATAGTTTTTTTTGGAGGATTCTCCGAGCTTCTTGGCTTTCAGCTAAAATTTAGCGAGAGGAAAGAATGAATTCATTCAGTGATGCGTTCACTTTACTTTCACTCAGACACAGAGCCTCGACAGGTTCTCCTGTACGTTTACATTTACTTACTCTTCACTTCCGTTTCACCGGAATTATTTCTATATAACTGGTATACGCTTCGTTTCGGGGGAGGCGAGTTGGTTGGAAGAGACTCTCATCATATAGTGTACGGAGATTGGAAACTATACCCAACTCAGGTTTGTAAACAGAGCTCTGGAGGACCAAGGAAGAAGCTCTTAGCTCAAGTAAAAGCAACCTCATGGAAATTGTAAATCAATCTTGAGCTCACGCATCTTTTCATCTTTTACCACCAAACGACGAAAGGAGGGTTAAGAAGGGAGAAGACAAAGGACGAAGCGTCACGCTTCCTCTCTGCACTGGCACTAAACTCTCTCTCTCCCTCTCCCTCTCCCATACCTTTATCTACAGCTGACAATCTATGGCTCTGCAGTGTATTTGCTTCCGGTTGAACAACAAACGAGTAGACCAACAGAGGCTCAAGTTACCACTTTCTCCTGTTTGAGGTTCTGGTCCGCTTACAGTATGCACATTTTTCGGAGAGATAGCTCTTTGATGGTACATTACATTTTTTAGACTTGCCAACTACCGTATTTCAGAGTCATGCTCAACTACATCCTATACTGTTGTACATACGTATTGAAATTGTATACCTATTGAAGTACAAATGTGTGCTTTACTGGAGAAAGCAAGGTTGTCAGAATGGGGGCTATAGCTGGGAAATTTTTCAAGCTTTTAGAGATTCGCAAGATGGACTGAAGATAGCTTTGGTTACACCACATGTGCTATAGTCTAGACCACTTGTGCGTCTGGTGGTTGTAGAGAATCCTTCCCCTGAACGAGTGTAGTTTGAAAAAGGAGAGGTCGCAGAGGAGGAAATCCTCACAATATTTCTCCTGAGAGTTGTTCGGTTACGAGATAAAGGGAACGGGAGTAAGTTCCCTTCCTTGTTCCTTTTCTCTCTGCTCCTCGGGTTATTGCAAATAACATGCAGATACATGCACATTGGATTCAGCTTTAAGAGCTTTCATGCCATAGTGAGATCCTCCCATCCACATTTGCTCTATTGAAAGATCCAGAGAAAGTGCACATAGATGCACAAAATGGCTGAGAAGTTAAAATGAGCATCTTCCCTTATGAAAGTAGATCTCTGCAATAATTAATTGTACGTGCTTCTTTTGAGCTCACAAGCTGTACTAGAAATTGTATGTGCAAACTTATATGGATGTATAGATACACTGCTGTTCTTCGCTCTGGAGTCAAAAGTCAGGGGGACTTTCACCCTAATGAGGTTTTAAAATTCCACTGTAAATAGCATGACCCCAGCGATAATGAGGTTACAGTATGGCAGAGTTCCTTCCCCAAATGTGTTTTTAAGTAGATACAGATACGTGAGCTAAAAATAGGCTTTCAGGCTGTAGCCTAGTTAGGACTTGAGGGAGGAGAAGATAGAATTGAAATTAGGTGATGGCTAGTAGCTATGATTATATTCAGTGAAAGTTTTTTTTTCTCTTGGAGTTTCCCTCTTCCCTATCTCTGGCAATGAGCTAGGCCTGGACCCTAGACATAATCCACTTGATGGAAATTGTTCTTTGGCCTTAATATATGGAGTAATGTGGACAGGGATAAGTACACTGGGGGATATATGAAGCACATTCGCATTACATTACAGTATGTTTGTTCAATGATCCATGGATGCATAAAAGTGTCGCAGTTCAGCCTGTTCAGTAGTTCATTCTGGCTTCATAGAGAAAAACACCCGGATTTTCTCCCTGCTTTCGCTCTCACTCTCTCTCTCTCTCTCTCACTCCCTTTCTCTCCCTCTCACTCCATGCAGCAGTTAAACTCAGAGCTTATAGAGTTGTTATTTGAGACAAAAATCTGCAGATAGTTTCCCCATCCTTATATATACTTGCAAAAGCCCGGCTCCGCTTTCTCCTTGGGTATTAGCAACCCTTGCAAAATAAGCTGTAATATCCCACACTACTATGCTCAGATCTGGTTTCTGCATACTTACATAAATGTATTAAGGAGTAGAGTCAAGTGTGCTAACGACGAGCAGCCGTAACATTTCACTATAAGACATTCTTGGGAATAACTTTCCCTGATTGTGTATTCGTTATGTTGCGTCTAGGAACTAAGCCAAGGGGTCTATGCATAGGCACGTATGTTCCATATGTGTAAGTATATATTTAGGCCTGGAAAAAAGTGAATACACAAGCTCCCATAATTTTTGGATTCTCTCAGCTTTCCTTCCCTCATCCTATCTCCTTTTCTTAGGATATAAACTCAATACTTATACTTACATATTTCAAAAAAAAAAGAATATTTATGCTATTCAGCAGCCGCATAAATTCTGCACAGAAAGAAGTGCAGTTTTTTTCTGTTGCGGACGGAATAACTATGTACGTTCCACTATGCATGAGACACACGCATTCGTTAGGGAGATAGTGAAAGGAAAAGAAAGTGAATTTCTTTGGATGGTGGTTGGAGTTTGCATGCTGGAGCAGGCATTCCGAACATTTTTGACACACATTTTTATTTATGTATTTCGCGCTCCCCCACATCCTCTCCGTACATGCTAATGTCCACAGCCAGTTTTAAGTGTGTCTGAGGTTGAGATGCATTATTATTAGGTTTAAAAACTACGGCTTCGGGAGGAAGATAGAAAAAAAAAAGTTGGGAGTGTGTTCACACAAGTTAATGTTACTTGATTATGCAAATTTGGTGTCATGCATAAGGGAAATGCCGGATTATGGTTGACATGTACTTATTTATTTTTTTATCCACAGACGCCCCATCTTTTATCATAAGTAGAATACCTGGTTTCGGCTATCCCATTCGGGAGGGGATTGCCCTCGCCCTCAAATGTGACATTGATGCGAACCCATGGAGCCGTCCGATTTGGATGAAAGGTAAGATATTATTTCTATTTGTATATCTGTAAATATATCTTTATGTATGTATGTATTGAAATGAAAATCAAGGATTTGTTTTGTAAAATTGTTTCCACACGAAAATGTTTTGTTCACGCGTGTCCTCAATTAAAAATTGAGTGGATAGCAATACTACAAAATAATTTGAGCCAAGGAATTTTTTATAGGTTTAGGAAACATTTAGAAAAATTAGTTTTGCTACAACCAACCCTATTTTTTTATATTCCGACATCCAAACTCCATTGGGATAATAGTGGAGAAAGCCTTCTTCGCCAGTCAGTCAATTTCTTGAAGCGAAAGCCAAAGGGAGAAAAGAGACTTGGGATGAAATCAGCCTTTGAAACTCGGCCGTTTCTTTACTATTTCTTCGGATACTTCTCCACATAGCGTTGGTTTGACTTCGATAGGAAATCTAATTTAGCTGTTCGATGCGTTTTCCCTCTCTATCGTTTCTCCTTCCTCTCTTATTCTTCCGTTGCAGCGTTCACGTTTACAACGCTTTTACCCTTCTCCCACTCTCTCCTTCCTTCGTTTCAATAGCAAAAGGGCCGACGGATCTCATCTCTCTCTCTCTCTCTCTCTCTCTCTCTCTCTCGCTCACTCTTTCATTCTTTTTTTCTCTTCCCCCACAAATGCATACTTGTAGCTACATAGAATCTATGCTGTTATTAGTATCCAAACATTTTCACATGGCTCCTCTTTTTTACAACTGCCGGCTCCAACAGTTTTTCTATGAACAAAATGAAATAACATTAAAAAGACTGTAACGGCGGCAAGACAAAAATATATAAGGATTCCTTGTTTTTTTTTCTTCCACCGACGTCTTTGAACGTTCGAGCTTGTAAATTCTCTTTCTCCTGGAGCTACGCACTCCCTGGATGCACTGGTAGTGAGTGTGGTGCGAGCATCAAGAATGTGAGAGGAGCTGAGGGGAATTCCTCCAAGGATGAAAAATGTTCCTGAAAACCAATCATTGGCTCAGAATGGATATACAGGATTTTCCTACCCATAAATAATATGGCAATGTTGGAGTTGACCAGCTTTGCTATTAAATCTACTCTTGAATAATTGCTACGTGTTTATATACATACATAATTACATATGTATTTACATACTTCTAAATCTGTTGGAACCGGAGTAAAACAAATTATAGAATTATTCATACATGATTTTTAAACCAAGGAAATGGTCCATACGTTTCAAAACGGACGGAATTCAAAAGGAAGAAAAAGAATTGAATTAGTGGAAGGATTTTAAAAACCGGGTTTCAGAGTAGCATGAGCAAGTTCACCTTGATGAAATTGCACCGAGAGAGAATTATACTCGGGATGAAGTAATGTAAAGTAATCTGATGAAACGCTTAAGCGTCGGCATATGCATCCCAGTGTAAATTGGGAGAAAGTCTAAGTAAAAGTGTGGATGTGCTCCGGAGGAAGGAGACTTGACTCGGCACAAAAGACCCATTTGTATTCATCCCTAGTCTTCTCATTGTCTTGCCCGTAATTCAATAATTACTGGTTGAGTTGGGGGATTCTTCCATCTTGAGTCTGATCGTCTCATGAGTCAGATCCAAGCTGTAGGATTTACATGTAGGTACATACCGAGGGTAGTCACCAAGCCCTGGTATCATGTATATATGTCTAAAGTAAAGTTATATCCTCATCCTGGAGAACTACACAATGAACATTGCTTCAGAGGAGCGTCTGGGATGTTCATAGCTCCAGTGTTATATTCCTCTGCTATGTTTTCCTATACAGGAATGAAACCTCATCAAAGACGAAGGGGAATGAGATTATGCATTGCAATCTCTAAGGGGAGTGTTTTACATGTAACTTGCAATTCCTCCCTCCCTACAACATCCCTTTTGTGCACTATGCTGTACGCAATCAAGGGATTTAACCCTTATCTGGAATCTTTTTGGGGGTTTCCTTTCTCCACTCCCTCGTTGTCACTTTCCATTTCAGAGGAGTAGGGAACAATCCCTCCTATGCAGACTCACATGATGTACATACCAATGTACATCTTTTATCACACATACAATTACTTTTGATTGAACATCCTACTACACTATCGCTTTTGATTCCTGATTGTTGTCAGTTCAGGGAAAGAGGGGAAAGTTCCCACTTGTCTGTACTTCGTAATTGCAATGCAATTCCCTAAAATTTCCTATCTCTCAGGGAAGTATCTGTAAGTGTAATTTTAAGGATCCCTTAATTACACAACATTGCCTGAGAGAGAGAGAGAGAGAGAGAGAGAGAGAGAGAGAGAAAGCAAAAGTACAAATATGAGGAAACTCCGTGGTTGATCGTATCTTTGAAGTGGAAATTGTAAACTTAATTGAAACAATGGTAATTACAATGTTTAAAGCTTCCCTCTCGAGTCACAAATGTTCATAGCTTTAATCAATTGAGACTCACTCAAGGGTTCAGGAGTAGTTGAGGCACCCAACACAGGATTATATTTTTCCAGGGAACGCAACGTGGTCTCGTTACTATTTCCTGTGGTTCCCGATTAAATTTGAAGTTACGTCTGTTTATTGCATAAGGCGAGCCCCTGGTTTTGTGGGCTACTGCATATACATACCTACACTACTCATTATTTGACATGTACGAAAGTTATTTTCATATAGATACTCCTTCGAATCCCGTTTTATTATACTAGCATTTACTAAATAAAATAGTAAAGTGCATGCATAACTATAGATACACGCTAACCACGTGAATTACATTGGACGTGAAGCATCATCTAAGTGTAATTACGAAGAAGGAGAAAGCATCTCTAACCTGAAGTGGCAGTAGTGGGGAAGGGATTTCTCAGAATTTCTCAAAGTATTAACTTGACGGGAACTTGAGTTGCAATGAGAAATATGCACTGTATAGACAGACTCTATGATACAGTCAACCCAATGTCAAACAGTTGATGTTTGAGATTCTGCCGTTAGGAGAGGGGAGCCTTTATGAAGCGGAGGATTAGCATATAAAATGCATGCGAGGGAGGAATTAAATTTGGCATTATGGAGAGGACTCTCTTAGAAAGGACCATTACAGTAGAAAGGCCCTGGATATGCTAAACAATGTCTGTGTGTGCACTCGGTCTGGATAAGATTTGGGAAAGTAGAGATGTTCTACTCTTACAGGGGTGGATGATTTTAGACAGAGGATGATTCCACGCAGGAGCTTCCGTTTCCCCAATGGCTCACTGCATTCCCCATAGTTGGTTGTAGGGACAGGAGAGCCCCACGCTGGTTTTTTTATGATTGCTCTTTGTTTTCTATTATTTATACTTGCACATATATGCAAGGTCATTTATATTCCCTCACGCCATCAAAAGCTACACACTTGAGTAAGCTAAGCGGGGTATTTAAAATCATAACAGCTTGAGGCCTTTTGCTTGAAGGGATGGGGTTGGATGCTGCTGTTGTTGTAACTATGAGGGGGAAAGGAAAGGATTGGATGAGTGCAAGTTATCATTACTGTATACTTTCCTTCAATCCAGCCTTATGGATGCATTTATAGATATGTGCCCTTCATTCTTGGTTGCATACGTAAAGGATATAAAATGTAATGGTAGGATTTTGTTGAGGGATAGATATTCTACATTACATTACATACGTTATGTAACAGTCGAGTGTGGAAGTCTACCTTGAGACGATGCCGTTGAACTTGAAATCTGGTTGGTTGTTCAACCCCTCCTCGGTCCCATTAATATTCTGAGGTTGCCCAACGTTTACGACACTTTATTTGTTTTTATTTTCGTTTCAAAGGAAATAAAAGTTGGTTATCCCCGTCCATTCCACAGCCCTATCTGTTTGTTTAGTACATGGGGAATTAAACGAGGCGTCTCAGTCTATCAGTTAGCGTAACTTTCTCCTGGAAACTTTTCATACATTTTTTTTCCCTTCTCAACCCTCAGAGAAACTTACGAGGAGAGGACTGACAGGTCGACTGTTAACATTTCCAGAGTTTTCTCTGAACAGTGTGTGTGTATGTGTGTGTGTATGTGTGTGTGGGAATAGTTTTTGGAAATTTCCAACCAACCTTTTCTCATATATCTACTCAAGGTTAAGTTCGCTCGGAACTTCCCTACTGTAACCTTGTCCAAAAAGTGTGAGTTCCCTTTGATGAGAGGAGGAAGGGAATGTTGTTAATGGGAAAATAAAAAGGGGAGTGTGCTTTCTCAAAAGGAAAGGATATGAAATGATGAAAGTTGCCTTTTCCAACAAATAATCATAAAAACCACAAGTTGTTCACGCATTATTAACATGATGATGTGGTTGGTTTTTTTCCTGTTGTGGAAGAAGCAGGGAGTAGTAAGTACATATGTACAGAGGGCATGGAAGTTTCTGAGGATGGGTGGTATACATGTGATATGGACATGTATGCGTAAACCTAGAGGTCTGTTACCTCATGCGTCGAAAATGAATGCGAGTATTTTTACAGGCAGTTGTTTCTTATGTGTGGGGTATTTATACATTTGGATACACAGAGTGGGGTACACATCGAGCATCCGAATGCTCGTATGGGTCTTTGAGGATGTTTGTAATGTATGTATTTTTATAGATATACATATATCTACAGATATATAGAGATGTACATAGATATAAAGAGTTGATTTCGTATTTTTTTTCTGCACAGATGGAGGCGAGCCACCGGTCGCACAGTCAGAGGACGGCTTCCTGAATTTCACCACAGTAGAACGGAATCACACCGGATGGTACAAATGCATCTCGCACCATCCGATGGGAAAAGCTTCCTCCGTTGGATATTATCTTAACGTTCGATGTAAGTTCTCCTTTTCAAATTCACATCAAAATCAACTTGGAATTCTCTCTTGGGCACTCACGCACTATTTTTTGGGAGAGCTCAGTCCGTAGTCCCATCTATAAACATAGACACATTTCCATACTCCGGTCAGTTTCTGTATTTACGTATAGACAACATATGTGGATGGAATGTTCGAGTCACATTGCATTAACAGTAAGTGACCTGACTATCCTCACAAAGCGTTGGCTACGAAGCCAATGAGAACATATCCGCTAGTAAAGCGGTTTATTATAACGGCTAAATTAGAACAAAAAAAAATCAATTAAGAAATTATTAAGAAAATGTAAGGTCAAGATAAAATTATTTTCCATGGGAGCTAACCATCCGAGAATAGAACTCAAAAGGAGCTGACAATTGTAAGAAAGGTTAAATTAGGAGACTAATCTTTGCTAGAAATATTCTGAGACTTTCAATTCCAGAAGTAAAGATCTGAGCGAATACTGGAGACAAACGCAGACCTACACCCAATAATCTATAACAGTTGATTATCTCAAATATTTCACCCCGGAATGGCTCAGCCTATTTACGCTCTGAACACTCTAAATTGTGAATTTTGGAAGGAGCCATAAGCGACAGTGGGAGCATGGAGCGAAAGAGAGTGTCAAGTACATAGTGAGAAGTTCCAGGAAGCTCAGACTTGGGGAGGTTTACTGTACTGTTTAAATCTAAATGACTCCTGTGGAGGAAAGACTATGTATGTACATAGATACAAATAATGTGGGGATATATCCCCGTATGTAGATACATACATGGGGAAGATCCAAGTCCCATGCTTATACTGGCGTGCCCATGCCTTGGTAAATTGTGGGTATGAACAATATAATTTAAATCTCATTTAAGCTCAAGGAAAACTTTCTGCGGAGGATAGACGTTATGTGTACATATATTCAATGATAATGGTTTCGACTTGACTGCTTCTTCTCTCTCCTTCTCCCTTTTCCTCACATCAAAGAAAATAGCAAAGGAAATTCCTATTACCGTTCTCTCCGTCTTTCTCTCTGTTGAGCTCTTGCTCTCTCTCCCTATGTCTCTCTCTCTCTCTCTCTCTCCCTCTCTCCCGCTCTGTGATAAATTTAAAATGCGAGAATACGTATTTTCTCCAGTCACATTAAAGAAATTGGATGAAGAAAACTAAGCTACATATTTCGGGTGGTGAACGATACGGAGAGAGAAAGAGAGGTTGATGGGAGTTGCTTCTTTTTTTAAAACCTTCCCCGCTCACAACTTGTTTCTCAGTGAATGAAATGCTTAAGTACTATAGAAAAAAAACAGTACTGTGTAGAGGGTACCGTACTGTATGTATTTGTATGAATTGGTACAGTCCGTTCAGTTCGTAGTTTATACTTGTAGAATGGCTAAGTCGAAAGTGAATTTCTCTAAGGAACATTCCAGTTTAATTTACAATTTACCAAGCAGTGCAAACCTCCCGTTAAAACTGAATCAAGTTAGGATTCAAGGGGATAAATTACACTTTCACATGTACTTATGTATGTAAGTCTTGTCAGGGGGTCATTGTAGCTATAAAATACCTAATGCATTTTTTTCCTCCAACGGATGAAGCAAATAGCTTTCATGTCCATGCATACCTAATGTGTCCGTATTATTACACCCACAGCACCTCCTCCTCCTGTATGCAAAAAGGAGTCCCATATATTTACAAGAGAGGAGGTAGTCCTTCAAGAAGGGAAGCCAAAGATGAAGGAGATGATTTGGGGAGAGAGTGTCAAATTTTGATGGAGTATGATCTTGATTCTCGACCCTAACTTCACTTTCGTAGAAAGGGGGAACCCTTTTCAAGTTTCGCTTGAAGTTCAAAGACGAATTTGGATTTCATTCCTGTACATAATAGTTATATTTTATTACTTTCTCTTCCCAGGGATTTACTGGATTGAGCATGGGGAGTTATAAGCAGGAGAAAGTCCAAATTATAAAGTAGCGTTTGTTTGCTTAATCTATAAGAACAATTATGACTAACCAGAGTACGTGTCCAAATCTGATCAAAAAGAAGAATCAAAGAGAGTCGGAAGGACGGTGAGAAATTCCTATAAAGATTAAAATGTTCATTTAAAAAAATCCCTTGTAGGAAAATAAAATGGGAAAGATAATAATTTTTTTACTGATTATACAAACAATCCTACGTCAATGAATATGTACCAGAGCAAGTATGTATGTATCTACAAGGGTAAAAAATGTGACATACATATGTGGGTGAGCGTCATTATTGTAACTGGGGAAAAAATAACAGAGACGTCTTACTCTAGAACTGACCTCATTTGGTAAGGGTATCTTGATCTGGGAATGATCTTGAGGAGTGGTAGGATCTAATAGATGAAGATACATCAGGGGTGTGAAGAGGTGACAGTGAGTTAGAAATAGAAGGAAAACAAAGTCTAAGTGGGGTTTTTGGACATGGGATAATGTCAGGATGTTTTTTTTTCCTGGAAACTTTTATATGTATCTATGTCTGTTTGATTCCAGATGAGCCCACAATAGTTCATCAACCGCCCGCCCGAATAGATGCCACATTGGGTGAGAAAGTGCACATGAAGTGTGATGCGGACGGAAGACCCTCACCCGCCCTATGTTGGAGTCGGATTGGTTACGGTGGTTCCTTGACAGCCGTTGGCTCTGGCCAAGAACTTATCCTCGACAACATTTTGTACCAAGAAGCCGGAAATTATCGTTGTGTGGCTCACAATCGATTAGGTTTGGAGGAGAGACGAGTTCAGACTCATGATGTTCAAGTGGTTGTGACAGGTACAAAGTCTACTGATCCTCCTCTTTCATTCCCATTCCAAGCCCATCAACATGATCAACGTCTTTTGGGCTAACCTCTGCCATTCAAATAGTATTCCTTCACGCATAGACTCCTCATATAAGAGGGCCCCGTTCCTTGTCTATGCATCTTTCAGATATATCCATCCGCCCCGGATGTCTTCCTTAACGCTAGTCTCTTCTCCTAACGTGCTTCCCCAAATTACTCCCAACATATACTGTCCCACAATTAGTCCGGGTCTCACGGAGTTTCCTTATTATAGATACCCAGGCAGGCCTTGGAGATGAAATCCTTTCCTCGGGAAGGCTCATTTTTCCTATTCATTAGAGATCATTACACAGGGAATGTAGACATCTCACGGTAAAGTTACGGGATTAACTGGCTATTTGTATACTTCTTTCCCCAGAACGCATCCAGACCTACATATGTAGATACGCTTAAAATATCAACATAGTAGCTTTCTCTAGAATCACTGTATGATAAGTAGCTGGATTCTGATCTCATCTTAACCTAAATAGGAGGATTTTTCCCATGCTAACATGTAAAGTTTCAAGTGTGCTTAGACACTTCAGAATTGTTCCCTACTTCCTTATTCTTTATAACCCCATCTCTCCTACAATCATACATATAGATAGCTTTTTATCCCAGGATGTATAATATGTAAGCATAGGTTTCGATACTTAACTCATAGATAGATACACCTATATTTTACAATATTACATTCAAGAAGGCTCCTCCTGGATTCTCATAACAAAGTTGATGGTATTAGTTTCTCTGACTGAACTATCTATAGATAGTCAATCTTGGTTTTGGGTATATGACCCCACTCGCATGTCTTCCGTGTATTGATGTCGATGAGCTCTATTAAGAATCTTGGTTTTTGATTTCCACTTTTCGACACCCCTACACAGACAATTTATGACTGGGCTAATATAAACCCCGCACGAACAGGCGTTCAAGGAGGATAACAAAGTCAATCAAGGGAAGCCGTGAATGGCTCTTCTTTAATCACGTCACTGCTGGGTATAATAACTAGATTATACTGTTATATGTATGTATTAGTATGTGGGTAGGGGATAGAGGGAGATAGATCTACATACTAGTGTATCAATGTTTGAACATCGAATCAACTTTCACTTTGGTCTTCCGTTAAGAGAAATGAAATTGCTTTCATGTTCCTTGTACCAATAGGAGACTACTTTGGGTCTCAGTCATGCCTATCCTTCAGGTTGTCATTTATGCCTTGACATCCTGGGAGTTTCATTGGATAGGAATGTATATGTTATAATTTATCTATGTATGCACAGTGCTAGATATGACAGATGATTCTGTCGTGCCAGAGCTACCAAGTCAAACTACATGACATCCTGAGTTCATTGATCAAAAGTATCTTTTGATTTTTTTTTCTCTCTCTCTCTCTCAAGCTTCCCTATATATGGATGATGCTGTTTGTATATGGACAAGACACACGGGGAAATACAGGAAGGCTACATGAGTATGTATAAAATGATTGATAAGCATTTGTTAGTGAGTACCTTCGGAATTTTTCAGCCCTGTCAGGGTGACAAACTTTCAACACGAACTGGAACATTGGGTCTAGGCTGTGCTGTATTCTATGTACGTGTGGGAATATATTCTTCCTTTAGAGCATTTTCTGATGGAGAATGAGCTCGCCATGAGCGTCGATTGTGCTGTAATAAACCGTTCCCTAAAAGTTTCCTCAAGGTGTTGACAAAGAACAATGGACACTGTGAGAGTTGAACAGGAAGAGGAGGGAGGTAGTAAATGAAAAGGCCACAGAGTGAATAAAGCAACATTGATTTTAACTAAAAAGTAATACTATTCCTTTCACCCAAGATACACATAGCCAGCCTTTCCCTTTTGACAAGCCCTGAGTGCATGTTTACTATAGATACGTACGGACAGTAAGGACATGAATAAACAGTAAATTGCATTAGATGGGTAACCTAAGTGCGAAGTTCCGGGTATGGAATGCCATAGGACAATATATACGACATGGCAGCTGGGAAGGCTCCTTCATCCCAAGTACCAGAATTAAATGTATGAGCGGATTCGAGCCCCGTGCAGACAGTAATTTGCGGAGGAGTTGGAAATCATTTATAGGGCAACTTCACAGTTAGGAAGGGCCTTGCTTATGCCATTTTTAAAACCCCTGAGTCACATTATGGAACAATATTATATTGACTGGTAGGTAGACACCACTGGCGAAAACATTTAATGTGTTTGCTCCCACGCGGACCTAATATTCTCCGAAATAGAGACTCTAAGACACCAAAGGCTTTCAGACTCTTTTAGAAATTCCGAGTGTTGCTTCCGTACTGTGAGCAGTGCATGAGGCATCTGAAGTATAGGTACTAGTTACCTTTCATTAAAAAGTGGCTCCTTGTATATTCCCCGCATTCATCCGTACATACATGTGTGGATATGTATCTACATGGTGTTCCCATACATAAAAATAGCTGTAGGTACGTTCTCCTCGTTGAGGGCAGCGTGTGCCAAAGTACGCTTACTAATGAAAGGTCTCCGTAAACCACTAAAGTCGTTAGGAGTTTTTTTTTCCTCCAGAGTTAGTAGTAAGCAAGATGATGTACAGTAGATGTGGGAGTAATGGAGGATGTGCACAGGGATTTAAATTGCTCCCGCCATTCCTACCTCCTAAATTAAATGAGGTTAATAGGGATTTTTATAGGTTCCAAGTTACAAACTGGGAGCCACATTTGTTACGCATATTTACACATATGTACATACATAGCTCGTCCCTAGCTCCGTTACATCCTGTATAGTGAAAGCACCCTCCGTGGAGAAAGTTACGAAATTTCCCAGTGTCTTGTGTGTGTGTGTGTGTGTGTGTGTGTGTGTGTGTATGTGTGTGTGTGTGTGTCAGTAGGAAAAGGTAGGAGTAAGTTGTTGATACAAAAAATGAATTAATAATATTAGTTCTCTCAATAGGGCGAATGGGGCTGAGCACAAGTAATTTACTATTTTCTATAGTGTCAGTATATCTGTACTTGTACACATTTTTGATTAAAAGTTTGCGATGATTATTGAATTTTTAGGTAGTTTTACTGTAGACTCATGAAAGTATCCTGATGGTGACTGGGTTGTGGTAGGGGTACAGGAACGATTTTAGTTTCTAGGTATCTATACATTTTCTGTAGTGGTAGTTTCTTTTGGTGAGGAAGGAATGAAACCGATTGGATGTTTTCCTCCTATCGAAAAAAGTTTTGAGGAGAAAGAAAGTGAAAAGTAATTAAATGGCGTGGAGAGGTTTAAAAAAGACAAAAGAATACGGAGAAAAAGTATGTTTAAGATGGTGTTCCTGTCAGCACGAGGAAAAGGGATTTTTGTTTGAGAGAGAGAGAGAGAGAGTGAGAGAGAGAAAGAGAGTGTGTGTGTTTGTGTATGGGAGCTCTCTGTAGCTCAAGGCCTTTGCTTTGCTTGGTCTGAGATGTATGTGTATGACTGTGAGAACTGTAAATAGTAAGAGGGAAAAGCGAGTGGGAGAGAATTGTTGGGGAAATGGAAAAAGTGCAGAGAAAATTTAATAAAGAGGGCAAAACAGGGGTATAAATCTTGGAATTGTAGTGAGAGGATGGTAAAGTTTGCGAAATGAACCTATGAAGAAAGTTGACTTGCTAGTTCCTCCAGCTTTCTCTCTCTCTCTCTCTCTCTCTCTTTTCTCCTTCGGAGTATCTCACAGAAGGAAGTATATTGGAAAGGCTTGAGCTATTTTTTTTTCGTCATGGGTTCTTCACTAGTACAGGATATAATCTAAGGAAAACTCTTGGAGTAGTGTCCTTGCTGGGAGTATATATGCTTTCACTACAACTCACACTGTTGTCTTCCCACTGGTTCCCATAAGTTTTGGCGGAGTGTCTGTGAAATATGTAGGGAAGGAGTTGGTTTCGGGGCGAAAGCTAAATGCGAAAGGAATATGGGTTTGGAGGAAAGACGTAAAGTTTGCATGGTTGGTTGAAAGATGATGATTACTTTCTTACTTGTGAATGTCTTCACAGGACGTCCAGTTGTCTACCCGACCAATAGAACAATCATGGGGTTTGCGGGACAACCGTTATCCCTCTCTGTGGAGATCTGTGCCAACCCAATGCCTGACAGGGCTTTTTGGATCTTCGGCGGTACGGCTCTTCGACCTGGCTCCAGACACCGGAACAAATACATCGCTCAGAAGCTCACTGTAAGTGTTCCCTCATATATTTATTACAGCAGGACAGACCATTCCTCATCATCTGTTCCTATAACTTTCCCTGTATGTTCTCTCATCCAATTTACCCCTCGTAAATTTATTTCCAATCTGCATAAAACATAAGCTTTCCCCCCTCAAACTCTAACTTGTGTGCATTGCATCTCTCGGAACTACTGTATGAACAGGAAAAAATAAGTGTCTCTCTTCATTAAACTTTCCCAACAGCCTTCCTACCCAATGAATTATGTATTAACATATCCTGTTCCAGCAAACTTTCAAAAACACTTGACTTTCTAAGAGAACATTAGTACCTTCAAAATTTAGCCAACACTTAAGAAATTGTTAAATTACATACATTGCTTTTAAAACTTCAAGTTAGTTTTTTTTTGTTCTAAGTTAGATACAGATAGTTCCTCAAAAATTACTTCAAAATATCCTTTAATTTTTCAAGGAAAGAGAAAAATGTGAAATTAAAAGAGCAATAATAATTCTTGGGAGATATTATGCGGCATTTACCAATTAAATGAAATCCCAGTGAAAATTAAACGGGTCTCTCCCCTCTCCTATCGTACCGTAAATGGAGGTGCTGTCGGAATACCAAATGAACTGGCAATGACCTTAGAGAGCAAGCATTTACTTCGGTTTTCCTCTTCCTCATCTCCTTCCATTACGGAGTGTGGGGAAAGTGTTAAAAGTGAGGAAGTTGATTATATTTCCCCCTCTTCATATCCTTTTTCTGGAGTGCACCTTTTTCCCATTTCATCTATTTCCTTGGTGCGGGGCTGGAACTCTTGCCCGAGTACATTTACCTTCCCTTGAAGCCTCTCTTTCTCTCTCTCTCTCTCTCTCTCTCTCTCTCTTCATAGTGGTGAATTAAGCCGCAGTAAATAATACCATGTTGGAATTGATGGTATTTCAGGATTTTCTTCTCTCATTCAAAAATAGGCTCACTTGTTTTCATTTGGGAGTGTCAGGGATGGGAGGGGGAATTGTGAATTAATTCTCTTGGACAGAATAGACACGTATACAAAATAGTTCCTCCTTGAAATTTCCTCCGAAATTTTTTGATTGGGAAAGCAGGGTCAGTTTTGAGTTGAGCTGGTATCTTTTTACATGTAAAGGGTTGAGTAATTATATTACTATTGAGGAAAGCTGGAGTGCATGGGAACGACTGTAGTTTCCTCAAGAAGTCATACGGCTGGAGAATTAATAAATAAAGTTAAGCTCTGAGGAGACACCTTGGATCTGGAATGTGTGAAGAGTCCACCGAGTTCATTTCCCTATGCATAATTTGTTGTGTTGAGGGTAGTCAAGTTGTTATGTATGGGAGATAATGCTGGGGGGAGGAACTACTCAGGAGAACATATGGGAGTGCATGATGGAGGACGAGAGAGAGAGAGAGAGAGGGAAGGGAGAAAGAAAGGAATTATTGTAAATTTAATGCAAAGGGAAGACTAAAAGCTGGAGGACGCACAAAGCCTTTTTATGTCTTTTAATCCGATTATTTTATACGAGAATGGGCTTTCTCTTCTGCCTCAACTCCTGTTTCTTCTCCAATTAAGAAATCTTAATGAGATGATGCTTCTTCTATGAACAATTCCAGCTTATATATGTATGGTCTCTATTCTATGGCTTCAGGCCTGTGTCCTCATTATGGGGTTTGGCCCTGGGACAGAACACACAGTGTGAAAATTCCGTTCGACTTGACTAATCATTAAACGTTGACTAAGTTAGCTCAGGAATATTATTAAAATTGTAATGCTCTTCAATATGTGGGACCTCCGGGGAGTCTTAAATAGTGTGTGTGTGTGTCATTGTGAGAGTGATTAAAGGAATGGGATGGAGAGGACGGTGGCTCAAGTCCCAGCTCCCTCTCATAGAACCTTCCTAATGTATTCAATTATGAAAAAATTTTGAATTGCAAATCTTCCGAGCTCCGACTTCCTTCAAATTATTCCTTCAAGATTGGCAAAGTCTGACATAATTTCCAGCCCGTACTATTATTTGCAGAAATGATCATAGTTATTCCTCCAACGTCTCAGGATGACTTCACACTTTCTAACGTCCTAATTCTCTCATTGTAAATGTCATCTTAAGTTTTGCTAACGTTATTATAATGAATGTGTAATTTCCCAAAAGTTCAAATATCATTCTCATAACCAGTACTCACTACTCACATATCTCTGTAGAAGGATCCTAGGAACTAATTAGACAGTCATGTTTCATAATTTCGGAATTGTAATTTGTAAATATAACTTTTGAATTATTCTGGCATGCCATTACATTTTTATCATTCCCACTTATTGTAATCTACCCCTGTCAAGTAGGAAGGAAGGCTTTGGTAGAAACATCATGTATTTAAAATCCTACGGACATCATCCGTAATTATTATTACAAATTACATGAACTTCTACATTGTACGTGAGCAGTCACACAAGATCCATTCTTGTAATTAATCTGAGCTATATTCTAAATCATACGTATAGGCAATGTATTGTAAACGAATGGAAGTTGTACATATGCATCAAAATTCAAAGTAACAAGGGATCACGTCTTTTGAAGGGTTCAGGATTCTTCCTCTCCTATTTTGCCATCAGTCCCAGTATCTAATGCTCCAAGACTGGACGTCATTTTCTAAAGAAATCCCTAGAAAATAGAATCTATGTGACAGATTGGATTTTACAAAGGAAGTGGATTTGAATTTGAAAAGAAATCCTTTTTTGCCTATTGAGGAATAAATTAGGGCTTGCAGACCCAGGGCTTTGTAGCGCCCGGGATTGGCACTGTATTTACTTATGTCCTAACAAAGGAGAATAATTCGGGGGAGGGCTTAGTCCGAATTACTTTCTATTCTTGACTCCAGTGTCCAGCATCCTCATCTGCAACATTACGTAAGCTCTGGATTATTTCTAGCACTCCCGGCTGTAGGTACTGGTCAGTGTTGGAGGGATACTGATTGTGAGGTAAAGGGATCTCAATACTAGCATTTCCATTCTTTGATGGTAATTCTACATGGGAATAGTCCATACCTGAGTTATGACACGTGCTATCATTAGGGTCTATAGAAATTATGTCACGAGGTCAGGTCCTAAATGAATATTTACATTTCTTGTATGAAAACAAACCCAGAGCACTTAACTCAATTATAAAGTGGACTTTCACCACACTTCAAAGCCGCTTTGAGGATTTTTGCATTTGCTTTCCTTCAAAATTGCACTTGTGTCCTTGGATCATTTAAAGTATTCTTTCATTTTATAGTTCCGATCGTTCAATAGCTTTTCACAGGAAACTGTCTGTAAATACACTCAAGAGAAAGTCTCAGTTTGAAAGAAACCACAGAGAATTATTTATTAAGACATTTCCCAAGGTTTTTTTCTTGAAGACGGTTCTCAATTCACTGAATATTAACAGTATTGAATTAGCAGCATGGAAGTAGTATTCTAGAAATTTCAAAGGAGAAAAAATGCTTCGACCTCGTTCTATCCTTTGAAAGGAGAAAATAGGTATGAACTTGTATTGAAAATGATTTCCAGGAATTGCTCATGTAAAAAAAAAAAAAAGGTATGAATTTCAAGGGATGTTACAATAACTGCTGAAACTTCTCTTTTCACAGGGAATTCATTTATTGAGGAACACCAACAAACTTTGAAATTACTCTTGTACAAAAAATAATTTTGGTTTCTGGGAAGACCAGATTTTATTCACATTTTTAAAGTAAGGACAAGACTACACAGTCTCCTCAGCAGAGTTTACTTTCTCCAATAGCTTTGATGTGTGATTTTTTCCCAGGAAGAATGCAAAATATATTTAATTACATATGTTGATATTCTATCCATACCTATGAAAATATAATTGTGTACATACACAATTGTTATGTTTATGCTTGTACGTCTGAATCTATTTTGACGGGTTTTGTAGAAGTGAAAGTGGATGTGATAAAAAGTTTGGAATTAGTATCTATGCATACTTAGATACACGTTCATAAGTAATAAACGGTTTCTAAAGATCCTGAAACTTTGTGAACGTACATGGTTTATGTCTTAAATTAAAACAAAAGATATCATCAAAATTAAAAGCTCCTTTCACAAAAGAATGAGGGGAAGCTTAGCTCCGGAGTAGGAGCCTGTACTCTGTCCCAGGTTTGTATACTTATACTTTTGCTAGGCCATGAAGTTATTTTTGTAGACAGGATGGATAGAGCAAGTGTCTACTTTGCACGTGTAGATATGACCACATGGAAAAATGTTTATGCAGAACCGTTCTAGAAAATGAGCCTTTAAACAATCAAATTACATGAACTACATTTACTTTCCTTTCAGAAGGGGAACTTTCTCCGGAGAAAATCTATCAATTATTCTTTCTTTGTGTAACTTTTCCCCGTGCGCTCCTCCACCACAAATAAATGTGCCTTCCATATCTGACTGCACGTATTCCCTGCGTATGTAGTCCTATAATTATTACGTAAAGTAAAAAAAAAAAGAAACTGACTGTATAGAATGTACTTTTAAAAAAGTATTTAACTGATAAAAAGTTTCTTTGGAAATTTAATTGTTAACTGGGAAGAGTGGCTCGGGAGCATTCCAGTGGAAGGGAAACAAATTACGTAATATCTGTAGAATTGGGAAGAAAAGTAATAAAAAACATGTGAGTTTTGCAGATGAGGAGAAGGGCATTATTGTGTGAGTTGTAATAGGTAATCTTTTGTTGGAATTGTTTTCCTCTCGCTTGTTAGCCCGAAGTTGGTTTTTATCAACAAAAAAAAAGAGATAAGGCGATCCTTATGTACTTGGGATATTTGCGTAGTTGGCTATTATGAAGCAGCTGAAATTATTATGGATGAAAGGAATTTTTCCCTCCCTCCCAGCATTTCTCGTGTCCGTTCATGTGTGGAGAGATTTTCTACCGAAGCCCTTTCCCTTTTCCTCAAGACAGCTTCCTAGGAGGGGATAGCCAGCGTGGAACTTTCTCCTGTAATTTTGTATGATGATGAGTGGACGAGGAGGACGATGGAGGAAGAATTATATTGGAATTGTTCAAGAGTCCTATGCTCAATTGAAATTACAGAGGATCTTTGATACGTCCACACACGAGGGCCGAGACTCCAACTGACCTTAAGGAGGTGGAATATTATGGCGAGAGGGTTATGAGGAAGCCATTCATGAATTATTCCACCAAGCTCACCTTTAAATGTCAGAGCCAGGGCTTAATGGTGAGCATGTTGAGGGGTATGGGTTTACATTCCCGTTTCCTCCGGTCACTACAGTATAGTATAGGCACTGGGAAAAAAACTCCTTTCTTCACATTCAACCCGAGCTTTCTCCAAAACCGCTTCCAGCTTCCTGTCCGATTTATTAAAAAAGGTACGGAGGCTGTGGGGTCGGATCTGAAACTGGGTTACAGGGCCTTGTTCCCATGGACTCTTACGTACGCGTTAGCAGGAAACCATAGAGACCTTAAAAGTGCCTCTTTCAAATGCAAAATCTTTTTCTCGGATTTCAAAGTCAATCATTTAATATTAAATTCGGATGAGAGCCAGTAACGGGAAGGGCTTTGTCGGTTTCAATGAGTTACCTGATATTGTTGATAGTCCGCGGATTTTCGTGGTTCGGGAGGGAAAAAAATGGGGTCAAAGCATCCGAACAGGAATAAAAGGGTTTTCTCCACAAAAAAAAATTCTTTAAATGATGTCTTTTACAGATGGCAGGATGTTATTTATGGTGGATTTCTTTTACAATGTAATGAGATTTTCCCTCAGAGACCATCTTTTTTTTCACATTCTCATATAAAATATATTGCATTTTTTCAACCAATTGTCACCAATGGGCAGTTAGAAATATGCATGTAATATTTGTAAGGTTCAAAGGCTTCGTTGCTTTTTTCTTGTGAGTTTCATCATTGCAGAGCAAAAAAGGGATTCATTTTTAAAATTGGCAATGTTCTCACCATTGACATTTACACTATAAATATATCCACATATGTTCTACATATGTAAAATAATTACTGTAAATGTTTTCTATTTACAACCAGCCACCGTTGATCTTGCTTATAAGCTTATACAGAGAAGCTTTTGATAGTGTTACACAAATATTATCATTATCACGGGGTTTTGGGGACTCTTCCTTTCCAATGTGTACTACCCAGTCCTGTAAATTCAATTATAAGGGACCATTAAGCCCCATGGAAGTATCTTTTGCAAGGAGCACAAGTCACCCCGAATTTTCTTTGACGATTGCCCTCCGTCGGACATACTAGGGTCTAATTTTCCTATGAGCTCGTCCAAGGATGGAGTCAATGGAGCGTGAAACAAGTCCCTCCCGAACAACTGTATGTACATCCAAAGGTATACATAATTGTGAAAGTCACATTAAAGTGAGGGAAGCTGTTGTTCCTACGTGCTTCAGAGACTTGTTGTCATTTAGGGAGTCTCACGAAGCTAGTACTTCAACCGGGAACTATCCAGAGTCTGAATGACTTGTCCAAATACACTGTAGAAACATATAAGTACAGCCTAGTAAGTAGAGACTATTAGTAGAGGAAAGCAAATTGGATGCAGAAAGTGCATTTGATCTGAACAGGTCCAGGGCCAGGGCTTTCCCTTTCTTCCAATGCAATGACTGCAACTTCCACAGCCGTAGATACTTTTACGGAGGAAGGGAGAAGAAGCTCCGGCTGCAAACAAATCTAATTAGAGATGTGGCTCCACATGCACATTGCCTCATTCACCTTGGAAAATAGATATTGGTTGCAGGAGGGGGGAAGATGCTCCTCCAATCCCCCCTCTATCTACCTTCCAGCTCCTGACACTACATAACACATAGTTAGGTATCCATCAGTGAAAAAGCTTTGAAATGATTGTGTAATAGTATGGTGAGCCCGTACTTGTCCATGTGAGATTGCATTTGGGAGGGGATCTATAAATGCATATAATTATACCTTGCGTTTGAATACATACAAACTTCCTATATGTTTGGGGTCTCTACTAGTATGACTCTTAGAATCCCTTCCTCCACGTTTCATTTCCATAGATACTTTCCCACATATGTACATATGTATCTACATGTGTACATTGGATTTTTCCAGGGTGGTATTGAGATTGGAGAGGATGGGCAATTCCTTCATAATGTAGGAGCCTCAAGTGCTACATCCATATCTACATATGTATATACATACATGATCTATGCATACAGTCTGAGACCACATGAGTGGAGGAGCTGCCATGGGAACACTATGACTGACTGACTACTGACTTGAAAAATGGGGTGGTTTCAGCTGAGGTGGAAACAATGAGGTCTATCATCATCAGCTCTCTTTCTCTCTCGTCCTAACTCCCAACTGATTTTTTCCTCATCCTGTCTCTCATTTTCGGAGGGGGGCCTCATCTTTTTTTTTTCTCTCTCTCTTTTCACTTATTTGTCGGCGTAGACTATTTCTCCGGAATTTTCCCCTCCGCTCCTCTCTCTCTCTCTCCCTTTTAACGGATTAGACATGTGTGTATTTCCGGAAGGAAATGATGAGTGAAAGTTATTTTCTCTAAAAATTATACAACCCTTTTACCTCTCAAAACTATGAGAAATGTTCAATTTCCTGCTATGCCAATATTATGGATGTAGGAATTAGGAGTAAGGGAAACAATTTTGTATGGGTTTGTATTTATTCCCGCGGAAAATGATCTGACAGTGTATGGAGGGAGATACTCAACGATAGGGGCAAGTCCCACTTGACAGGCTATCTCCCAACTTAATTTTAAACTGTCGTCCTCTGTGAGGAGACGGCTCTTTTACAATTAATTTCGAGAGGCTCCACTGCTGGGTTTGGAATAGCCTTAATAATAACTACTTGGTTGGATTTAATAGCTGGGATAGGCTCAAGAGTCATTATTGCTTTGATGGGCTGTACAAAGTACAGATGTAGATACATAGGACTTGGTGGAGGAGCTCTGGATAGAATCTTCTTTATGGACTACTTGGAGTGTCAAGGAAGCTAACTCAGTATATGTATAGAAGCCAAGTCTCCATAACTCACACCTCTTTGTTAAGTCTCATTGGTGAGGGGAATTCCCTGGAGATTCGTGTGTGTGTGTGCGTGTGATAGAGCTTTGTAGAACTGTTTGAACATTTTGTGTCTTCTCCACCATTCTCACTCCCACTATGTAGATGATACGGGGAAGGCTTCAGGACTAGCTCTATAGAGTGTTTTAGATTGAATTGAATCATCAGTCGAAAAGTCAAGAGCCTTTTCTTCCAATTTCTCTCCCTTTCCCTCGTTTTCTTTTTCCATCTCACTCTCTCTCTCTCATTGCTCTGAACACCTTCAGAAAAACTCTCAAGATTTTACCAAGTGTTGCTACAAGCACCGAAACTTTTATGACTATAAAGGCTTCACTCAAAATGACTCACTGCGACTCTTCAATTTTTTTGAGACTTAAACCCTACAGTCCGAATGTCAAAACAATCAGTTAATTTCCAGTTTCTGCTTTCACTGGGAGAAAAGATTTTTTCAAATACTAGGAAGCTGTGAGGAAAAACACTGCAGAAAAATTCATCAACAGTAATTAATGCTCAAAGTGTAACCACTGTTACAAGAAGCTGTTACTTGTTAAATCCGTACAATCTGGTAAACATTTGATGAGTTAAAAACAGGTTTGTAATTACTGCCTCCAGCAACGGGGTCTGCCTTTCTTTTGAAATGGAATTCAAAGTAGTGCGTTTGTCTGCACTTACACGTGACGTCCATTAACATCAGTATACATTTTGAAGTACAGAGCTCATCACGACGTGGGTTCAAACTCCCCTGAACCTTGTTCCAGCTATTTACTCTTTCCTGTAATCACATGTTCCTACTGTAGTCAGGGATTGGAAGGACGATAGAAAACAAATGTAGTACAATTTGAAGTAAGTTATTTTTCGTAGGTATGTACATAGTGTTATGCAGACTCAGAGGAAATTAAAATCCTAGCTAGGACGAGACTATATATTTTTCCCCTGTGAGAAAGAAATGGCACAAGATATTTGAGACTTTCATCTGTAAGCATGGGCTTGCTTGAATAGGAAGGGAACTGAGTGCGTAGAAGAAGAGAAGACGTGGAATGTAAATAGAGAGGATGGAAATAGTACAAAGCCAGTCGGATCTTTGTTTCTTGGGGAGAGTTATTGTTGGGCTTGTCAGGCGTGTGGAATTAATCAGTCTAATGACTAATGAATCACTGACTTTTCCTCATCACTACTCAATCTCGCATCCTCCCATGAAAAATTATTTACGTGTTTTATTTTTACATTTTTTTTAATATTCCCTCCTCACATCAAGGGAAAGGTTCCTTTTGGGAAACCATCCAGTTAAAGTACAGTCAAGTGTATAGTCCCCTTTGGTTTCCCTTGTTACTTTTGTTACACAGGGCATCGTCCTTCTGAAAAGGGGCAACTTCCGTCATCTTTTTAATAATCACGTGTGCCTAATTATTACAGCTCCCAACACATGGAGGTACATCCTGCACATTGTGTCATACACCAGGGGAGTCTGGCGTTGTCAGAGGAAAGTAATTCTGATGGATGGTTGACAGGGTGTGTCTGACTTGTCAAGCTGGTTTCAGAGCCTATTTAGTTCTTTCACTCGGCATTCTTTACCAGGACAATTCTCCGTCTCTCAATGGGTGGCTCTGAAAAGGCTTGGTAAAAACCCGTGTAATAATTTTGTTTCTTCACTTTTGAACAAATTACAGAGAAAGCTTCAGGATTGAATTTAATAGTGTAAAGACGTGAGGTTTTTTACATGCAGGCTGTATGTAGTCTGAATTCTGTACATGTAGAGACGACTCTATGAGAGGATTGTACATGGTAGTTATCATTAAAGACCCGAAAAAAAGAAAGGACCTTTCCTTTGCTGGGGAGTAGCATCAAACATAATTTCCTCCTGAGTTGTCTTTCATAATAGAAACTAGTTATGTAATTTTCAGTGGAAATTGTGATTCTTCTTTTTCTGACGTTTATTATACTCGAGGAAGGGGGGAGTTCACGGGGGAAGGTATATAGAGCTACTCATACTAGCCAAATTACTCAAGGCACTTAAATCTAATCGTAAGAGGATTGTGTCGGCGTGTAATAAGGACGAGAGGAAGGATTCACTCCTGTTCTCAAGATATGAGAAGGTGATTTCAACCGTAGCCACTCTTTCCTTCCCGAGGTTAATGTGCTTATGGATTGCAATGGAGAAAGCTCCCTTTCAAATGTAAGGACTTTCACTGGGATTGTGCTTCCTCATAAGTCTGGATGGAAAGTACAACAGGTTCGCCTCCTCATTGTCAGTCAGCTATTACACATGTAGTAATTATGTATATCTATAGATACATAGTGTAGTATACATTCAACGAAGTCTTAAGAGACTCTAGTACAGAATCGCGTGCCATCAAAAATACATGGGTATACATAAGTAATTACCTATAGAACGTAAGTATTTACTATATGGTTTTAATTAGTGACTCCAATACCTTCAAGTATTTAGCCCATGAAACTTATTACTTGTAAGACTTTAATGCCTTAAGGTTTGATGAGCATTGTATATTTACGGGGAGCTGGGTTGTAGACGTGGGTAAAGGCCCAGCTGGAATTTACGGGCGATAAGGAGAGCTGTCGGCCTCTATGGAAATCATATGGACATTTCGGAAATAAAGGGGACTATATGTGAGGAGCAAAGAGCATGTGTTCCTCAGATTGATACCTAATAGTCTCGTCCTGACTCACATCCAGGGTTTAAGTGACATCACATAGTCCATATAGAGTGGAGCTGGCGGCGGACTGACTGAAGATCAATAATATATAATTCGTGTGAGACGATCCTTGTTTCCTCTTGACTGGTGTCGCCCTTCATTTGAATGAGAAAGAGATTCATCTTGATGGTGAACTCAACTGTACACTGGAGTTCATGCATCTTCCCTGGGATCTCTTTTCCCTTAAAAAAGAAGAAGAAGAAGGGGGACGAGACTGTACTTATATTATACGGGGAAATGTGCATTTCTATATATATATACAAGGAGTGCTTTGTATTATGGAGAGTATGTATAAGGAACCCGGAAATCTCCTTCTAGTTAGCCCTTTCATCACACATGGAATGGTGAGTGTGTATACGGCGTAAAAGTTTTTTTTTTTCTTGGGGTGGCGAGTCTCAAGTAGTTGTAGTAACTTCATTGTCAAATCCTATTTTTTTTATATGCAAGAGCCATATCTCTGATGTTTTTCTGATATGGAACTAGTGTCTTTTTACATTTCAAAGATGGATAGGCTTCTTAGACATGACAATGTTTCTCTCTCTTCCTGTCTCGGAGCAAATGTAAAAAGTGATGGATCTTCACTTGTATATTTCCCTTCTGGAAAAATGGTCACTTCCCTTTTCCCCTTATTTTTTTTTAAAAGAAATCTTCAATGGAAAGGGCACTTGATGTAAACTGAAAGGGCTTCTTGAGGGTTTCTTAGTCGGAATATAACATAGGGTTAGGCCCTGGACACTAGGTTTTTTTTCTTTCTAAATAATAACAATGCCAGGACTTGAATAATAGCTTTCCATGCATATCCTTGAGATTCTTTTTTTATGAGAGAGAAAGATTTAGAACATGAGCATGATGTGATTTTGCTGACGACACTATGCCGAGGGTTTTTTTGTCAATGTGCAAACCGTGCGAAAAAATTGAATGGATGAATATTACTTGAGTGTGGCTGGTGGGGTGTGTGGTGGAAAATGTAATAAAAGCTGAAGGGAAGTTAATTGAATTGGAAATAATAAACGCAATGAATTCATCCCAAATTGCAAACCACCTTACTTTTTTTCCATATCATTTTTTCCTTAATGTCCCCTCTCGGAAATCTACCTACTACGTAATATATGTAATTATAATTATAGAACTGTGAATGGTATATTTTCATCTACATACAATCGTGGGTTTCTTCCCCTGTAAAGCTTTATAAAGTCTAGGGGGTTACACACTTACCATATTTGATATGGATCTGATGGTTATACTTTTATTAGAAGCTGAACGTGCGGGTGTGTTGGGAAAGGTGAAAGATCTTTTTGAAATCGGAAGTTTTAAAAGACGAAGCACGAAGATATTATGCTGTATCGGGGATTTCTTTTCCCTTGGATTGTTCTATCCTGTCTCCGCGTCTCTCCTTTTTTCTTCTTCTCATTCTGTCACAAATCCTGAGCATCTATCAAGTCAAGAGAGAAAAGAAAAGGGAGAAAGAGATTGAAAGAAGGAAAATCTTTCAAGGGGAAATATTTTATTGGCAGAGCATCATCCCATATGGAACTTGGGGTCTGTGGTTGTAGATATATGTAGAGAATGGAAATTGATAAGTGATGTCTACTTCTTCTCTTTTGGCTAAGCCGCTTCTCCCTATTGATTATTTCCATTCAGATTTTCATTTTTGTGAGAATATGCATTTAGATATTAGAAAAACACAGGTTTTTTTTTCTCTCTCTCTCTCTATCTCTTCGTCGTGTGGGATAGGAGGAAGAAAAGAGCTCTTGAGAAATTAAATTTCCTTAAGGGATATGATTTTATCAGTTTACGCTCTGTATCCAATGATTTTAGGGAAATTCCAGATTTTTCTGGGCCTTTTGTTTTAAGCTTTTTCTTCCTCCAGGTTTTGTTTTGTAGGAAGAGCTGGAAAGCTTGAATGAAAAAATAAGTCTTTTTGTTTTCATGTTGTACAGATATTCCTTGATACAAGTACGGACTTATATATGTTCTATGTTTACATACAAATAAATATATGACCTTACCCGAGCTTACACTATACAGTTCTAGGGGACTCCAAACTGTAAGAATTCTCTAGTGTGCTTTTATGCTGCGTTTCCAAAAGGAATCCCATACATTCCTTAATGCTCTCTTTGGATTTGTTCCGATAGACAGCTGTATAGATGGGAGAGAAGTCGAATTTCAAAATTATTTCCTTTTAGTATATCAGCTTTGGATTGTTTTTTTTTCTCTGGGATTTTAACACTTTTTGTAATCTTTCGTTTGCTCTGTGTTCTTTTTTTTTTGGTATTCCCTCAAGGCTCTGCATTCAAATAATTCTGATTGCTTGTTTGTATTTGGGCTGCAACAGGATGATGTTCTACTTTCGGAAACCATTACCAATACTTCGGAATGAGAGTGTGCGCAGGATTTCCTCTAGGGCTCAATTTAAGAGAAATTTTAGATTTGATCACCTCCAACTTCTCCGTGATTTTATTTTCCTAGAAAAACCAATGTGCTTTGTTAAAGTCTACTTTACCAAAAGGACTCAGACATATGAGCAAATACAGGGTCATATAGATATACATATATCTGGGGCTATAGTTCGGAAATAGGATCTTCATTTCCATGCCAAGTCTTGTGTGGTTAGCCTGAGATATCTGGAGGGATTTGAAGAGCCCTGGACTGTCAATTTCGGAGTAAGAGTTGCTGTCGTCGGAGTATTAAAAGTTGATGGAAAGAATAAGGCACACATTTGAGCCGTCCGCCCGAACAAGTGACAAGTTCCTATCCTCTTCCTCCCTGGAATTTCTTTGTAAAACAAAGTTACTACAACATTCGCTCCGTGTATTGGGAAGACTCTTTGAACATAAAATAACTGACGTTGTTTTGAGATGTCAACGTCGTTGACAATGTGAATTTGGCTCCGCTAAAAGTTTATCTCCTCGTCCTTCCACTATATATGCACATATGTACATATGTACAAGTGTATAGCTACGGAGCTGGAGGACAGACACAGTGGGCCGGAGAGAAAAAGCTTTGTTTTACTTTGATGTATTACTCGCCCATTTGATTCGGAAATAATTGAGTGTTTCTTTCTTCATTGAGAAAAGGGAGGAGGAGAGAGAAAGGGAAGAAGAGCATGATGAGAGAAAGAGATTTCTTAGAATTCCCAGCCCCATTCACACGGTCCATGTCCAACTACTTAGCTCCTAAGTTTTTTTTTCTTCCTTGATGTAACTTAGTTGGCACTTGGTTGTTAAAGAACTGCTCGTTTGCAGCTAGTTTCCTCCTCTTCTCAGGTATCTACTTTACTTTTGCCTATGGTCCTCAATGGGAACAAGACGCATGTATAAAAGGTGAAGGAGGGATTTTGTGGTTGTGTAGAAACGAGCCTGTGAGTAATGAATTTGGTCATGTATAGTTCACTAGTTTTGGAGTGCTTCGATGGGTGATGTAATCTTGCTGGGAGTTATAATAATCTGCAGGTTTAATGAAGGCTTTTGATGTGTGGAAAGGTATGGCTTGCTAAATTTCTCTCTTGCTGATCTCCCTCTCTCTCTCTCTCTCTCTCTCTCTCTCTCTCTCTCTCTCTCTCTCTCTCTCTCTCTCTCTCACACACACACACACACACACACTCACATTCTCTCTCAGAATGTGGGCACAAGAGAGATGCTGGTGTTTTAGTGGAATTCTTTATCAAAAGTTTGTTCCATTTCCTCAGGCTATAAGTATGTATGTGTCTGGTAGAGTCAGCAATGCTGGGGAAAGATGGAACAAGAGTCTCAAAATTGACGTACATATTGTTGGAAAGTTCTCCTTAGCAAGGCCTTTGAATTTGAAGGTAGGCTGGGAGGTGGTGTAGTTTCAGCCAACAAGGCTTATTTATTTAAAATAAGTGAAAGAGAGAATCAATTTAATAAATAAATAAAATACAATAATAATTAAGGCCACAGGCCGTAAGAGAGAAAACTTCGAAGAAAGGAGGCGATGAACCAGGGTCTTTCCAACTTGAAGTTTGATCCACGAATGCTGAGTTCCCATTTTCTATCCTTCCACTCTCCATACACTCTCGTGATCTTCCTCACCAGCGCCAATCAGCGCTGGCCGCGCGACCAAACTTGTTAGTTGGGTCACGAGGGAAATGATTGTTCCCATAACAATCATTACATGACCCCCCTCTGGGGGTGGGGGGAGGTGGAATGCTAAAGTCTAGTAGACCGGTTCCATTGCAGAGTATGCAAGTATTGAGACATTTGGGACTGGGTGACCATACTTTACGATGACTTAGGAACGGATTCCCAAATCTTGGGGGGCGAGAAAATCGGGAACGTCTCTTAAAATTATTTCTGGAAGATAGCTTAGGGGTCAATGTTGAAGGATCAATAGTTAGACTCATAAGAGCGGGAATTTGATGATTAGGGGGCTGAAGCGTTGGTTTCTGTTTTACTGTAATTTCAGCCAGTTTTAAGTGTCCCTGTTGGGATTTAGCAGCGACGTCAGGGGTTTTAATTTCCATCTTGGACATAGCGTCAGTTATAGGATCAGGGGACGGTGATGGAGAATTGAGGATATTTGCTTCATCGTCGGAAGGAATTGGCGAGTAGATTGGTGATTCTAGATCCATTTCGAAACTGGGTAATTCCATCTGTTGTGAAGAACAAACATACAAATTATGCAATCCTATGTTGAAAAGGAGACGTTTAGGAGGTCGAGGCTTCCTAGAGCTTCTGCGGGGGGTTTGAGAATCAGGAATAGAATTAGGCGAGGAGTAAGGAATGGTGGGTGTCGTAAATAATTTTATCAACGAATCACTGAAATCAATTGATTCGGGCTTAAATTCAGTAGCTTCATTATTGGTAACCATTATTTTCGGTAAATTCACAGTACAATTAGATTTCATGGGAAAATGAATTTCGGAGTCGGAATCTGATGAGTTGTCCTCAATAGTTCCACCAAATCTGGGAACATATGATTTCATATTTCTGACATGAAAATTTTGAAATTTTGGTATATGTGGGTTAGCTGACAAATCACGGCAACAATAGGTCAGGGGATTTAACTGTTCCTCGATTTGAAAGGGACCCTTCCAAGAAGGTAGAAACTTGTCAACGCAACCTATTTTGCGGGATTTGTCTGCAACTAAGACCAGATCTCCTGGAGAAAAGATTACAGTGGGGCGGTTGCTATCAAATTTAAGTCTCTCTTTTTCTCTATGAGTATCAGTATTAGACCGCGCTTCATCACAAGCAAATTTCACTCTCTTCTGGACTTTGTCAGAATCTCCATCGTCAAGATTCAAATCAAGCGTGGGGTAAAGGTTGTCACACGGAAGTACAGGTTCACAACCGTAACGAAGAAAATAGGGTGAATGTCTGGAAATTGAATTTTGCGTGACATTATGTGCGTAAATGGAAGATTGCAACCAAGATTCCCACTCAGAGTGTTTCGTACTGAGAAACTTGCCCATGACTCTCTTAAGGGTGTCAATCTGTTTCTCAACAGCTCCATTCACATGTTGAGATTGGGGTGGAATCACATGGTGGTAAATCCGGAAATCTGAAATAAACTTTTTAAACGAAGAACATGTAAAGTATGAGCCTGGATCGGTTATTAACATATTGGGAACAGAATGTCTATAAATTACACTATCTAGAATTGCTTTGATTGAGTTGGTGCTGTTCTGCACTGGAAGCGGGACTGCTTCAGCGAAGCGTGTCAGATGGTCAACAACTAACAGCACATATTTATTTCCAAAAGCTGATTCTGGAAAAGGTCCTAAATAGTCAACAGCAATAGTTTGAAAGGGTTTCTCTGGAGATTTAAAGGGAATAGTTGGTCCGGAGACTAAAGTATTTCGGCGATTATATTTCTGGCATATTTCACACGATTTAATGTAGTTAAATACATCCTTACGCATTGAAGGCCAGAAATAACGAGATTTTATAGTGTGTAATGTTTTTAAGTTACCAAAATGTCCACCAACTGGATTATCGTGGACAGTTCGCAACAAAGATTCAACACATTCCTGTGGAATGCACAGCTTCCACAGTCTTTCATTTGGAACTACCACTGCTCGGTATAGTAATCCATTTATAACTGAAAATTCTGGGAACTTATCTGACAAAGGGGTTAGATTGGACCGAATAAATTTGTTCTTGTGAATTAAAATTGGGCCACAGAACAAATCATTTCTTTGCTTTACCATAAGGTCACTATCCGGAGGAGGGTCTTCTAATTTTAGGGTGAATAAGTAGGTCTCCGGAAATTCATCTTCAACAGCATTATTTACAGGGTTCCGGCTTAGAGCATCTACATGAGGGTGCAATTTTCCAGATTTATATCGAATTTGAAAATCGTATTCCTGAAGAGTCAATGCCCAACGTGCAAGTCGCCCTTGGGGTTCCTTACAAGTCATCATATAGCATAGAGAACAGTGATCAGTGAATACATCAAAATGTTTACCATAAAGATAGGGTCTAAAATGCTTAACAGCTTCAACTATAGCCAAACCTTCTAAATCTGTGGGAGAATAATTTTTCTGGGATTTACTGGTAGAACGAGAGAAGTAAGCAATGGGATGCTCTTCCCCGTCTATTATATGTGAGAGAGTTGCTCCAAATCCCACCTGGCTCGCATCTGTAGCCAACTTAACAGGAAGTTCGGGATCATAATGAGCAAGAACTGGGGCTTTCACTAGGCTACCCTTGAGGGAATTGAAAGCATCTTCACAACTGTCAGACCAGGTATACTTGACATCTTTTTTTGTCAAGTCATTCAATGGGGATGCAATTGTGCTGAATAGTGGTACATACCTACGATAAAAGGAACATAATGCTACGAAACCACGAAGTTTGGTAAGATTTGTGGGGCGAGGATACTTAACGATTGCTTCGATTTTTTCCGGATCAACTTCAATCCCACCTGGGGAGATAATGTGACCTAGGAACTTGACACGTGTCATTGCAAACTGACATTTGCTTGGTTTTAAGGTAAGTCCAGCATCTTCAATTTTCTGAAGAACAAGATTCAAACGATAATTATGTTCCTCAAAACTCTTACCATGAACTCCTAAATCATCTAAAAAGCAAACGGCAATTTCCCATTTAAGATTCCCAAGCAACTTGTCCATGAGCCTTTGAAACGTATGCGGAGCACCCGATAAACCGAAAGGCATTCTCTTGTAACAGAAATTTCCACACACAGTCGTAAATCCAGAGTACATCCGGGCTCTTTTGGACAGGGGTACCTGGTGAAAAGCTGATACAAGATCTAACAGAGTAATAAATTTAAAGCCAGATAATGCGTCAAAAATATCGTCGATCCTACTAAGGGGATGAGATTGTTTTTTGCTTTTTGCATTGAGAGCCCTATAATCAATTACTAGACGGAAGGACTTTTTGTCTCCCTTGCGAATCAGTATAGTGGGGGAAGACCAGGGGGAGTCGGACGATTCTATTATGTCTTGGTCTAACAAAGTTTTAAGCTGAGACTGAATTTCTTTCCTCTCTTCCGCAGACACACGATATGGTCGACATCGAATAGGGATCTCATCCGCAAGTTCAATGTCATGTTCAATTAAATTAGTAACTCCAAATTCCTCATTAGAGAAAGCAAAAGCACGTCTGTGTTTTGAAAGGAGTCTTTTCAAAATTACAATTTGCTCACTCGATAAATGATCACCAAATACTAATTGGTCAATGAATGGATCGACAGGTACATCAGAATAGTCCGGTCTTATAGTTGAGTACTCAGTTGGAACCGGGATAGAATTGTTCAAGGAGATGACCGGACCGTCTGGACTAACTCTTCCTACAATTTCTGAGTTAAAATCCACTATCCCCAATAACGTCTTTGACTTCAGTGAAACGTAGTCATCACTAGGATTACTAATTGTGAGACAAGAGATATTATTATTAAATGACAAGAGGGCAGCAGGCATAATTATATTATTTTTAAATTGAAGTTTCATAAATGGAAGAAACGTAGCGTCACCACTACAGGTTTCGCTGGAATATACTTCAACCTGAACTGTGCAATTGGGTTGAATTTCCACCGGATAGCAGTTTCTAATAAAACAATTTTCGGGACTAGCCTTAGGAAATGACAGCAAACGGTCAGAGAAATCAAGATTAGCTTTATGTTCTTCTAAAAAGTCTATTCCAATAATACAGTCATGTGAAGCGTTAGGTACAACTAAGAACTTCCAGCGAGCTGAGTAACCATTAATTTCAAATGTAAGTGGGATCTCCTGCGTAGCTATAAAAACTGGAGCAGTTTTTACCGCTAGACCCAACGAGACTGGTTTCTCCAGGGGTTCAACTAATTTCCTTACATCATCGGGTAATTTATTGAAGAGTTCTTGACTTATGACTGAGACCGCGGCACCAGTATCTATTAATGCTTGGTTCTCTGACGTGGCAATAATAATAGAAATGTATAAAAGCTTAGTATCAGTAGACAATTGTGTTGTATTAAGAGACTGGGAATTAAAATCAATAAAATTAGAGTTACTGGAGTTTAAAGGAAACTTAAGAGCCGGATCTGGAACGGATTTCGGGAAGTTAATATCCAGACATTTTATCGAAGATTTAACGTTATCATTTGGACTAGCCTGACCGTCCCGAACGGCCAGGCTTATTAGTTTTCCGAACGGGGAGTTGTTGAACGATTCGAAGTACTCGGCCTGGGGTTCTCGAAAGGATTTTCAAGCAACGACGGTATTTTACTACCTGAAGGCCTAAAGTTTTGAGCTGGAACGTTCTTTGGTTGAGACACTTGGTTATGCTGGTTATCTTGAAATCCCGTGTGGGAGTTGTTATTGTTGGTTTGGAAATGGTCCTGGAGCTTAAAGCATTTAAGCAACGAATGTCCATAACGGCCACAATACTGACACGTCTCTCTCGTCGTGTTCGGAATTGAATTGTGGAGAGGATTATACAATTCGGAGTGTGTCACCGACTCGGTTGGTTTACAAGGTTTGGGGATTGAGGCGAAAAGGTGAAAGTTGGGATCAGAGCAATGGAACAAAAATCGTTCCAAGAACTGTTCAACATTACTATCGTTGCTCAGTTGAGAACGAATTGTATGTGAAAGAGTTGGAGGAAGTCCCTTGAGAAGATAGTGGATCTTCTTTTCAGTTGTCATTTGGGGGTCAATTTTATAAAACAGGCTTTGCTTAGCCACAACATAATCCTTGGGAGTCTCTTTTCCGAAAAGAAAAACACGGGATTTATTAATTTCCTTCGCTTTCTTCTGAACGTCAACCTCAGGATACATTTCTTTCAACTCTTTAATGAATTGAGCGAATTTTGTTGGCGCATTCTCTGCCTTTAGGTCTTTCATAATCGCAGGTGAAGTGTAAACCCACCAATCTTTAGCTTGACCAGACAGAAGATGCGACATATTCCTTAAAAACCAACCTTCGTCGATTTTGTGGAAAAGGGAGACTTCGCTGAGCATGGCCAGCCATTCAAGGGAGGACGATTTTCCATCAAACTGGGGAATTTTGGATATTAAATCCGTATAAAATAACTGAGCCATAATTAAATATAATTAAGAGCTGAAATCGACAAATTAATTCTTCGCTTAGCTAATTGTGAGAGATACAGGCTTTTCCGAAACACCACCTTATAAAGAAATGAGTGATGAGGGATACGGTAAAGGAAAACGGAAAATTGGTAAAGTAATTGTATTACAATATTTATGGTTACTATGGAGATTCACGGGGAAAACTGATTTGGTTTTCTAAGAAACAAAATCGGTTTTTCCTTTAAAATAAACACCAAGATAATTACTTACGGGTGTCGAATTTTACAGAGCTGAAGCAGCTGGACCGGGGAAAACGGTGAGTAAAACCTGGGTTGAAAATGGGTGGGATGAAAGTTGAGTAATTGTACCCCGCACCTGTTGGAAAGTTCTCCTTAGCAAGGCCTTTGAATTTGAAGGTAGGCTGGGAGGTGGTGTAGTTTCAGCCAACAAGGCTTATTTATTTAAAATAAGTGAAAGAGAGAATCAATTTAATAAATAAATAAAATACAATAATAATTAAGGCCACAGGCCGTAAGAGAGAAAACTTCGAAGAAAGGAGGCGATGAACCAGGGTCTTTCCAACTTGAAGTTTGATCCACGAATGCTGAGTTCCCATTTTCTATCCTTCCACTCTCCATACACTCTCGTGATCTTCCTCACCAGCGCCAATCAGCGCTGGCCGCGCGACCAAACTTGTTAGTTGGGTCACGAGGGAAATGATTGTTCCCATAACAATCATTACAATATAGATATATCTAACTATAATAGGATCATAACAATGTAACAGAATAAACTTATCCCCCTCACTTTTGGAAACACCACGGGGAAACACACCAGCTGGATACATTTTCATAGAATTATTCTCAATAACTCCTGCACTTATGTACATAGATACTAGAAATCATATGTACGGAACAGCATCAGCATGTTTTTGTAAGGAGCATACGTATATACAGCGCCGTCCTCACAGAGGACTAATTATAAATAATTATAGAGCCATTATGAGGACTTATAAAAATGTTGATGGTTATATGTTTGATTACAATTTTTTTTTGTAGGTAAGCGAGTCGGACTTTTGCTACTTGGCAGTGCTAACGATTCTAAATGTGTCGACGGAGGATGCGGGCGAGTACATGTTTTTTGTGAAGAATACCAAAGGGATTCATGAGGGCACTATTTTCCTCAATATCACTCAAGCTAGTTTCTCCGTGTCGACGTCAAGAGCTTACCCTCTACGAGCCAGTCACTTCCCATTACTTTCAAGCTTGATCAACTGGAGTTTACTCTCAATGACAGCATTTAAATTTCAAATCCCACAACTTTTCACTTCCAATTTACTCCAGAGTCCCCTCCCTATGGGAGCGCTCATTCTCCTCACCCTGGGTCACCACCTCAGCCCTCTCACCACCATTGTATCCCTCACGCTAGTGGTTGTGGTGACTCTCACCCAGAAATCGTATCAGTCTTTACCCTCCCCAAAAGCAGCGACAACGTCTCTGAAATGAATTGATTTCAATGAACCCTGAGTGCCATGGATTTTCCTTAATTCTCCAGGTCAATGTCCTCCCACAAATTACAGTATAGTGCTAGTGTCAAATCAATTATACTATCTACAGTGAAGATCCAATTTCCCCCTTATTCCAAAATGAAACACTGGGACAGTTGTTGGTTTCGGACTGGTTTTTAAACACTTGGGAGGATCAGGAAAGCCCTGGGACATTTTCTGAAGAAAATATCATGTGAATAATAATTACTACATAAAATATATATTACTATCAATACACAAGTGAGTATAACTTGAACAGTAGGGAAGTTGTGCATCCATCCCGAGTTAATAATGTTTACAGGAGTTTAAAAAGTACAGCTCTCCAACATTTTCACATATAAATACAAAAACCTTTTTAACATCACAAGTATAACTCGGAGGCGGAAGCTACAGATGGAAAGTGTCGGCTGAGACAAATCGCATAGAGTTTGTTAATAATTCTAGTGGGACACACGTAGGGTGAGCGTTGACGAGAGGATAAGTTTTAAAAATCAGCCCTGTGACCCTGTGTGTCATCACTCAACGTATAACTCTCTAATATTCATTTCAATATGTCACAACAATCATCACACAAAATAATACGATAATTGTGTGTCCGTTATTCTATAAAAATCAGCATTTGATGCAGAGATAAGAGATGTGAGGTTTTCAACAAATTACACCAATATTAGCTAATTGCTTGTAAAGGGATAATTACTTATATAGCTTACTTATACCTGTGTTTACTTCATTGGATATGATTATCCCTCCTGGGCTACTCCCGTCTGGTTGTTCTCTATATAATTGTATGTAAAAGGGGACTTATGTAGGTCTGCCATTTCTCAAATTAAATGTAATCCTTGGAACGTTTTGGGGAATATTTCCCTGGAACATAATTTCAATTAATTTTCATTTGACTGTATATTAGTAATTATTTAATTCAGGTATAATTACTATCATCATGTTGTATACAATTACTATGTGTTGCCTACGAACATATCCCTTTAACTCTGTTTGTCTATAAGAATTTCCTAATTTTTTTCAATTAATCTAAACGAGGGGGGCGTAATAATTTTGAGGGGTTTCCTTATTTGATTGGTGCAGCACTACTGGGTTGTAGGTGGTAGAATTAAGAAATGAATGACTATGATGAATGGTTTGGCTAATAAAGATGGATTTTTACAATAACTCTGACTGTTTTGAGCATGGAGTGCATATTTGGGCTGGCGGTGCTCACATCAGCATGGAAAATGGGCTGTCAGGGATGCAAGCGGAGGTGGTATCAAAGGTGCATTACATTTGCATCCCATTTGCATTGTATTTGTGTCTTTTTAAAGGTTCTTTGACAGGCTGTAGATACTTGGGAAGTATGAAAGAAAAATGTAGTGACATACTGGTTTTGGAGGGTTAAGGTGCACATGTACATTATAGATACATATACATATGTATATAAATATGTAAACAATTTGGTAAGATACCCATATACTTTCTCAACCTACATATGTATTAGTGCATCAAGGTTGGAATTGATCAGGAGATGCTTTTACTTTCTCCATCTCTCGTCTTTACCATGGTCATGGATGGAGTGGAAGAAAGTTGAATATCATCCGAATTTTCATTCCTACTGTCATAAATTTGCCCGGAGTTTTCTCCTCTCCCCTTCTTTAAACCGTCACAACAGGCTCTTTACTACGGTGACTATATATGGGAGTTGTGGGAGTTTATAGGAATGAATGGATTGAATGGCAGCTCCCTTTCCCTTTCTCTTATATATATAAAATCCATGTAAGGACATATGTACATTAGAATATCACACTTCTATATGTAAGATGCATCTGAATCTAAAACATACAAGAGCAGGTCCTGTGTCGTGTAAATTTTGGATTCCTATAAAAATTGTGATATGTAGTAGATACCTACACTGGAGCGGAAAGTTTCTCCAGAATGCAACTTTCTTTCCCTGTGTTTCATTCCTGTCTTTTCCCACGTTGGTTTATGGGATTGGAGGAGCCCTGCTTTCTCACAACCGTCCCACTGTAGCTCTTATAAGCAGGATTGTATCTACTTGTATGTAGAGACAGAGATGCAATTCCTCCTGTCATCTCTCTTCCTTTTCTGGAGGTACTTTGAAAAAAGGAATATAATGTAGATACCATACGTACATACATACGTGCATATGTTATACAGAGGTGTACATATGTAGCTACAGAGAATTTTCTTGGTGAAATAAGTTTTTCCTCTCATATTTTATATTAAAGTATTCCTAATAGTTTTACAGTCTCGCATCACTTTTCTTCCGTTTCCGTTTCACTCCACATCTTTACAGGAGGGAGTTTAGTTCTTCGTCGAGACATGGCACAATCGAGCCGCTCCGACAATCAGAGTGCAAAGAAGCTTCACAGGCATAAACACAAGTAATAGAAGGGGGGAGTCCTCAATTTGGAGTCGAGACCAAAATATGATTTTCCCTGAGTTGGATACACACACAGTACAAGGGACGTATGTATGTATGTATGTATGTATCTATGTATCTATGTCTGTGAACGGATTCATAAGTCTGGGTACACTCTCTCACTTAATTCCATTGTGAGGACCAGATTGAATGAATTTTGAAGTGCATCTGAGCGAGAGTATCGTAGGAGGTTGTTTTCACATATAAATACATATATAAATTCCCAAGGAAAGAGTCTCCTTGTGACAAATGCTCTTTTGCAAGAAGATATTATATGCATTTTATGTGTTAGCTACATTTAATAGATACTGATGCTTTTGAAGACGGGATCTTTTTCATTTTTGCACTATGAGTAAGCAGAGTCTGAAGGAGGAAGCTCGGAAAGGACCAACTACAGTTTGTATTATGTATTACAATATATGCAATTCTATTAGTTGAGCTTCATTGAGCAAAAAACGATACAATTTTAGTTCACTATAGTTGATCCCTTTGGTGAGAGCGATTTGATTTGAGTAGATAAAAGAGATTTTTTTTCCCAGGGATATACATAAATATCTACACATGCAGGGATACACAACTACGAGAAAGTACATGAGTTTTATTATTGAGACTCTGTAGATATGCCCCGTATGTATCACAATACATTTTTATTGTCAGCTTTTGCTTGTCAATGCATTTGAAAGAACACATTTTCGATATAATGCTTCAATAACAATTTCTTGCAAACTCTTTGTTAGTTTAAGCATCATTTGCTCTAGCGTTAGCAACTTCCGAGTTTAAAAGATAGAAGGGTTTTGCTCCTTGGAAGCATTATGGAATAATTTCTCCAGCACAAAGTGTAGATACTCATCATATACATATGTAATACGCTACTTTTGTCCGTCTAACAATATTTGGCATATGCTGTGACGCTTGAGGAGCTCAAATATAAATGTACAGTGGATTCTCTTTATAAGGGACGTTCCCCCCCTCAACACTAAAATTTGAACCTACTTTCGACAACAGTGCACAATCACTGTAAGAGCCAGCTTCCTCTTATAACAGCCTTTTCCCTATAGGAGCAAAAATTCTTTGAACACATTACCCTGTACATGCATAATGTGTAGATACATCTACCAGTACTATTTTGTCTCCTTACATTCAATGCCTTTACACGAGTCATTGCTTCTCCCCTATTGCTAGCCCACATTGTGTACGGAGTGTATGTTCCTATACAAAGCTAGTATGTACATACTGAATCGTACACAAATTTAAGTAAGAATTATATACTTGAGTGCATATGTATATCCACCCCAAATTCAAGCAAGCTTATAAACCTTCCAACAAGTTCATGCTCCCGGAGCCATAAATACAAATACGTATGTATACATACATATGTAGAGTGCAGATAGTATCTACAGATATGTTCCCGAGGATATTTATGTGAAGAAAGACTTCTGGGAATTCAATGGAAAGGAGGCTTAGTGTGTAAGAAGATGCGAGGATTCCCATAATTGGTAAGATGGATCATCAATCATGGAGTATTATTAGACGACTTATCCCTTCCTGGCTCTTCTTCCCTCATTGTCAGGGTTTTGAGTGCGTATGCATTTCAGTCCATCAACTTCAAGGGAGATTTAGCGGCTGTGAGCTGTATAGTACCACACAGGACCATACAAACACATGGTACATGTTATATATTACGTTCGTACGTAATTACCAATGTATAGGCTCCTAACACTTCAAACCTCCCTTGAATCATGAGTATCATAACAATATAAATTCTCAATTCTGTTTCATTTAAAGAGAAAAATAGCTTTCATTTTACACATTTTATATGGACAGACTGCACACTAGCAATGTTCCTCCGAACGTTTCTTATGGATGCATTTCCCTTAATATGCACCATGTAATTATCTACTGTACATTTACAAGTGACAGCCTCAACTGAGCCACATAGGAATGTGCTTGGGACTCGAGAGTATCTGCATAAATGGATGCTTTATGCGCTCACAATTACGGAGGAAGAATTTACAGCGGATGAAAGCCAGCAGTCACTTTTCTGCTTATGGTTTGTAGTAAAAAATAAGCGGAGAGCATCTCGGATCGCAGAGTTGGTACTATGTACGTGCAATGCTGAAGCTAAGTAAAAAAATCCTGTATTTATTTAAAGAAGGTTATTTGGAATTAGAAGATCTATCATCAATTATGTCAGGGAATCATCTGGTTTTTGTCGAGACTATCTTCATGAGACTTGACTTTGCGGTTTTTATCTACAAGAGTAATTATATTTTGAATTATTTACATATATCTATACATGGACGATTGATATAATCAAGATTAACCAGTCAAAAAAGGGACTGTACATCCCCAAATATTAAACCCAGAGTTTGAGATAGGTTCACACATATGGGTTATATATGCAATCTCATGCATGACATGACATGACATTTCCTTGGCAATTTTCCTCTGAGAGAAAGCCCCCCATAAATTTGAACTTTTTTGCGCTTCTTGGATCCGTAAAAATTTGGAAGGCAAACACGGTCATAAAAGCTGATTTGCGACCCAGCCGTGTCTACGAGACACAATAGGAAATCGATGAAATATTATCGTATGATTCTTTTTATTAGAGCAACTGTCCCCGTCCCTCCCTACTCACAATATCTTTATGTACAAAAAGAAGTTTTATTTTTGACTTGAGCGGAACGGCCCCGTTAATATTCATATTCATAAAGGATGAGACTCTCTGCATTAGTAACTACACTTTACTCAGGAGTAAACGATCAAGTTGTTATTGTAATAGAGGGGAAAATTGCAATGGCCATCATGACTATCAAGTCGAGCAATTTATTTGGTCGTTGATGTAATACTTACTTAAATGATATTATTTGGGGAATTTCCCTTCTCCAACAATTTTTTCCTGGAGGGCTGTCATAAATAATACTTTGACCAATTTCAACTCAAGTGGAAAAATTGACTTGAATTATAATCACGTTCTTCGTCCTCATTTCAAATCCTGGGGTTTGGAAGTTTCCGAGAAACTTTTCACAGTTTCAGGAATCCCTTGTAATAATCGTACCATTGATTTTATTTCAAATTGCCCTACTAGCGTGACAGACTGTAACAAATTGATTTTTACTCATTTTTAAGCATACTAACCTTATCCGTCGTATTACTTTTATGGTAGAGTATCTCATCCCCTTACGTCTTTCCCTTCCTTGCGTTTGCAATTTCCAAGGGGAGGGCTCAGGAATGATCCAAAGATTACAGAATACCATAAGGGAGTTTCGGAGAGATTCTTAGCCCAAAATTTAACAAATCTTCTAAAAAATTTGCTTCTTATAAAAATTATTATTGTTATCATAAGTTATTCAAGAGCAGGAGTTAAAATAACCAGAGAAAGTGAAGGAATAAAAATATCAATTCAAACATATTTTATCATGAGATCTTATAATATTTTGAATTCTCGGAATAATAATGTATGCAATTGCTTTTGCATGGAGCGTGAGAGAGTATTTATATTTTAATGTAAATTCCTACTACATTGCTATAGCTATAGGTAGATACCAAAAGAGTAGAGCTCTGTGAGCCATGGAAATTTTAAGATGGAATTAGCCATGTATTTACCCATAAGTTAGTTCCCTGTTCTCCTTAAGTCATTATAAGTTTAGATTGATTTCCCTTCATTCTTGAGCCCGGAGATCCATGCAAATTTAATTAGATTCTTTGCATACCCATTAGTGTCTACGTTGCTTAAGTGAAACGTCTATACCAAAGAGGATTTCCTCCTAACATCCAGAAATAACTTGGAGATGCAGAAACCTCCCACAATCCCCAAACCCTATCTACTGTATATATCGGCACATGGAGAGAAACAGACCTTTGAGTATATCTATATGAAAGAGTACTGGCTCTCCAATCCTACCTCTAAGAATCTTCCCTCAAAATTCTTGATACTGGAAGAGCTAATGGAAATGAAGGAAAAGCATGGAGGAAATTACATTAGCGTTAATTAAGAAAAGCAACTTGTTCGAAAAAATAAATAAGAGAAGAGTGGAAATCATTTGCTCTCCAAATAATTCAAGGCAGGAGAGCAAGTAGCGGGAGGTAACTGAGGGGAAAAACCCTCGCAATAATTTTGCAACTCTACCCAAAGCCAAATGTACATAGATATGTGTAGGACTTTCCGCATATAAATGAATCCCGACTTCCATATGCACTTATAGGGATTAAGGGACGCATATAAACGGTAAAATTAGAGATGAAAGGAGAAGAAGCATGGGGAAGGCGTGGGATGAAAGCCAGGGAGAAAGTAGACCAAAAGCTTTCAAGTATCTAGATATAGTGTAGTATTAAAGACCATATGCTTTGTTTCCAATTTGAGGGCTTTCTTTTTGCACACCTTCTTATGCTTTCTCCAAGTGCTCACGCCTGTACATATTGGACCCAGTCTATAAAGATACGCTACAGATTAAATGCTCCATCATATCCCTGTAATATACTCTCTGTGTATTGGAAGGATACACTCAACATTGGGGCAGCTCTTAATTCAGAGAAATTAAAGTTTGCATGCCGGGAAGGGAACCCTGTCAGAAAATCTCACCCGGGCTGGAATTTCCCTCTGCGTCTTCACAACGAGGAAATGGCGGCTAGCGTTTAAATTAGAGGTGACTGCTGCAGCATATGCAGTAATTTAAGGGGAATATTATCAAGAAGCTTTATTTAATTTATTATTGCTCTGCCAAAAAGGACTTGCCACCCTGCCTCAGTTTAATTATATTTCCCTTTTTCTACACGATTTTCCCCATGCTCGAGGAGCAGGCGTTCTTCCCATTCTTTTTCATATCCTCCACCTTTCCCACCTCCCTTCCTCCACACCTTGCAGTAGGGCTTTCACCCAGGGGCTGAATTTCCTATTAGTATGCATAAGCATATGTAATTATGTACATACGTATATAGAATTTGTGCACAATTAAAAATACCTGCCTTACATCTATACACAGTACATATGTATATCTACCTATTGGTACACATTATGAACGCACATGGGCGGTAATTAACTCAAGGAAATTCCATCCACACCAGAGCTCCACACAAGAATGCAGTTACAATATTAGTTACTCATGAGATTAGAGCTCACACGTGCCCCTAATTCAGTTCCCTTCAACCTTCACATCGTATAGATAGGCATCAATAAAAATTAATGGTAGTCATCCACAAAAATAATCAACTTCCCTGGGATAGAGCTTCAGGGGAGTTACAGCCTTCTCATTATTATTATTATACGTTCCATCATTCCATATTCTCTTTGCTCGAGGAGCATTTAAACTCTCGCTTTCTCCACTGACTCCTGAAGTTCAAAGGGGGCTTGGAATATCTATCTCGACCAGTAACATAACTTTTTTTGGGACTGTTCCTGTCCTGTGGGGACTTCCTACATTGACAAATCTACAGTTGTATATGTATCTACATACATATTATGTCATTGCAAGTTTCTACAGTTACAGATATTAATGGCCATATTGATCCTGGAGGTTAAAAAATATGAAGTGGGGCTCAGAGATGAGCCTTTGAGGAGGAACTTGTAAGGAGGAGGGAAAAAGAGGGGAATTTGTTGAAATTGGGGAGCTACACACACAAAAAAAAATAAGGAAGTAACCACCCATAAAGTACTGGCACATGTTCTTCATCCTTGAAAAAAAGTTCAAGGGAAGACATGTGTGAGGAGAGTGTCAGGGAAAAAACTGAAACCTCTATACAATAGAAGATACTTAAGGAACCGGGAGGAAAAAAGAGTAACTTTGGTTGGGAAAGACAAAAAGGGAACTCCGATTAGAAAGCTTCTGCTCCCACACTTTTAGTTGAGGTTTCTATGGAAGAGTCCGACCAGGAATGACTTTCACTTGGTGTTTCAACAAGACTTGAAGAAATGAGGGAGGGAGAGAGAGATAGAGAGAAAAAGAGAGAGAGAGAGAAAAAGAAAAGAGAGAGAGAAGAGAAAGCGCTACAAAAAGAAATAAATGAGTGAAAGCGACTTTTCCATACATTTAACGAGAAGTGGAAAAAGAGAAGGCATCGTGTGTCCATCCATCTTTGGCTCGTTAGTTTTAGTGAAGCAGTTGTTACGTACACTTAGTGCTGTAATATTGTTCGCATTTTGTTTGTTCTTTTGTTCAGTTCTTGTTTTTTGAACAAAACAAAACAAACAAAATCAGTTTTCGAAAAAACAAAACTAGAACAAAACAAAACCGCGATAAGATAAAACAAAACTATAACAAACAAACCACCACAACAGCGGGTAATAACCTTTTCAAACTTTGAGTTTGGAAAAGTGCCCAAAAGTAACATGACCTCAAATCGACGTGAGTGAGTGACAAATAGATACATGACCTCAAATTGACCTGAGTGAGTGACAAATAGATACATGACCTCAAATTGACCTGAGTGAGTGACAAATAGATACATGACCTCAAATCGACGTGAGTGAGTCACAAATAGCAACATGACCTCAAATCGACGTGAGTGAGTCACAAATAGCAACATGACCTCAAATTGACGAATTGACCTGAGTGAGTCACAAATAGATACATGACCTCAAATCGACGTGAGTGAGTCACAAATGGCTACATGACCTCAAATTGACCTGAGTGAGTCACCAATAAATACGTGACCTCAAATTGACCTGAGTGAGTCACAAATAGATACATGACCTCAAATTGACCTGATTCGCAAAAAATATCAACATGATTTCAAATTCATCTTACAGTATTGAGTCACAGATAGTAACATGACCTCAAATTGACCTCAGTGAGTTACAACAAGTTCCTTGACCTCAAATTGACCTCAGTGGGTCACAAGAAATTCCATGACCTTAATTTGGCCTCAATGGGTCACAAGAAATTCCATGACCTTAATTTGACCTCAGTGGGTTACAAGGAGTTCCTCATTTTTCGATGGGTCATAAGAACTCCCATGAGCTTAATTTGACCTTTGTGGGTTATTAGTAGACCCATGACCTTACATACACTTTATAATAAATCTCAAATAACATCATAATGACCATTAGGAGCTATTGAAGTGCACGGTTTTATTTACATTTATACTTTGAAACGCTGGGCTTAAGTAAGGTCAACAAAATCTTTGCACTATTTACAGATGTTTAAGGCCAATCTAAAGTTATTGAACAACGCGTAACTTAGAATGCCTACTTGAGGTCAATAGAGTAATTAATTGTTACCTGCTATGACCATAACCTGTACTGATATTAGATGTTTGGGTACATCGGATATTGTAAATGAGAGCAATTTCTGTTGGACACCAGTAATTACTTATTGTTAGTTGGACAAATGTCACCTCTACTGCTGAAATTCGATTTTGTTTTGTTGTTTTTAATAAAATGCAGAAGGATGACTTGGATGCTAAATTTTAAACTTGATTTGATCCCAAAATGTTGAAACTAGTCAGACTGTGAGTAGACAGGATGGCAGAAATAAAAGAGGCCTAAGCAATCCAAAAAAAAAACAATAAAGGTAATTAATTCAATCAAGTCTTCGGGCGAACCCAAAACGATGCGTATCGGTAGCACTAGGTAAACCCCACCACAATCGTTTGTTCATATATTATGTCTATATATGCGGTCATATCAGGTCTTGTGGAAGTATGGAATTACACTACACCTTACACTCCTAGAAACTATCAACAGAAGTTTTAATGATTGTATTAAATAAGAGTTGTAAAGCATATCCGCCTAAAATTAGTTAAAGCCCGTTTTTTTTGGTTTGAACGTCCTTTGTGAAGGGACCAAATTTACACGAATCAACTTCTATATGCTCTATTACTACTTTACGACAATCAATTTCACAAATTTCTAACATCTTCTACATCGGTAGAACAAAACAATATGGATTGTTTTTTGAACAATACGGATTGTTCAAAAAACAAAACAAAACAAAACTCGGTGAACAAAACAAAACTCAAATTGTTCTAGTTTTGTTCATTTCCGAAGAGAACAAAACAAAACAAAACGAACAAATTACAGCACTACGTACACTTGAAGGGTTTCTTCTCATCACAAGTTTTAGATTTCATTTCCCCATTGCGTGCTACAAAGGAGTGTCTTCACTCTATACCCCTCACACACACACACACACACACATTCTACTAGTATCTATCTCTGGGTATAGTAAGCTAAGAGGCAAAACTGGAAGTGAAGGAAGGTTCTCAATCCAGAGCTATAATTATATCTAGTAATCACCAGCACACACTTGTAATAGGAGAGAACGGCCTGTGTTTTCTTAGAAACTCTGAGAATATGTCAAAAAGGGGAATTCATCATTTATTAAAATTCGTAATGTTTCCTTTAATTAAATTATTGAGAGGAGCACTTTGTTTCAAAATCCTCCCAGCTATTGATTTGTGCTTCTTAGCCCGGGATAATTATATATATATAATTATATATAGATAGATATATATCTATAGATACATAAGCACTTGAACTTATTGCTATTTACGAGAGTAAGTGTTCCCACACTTGGATACATCTCCCAGCTTGTACTACCATACCTCTCTGAGAGTCACTTATTTCTTGGGTGTATCAAAGATTTTATACAGTTTTGCTCCTTTTTATATTCCCAGCAATGTATTGTATACGGACGGGAGAGGGAACATGTTTTGGTAGCAAATAAGCTGCCGGAAATGGCAATAAATCACTGCATAAAACATGAAATCGTTTTGCTTCAGTGTGTGTCTGCAATGTGCATTGCTATTTCCTGTTCGCTCTCTAAATTGTTTCTTATAGTTGTAACCTTTGGGGAGGGGGACGATGCTTCTACCATTAGCCCTCTTTTCTTAATATATGACTCTAGAAGAAATTCTCATGAAAAATATTTTAGTGGTGGCACTTATTACAGGACAGAGTTATAGTTGTATGTATGTACCTATGTCATTTGAGGAGGGAATTCAGTCCGAGTGAAATGGCCTGGGAAATAATGGAGAGGAGACCAAACTAACAATTTCCCTATTGATAGTGATTTGTAAGAATTAATGTTAAGTATTTATAAATTTCCCCGGGAGGGATTACAATTGTTACAATTTCTTGAGTCTTTTACAGTAGTAAAAGGAGCCTGGAGTGGGTCTCAAATCTTCGGGACTATTTCTCCATAGGCATGAGATTACTCAAGAAATTAACAGTTTGCCTAACTATCTTTTGCTCGCATAGCTGAGTTTCCCGAGCCCCTAATTAATTCTTGTCAGACCCTTCCCTCGCCTTTCTTTTTCTCTATCACCGCTCAATGCTCCCTGATAGAGTTTTGACTGAATGAAGACAACTGTAGGAGTGAGAGCTCCTCATATGCATATGTAGGACCTACCCCGGACTCGTCTTCCCGACACTTATTCTTTATTTCATCTTCAACTTTATGCGGTATTAAATCCCTCAAGTTTCATGCACTCAAATAAATTCCACTGGATACTTTACTACACGAGAGCTCCTACCCTTTTTCAGGACTGTTGTTAATGCCTTTGCATTCCTCAAGTATAAATTTCGCTTAATTTAACTCTTTTCCTCGTCTGTCTGACTCCTGGTTCTTTCCCCCTTCCCCCTCCCCCTCCCCAGCTTTCCCTCTCCGTCTCGCCTCATCTCCTTTGGAACTTCCTCTGAAATTTAAATGCCCAGGATTGGGAGGGAGAAAGTCCTGAATTACTTTGTAAATGTTCGAGGCATTTTTAACTCCTGCATTGATTAACAATCCTTTCACACTCACTCTAGCTTGTAATTGACTAATACATAGCAATGACGTCCTCAAATATTTCCAGAAATTATTGCATTTCACAAGATATCCAAAATCTTGCAATATTTTTTTTAGCAAGCATTAGAAATTTCTTCAATTATTTATAAATATTTCAAATGTACATAGGTATTAAAATCCTAAGTAAAGGATTTAAGCATTAGCATAGTCTTTGATTTCAAGTAGTTACTAAATTGGATCATTTAGAAAATTAATTATTTACGGGACAAATAGCATAAGTGGTCGGGATTTAAAGTTAAAATTCTAGCGCTTTAATCCAGCCCCTGTTTGTAGTTTTGAGCTTACGGTGTAAGCCCTGAAGAAGTATATTTCGAGAAAATTAACAACTTGTGACTGACTTTGTAACGTTCCTGAAGTAACAGTATGAAGAAAGTTCATTTCACAATGAAGCTTTCCCTTTTGAGCATATTATGAAATGTTACTTTCTTCATCAAGAATTTACAAACAGTTCCTATTTTGGTCTAGACGGTTGGAGTCCAATACTGTCTCAAGTCCTGGATTCCCCATTGTGAGCACTTGGAATACTTGTGATGAGTTTCGTCATAAAACTAAAAGTATTTGCAATAATAGCCACATTTAACCAAAATCCTCGGGAGTGTTTTGTAAGAGCAAGCACAAAGAATTTCAATAATGGCTGTCCTCCAAGAGCCACTCAAGAATAAATATTTTGAACCTGGAGGAATCCCTTCTTTAAACATTTGCATGGGGAGAAAAATATGTCACAATCCTTTGGATTATAGAATGCTGTTGTTCATAATTTTTCACAAATTCATTTAGACATCCTTTTCACGCGCTGAGCTCTACTTTGTTGGATGTCAGTGAAAAATCCTCCTGACGTCAGTCCCTCTCAGATATCTGCAGTTTATCCATTCAAGTTCAAGGTTCTGGGGCGGGGCGGCCTCTGCATACAAAATCATTTATTTGGGTGGATATCTATCTATAGGCAGAGATTTATCTGTGCACCGATATAGGGGAGCATTAAAAACAAGGGAAAGTGAATAAATAACACATATGTTTTTGTAACTTGGGAGAGTCTCCAGTTTTTGAATACAATGCAAGAGTAGAATACAGATACATTTCTGAAGAGAAAATTCCTCCACATGTAATATGACACGCAGGATAAGAACAGCCCTATTCCGATACTTCTCTTGATAATATATAAATTGACAATGGGAGAAAGTACAGAGTTTTAGTTATTTGGGATTTTCTCCCTTAGATTTCCACCATACGCTTTTTTTATATGATCTGGGCCTGGAGGAGTAACAATGATTTTCGAAGGTATTTATGTGTGGAGGAGCATAGACCTTATACGGAAATAACCTTCAAGTTACTTTCATTTGAAGCATTGTAGTCGGGAGGAAAATGGAGTCTACGTGCTTTCACTCCGCTTAGTTCCCTCGGAACGTAGACTACACTGTATAGACCCACTAAGAGTACAAGAGCCCCTACGACTGGGCTGTTATAAGGTAAATTCCCAATGGAATGATTGTGTATAGCTGAAAAGTGAATTACCTTTGAAAGCATGGATGGATTGCGTTGCACTCTCCACTTTCTCTCCGACTCTATTACACATTTCAACATGTGCACTTTCACTTGCTCTTATCTCTGCCCGAGTGGCAAGTGCTTGGATTTCCTATTACGGCTAAACCTCGACATACCGCTACAATTTTTCTCCTCCACACTATCCTACAAGGATTCTCTCTCTCTCTCTCTCTCTCTCTCTCTCTCTCTCTATCTCTGGGATGTGACTATAGGTGTCCTCCGTTATTTCCATGTTCTCTCCATTACTCTCTCCGAGAGAAGTCTTCTTGTGAGGGAGATGTTTGAAAAGGACTTCCTTCAAGTATGTTTTTTTGCGGTAGAAAGTGTTCCAATGTTCGAGCATATAGGAGAGGGACCGTACGCAATCCAACATTGTTGGGAACCTGAGGAAACTCTGGAGAATGACAGGAATGAGTGGTCGGAAGCGCTCCCAAAGAGATGAGACGTTCCCCAATTTTGTTCGGGTGCGTGTTCTCCACGCTCTATGGATTTATTAACAACAAAATGTTCCTATAAAGCACCGGCAATCGACTTCCAGTCAGAACACGAACCTTCTTAGTGCATTACCTCCACTATCCCAACAGTATTGCTTTCTGTCCATCTTCCCCATAACTGCTCCCCAATATCCCATATGCACCGAATCAAATATTGCATTCTATCCGCTCCGAGCAGAAGTAAAGTAAAAAAAGAAGAGAATCTCAGGATTTCAAAATCTCTCCCAATTTATTCTCAATCCATCGAAATTCTTTACGGCTGCGGGACTTTCTCCTGATTAAAACATTATAATTATACTGGGAAATGTATGTCATTGAGTTTGCTGTATTATATTGGGTAAAAACCTATGGTTGTAATTGAGAAGCACAGAATCTACTCTTGGCCTTCAATTCACAATTGGAAATTAATTTCCTTCTTATATCCCTCAGTTAGAAGCTTGTATTACAGATGGAAGAAATTAGGGCTGGGTCTGGGAAGCTCTGCAATTAATTAATTACATGTAATCACTCCTTATTCTCAATTCTCACAGGATTCTAAGGAATACGATGAAATTGCATTAATAGGGACAAGGGCAGATCATTGTGTCAAGGTACAGGGGAAGGAGTATCTAAGAATTCAATTAGGAAAATATTGTTGCTCCACTTGCTTCTGGCATGGTAACAAGTTCAGCGGCTCGCGCTGAACTTGTCATCATGCCACTACTATCTCCCAACACGGCTCTTGTCGGCCAATGTACCTACGCATGGAGCGCCATGTAATCAAATGGCGCTCCGCTAGGTACATATGTAGAGGAAGACTAGCCTCAAGTTAGCGTGCGTTTGGAGGCAAAAAGGTGGAAAGTAGTCACTTTCAGACATCCTTGCTAAGCTTAGATATAGGAATTAAGGATAACGTAAATTTCCGACATCCAGAGTTACTTTGCTCTGTATTTCTAACCATATAGAAATAAGATGTTGTCATAGAAATACTCATTGTACTTATTTATGCTACTTGTTTTCTTACTTATTATTGATCATTCTATTTCTGTTGTATCTATTTTATTGGCTACATTATGATGCTATGAAATGCTACTCTATTTCTAATGATTATTATATTTTGGTTTTCACTCTCTTGGCTTACGTCTTTGTGTGCACATTGTGCTGATTTGTCTCCTGCTACTATTTTCTTGGGAAAATCTATTATTATTACTTAACCTAACTAATTTAATCTTTGGTTTGTGTCTGCTTAATAAAATAATATAAATATACTTCTGCCTTTCCCGCTTCGCCCCTTATTCTACTGCTTTTCCCCTCTCAAAAGTGTTAAGGTGCGGGGTAACGTCCTCTGGAACTTCCGTCAACTCTTGTCGTCATTTTCTTCACAATTATCTCCTCATCCATATTCTTACTTAGGTACGTCTGTGACTCATCAGGTACTCAGTACAATAATTTAATTGATTAAAACTAATTACTAAATAAAGCTAAAATAAATAATTTCATGAATATTGTATTTACAACTACTGTCGCCACTTGAATTAATTGATTCCGTGATTTTCCTAGCCCTGTCCTACCAGTTTTCTTGATACAATTTTCCATCAGCACCAACTAATAATTTTCTTTACTCTCAGATTTTCACACCATAGCAACCTGTTGACAAACTTCTGGATTTCCTCACATTTACTCCTCTGATAGTACCGTAATACAAATATTTTATTATTATCTTATTGACATATTTCCATTTGAATTTAATACTTCACCTTTATTACTGATTTGATCTTGGATTAGTTTTGGAACTTGATTTGAATTTAGATAATTTGAGGTTTGATTGCTTATGTGTTATGAAATTGTGTATTGATTTTGAATTGATTTTACTTATCAAGTTTATTTAATATTTGAACTAAATTTTGAACTGAATTATTTGGATGCATCGGTATTGATTCTGTTTTGCGATTTGATTTTAATTCGCATTCTAGTTTGAACCTGTATTAATATTGAATTTCTACTGATTTAAACCTAATGAATAATTCTGACTTGATTGAGTACGATATTGAGTGGGCATTTTACATTGAGGGTGTGTTAATTAATAACGTTCTGATTTTAACTGCTAGAATTGAAGTGACCATTGTCAACCATAACATCCGTCAGGTTTTTGTGGAAATTAGCAGAAGTCGGAGGTATCCACTCATTCTTTGGGGTGATCTTTCCAGATATTTGAAGGCGAATCCAGACCTTGACATTTTGTAAGTACCTTATCCGTAATCATTGCGACGTACCTTACTGCTCCCAAATGACCTCATCCTAATTCCAAGGTGGCAGTTACGTGTTGCCTGTATCCTCTCATAGCCAAGCGAATATTCACCGGTTTGACTACCTTTCTTTTATTTCATTAATTTATTAAAGTAATTCTGTTTATCTTACACTTTACATTGTGGCCAGCTAAAACTAGCAACCACCATCGCAATTCACAAATTCATACACAATTTAATCAATTCACTTACTTCTGCTCGTATTTGATTACTATGGCTCGTAGTGTTTCGGTAGCACAGATCTTTAATGATCTTCCTATATTTGATGGCAAATCATCTGTCCAGCAGTGGCTTTCTTCCTTCGAGGAAATAGCCCTGCACTACAGATTGGATGAATTCTGGTGTTTGCGTAATGTAAACAAATTGTTAGTGGGGACTGCCAATAGTTGGTGGGTCTGTTATTCCCATGTGTACACTGCGGCTTTATGTGCCCAGTCTTCTAAGGCTCTCTATGCTAGATTTAAAAATGATTTAACCAATTATTTTCCGGAAGAGGATGATTCTAGGTTAGCTAAGAATCTAAATAAATCCCGTAGCTTCAAATTCGGAACTGAGAGTCCCATTGACTATGTCACTGACAAGTTGAGCCTCTTCCGCAGGATAAATCCCAACATGAGCGATGTAGATCAACTACGTTATCTGCTCAAGGGTCTCCCTACTCAGTTAGCCCACACCATTCGTAGGACTATAGGTTCTACCGGTGGAGTCCCTGATTTCCTTAGGGAACTTAAGTATAATAGTGAGGATCCTAATTTTGTATTGTTCTCTAAGCCCTCCATTGCCACTCCAGCTTCTGAGTCCCTTTCCCATTCCGAATTATACAACCCTCAAGTGCTCTCTCCACCTATCCCTCAAGTCCCTAAATTAGTTTGTGGGTACTGTAGTCGTGATGGTCATGCTATGCGTAATTGCCATGCCATGAAGAATGACTACCTGCCTAGTTATCAAGCCCAGAATTTTGTTCAACGTCATGAACTCCCTACTTTTAAAAATAATATTCAGAGTAATTCCCAGAATTGGAGAGATCAGGCAGATAGGTTTCAACAGAATAGATCTCAACCTCCCCAGTCCTCCTCTCAATCACAGAACATCCCTTCACTTATGTCCCACAATAATTCCCGTAATCAGCCGTTAAACAAGTAAGCCTGGAATTACGGGTTAACCAGGCTGATCATAGTAACTCCTCTGTAGAAACCCCGATTTATTTTAATTCAATTGACCCATTCATTTATGATAATTCATTTTATTCTGAGAAAACCGAAATTCCTAATTTAGTCGATACTCTAATTAATCCCAAGTTATTGTGTCTCCCCATTAGTATAGCCTTCCTAAAAAGAGATGCTTTGGTTGATTGTGGAGCTGCCTGTTGTGTGGTGAGTGAGGAGTTCTTTAAGTCTCTTCCTTCAACTGCTCGTAGCACCTCCATTCCTTTAGATAATCCCGTTTATTTGAAACTTGCTGTTAAGTCTACTGAAAGATTAATTATTACTCATTGTATTGAACTCCCTGTATTGATTAGTGATTATTTCACTCTATGGAAATTCTTAATTGTTCCCAATGCATCATACCCAATAATTATAGGTTATGATTTCCTCCATTTAAATAATGCTAACATTGCATTTGGAACAAATAGTTTAACTTTCCCGACTTCCTCTGACTTATCTAAACCCCTTTGCTGTAAGTGTTCCGAAGCAAAGCCATTGCTAATATCTGTTCCTCTTATTAATGAAATCGCTACTCAAACCGACAAAACTAATGTAATAGATTATCCGGAACCTAGTTTGTCCTTCCCAAGTAATTTAAGTGTTTTTACTTGCCTTTCTACTGAAATCCCTCCCCAGTCCACTCTGATAGTTCCTGTATCCTGCATTGGGGATAATTTGGAAAATGTAGTATTCCTTCCCTCTTCCAAAGTTCAACAACAACATAATATATTAATTCCTTATTGCCTATTGTCTTTTGAAAATAATCTAAGTTATTTAACTCTGTCCAACCCCTCTAATAATTATGTTAGCATCTGTTCTAAAACTTATTTAGGTAGGTTAGATGTTAATTTAGAAGTTGTAGGTAGTCTAGATGCAGAGTTGAATAATCTTCTTATTAATAATCTTATCCCCATTGATTCTACTAATAAATCTACTCCTTTCAAAATTCCTCTTGATTTCCCAATTGACCCCCAAATAGAATTATTAGATTTTGCTGATCACCTTAATCAAGAACAAGTGAGCTCCCTTAAAATTCTCCTTTCTTATTATCGTCGAGCCTTTGCCTTTTCTGACGAAGAATTTGGCTGTACCAATTTAATTAAACATGACTTCGAATTAGAAGACAGTACCCCTTTCCAATCCCGCCCCTACCATGTATCTCCTTTAGAGCGTAAGGAATTTGATAGACAAGTCAAGAAATTAATTGAACAAGGTGTAGTTGAACCCACGTCATCTCCTTTTACCAGTCCCTCACTTTTAGTTAAGAAAAGTGATGGTACTTTCCGTATGGTTATAGACTTTCGTAAATTAAACTCTAGATGTAAAAAGTCCTGCTTCGTTCTAGATCGACAAGATGTTATCTTTGATGCATTGGCAGGGTTTCAATTTATTTCCAAGTTAGATTTTGTTTCCGCCTTTCATCAGATTAAGAATTCCGATAAAGTTAAAGAATATTCCGGTTTTGTTACACCTAGTGGTACTTATACTTTCAAAAGAATGCCATTTGGACAAGCTTCAGCTCCCCAAACGTTTCAAAACTTAATGAATAAATTATTAGGTTCTATGAAATGGACAATTGCAGTCTGTTTCCTAGATGATATCTGTGTGTATTCCAAATCGTTTGAAGATCATTTGTCACATATCGCTCAAGTCCTTCAGCGTATTGTAGATTCAGGATTAACTTTAAAACCCTCCAAATGTGAATTCGCCATGGTTAAGGTTAAGTACTTAGGACATGTTATTTCCCGAACAGGAGTAGAAACCGATCCGGATAAGATTAAAGCTATGTCCGAATACCCTGTCCCTACTGATATTCACTCTGCACGTAGGTTTCACTGTCTCTGTTCATATTACCGAAAATTTGTCTTCCAATTTAGTAAAATTACTGAACCCCTTCGAGCCCTCACCCATAAGAATGCAAAGTTTGTCTGGTCTGATAAATGTCAGGAAGCTTTTGTAGAATTAAAATCTAAATTAGTCTCTGCCCCTATTCTGGTTCATTTTGATGAATCGTCTCCTACCATTTTAACTTGTGATGCTAGTATAGATGGTATAGCTAGCTGTCTCTCCCAAATCCAAAATGATACTGAACATCCCGTAGCTTATTATTCTCGTTCCGTAAATAAACACGAAAGAAATTATCATATTACAGAGCTAGAGGCCCTTGCTGTAGTTGAATCCATCAAGCATTTCCACCCTTATCTTTATGGTAGAAACTTTACTGTAATAACTGATCATAATTCCCTTACGTTTCTTATGACAGCAAAAGAATTAAAAGGTAGATTATGTAGATGGAGTCTTACCCTTCAACCTTATACTTTTACTATCCGTTACAAGAAAGGAATTTTAAACTCTAATGTAGATGCCCTATCCCGTGCCCCTGTTTTTCCTGCTCCAGAAAACGAAACTGACTACCCTGAATTAAGTACCACTCTTTGTAATATTAAAATAGAACTCCCTGAACCTTTATCTGACTTAATGTTTAAGCAGCGTGAAGATCCTTTTACCCTTCCTATTATTACCCATAAACTTAGGAATCCCTCTCCAACAGATGATAAGTATCCGGACTTTAAAATTATTGAAGGTTTACTCTATAAGTCTAATTGTAAAGTAGGGGATAGGCTTTGGAAATTATGTATTCCCAAAGTATCTCGGAATATTTTAATTAAGTCCGTTCATGATTCACCTTCTGGAGGTCATTTTGGTATTAATAAGACTTTAGAAACAATCAAGACCCGTTATTTCTGGCCCCAAATGAGAAAAGATGTTCAAATTTATGTAGAATCTTGTTACACTTGTCAAATGTTTAATCATAGAACTACTCCTTCCCATGGCCCTTTGATTCCTTTCCCTTCACCACATAACGCTTTTGAAACTTGTGGTATTGATTTTGTTGGTCCATTTCCTGAGAGTCCTAGTGGCAATTCGTATTTCTTAATTTGTGTTGATCATCTAACCCGTTTTGTAGAAGTTAAACCCGTCCCCAAGCAAAATAGTTATGAAGCAATTAAATCTCTTCTTGAAATTCTTATTTACCGACATGGAATTCCCAATCTTCTAATTTCGGACCCCTCCACCATTTTCACTTCCTTTGCCTTTCAAAAATTTTGTTCGGATTTTAAAATTAACCTTCATGTAACCCCTCCACAAGCCCATAATGTCAATGGTTTAGCAGAACGTCATATAGGTACCGTTAAACGTGTAATCTCAAAATTTATTTCGGATAGCCATGATCAGTGGGAAACTTGGCTACAATCAGCCGTCTTTGCTCATAACATATCCCAACATTCTATTTCGAAATTTTCTCCGTTTTTCCTTCTTTATGGTAGAGACCCGGTTTTACATTGTGACAAAATGTTCCCTTCTCTTAATTGGCGTCAAGATGATTTAGAAAGTAATGTAGTTAAGAAAAGAGTAACTTTTGCTTCTGATTTAGCTTGTAAGAATACCGATGAGTCCCGTCAAAAATGTAAAGCTAGTTTCGATTCCAAACATCCTCCAATAGAATTTATTGCAGGTGAATTAGTTTTAGTTGCTGAGTTCCAAAGAAAGGTAGGCTTCGTAGATAAGTTTCTCCCCGCTTGGAAAGGTCCCTATGTTATTCTTGAAAAGTTAAATCAGGTTACTTACTTAGTTCAAGATAAGCGTCCCTCTTCACTATATAAAATTCGTAAAGCCCATGTTCAACATCTTAAAAAGTTTATTTTACATGATACACCCCCTTCAATAAGTACACCTAAAATTGCAATTACTCTTAAAAATGAAACTATATTTCCTAACTTAGAAACACCACCAATTCCTCTTCCTGAACCTACTCCTGATTTCTCTGAAACGTTTTCTAATCTTTTTAATACTCCTGAACCTTTACCTCCTAACCCTTTTCAAACCCCTCGGCGTAGTAGTCGTAAACCTGTGCCAAAAATTAATTTGTTCTGTTTCTCTGACTTGCAGGTAATGGACTCCCCGTTTGACCTGATGGCTCTCTCTCCCGAGATTTTCGAAGATGCCCAAGATCTTCCTCCGTACACTCCTCCCTTTTCTCCTGGACCACCAACTTCGTCTGACATTTCTCTTCCTTCATCTCCTACTATGACTGAACCGATTGACGATGTTCCTGAAATACCTGGACCAATCTATGACCCTCTCCTATCTAAAATAACGACACAGGCTACTCTTCCTCTTATCTCTCTCAGATTCACTAAATTATGTGTCTCTCCTCCTCCTCTCCCTCTATTTAAAAAGCCTGCTCTTCCAAAATTTCCTCATGATAAGACTCCCAAATTAGTTAAGCAAAATTCCACACCTGCTCCTGTTTCTGCTCCGGTGCCTCTCATGACTCTAAACGTAGGTATACCACCACCAGTGCTCCTTCGAAAAAGACCTTTTCCCTTCGATAATGCTCACCATCACAAATCATTTCCAAATAATAAGTGTCCTCCATCTTCTCTTTCAAATTATTTACATCCTCCACCACCTTTTCTTAATAATATACATCCTCCAGTTCCTTTTCCGTACAATCATCACCCTCCTAATCCCTATCCGAATTATTACTACCCACCATATCCCTTTCCAAATAATAACTACCCACCATTTCCCTTTCATAATAATACATATTTTCCGAACCAGTTACCGAACCAGAACCAGGAGCCAATAATTAAAATTCCCCGTCGTAAGGAATATGCTCCCAGTCCCAGCAACGGTTTTGTCGCCGAGACGGCAACACCCCCCCCAGGGGCATGTTGCTCCACTTGCTTCTGGCATGGTAACAAGTTCAGCGGCTCGCGCTGAACTTGTCATCATGCCACTACTATCTCCCAACACGGCTCTTGTCGGCCAATGTACCTACGCATGGAGCGCCATGTAATCAAATGGCGCTCCGCTAGGTACATATGTAGAGGAAGACTAGCCTCAAGTTAGCGTGCGTTTGGAGGCAAAAAGGTGGAAAGTAGTCACTTTCAGACATCCTTGCTAAGCTTAGATATAGGAATTAAGGATAACGTAAATTTCCGACATCCAGAGTTACTTTGCTCTGTATTTCTAACCATATAGAAATAAGATGTTGTCATAGAAATACTCATTGTACTTATTTATGCTACTTGTTTTCTTACTTATTATTGATCATTCTATTTCTGTTGTATCTATTTTATTGGCTACATTATGATGCTATGAAATGCTACTCTATTTCTAATGATTATTATATTTTGGTTTTCACTCTCTTGGCTTACGTCTTTGTGTGCACATTGTGCTGATTTGTCTCCTGCTACTATTTTCTTGGGAAAATCTATTATTATTACTTAACCTAACTAATTTAATCTTTGGTTTGTGTCTGCTTAATAAAATAATATAAATATACTTCTGCCTTTCCCGCTTCGCCCCTTATTCTACTGCTTTTCCCCTCTCAAAAGTGTTAATATACATGCAAATAAATACGTATAATTATAGGTACATATAATTAGATATGTATAGATATAATTATCTATATATGGATACATTTGATGAAATCCATTCAGACTCCAATTTTCTGTTCAAATAAAGGAGATCAAAATTGGCCTTGAACTTTCCACCAGTTGTTTTTGCTCTTATTTGATAGGGATAAAAAGGTATGTTGTAGCTATATCTATATCTACAGTACACTATGGAAAGTACATTAATTTTAGGAAAAGGTACAAATAAGATACAACATCATGTAGAATCCCATATTCAAGGGAGTACTGGGAAATTGCAAAGTGCACTCTGAGAGAACATTAATTAAATGGAACATTGAGTGACTGGAAGCAGTTGCAAAACTGAAGCATAATAATAACAGTCCAATATTCTGGCACTGATGCAATCCCTGAATGAAATCAAAAGTGTCTGCATTCGTAATTTATTATATACTGTATGTATGTATGTATATCTACATATTTCAATGAGGAGTAAATGATACATATGGAGTTGAGTGTCTATGTAATTACATGCTATGGACCTACATACATAGTATCTATGTGTAAATATATACACAGGGACCTGGGAAAACTGAACGGGTGGAGGAAATCCGAGGAGAAGGCTCCTCTCACCTAACACGTGAGTCTCGGGGAGAGGAGAGAAAGGGAGGGAATATTTTGATTTCTGCCTCACTGGTTCCTGTCGACTCAATTAAGTCCTTGCCTTTGTAATAAATAGGAAAAGCAGGACACTGATGAGACGACATAGCCCGTTAGGCCCTAGCACTGAAACCTGTGTAAGCAACCGTATCCCCCCATACTCCCAATATATTTATTATTAAGTGAAGCAAAAAAGGAGAAAAACTTACCAACAGCCTTTCCCTTCCTCCATATATGTAATGGACTGAAACCAGATATGTAATTATAGATATACACATATACGGACAAATAGATATCTATAGGTGGATATGGACACAGGCCCAAACAGGATCTGAGCATCCCTAGACAGTCTGGTTGAGAGTAGACTGTCAAGGAGGGGAAAGGGGGAGAGGACTCAAAGGAAAAAAAAATATAGATCAACTATCATTCCCAGCTCAGTGTGTCCGAAAATCCGATAGTTTCACTTTTAGATTGAAGTCAAGCTGGTCAAGACGGCGACCTAGATAAACACTGAGAGAGAGAGGAGAGCGGACAGTCGGAACGGACAGGACAGAAGACAATACGCATTTATTTCGTAATAAGTATAAAGGATGATTCTCATTTCAGGGCTGAAATCACCGTCCAAAATCCCTGTTTTACTAAAAATCTGTCTTTTTTTTTGCCCCGGCAGCAAGCCTTCTACGGATTGCTAATGGAATCACAAACCCTGAGTCCAGTCAAGCGTCTAATCAAATCTTATCTCCTTCTTGTAGATACACAGGGGCTCACATATCTGTGTAGAATATCTATCTGTATCTGTAGATATAATTACATACATATGTCTACGTACTCTCTAAAAATCTTCCATTTCTTTCCAATCTCCTCGTCCGCACTGAGCAGTTACAGTACAGATCTGAGCACACCTTGCTCCCAATGCCAGTACATTAGCAATTACTAAATCTCCTCCTGAATGCTCTACTTTTGTAATCTGGACTGAGATCATATTACCTTCCTCTAACACAAATAGCCCTTGATACATTACAGGAGCGTAATTAAATGTCTGTACATACACATACATTTATACGCACAAATACATACCCAATCTACAAGACTAGAGATGATCTTCTGGAGGGTTATATTAAACCAATCTCGCTAATGCTGAAGGATGTTAGACCTTAGATGTGTGTAAGTAGTATAAATAGTGAAATAGAACCTTCCAGATAGGCACATCTGCCATCAGTACTGCCAAACACTGTGTATGTATACTTTCGAGTAACTATAGGTCTTTTGTTACTATACCTATAAACATGTAATTACCCACACAATTCTGCCTGTGTAGAAGGAGCGAAAGGAAAACTGTAAAAAAGAGGAACAAATGTTGATGGAGTGAAAACATTGTGGAAAAATGTTTCTACATGCGTGCATTTAAATGCAAGTGCGCGTGAGAGTGTTTTTTTTAAAAAAGAATAAGTGAAAAAAAAAATATCCTACGAGTATCATTGCAAAGTCAAGACATGTATTTTCGCAATCAATCCAAAGAGCTGTGGGAGTGTTTCATGTCGTGACGGAAAGTATTTTTTGAGGAAGAAAGAGAGAGAGAGAGAGAGAGAGAGAGAGAGAGAGAGAGAAAAGCCGATTTCACGCGTTTTTATTTTCACTGTAATTTTTGGCCCGAAACATATTTTGGGAAGAATAGAACCACTGTTCCTGTGCATTTTAATAGGATGGAGAAGTAGGAATTCGCACTTTTAATAAATAGTTGCAATCCTTTCAACCTTCCCACACAGCACCTCCCATTCTCCCCCCATTGTACGTACGTACGTTTTTACTTTTGTAGGGATATTTTGAAAACTTGAGCTCCATATGAGGCATCCTCATAACTCGAGGTTTCCCTCTGTTTCTGGCTTTGAACTGCTGTAATGTAACTGGAGAAAATTATCACAATTTGGCTAAAAGTCTTGGCAATTTTATGGGAAGAAATATATGTTACTATGGTGAGTGAACGGGGATAGAGAAACAGTAAAAGAGCGTCATTCCCTTTGCTGTTCTACAAACAAACTCTTTTTTTGTAGTCTTCAGGGGTGAGGGAAAAATATCCTTGGATTGGTTTTCCCTACACTCTTGACTGCTGTGTGTATTGTATGTGTATGTATGTGTGTGTTTACTCGAAACTTTCCACCATGTTACATTTTTTCCCTTGTTTGATTTCTTCCATGGTTTTTATCCTTAGGAAATGGTAACTGGCGTAATGAATCGATGAGCGTTTGAATCTCAAAAACCCGATTGCTTTTTCCCATCAACTCCCTCCTGTCAACAATCCATTTATTCTCTGCTCTTGGGTAGTCGTACAGAGTAGTCATGGGCTTTCTCCTGGAGTAAGTATGTATATGTAATTACTGGGGGTAAATATACTACATAATAAATAAAGGTGCTATGTAATTGTGTATCTCCTATAAGGTCATACGGTTCCAGGAAAAATCCCAAAGTTTAGACGGGGAAAATCCTACCTCCTCCTAAGTTATGTTTTGGAATCTTTTTGCTCTTTTACTCTTTTGCTCTCTCCTGGAATGAAATCTCTCACCCCTATAGGACGACCATGTACACAAAAATCCTGGGATATTTCTCATATCAACTACCTCCCTCGTGCACTTTCACAACACGGGAGGAGTTTACCAAGGAAATAAGGAAACTGTGGTAGGTAAGAGCCGTATCTTGAGCAATGCTACAGACCCTACTTATTTCCCATAAGACATCATAAAAGAGTCGACAAGATTTCATAATGATAACAAAACAGAGGCTCATGTACCAAAACGCTTTCCTGGGCTTCCCAAGCAATAAAATGACTTTCCCTACAAATGGTCTCAAGCGGAGGGCTCTCTCTCTCTCTCTCTGTGCAATTTTTTCCTGAATTCCCCCACATTTTTAAAATTTACCCAATATTTGGGACGACAGGAGTATCAGCATTTATTTGAGACCAGGACGGAACTGGGTTTTCCCGTCATGTCCACCCATGAGTAATGTCACGTTATTTTGAATTTTTAAAGCCCACCGTTCAATTTGCATTTAAAAGCGCTCATAGCAATAAATTATATTTTATTGGATGGATATGGAGTGTGAAAGTCCCTTGGAGATAAGTTTTCTCTGGGAAAAATACATGCATATAGGTATGTATGTACATGTGTAGACATACGAAAGCTGGAGAATTTTACCCAATGATGATGTGTAGCCTGGATGTGGGGACAGAAAGTTTGGGGTATAGAATGTATGTACATACATACGTATCTAGATACGTACATATATGTAGATGCATCCAAGTATATAGATACATGCATCTGCCTAATATTATAAGTAGCTTCCTGAAACCAGACCATTGGCTGCTTATACGCCCTAATATCATAGTCACATAATATTTGACCGTGAGGGTCTGGGATCCATAAAAATACATAAAAGTGGACAAAGTTTGCTGAATGGAGTACATCAGATTTATTTTTACAACAAGCAGTTCCGAGACGCTCCGTCCTCAGCTGTATCTCTTGGGGTCTTCACGAATGTGGATATGTAAATTGGGGAAAGTTTAGGACTTGTCGTACGTAGAAAATAATATGGAGCATATTATTATTACAATGTATCTCCACTTCCCCCATCCTCTCTCGCGCGTCAGCCGCGTTGAAAAGTAAGGATTTTTTTCCCCCAAAGACGTATGGATATTATATCCATATGTGACAACACGAGCTCCAAATGATACGGCCATGTCTGGGGTAAATAGCCTCTTTGCCCTGCTGGCTTTCCTCAGCAGCCTCCATGTCTCCCACTTGAGATGAGGAAGACTCACTCTGCCCTTCATTGTTGCAACTTTCTATATTTTTTAGAGCAAATATTTTGTAAAATGAAATTTTTTATGAAGCTGGTGTAAGAGATTGGATTTTAAGGGAAAAAATGCTCGACTTTTATAGCCGATAGTTCTTAACTTGAGATAGTAGGTTTTTTGTCTCTCAAATATCCCTCTTTTTGGAGCATGTCTCGGGAGAAAGTGCTTTCTCCCAGCGACATTGTTGCTCCAGACAGGGATGGAAGTGTTTTGAGGATAAATATTTGAATGGAGTTGAGACTCAGGGAAGGTGCATATACTTAGAGCTCCTGGATCAAAATGAGATTTTTGACCTGATTTGCATATACTGTCTTGCTCCAAGTTGTCGTCGCGTTTTCCAAATAAATACGAGCCGTTTGAATATCCACATTTTCTCCCAAATCTCAGCTCATTTCACTTAGTAGTATGATTTCATATTCAAAATGTACTTTCTCTTTCAGCCCGGCTCAAAGAAACTTAGAGCTGATGCATTGGAAACTAAAGTATATCAAGGGATTTAACGGCTATTGGCTAAAAGCTCATGTAATAAAGTGAACATGGAATAAGAGGAAAAGTTTTGTTTGCAGAGTAAACTGTACATGAGAAAATCGGAGGAATTGTAGTAAAAGATTATTTGTTTGTGTGTGTGTCTGAGAGAGAGAGAGAGAGAGAGAGAAAGAGGAAGAAAGAGGGGGGAGAGTTGTTTGTATTTATTAGAAAAGTGACGACGGGAATCTCTATACACTAATAAGAACGAGGAGTATTGACAGAATATTCCACTGTTATCTGGAAAACTTTTGCGAAAAAATCCCAGAGCCTTTTCTCCTTGCAAAAAAAAATAGCATACTAAAAGAAAAGCGACAAGAGTAGGAAAAAGTATGCACAAGTCTGGTCATAAAACTTTAGGATCTTACATGCCCTCTTCCCCTCATATGTAACAGAACAGTAGCTCTGGCTCAGGCACAAAAGGAAAGGAAAACGGAGAGTAAAATCCTGAATGGTGAAATCCGAGATGGATCAAATCAACTCGTTGGCTTTGTCATCTCAAACAAATTTCCCAACTCCGCCAGCAGTAATTTCTGACTAGGACACACAAGTACGGGAAGGTATCTCCTATCCCAAATACTCTATGTACAGTGTTAGGTGGAATGTGTGCAGCTCCAGGATACATACATACCCCCATGTATCTATAAGTAACGCTTCCATAAAATTACTATATTCCTCCGTCAAAGTTGATCCGGGTTGAGGCATTTTACTCTCAAATGTAAGTATATGTCCGTACTCATATATTTACATATGACTGGAAGGAGAGAAAAGGAGGGAAAGCAAGTGTGTCATCTCTGAATCCATTTCAGGACAAGAATTTCTTCCAGGGATTGAGCCACTGGCCAATTCTACAAGTCAATATCTACTCTTGCATGGATTCCACTCACGTCATTTGAGACGATGCGAGAAATCGGCCAAGTTTTTTTTTTATGAGGATCCTTTGATAAGCTCATGTTTTGCTTCAAATCACAAAAGATTATGTTGCTCCTCGTTTCAGCTGCACTGAGCTTTCCCTTTACTTTTCACAAAATCCTCTGATTCAATTACTTTCTCACAGCAAGCTTCCTTCCTCCTCAAGGACTTCACTAAATAGGAATTGAAAGCAGGCAAAAGAGGAATGGGAGTGGCGGGAAAGGGATGATTTGCGAGCATTTAGTAAATTGACTATACAGTCAACGCAAACAGTTCAACAGTGCTTTCCTTTCAGTATATTCCATTCCCATCACATGCATGATAATGGGGGATGCTAATTTCACTGGAGGAAAAAGTGCAGGAAATGCAACCTAAATGAGCATGTTTTCACATCCAGCAAGGGAAAGTTCCTATGTTGACGTAGGATTACCCTTGCAAATACTCCTGTACACAGCTCCGAATGAATTATTCCACTAGATTGATGAAAGCAAACTTTGACAGTGTGGGCTGAACTTCCTGGGGCCTATTAAGGTAACATCAATATATAATTACATACATACATACTTGAATGTACCTGTGACCCAGACTCCAGTGTAGCTCACAAACAAGTCTGTTTACTCATTCACGGGGAAATCTGGGGGAGAGGTTGATAATTAAGGAAATAATGTGTATTCTTTTGAACATATGTACATACATTCCTTCCCTGTAAACTTCAACAGAATTCGAATGAATTTTGGAAGAAGCAAGTGTTGAAATTTCTCCGTAAATTTTGCAAAAAGCCCCTACTTCCCAGAAATTAAAATCTTCATGAATTATTCCAGTCTTTGTAAAAAGAATTTCTGATTCCATCACCTGAGAACGCCCCCCCCCACCCCACCGTCCCTGAAAAAATCTGAATAAAAAAGAGAATTCTAAAAGCAATACAAGGCATGTACTATTTTGGGAACCCAAGGGATTGTTCAGGAGTATATCCTCAGAATACTTATTTCCCCCTGTCAAATGATGTTCTCAGGATGGAGAGCCTTTTAAAACTATGTTACTGGGGCAACCCATTTGACTCGAGAAATCAAAGCGGAGCGAACCGAACAAATTCTAGGTATATCTGTTGTTAATTTAATAAAAGGGAGCTCAAGTGTTGTACTATTTTATTCCTAGGTTCGAAGTTTTCGGAGGTGCTTATACAATGAGCTCTAATTTTAAGGGAAACAAAAGCTTGGAGAGTTACAACAAATTCTGTAAGCCTTTGCATGACTCATTTAGCTGTATCTGTAGATACATAGATATAGAGACAGGAGTGTAGGATCCATATGTATCTATGCAAAATCGAATCCCAACAATGATTATTGATTGCTCCTTTCTCCTCTCTCTCTCTCTCTGCTCCATCACCCAATCTGTGTACTTTGTGCTCGCAATTCCGGAATAAATGAGTCACTGAACGTGGTTTCATATTCCATGCTCCACACGTTTGCCATTGACTTGTGACTTTGGGTGTTACAAATTTCCCTGGTAATTTTTTTTAAAGGCTAGCCTTGTAGTAGCTATCTACTAGTACAGTAGTAGTGAGGCGTGTACATGCATCGCATCCGAGGTTAGTATCATTTGCATTTCCAGCCGGAACCTTCGACACAGTCTACTGTTCGAAAGAGAAGCTCATCTATCAGCTTCCTTAATCTTCTCCGTGCATACGGTCCTGAAAGGACTCCTCTGCGGCTGAAAGGTTTCGGAGAACGATTAAGCATCTTTAAGTTCCTTGTTATGTTTTTAAAAGGGAGAGGACCTTCCTATATATTTTCCGATAATCAGCCCAAGTCTCACAGAGCATATATATAGATATAGTCAATATTACAAACGCCTATATATAGTCTGGGTTTAAATAGTAATCTAATCATAATTTGGATGTTGGAGTACAGTAGCTCAAAGGATTTCAAAGGAGCTTACAAGAACAACATCATTACCATTTACAAATCCATGGCATCTGATTCTCAACGAGTCATTCATTTCCATTGCAAAGTGCGGATTTCCTTCCTATACCCGGGTCTAAACAGGCCGTGTCAGAACTCTCAAGCAGGGGACCAGGAATCGAATATATTAATGAGAGGGGGCAAGGCAGAGTCTTTGAGATCATTCCTTCCTCATGTCGGAGTGTAATCACTCGGGGCTCCTTCCGCCTAACAATTAAGCTTTTGTTTACATTCCCAAACCAACGGAATACATTACTCAGGAATGACAATATCAAAATTGTGGGAATTAAATCACTAATTATTACACAGCCCTAGGCCTGGTCACAGCTGTCTTAGAATCAGAACTGGGTAATGGGGTCTTGAAATTGAAACAAGTGTCTATCGGGATTGTCCGGAGTTGGGGAATTTTAACAGTCCCTTGGAATTCCTAATGGAAAGTAAACAGGGTGTGTTATGCTTGGGAATATAACTGACTAAAAATAAGAGGATAGGAATGTAAGGGCTTAATTGTCTACAGTGTGTCGGTGTTGTGGAGTACTTTTGAAAGTATTTGTAGGAGAGAGATACAAGGGAACTTATTCCTGGGTTCAATGTACAAATTGAGCAATAATCATTACCATTAGTTGAGGGCCCTGATCCGAAATAACTATTGGGTTCTTACATGAATGAGAATGAAGGGAAGTGTATATAGAAGAGATGTTTTTTCCTTTTTGCTGAGCCATTCCAGGAGCTGAGTCGGAGGACGTTGTTTGTTTACCCTTGTGAGGAGCCTTATCGTCCCGTATATTTCACAATAAAACCTAATCCCTGATATTACTCGACTTTATTATCCCACTACGAGTCTGGGTTTTGGCTCCCATTAAAGGTAGCTAATGGACCCCTTCCTTTGATTTCTTATTCTGGGGAGTCCCTTCCTTGGTTTTTATCTCATACCTATTACTATTTAGGAGGACTCCATTTACAGTAAAACCAACTTCAGTGGGTCTTCCCAGTATAGACGGAGAGTCTAGAATTGTTGGGGAATTTCCTTGAATTGGGTCTTTTCCCCATGTTTAAATACCACTACAAAAATGTAGTTTGGGTGGTCATAATATTATTTTATATTTTAGGCATCAAGTCCTCCGGGAAGATAGTTGTAGACAATGTGGATAGAGTTGTACTATTTGTTTATAAATAGGAGGAAACTGAATAGGAATTAGCAGTTTGCTCTAAGTTGAAATGGTGGTTACAAAAGTCTTTATGCGTTCCATGAGGGAGTTTGTTATTTAACATTAAAAATATGTGTGAGGGTTTGAGATTTGAGTTCTTCCCAGAAATAGATACTATTTCACGGTGGATGGGAATCCATACTGGCATGGGCAGATCTTACAGGTCTTATACGTATGGTAGGAAAAATACAATTTTCACGTGCCTGGAAATGGCTTGTCCCATTATGGACATTATTATCTGGAGAATTCGCTTCGTTCTTCCACAGCACCCTGAGGATTACAGGGAGAAAACATTCCAAGGAATGTATGCCATCAGATACGTAATCAAGGCCACGCACTTCCACAGACCACATCAATTCATATCGTTAGCTGGGTGAAAGAGCTTTTCTTGGAATTTCAAATCTTTCTTTCTATTCCAAGTAAATGTGTTTTATGAGGCTCTTCTACTGGCTCAAATCCTCTGTTCGTTAACTAGCAATTTTGCTAAAGTAAAAGTTGCAGGAACTAAACTCTACAAATATTTTTGATGTCGTATGTCATAAATTTTCTACTATTATCAGGCATTCAAAAAAAACAGAATATTACTAATCATTGAAAGAAACTTAATTTTACCTGGTTAAAGACTCAGGGTAATTCCAAGAATGATTGCTATTTTAAAAATAGTAAGTGATGAAGATTTGTGACTTGGAAAGACAAAGCTTTGTTTTTGCTTGTGCTATTTAGTATGGGAATCGGAATATTGGCCAAAGATTTCCCTCTGATCAATTAATTTTAACGGAATATTTGGCAAATCCCAAAGGATATGCAATTGGAAAGCCCAAACTACGGATGAAAAATATACATAAATATGTAATTATCTATGCGTACTATATGTTAACTTTTGCAAATTTTTTCTTAAATCGTTTATTATTCCACGTAATCCTGAATGTGCATGAAATAACTAACGAAGAAGGAAAGACTAAAAAAAATCCTGTAGTAGTGCTGGGCTCTGTTGGGACTGGAGTTGGTACAAATTTATTCCGGACCTGTGAATCTGCTCCTAAATTTTGAACCAGACCATTATTAGGGTCACTTCTGCATCACACTAATTATCTTTCAACGCCTAGTGGATCCTGCACCAATTCAGTTTCCGTTATTGATAGGTTCGGATAACTGGTGTATTCTTTCAAACAGCTATGTGTATGTATTTGTCATCTCTACTTACCTTTTTGAGGGCGTATCATCATGGGAACATGTTTTAAATAATTGTAAGAATAACAGAACAAATTACGAAAAATATTACGGGAATTAATTTACATTGGAATGATGTGCGAAATTGATATGTACAAACTCGAATGTACATGTGTATAATCTAGTATATTGTGAGATACATGTGTAAAATATTTGGGAACAACACAAGCAATTATTAATGTTGCTGTCCGCGTTTCATGGAAATCTTTGTAATATTTTTTGTGTATAAGCACGCTCGAAAACACAATGAACATACATACATATGTACGTACATACTTAGCTTTTGTTGGCCAAAGGCTTATTGTCCTCGGTCAGTTGACGACATCTTTGATTAACTAGTTGACGGACTAAAATGTTAATCAATATCAACTTCAGACCGAAGTTATGTACCAAATGTTGTTTGTACTTACCGTGAAGGGGAATACTGTAATATATAGGCGCAACGAAAATGTCAAGTTTGAAGTGTGCAATGTTAAATATGAATAGGATAACATGAAATTCAAAGGCTTCAATGTATTTACATAAACCATGGTAGTAGTTAAGTCGATTTTGCTGCGACGCTTGAGAATTATGAAACAAATATTGATGCATCAAATGAAACCAACGCAGCTTACAAATGTGACATTGCGGACGAACCTTGCAATGTGTGCCATAACGGAATGTTTATTTCTGAATAGAATAATTTCGAACCTTGTAATTCAAGCATTTGTAAAGTAAATACGATTACTATTTGACAAGCCTAGCTTGACGTTTGAGATATAATTGGTAAATTAATGTGGGCATGAAAAATCATTTATTATATCGATTTTATATATAAATAATTTATTTTATATATAAAATTATATCATTTATTATACAAAGAAAAATTATGAAATAATTGGTAGTAGACTCGAACGTTTTGCAGTAACATTACTTTTGTACTATGTATTGTATTTGTTCTCGTATAATTTATATTTTTTTCCCTTTGAATACATCCACATATACATAAGTACTGGATTGTATGGTCGCGCAAAAAAATTTAACGCCATATAAAGTAGGGCATGTACTAAAACGCTTTATTCCCTGTTCTTATTAATTTTCTTTACATAATACTTTATATTAAAAAATCATTAAAAATTATTTTATTTATCAAAAAGTTATAAAATATTGTTTTTAAAATTTTATCATTCATTTAGACCAATTTTAGCTTCCGCATTGTTAAACAAAGTGAAACTTTGGAGTTTTAAGCCGATTTTAAACTAGACTGTTCAATTACCTACTTATCAGTAGGGCAGTGGTAACTCTAAGCTAATTGTTGGGAGAAGGTCTTTTTAAGAAAACATTTTTTGCATGTACGTCAAGTTTGAAAATGTCTTGAAAATTTAGAATTTTCAATTGCGCTCCTAACGATTTCTCACAAACATGTAAAAAATATTTTCAAACGCAGTTGAATGATCCTACTCGCATGAGAACTATAAGATTTACTTATAATGGTTTGTAATGATGTATTCTTATGAAAATTTGTAGTGCAATTAAATATTTTATTGATTGTAATGGTATGCATACTAAAACATGTGTGATGCAACATTGTCTTACTTTTAGGATTCATTGCATCTGGCTCTTTTCTCTTTTAAAATGCACCCAGTCCATTTCGCGTTTAAAAAACACATCTAGCTCATTTTGTGTTCATTGAAAGAGCACACATGTGTATTCATTTGTTTTTACTGCTAAATTCATCTAGACAGACTTGTCGCTACACGAGGCGATATGCGTGAGCTGTTGCTTGATTACTTGCTTTGCAGGACTTCTCTTTATTCAGCAAAATTGCATTCCGTCCTTGCTTTTTAGTAAGTATGTACTTCTTTGTTTAATGTAGCGAATAATATTGACAGAAATATAACATGAATGCTCCATTACAAATATTCAAGTCAGCAGTGCAATTCAAATTACGAAGTGCACTTCAATTTTGGCAAACTATTTGCAAATGAGTCCAAGGAAATTTTTCCACAGGTAGAATACACATGAATAAGCACCCCCAAATATAATTACGTTGGGTCCTACTACACAAACTCTCATGTGTATTGAGTTTGTAGTTATGGCCAGGAATCCAATTTTGGGATGAGGTGCAATAAAATAATTGTTTTTCCGTAAATATTCCAAGTATGCTGTTATTTCAAGTGCTTTATTGATAATGGTTTGAAAATATTAGATTTTAACACTGGATCAAGCTCTGGGATTTTAAAAGTAACAACTGAAAATGGCTGCAGTGGTTTCTACAACTAATAATCATCAAGTAATAGTGTCGTAATTACTATGTGCTTTCCCAATTCGAATGGGGCATTTACTGGCTACGTTGTCAATTCATCGCGTACAAACATAACATTAAATGTAATGGCTATACAAAATATTATAGATTTTTACATCCTTGGAATTAATTATTAGTAACCATTATAATATTAAACAACTTAAACGTTGAGTAAATAGAGTACAGATACAGACATACTACTAGTCGGCATGAGACAATAATGCTATTTCTACCGAGTCAAATTCATTAAAAAGAAATAATTATTACTAATAGTAAAATGTACGTGCGATTTATTGGTAACATTATTTTCGTTCATTGCAGTGTCATCAATTTGTTGAACAAAATCCTGCTACATCTGGGCAACGCTTCACGACAGGGTTTTTTAGCATAAATTCGCAAGTTACATAGGTATATGGCAAATATCCACCTCCACTTTACGAGTTTCCCTTCCCCCCTCTTAAACTGATCCAATGACCATTTACAGGTAACACAGTACATTTTTCATGTCCATTTTCATTTGATCTCTGGGCTCTAACAGTAAGTAATTACATCTCACTTATGTACATGCAATGCTTCAATCGTAGCTATTTAATTAAAAATGACAATAATAATTGCTACTTAGCTAATAGCATGTCCCAATAATTCTAAGTCTCATATTAACTCTTGTCACCTCATAATTAAAATCTCACGTGAGTTTTTGAATATCAGTAGGAGTTGCAAAGTATTTCCGTGTGTGAGGTCTCTTGCAATATCTCACAATCAGATATGTTATTGTGGCTTGCGTAGTTACGGTAAATCAAAGGTTGGTCCACTCAATGGAGCTACAACACACATGAAGAGAAAAAAAACAGTGTTTATGGCAACCATAAAAACGAATTGCAATTGCCACACTACTCTTCCAGCTAATAAAAGCAACCACCTCTCTCTCACTCTCTCTCTCTCTCAGGACCAATGTCAGTACTATGTGATTCTGAACATTTGTAGCAATAAGTAATTATATCTTATCGCTACTCATTCTTGGATTTGAGTACCACTCATTACTCTCAACTGACCAAATTAATGATTGAATGCCTTGTCCAAAAGTTTTACCCAAAATTATCAATGGAGAGTCAGCATTAGTTAAAATCTTGGGCTGAAGGTGATCTTCCCTTTTTTGAACAAATGCAATTAATGACCATTAAAAAATCCAGCGTCGCTCATTTTTATTACCATAACAAGGAAATTAACAAAATATTGCATCGTCCTCAGGTATATTTTTTCAAGGTTCGTTATGCTTACACTGTACATTTGAAACTAACGTCACATTACAATAGGGCCACTTTTGCTCAGCACACAACTTCAAGTAAGGTTAACAACAAATGATTCCCTTGCTTTCTCTTTAATATAATTAATATTCATTACATAAATTCATCCCAGCACATATTCCTTATATTTATTCTTGATATTTAAAGAGAGACAAGATTTCCCACAAATGGCACTTAAGGTAAAAAAAAAAGAATTGAAAAGTTACTCTCAAATTTTTAAAACTATAACAAATTACACATGATCTTGCTCAGTTGTTTTTTTTTTAAACCTGATCTTATAGTACCACGAGACGTACAATCCCCCAGACTAGCCCCTGTATTTAGATACTTCATATATAAGATTTATTATTACATTAGACATTACATTTGTTGAGTATATATACTACTACCTTCTTTAATTTGTATACATAGCGAATGAAAGCAGCTACAGTACAGTAGAGATGATAATACACTTACAGCTATATAGTAGTATAAATAGAGATTGGAATACATAATTACATAAACTCCGAAAAGCCAACAACGTTGATTTGATTTCCGTTTTGAACTCAAAACAGTGACTAGCACTCAACCTGATCTAACGAAAATGTCAGGCTCATTGATAAAACAAACTGACGGTGCAAATCCGTGCTTCCGTAGTACACACAAACATATCAAAGAAATCTGTCCCACTGGCTCTTAAATGATTAAGACAAGGGTGGAGACTCCCTATAATTCATTAGGGATCCAACTACATGTCCATGCACGGTCCTGATGGGGATGTAAATACATTATTTAGCTCAGGCTGATATTGTAAACAGTTTTGTCATTTGGTCCTAATACCCCTCCTTTTTTGGAGCACTATATTACTGTACGATAGGTACGGAAATTACATTAACATAGATACATGTAGATATCTACAGGACTCTGCACTGACAACCTCATCATAAATAGGAGAGAGCTCCGAGAAATGGCTCCAAGTCATGTCACACGTCCACGTACATATGTACATACGTGCGCGTAACACTAAATGCTCAACTTAGCCAAACTGAAGGTATCTACCACATTTGCCATTAAATAAAACTTGGGTGTCTGTGTCTGTAAGAGTGTGTGTGTGTGTGTGTGTATGTGTATACGGATATGAACACGAGAGTTAAATTACATGGGAATCAAGAAAGCTCATTAATTTTCATCATGCAAATCTTCATTTGCCACTTGATTGGTTTAGCAAAGAGAATGTAGGAGCTAGTAGGTATAGTGTCAACATTAATCTCCTTGATAGAGGATCCTGGAATATTACTGCGTCCTGTAAAGTGATAGTTCTTTGAAGCTATACAGTTACACATGAAGCATCTTCAAGCCATTCCAAGACTCTGTACATAAATGTAGAAGTATAAGTATATGTGGACGTCATTAAATACCCCAGTTAGTAGCCCTACGAAATGTAGACATGCTAATGTCATTTACACTAACATGTACACAAATCCAGCGGAACTTTCGCCTTACAACTATTACATAGGAGAAAATCCCATAAGCTCCGAAATGCATCTTCATCTACCCATTCCTCTACTGCCCGTGTTCTTTTAATTATGCATGTGTGCATGGAGAGACTCAGGGATAGTGGATCTAAGGCAGGCGTTATTGTTGCAAGGAGTCTCGAAACGACTCCAAGTTTCCTATCAGGTTGACAGTTTCGATTTCAACGGTAAGTCAACCGTACAAATAAGCTTTGTACACAGGGTGTCTGTCCTGCTCCATTTAACATCCTCAATACTTTCCTGGGATATTATCGTGTCTATGTGTCTATGTGTGTGTGTGTGTATGTGAGAGTGTATTTGTGTGAGCTTATGTTGCTTTATGGAGGTTATGAATTTAGCAGAGAGTACAAGTTCACATGTATTTTACAAACACTGACACTATTTCCCAAACGTGGCCTCCAACCATAATGTGAATCATGTGTTCTCCATTATTGTAAATAATAGCATGATGAGCTGGCATTGGGAAAATCTTGAGCAACTCACCCTTGAACTTTCCTTTGCCCTCGATCCAACAACTATAGACTCATAAATTATTCTATGTAAGTCAAATTTTACAAATTAATCCCACTTTTCCTATCCATCTATTGTTCATAGCATCTCTTGCAAGAGATTCTTGGGGAAATTGTCGATTCCAAGTAGGATTCTCAACTAGCTGAGGTCCCTCAATTTTGTTACTTAGTTTCTAAAGGATTAGCTCTTGGAGTAATATTTGTAGACGATTTTTATAAATGAGGCTGATAGCACATATGAGGATCACGCCAAAGACAGTTGTACATTGGGGTAGATATAGTTAGACAAGTAATTATTTTTCCTGACACAAGTCCTACTTGATAGTTGCCTATGCAAAAGTACAGAAGAACAACGGCGTACAAAAGTAGTTCTATATTATAGCACGTAAAAAAGACAATTCAAAAATGTTCTGGAGTCACAAAAAAAATCCAAACCGGAAAAAGTCGGAACCATAAAAAAGCGTGATTTCCACTTGCATATATCTATACATACACACATACACACACACACACATGAGTGTTAATACAGTACAATCTACAGAGGAAAGTCGTATCCTCAGCATGCGTACAGGACTCCCGAGATTCTATGGATGCTTGATGTCCTTCCTTTTCATTGCATTGCAAATCTCGTCCATTAAGGCAAGATCCGCTCACATACACGTACATTTGTATGTGTGTGCGTACATACATATGTGGAGATACATATTTTTCTGTGAAGGAGTCACCGCAGAGTGAGTATAAACTCAAATCCTCCGAAGAAAACTCAAGGAGGGTGACAAATCGACGCTCAGCGGTTCCAACTTTTTCAGAAATAAAAAACGAAAAAAGTGAGAGTCCTAAAGACGTCTTTTGCACATTAGGAAACACACATATACGTATAGCTCAAGTCTGTAAAACGTGTGACATCACAAAGAAATTTCCAGCCTTCTGCTGTTATATAAGTTGAATAGTGTGGTAGGAGGTAGTAGGGGCTGTCACTATATGCACACACACATCCCTCACTGTTATTACACTCTTGTACCACTGCTTCATCTCCTCGCGGCTTGGCTTCCCTTGAACAAAGTAAAAGAGGCTTCTGGCTCATTCCGCCAAAATTCGCATTTTGCACTTTTCCTTTTTTGGCAACTGACTCAGGAGCCTCATTGCTTCCTCTCCCTTTTTTGGTGGACATTTATTCTTCTCTCCTCTACGGTACTTTCCCAACTCCCATTTAATGGAAAATTGTGTGTGCCAGTTTTTCCCCCAACCACCCCAAACGCGTACACATCTGGGTCAGTGTATCTCAAAGTACAGAATGGATCCAGACGGTATCATGATCCAAATATTTACATCTGATTTTTATTCTTGTTTTTCTCCCTCAGATCAACTTTCCACATTTCATTTCAATTCCTTACTTATTCAATCAAGCCGTCCAAAAGTCTGAGTCGTCGTGACAAAAATATATATATATAATTATAGATAGATACTTTTTACATGCAAGAGTGTATAGTAGCACAAAGTTTCCCAACATGACACAACTGATTGAATCTCCGGGTATAAATTTTCTTTTGAGTCCGGGACCCTTGACATTTTCTTTCATTTCTACCAAAACATAGGATTTTCGGGACGTACTAGTCAACTTCTTGAGTATTTTTTGTGAAGAAACCTCCACAAAACTGTATGCGAATTGCTAGGGCTCAGATGTCTACGATTTTAGTCCAATCATGAATTTCCTTTTGGATTTTCAAGTATGGACTCAAAGTTACTTCAGTATAAGGTACAGTCTCATATGTTCTGAATGTCCCCGTATGTGTATGGATATGTATGTATGGACTGTATATACATCAAAATGTAAATACTACTTCATAAGCTCAGGATCAGGAGCTTTCATACTTGCTGAATGTGTGGGGGAAGTTGGGAGCTACATACATATATGTATAGATATATAGTTTTTTTTACAGTAACAGTAACAGCAGCAGCAGAAGCATCCAAAATAGGGCTGACGAGTCACTTGAGCCGAGCCACGGGGATATCAGAACTTGATCAAAACACTAGTACTGTGGTCTTAAATTACTGTTTAGTGCTGGGAGGAACGAGCATCTGGAATTGGTAGGAATTAAATGGACGACACATTCTCTCTTATCTTGCCCATATCTCAAACCTTACTTGTTTGCAGTCTCGGGGAAGTCCATAACAGAGAAAATGGTAACCACAAAAGCCGTCCTACATTTTCTTATCTTTTGTTGTATTTTGTTATGTCCGGTGTCCGGAGTAAAAGTGTAGGACTATATATATATAGATATATATAGATATATACTTATATATAGAATATAAGGGGTTGAGGATATACTAGTAAAGTAAGTATATGCTCAGGAAGGACATTTAAATTCTTGGTATCCTTCAGCTCCAGTGAAAATAATGTCCACCCATATCCTCATTGCTTCGGCGGAGGGTGCCACCAAATGAAAAACACGGTTGTAGGTTTTCACACAGAAAGTTAACTTGGGCGTAGGTGACTTCACTGATTGCAAATGGTCCACATAAACTTCCTCGATTGCCTATAGGATAAAAACGTCAAAGGTCTGTGTATGAGGTCGTGTCGAACAAATTGATTTACGTGAGTTACTTACATTGCACATGAAGAGAAAGCAAGAGAAGAAAAAAAAACCTGTGTAACCAAACATAATGCTCCATAGTCCATTCACAGACACAAAAAAATATTACTCTCCACTCTCACTCTCTCTCTCTCTCTCTCTCTCTCTCTCTCTCTCTCTCTACCCGCTTAAGCCCAACCTTTCCCTATTCCCTCCCACCCTCACATCTCTCCTACCTACATATATGTCTATGTATTTCTCTCAAGACGACAACTATATAAATAAGAAAACTTGATTTCATATTTCATTCCCTGGCGTTGTGTTGAGGAGGGGGGAAAAAGGCGAGAGTAAAGGTACTCCTGCATTTTCTTTTACCACCTAAAAACTCAATTTTTCCTATCTATAACTCGATTTTCACTCCTCTCCCTCGAGAAGATCAGACATAAAAGGTTTCTTTTTTCTTAAAACACTTCCAATACAGAAGTAAAAGCTAATAGAGCTAAAAGCTATCTAGGGATCCAAAGCTTCCCTACAGTTAGGGGAGGAGGAGGAGATGCAATGATCGAATCTCACACCTACGCTGTTGTCTCCTCCAAAAATTATCACCCCAGGAGTTTCCTTAGACACTACAATTCTCAAGGATTCTTGTGTATCTACACTATCTATCTACAGATATATTCAGAAAAAAAAATTCTTGTATGTACAAAGTAAAAGTATTATTATCACTTCCGTCATAATTTTTGTTCGTACTAATAATTAACCCTGTAATTTAATAATTTCTCGATGTCTCATCTATGTCTCAAAAGTGACCCAGCCCATTCAGTTACCAATCACATTTTTATATTATATACTTCAGATACATAAGCTTTGCATTTCATGTTTTAGCAGGCAGTCAACTACGAGGGAATCCCCGTTGCAATATTGAGTAATGCAAAAGGGATGCCTTCAGAGTACAGTAGAGAGATAACGTAAGAGAAAAAAAAAGGAAGTACAATACCAACCTGGAAATGAATGCCTCCCCTTGGCTTCTTCTCACTCTTGTCAATGTAATAGGATAGGGTGCGGGTCTCTCGATCAAAGACGAACCATCGTTTGTTCCAATTGTGGAATCTACTTCCTAATTTAGATAGGAAGCCCCTCGCCGTCGTCGCAGTCACAATGACATGGGGACAAAGTTCCAGCTGGTGACCCGAAGACTCGATAAAGGAGCGAAGATCAAACTGTTCCTCGTCCCCCCTCACCGGAAGGTACCGCGTCAAAGGACGGTTCTGTGAACAATAGAGAATTAACAAATACAATAGAATATTAGGAAAATCCAGTTTCCGGAGGAGGGTGACTGACCCAAGAGATACCATAAAGGACAATTATTGAAGCATCCCCCTTCAATCCCTCAATTAGTGAGTAACTTTTATGTCTTTACAGTCAATGTGGTCTCTTTTTTTTACTTCTCTTCTTTTTTGTTGCTGAGAGACCTTGAATTGGTCGGAGCTTAAATCAATTTCGTTACCCCTTACCATTGCCAAATGATATCTAAAGTGCACGTACGTACACTCCTGCCATTCCCCCGTACTCAAGGAACTTGCAAAGTAACCTTTGATCATCCTCTGATGGAATCGATTCTAGAAATTGAATTTACTTAACATCCAGGTGCATATACAAATACCCCTCAGAGAGACCAGAGAGGGAGGGAGAGAGAGAGAGGGAGAGGAGTACTGTAACAAAACTTGCATACGTACAGCATTTGGTGTTTCGCTCAAACCTTGTGTCTACATACAGACAATTCCGTGTATATATTTATTTCGGAGATACATAGCAAGGACCAAGCCAGAGTTGTAGGAATGTAATGATGGAAAGGAGATCGAAACGAAAATAAAACCTTTCGGTTAGGTCTCACAAGTCTTGATTTGATCACTGAACCGGAAAATGAGTCATTTCAACATATTATCTCTTCTACTATGTATGTATCTCTGGACCCTACCCTACCTTTAAATGTACACACTTATACCCCAAAACCCCGTACATTCATATCTAGTTGGCACACTAATGAGGCCCAATTACACACGAGGGATATCAGGTTCGATTCTATTTTAACCCCGACTCAAAATGACTACATTTCGTTTTATTTTCTCATTTCAGGCCCACACAACTTCACATCAAACACACACACACACACATCCAGATACATAGATAAATAGGTAGATTTTAATGCATCAGGTTTGAAACGACACCTACATAATACATATCGACTACTGTAAAGGAGCCCCGTGCTTACACAAAACCATTGCTCCTCACTGTTTCCCTTATTATTCCCATCCCCAATAACTTCTCTTTACTCTCGGATGTAAAAACATTATTCCTATACCTTAAGCTACATTAAACGATTTTGTTACCACATATACACGGGACTCCAGTCATTTGCGTCAGAGAGGAGTAGATGTGCCTAAAACATTTTATAAGATTTAGCATGGCTTGAAACCATTCCTATTTCATCCTGTCCTATGTGCATGTGCCTATTAAATTCCATGTACATAGATACATACAATAGCTCTAATGTCATGCTAAGGCTAGACACACACACACACACGGACGCACATAAGCCAAGGTACTATATAAGAGCAAGAGGAAAAGGATAAGCTCATCTACGGCTCCCTTGAAATTTACGAGATGGTAAAAGTGGCGAGCATTAAGTGAGTTGACAGGCCGTTGTGTGTCTGCCAAACGTAGGAATTATGAGGTAAATGTGTTTCGGAAAACCTGACCGAGACAAGGCAAATGTTCAAGTGAATTTCCACATTTACTCTCACTTATTTCTAAACGATGGCTTACATCTCCATATAGCTTTCAACTTTTCAACCAGGACCACTTTAACAGTTCCAAAACTGCAGCCGTCGAGAAATCAATCGGGCTCATGGTAAAGACATAACAGAATCTCCATGGATAACCCTATAGGTGCATATTGCATACAGGGCTCTGTAACATACAAATCGCAAATTTGTAGTTAAACGCCGTGTCAAACACATGATGATAAGGAAATGGTGGAGGGAAAGTAATGGAAAATGGAGGAACTTGTGAACAAGTCAAGTAAACCATTTGTATTGATTTCTCAAGTACTTATGATAGATACTTAAGAATATTACGTAGAGCTATGTATGTATGTACAGTATGTATGTGGATCCCCACTTCCCACAAATATACAGACGTACTTTCATACTTAAATATTTTCCCCACAGATTATAGGCCCCTTCTAAAGTGTCATCATTGAGGGATGTTTCACTTCTATAAAACTAGGCCAGTCAGAGAGGCCCGGCTCAAAGTATTCATTAAAGTGCTTCAAATGACTATTACACTATATCTTGCATACGAGACTGTAGTCACTTCCTACATTTCTGGCAATAGTAAGTATAACATGTACATATGTACGTACGGATCCAGGATTTATGACAGTAGCACTTATGATCTTATTCGCTAATTCCAGTAAGCGACCCACTACCGGGAAACATTTTCATGAAGGTTCTTTAGCATAATTGCAATTACGCTCAGCACCAATGATATTTCTCAATGTTAGGAGGGAGTATTTTAAAAGAGTGTAGATAATACTATATCATCCGTAAGTGCTAGCATGGGAAATAGTTTCAGCATGATGGGGCTTGATCATGTAAAGTCACTCGATTCCCAATCCCACTCCAGTCATTTTTACGTCCGAATTACAAAGTACATTTAGAAATGTGTATGTACGTCTTTAGTTGTACTACGGTAGTAGGGAAACCAATAGCTTATATGTAAGGCACTGAGAGAGTACTAAAGTCTCAAATTGTTTTGAGAGCGTCCGAAGAATTTTAATTCACTCAACACATTGCCCCTGTCAATTTGCCTTCTGGAAGGAAATAAGCCTTCTCACCTCTCTATAGCCTTAGTAATATAGCCTAGTCTCTTTTGATTGTACATGTGTATGGGAGAGCATTAGGGATAGATAGATACTTATACCTTAGGTATAAAAAAGATGAGAAGATTTCCGTGAAGATGGTGACACCCAGGAAACAAATGTGTGTATGTGGGAATTCATGTAATTTCATTTCTCTTCCCTCCCTCCTTCTGTTCCCTATACAGGGAGTTTTGCTCAGCGGGAGGAAGAGAGGCGTACAAAAAGTACGCTGTACTCAACTTCAGTAATCGAGTACACACTACTGTTTTCGGGATCTTCACATTTATTACATTTGTACGGGATGACGGAGAAGAGGACGCTATTCTTCTCCCTTCTCCGCCTCAGAAAAAACAATAACAATCCCATTCAGCATGCCCCAGTAGCACCGACCTCAATGAGAGATCCTGAATTCCTCGGCCTACAAACTACATGAAAAATTTAAACAAATGATGATAATTTTGTAAACAAGCTTTCAACACTTTAACCTTGTCAGTGATTTGTAAAATCGAGGGATTCTCCGCGTAATAACAGTAATACTAAAGGATTACATTGTAGGTTGTGGGAATTGGGAATCTCCCTAGAAAATCCACGAGTTGCTTCTCTCTTTCTTTCCTTCCCTTCAAATCAACCATTTCCAAGTGGAAAGGGACGGCTTCTGTAAAGAATCCTGAGAGTATCTTTAATCAAACTGTGCACACACACACACACACACGTTTAGAGTCACAGAGTACAGACAGCCCCCTCCAAATGCTCCTATAATAATCGTCTATAATAATAATTCTATATCAAATATAGGACGCATCCTTCACACGCGTAAGCTCCTACTCTTGTACACACGTTTCGTGCTAAGTTGCTAAGATGCCAATTCGGACCAGGGAAATGTTCCTCAAGACTTACAGTTTCTTCAACTCTTTCCCAAAAAGCGGAGCCAATCAAATGCTATTGGGATTTTTATTTTCAAAGGCAGAATTTCAATTAAGTTATATTTAAATTAGGGTGAGACCAACAGGTTTTTAATGGAAATCTAAAGGAAAAATTCCTCATTGGCTTTTCAATTTTAGAACATGTATTTTGAAAGATTTTTTTTTCTCTCTCTCTCTCTCTCTCTCTCTCTCTCTCTTTCGCTCTCACTTAAAACCAAAAGAATTTTCTGAAAGTGAACAGCAAATTGCGTGGTTTGCATTGAAAAAGGAAAGGAGAGAAGGAAGACCGGAGTTTGGGGATACATACGTGTAAGCCTAGGCTCAGTAACGTAGGTGGTTTTGGTTGGAGTGGGCTAAAAAAGCACACTCTAACTAGAGATGTTTGCATTCATGTATACATGTATGTACATACATATGTATGTACTTATCTCAATTTATAACCTTCCCCTCTGCTCTTTGCTTTCCATCCGCCTGTTTCGTCCTCTGTGGCTAGCACTACTATTAGGTAACCTCAGATTTCAATTGGAATCTGAGGCTTTAGCTCGTAAGAGGAGGTGGGCTCATGTGAATACATATGCAATTCTTACAGGTAACTTTGGAAATGTAGATACATGTCTAATCCCTTAGGTGCATTGGGATTTGTTCCTCATGATATTTTTTCAGTACGTATCCTAGTACAGACCTACTACTGTCCTTCTATTAGAAGCTAACATCTAATAGAGCTCCTGTACCTTGCAAACTTTTCCAAATCCCATGAAGGTAATTTATAAAGCTAGCCATATGATTCGCATCCATCTAGTATGTATCTGTATCTAATAATTATACTTTCCAACCCAAGACTGGACCAATTTATTTTCATTAGATACGCGTAGCATTCGGAAGCAAACCCAATGAAAACGGCCAAAAAGGCATGAAATTCTACAGTTGACCTAAATTAGTAAAAAACAAAATCATTTCAGCTGGCTGGTTCGTCCGGTATGAAAACAAAGAGTACTGTACAGAGTTGGGAATGCTACTTCGTCATAATAGATGAATTCATAGGAAATATTTAGACACCGTACATATCTGGGCGTAACAATCATATGTCTGTACTTATTTACACATGATGATTAGGAATAGCCTCATGGACAAATTGAATGTTGAGAATACACTGAGAGAGAAAGTTACTGCTGTCATGCAGTGTACATTATGCTTATGTGCATTTTACATCTAAATGTAGACCATTCGCTAGAATAATTCATTTATTAGAATAAATTTCTTGTATGACACCAAAAACTACAATTTTTGGCTGTCTAGTGCAGGCTAGAGAGCCTAAAGTGGCAAAATTACTCTTGAAAATCCAACGTAACAAATTTCCAATCTTAAGAATTAATATTGCTATTGTAAAATACAAACTACACACTTTTTTTAACAGGCCTGCAAGACACTCTGAATTGATCCAGAGGAAAGTCGTAAGTGAGATTCTTGAAAAAAATACAAGCTCTTTCTGCAATTTCCTCTGAAGCAAATTTCGCCTCGTACGTTAGCTTTAGCCCTCTTATGCAAATTTTGGCAGTATCCTAATTATGTGCATGAATATATGTGTAGGGTTATAAGGGGCACGGGGGAAAGTATACATACTATACAGAATAGATACACCCATTGGTAATGTAACGTCATGAATAAAGATGTAGAGGTTTTGAAAATTATATTAGAAATTGAAATAGACGGCGGAGCTGAACGTACCTGTGCTCGATGCTTCTCTCGCATGGTGACAATGCTCGTACCGTTGTCATATGCTGAGCCATCAGACAGAGGCCGTGTCTCTTCAAAAGACTGTGACGTGTCTCTCTGCTTCTGCCGCATCTGCAATTGACAAATCCGATTGAGTTGCTTTCGTTCCTCATCCAATCACTTCACATCTCATCCGTATCTCTTCCAGACATACTTATATTTCCTCATACGTACATTTCCCCCCATATGTACACAAACTTGTAAATTTCACGCCTGTCTATCACCAAGTATATAACTAGCGACCGGGGTCTATACATATGGGACAGACCGTCGACATGACGACAACCATGAACCAACTGCCACCAATTTCCCTCCTCTCTCCGCTCTGCTTTCTTCAAATCCAAAATTTACCCACTTTAAAATCCACAATGGCCTAGCCCTGAATCAACCTCTTGTTCTTCTTCCATACACACAAGTACAAATATAAATTTGTATTTCCCTTATCTTCGTATAGATGTAGATACAAGAGTGTGTAAATGTAGATATGTGTGTACATATGTATGTGTGACGAGACGCATCAAATCATATATTTTGCTACTAGATCCAATCCTACAGGATGAATGCGTAAAATCTTATATAAATAGATACATATGTCCCATCCAACATCTCAACTTTGATTCCCTTAAGTTCAGAGCATAATATTCTTCCGGAACTATCCTTCCCATATATCAAGTCCATGGAGAATCCTCAAAAGTAAATTCTAGCTTTCTCACAAAGAAATGTCACATTTTTCCCCCTCTGCAAAAAAAAAACATGCACGCATGCAAAAAAAAAATTCGGTGTCGAAAGCTTGCAAAAATCCAAGCTTCCTTGAGTTTTATGAAGCACGTTCAGGGGGGATGGATATGCAAAATAATACGGGATATGTCCCTCCCTACAGATCCAAGGAAGCATAAGTGCAGAGAGGAAGAGTAACAAGTGACGGTTCCATAAAGGGATTGCCACATGAAAATTTGACAGATTAGGAATCCCATTATAAACTCTTTATTTCCAAGACAGCAGATTTTATCACTCACACATGGCTTTCTCGGGATACAAGAATTTTTTTTAAGGAAAATATTATTCTTCCATGCGTATAGTATCCCCCATAATTTTTTAGTGCTGTGCTGTTCCTCCTAACTGGGAAAAGCCAAGTGTGAGGGGGACAGATAGCTATTAAATATGGATACACCATAATAAAGTAGGTCTATGAATATCCTCAATTTAATTCCCGTTGTTATTGTATCCGAGCATTAAAAATCCTTCCCAATGATAAAAACTATTTACTTTGGAGCGGAGCGACAATGTCATGGAGAAATAACTAGAGCGAGAGTTGACGTAACAACAATCTTAAATTCTCAGTTCATGGAACTCTCTCTCTCTCTCTCTCTCCCCCTCCCTTCAAATATAGATGATACTATGTACTATGTGTGCACTAGACAAATGAAAGATGCAAATATGCGTATTCTGAGAATTTTTTCTCAGGACCTTATTTTTCCGACTCACTTGCGAACAAGGAAATACAAGTTTCTATTTAAATTTATACATATATATATATATACATAGATGCATAGAACCATATATGAACCTAACATATCAGGGGACATGTCCTTTACTTTCCATTTCCAGAAGACTAAGTTTCAAGTTACTGTACAGAGTACAATGGGTAGGAATAAATATACGGACCCACACACAAAATAGCTAGCTTCGACTGAGGACTGTTGGAAATCTGAGAGTGAAAGTAGTTTATTGGGAGTTACTTGGTTACACTTCCTCGTGTCTCTGTATATGGGGATTTTTTTTCCATGAGAAAAACTTTTCAACAAGAATTCAATCTTGAGCGTTGTTACCTTCTCCGTATATTAACATAACCTCCCCGCCCTTTCTCGCTTCCATTCCCTATCCCAGAGTAAACAAAAACTCAGGCATCCTCAGGATGAATTGAGTGGCTTTATAAAATTCTATAGAGTCGAGAGACGTCCCTACATGTCAGTACATTCCCAGCATTATAGAATTTCACGAGTTTACAGTTCATCTCCCAAGGGTTCAATCAAAAGTTTCATTTCGGCTCGTCATGGGCTTCCCTGATTGCCCGACAGGTCCAACTGTACTAATGCTCACACACATGCAATGCATAGCTCATGTTTAAATTCCGTCTATTCAAACACATAGCTTGGGCAGAAACAATTGTCCGGACGTTTACCATATATTGGAGGGATATCTACAATATTAGGGAAAGCTTGTAATAGTAGATTTTGCTACATAATCAAGAAAAAAAAACCTAGAAACTTAAATGCTTTGTTTGATTTCAAAACTAAAACTCGAATTCGCAAAAACTCTGCACACCTTGACAGATTTCCAACATCCATAGACACACATTCTAGGATTATCGATATTACATTTAAATGTCTGTGCCTGCTATGTATTATATACATATGGAATTCCCTTTATCGGGTACTAGTGTGATCACGAGAGAGAGAGAGAGAGAGAGAGAGAGAGAGAGAGAGAGAGAAATGGAACACGCCAGCAGGGAGAGAGAAAAAAAGAGGAGGGAAAAGGCAAACAAAAAACTTTGTCACTGTCACACTTTTATGTACTCTAAGCCCACATCCTATACGTGCAGAATGCTATTATCATCATCATTTGAGATTTGAATCATTTGAAACAAAAAAGTCGGAGAATTCAGAATTCTCATGCGCCAATTCCCAGGGAATTTTTTCCACGCTCGTACTTCCAGTCTGACACACATGATCCATATAGTAATGGAAACGACAGTAATTGCAATCAGATTTGACTGGAATACCCCCAGAAAACTTTCCAACATCATTACTGACTCAAGTACTTACTTTTAACTAGTCCTCAAACCATATTCCACCCGCAACTTTAATACACTCAAGGTGTCTCTGACTTCGGGGAATTTCACACATGAGAAATTCAAAATCACGGCTTATGCTTTTTACCACACACACACACACACCTCAAAAACTACAAGTCAAACAAAGACTCTTTTAGAGCTACAATGCACAATCCAATCTTTCTCCATATCTGTTTCTTCTGTGGTTTATTCCTCAGAATATATTATCCCATTGAAATTTCCTGTTCATAATCTCCCACCCACTAGAACTCACACGACTACATACTACAGTTAACAATAATGTCGTTTTGCACACATGAAAGTCAAATGTATTCTCTGTCCTCATGGAGTTCCCAAGGAAACGAAAAAGGGGAAAGTCAACGAACGGGAAAGAATAAAAGTTTCTCACTGCACATTGTATTTTCTCCTGTTTGAAGGGTAACCTGAGCAGAAGAAAGAGATAGCATCTCTCTCCTGATTGCAATCCTAAGGCGTGAATAGGATAAATCCTGTGAATGTAAATCCGACTCGTTTTCTCTTCCTCAAAACTCCTATGTACTTTGGATGAAAGTGGGGATTCTATACACCTTATACAGACTTATGTAAAAACATACGTGCATAATTAGTCCCAGGAAAAAAATGTTCAAATAAGCAAGGCTTGTTTTTTTCCCTCAGAAGCAACATACAAAAGTCCCACTTTTGTAAATTAACGACTGTCGACGTGTAGACATGGCCCAGAGGAGATTTTGCACACTGCTGGGATAATTCTTTTTTAAAAAAATACTGTACTTTTGCAGGCCCGTAAAAACATCAATACATTCGTCAGCATTTGAGTATCCATGCTTAATTAACTATATATGGATTCCGTCCTGGAGTGGTGAAAGTAATTACATGGCGGGCTTGTTAATTTTGAACAATGTGCAAAAAGAGATATGTCCACCCCTGTCAAACAAAGTTAGAGGATGAGCCTCTGCAACAGTTGCATTAAATGTTGCAAAAAAAAGACCAAGTCCGCACTCAAAAGTAGATACATAATGTGTAATTGCGAGAGGAGAAAGTAAAGAAATAGAACTGAAGTGGGTAACTAATGGAAATCAAAACACAGGCGGACACTGAGTTGGAAATTCAAGTCAGACCTTTTAGTAAAATAAATACATTCCAGCCTTCCCCCAGTATGTACGTATGTAATTCAGGCGACAAACCCCTGATGAACTTTGGTAATCTCATTGAAGTGAAATCTTGAGAGTTGGAGCCTTCTCGGGCTGCTACAACAGCCCCGGCACACACACACTTTGTAGACTTGTTTAATACAATTTGTTCTAAATAATCCCTCTCAAGTGCTACATTGTACTGTCAGGGCGTAATGCCCTACTGAGGGTAATTGTGAGCAGTAAGGATAAGAATTAGCTGACCCAGATCCCAAGGACTGTACATACATGAGAACAAGACCCGAATGATGATTCCCTCTTTTTCATGGACAATCGTCCTCCCAATGTCTACAGATCGAAGGAAACCCTCATCCATGTGTAATTATTTGGAGGTACAGGAGAAGGATATAAAAGAGCCCATTCCTCCCGTGACAGAAGTACCAGACTGCACCTGGCCCTACAAAAAAAGAGATGAAGACCATTCCGGAACTGGTGCTCCCGTCTCCAATTCCAGGTCATGATGAGCATGGCGACCACGTCGTTTTTTCAAAAGGGAAAAAAAATCTCCAGTGTAAACAATGTCATCCTAGTTGAGCATCAAGTAATTCCAGTGGATATGTACAGCACCTCCTCATCCTATATAGAGATAACTATAACCATTTGTTATCCCGGCGTCTTACGAGTTTTACATTGGACAACGGACATGACAACTATAGGCCCTCCATAATACACAAGTATATAGGGAGTTCCTTCCTAGGAAGGACTCCTTGCCCAATTCATGAATACAACTCTTCTTGTCAACTTCCTCGGAAATCTTATGCTCCCTCACGATCTGAGGGAAACACGGCCTGGAAAGCCAACTAGGGAAAGTCGGCGGACCTGACACAAAACCTATAGAAGTATAATGAGCGTCTTCCTCTGTAAATACCTTTTGATACAATAGCACATATATGTATACATACATACATACATACATACATACATGCACTGTACTAGTATCTATCTATACATACACACCTTGAAAAACCTTCCATGTTCTAGCTTACAGGAGCATTAGACTTTCACCTAAATTTCTCTTAGATATTCGGTCAAGTTTTCCCCCAGCTATCTTCGAAAGCAGAGCTACAAGTCCATATAAAATCCTTTTGTTTTACACCACCAGCTACGTACATATAGATATGTACATACATGGCCAAGGAGCACGAAGCCCCAATCTGTGTTTATATTTCTGGAGCCAGCGTCTAGCTTTTGGGAGGACAAGTTTAATAGAACTCCATATCTAAAGCCAAGAGCCCTGGGATCAAGGGCACGTACATACGACTTTCCCCACCCCCCCCCCCAACTCACTAGAATATATTCTTTTTTAAAAACTCTCCCAAACTCTCCCCGACTTTCTTTTTCCACTGTCTACAAAGTAAAATATACGAGCTCACTGGCACTACACATCAAGCAAACGAGATTGGGTCAACTCCATCCAACTTATCTTGATCTGGATAATAAACATGCCAAGTCCCAAAAGCGCTCCAAAGCTATACAAAGTATACTTATACACACACATAGATATAGAATCTATACAGTCCACATCCGTGAACTCACCAGAACAGGAACGGAAGGAAGGACAATGATAGAGGAAAAGGCCCTTTCTCCTTCCCGTTTTAAAGTTGAAATCTCATTTCCTCCCTGTAAGCCCCCTTTTGGAACTTAAGAAACAAACTTTTTATTGTGGACAAACCCGTGACTCCGTATCCTTAATTGGGGCTACAAATATTCCTTTAGGTTATTCCAAACCGAGGATACCTCGAGAGGATTCTTCCGAGGGTAACCCGTCCATCTCGAACCTAACAGAGTACTACAATCTATAGGTATCTAATTACCTACTGATACCCTAATACAAAATGATAATCACAAATAGATACATGCATGCTCGGGGTTTGTTAATATACAAAAGATAATTATAAGTAATTGTGTGCGTGTGTGTCTCTGTCTCTGTCTGTGTGTCTGCAAATAAACAATTCGCTATCTGGAAAATCCTCTTGGAAATAAATCTGAGGAGCAACGGGAGAAGAGACCTGACAGAGCATGGACGAGTACAGAAAATTAAATTCAATTCGACATGAATGCAACTAAATGCTTGAGTCGGCAGGAAAATTGCAATAAATCCTGGCGAAAAAAGAAAGGGACAGGAGCCTGGGAAGGAGGGATTGGGAAAGTACCTAATATCTATATTAGACCCACTCTCATCCCCATTCGGTCCAAGTAATAAACTTGTTTTCCACGTAGCAGCCTTAGTGTTCTCTTTGGATCCACTCGGGAATATAAATAGGACAATGCTCACAGGTCTCCTCAATTGCAATGTGAATTCTCACCGCAGTGGAACAAATAAGTGCACAAATAACTGCCGTGCCCACTGAACTAGATACTTCAGTAGGGTATTTTCTCAGCCATGCACTTTCCCATCATGTTTCTCAACCTCCTGGCTGCTAAGAAAAAAAACGCCCCGCGGAGAGGGAAAATATGAAATGAAATCCTTTTCTTTTAAAGTGACTTTTCTTTCTGCTACTTTTTATTTTTTTAACATTTTCACACTTCCCTCAATTCTCCCCTGGACTCTTGTTCATTGTAGGGAGTATCTACTAGTCAAAGTGTAAAAATTTTTATTCCGAGACCCTCTTCCCCCCTCCCCCTCTGCTCCTATAAATACCTACTTGAAGACTTCCAAGTGTGAATACTCTTGTCGGAAGAAGGTTCTTTGAAGAAGCTTATTGTGTAGCCTCCCGTCAACTCAAAGTTATTACCATTTGGATCGTAAACAATATCAACAAAGGACAGAGTCAGGAATATTAAGGCAGGTATACTAAAAATACACATTTGACTGTACTACATCCTGGTTCCTACTACATGTACGTATGTACATACCTAATCTTGACTTTTGTTACAAATATGTGCCTCTACATACATATAAATCCAAGGATCTGTATGTATCCACTCATTTGAATGCTACCTTCCCTTTGAACAGGAACTTTGGGGTAGTAAACCATGTTTTTTTTATTTTACAACCGTCAATGAACTTTTTCTCCAAGGATAGGGGGCCCATAAAATATTTTAATTTTCAGTTGCGTTTCTTTTGTAAAACTGACACCGATATGTTCTGTATGTGACGAGGTCATGCTCCCCACATCAGTCACATATTGTCACACCTTCACACACTCAATTATTTTCTGGCTGAAGAATTCCCACGAATTAGGAGAGATTTAGTGGCACGTGGAGCTAAAAACATATATCCTCATAAATCCGACTAGATATAATAATTATACGTGAGATACATAATTACTTCACTTGAAGCCATCATTCACTTTCTACGCCAACATAACTCAAGCATCTGTCCCGTACTCTCCACTCTGTTTTAGGAGATTGCTATTTGTATATGACGGGGAGCTGACTTTCAAAACAATAGTTTCAAGAGGACAAAAGCATGCCAAGTCGGAGGAGATGTGTGCCAGGAAAAATATAAAAAAATGTATCAAACTTTAAGAAGGAGCCAAAATCTAGATATCTAAATTCCGTTCATCGTCAAGTTAATCTTGATTGAGATAATTTGAGCCCAGGAGTTAACATTATTTGTACATGTGTGCAAAAAGCTGCTACTCACTCAGGATTTATATCCGTGAAACTAAACAGTAGCAGTCCAGATAATATCTAAATTGGCAAGTGTAACTTAACTTCAAAAATGCGTAAGACAGATAAGAGAGGGAATTTTCACCTGAAATTTATACTCCCATATGGTTTCTCCTAGGATATAAAGTAGATATCTATTACAAAGCTTGAAACTATCTGTACATGGAGCTTGTATTTGTAGTTGTTATTATTAAATGGACAAGTATCCTCGGGGGCGGAACATCCCAGATATCTACACTTAATGATCACAAAGACATTCGGAGTATAAGTTGAGGCAGTGAGGCTGAACCAAAGTGGGGAATTTTTGAGGGAAATTATGGTATCAATAAATTTCAAGCAAATAAACTCCCCACCCACAGTGCTTCGCCCATTCGGAATACAATCTTCCTCCATTACATTAATCCTTCCTGTAGAGATAGTGCCACAATGAAATATTTCTTTGCATACGGACACCAACTACAATGCAACTGCACGTAGTCAATTCTATCAGCCTTATGCACACACACACATACAAAACATACACACACACACACACACACTCCAAGCCCACGTCACAGAGCCCAGCATATGTCCCAATGTTTTTCAATATGAGCAAAAGGAAACACTAGGAAATGAGAATCCCACATTTCATGCATGCATTACATTACAAGAGCGTTCAGCTCCAGTTAATAGCCCTACCCTCCAATAGTATACATATTGGAGGAAAACAGGGAGTGAGGAAGAGAGGAAGAAAATTGCAAGCCGTAAAACATGTAAAACATGACAATTTATAATTCGCTAATCTCTCCTTCCTCATCTCATTTATCGCCAACATATGTGCATGTGTGGCAGAGGGGTTACAAATGACACACAAAGTATTTCAAGTCCAGATAAGTAATAAGCACTCATTTACAGAATGTGTGTGTCTGTGTGTGTGTGTGTACGTGTGTGCACACTCAATACAAAAAGTTTGAAGGCACCATACAGAGAGTACACACAGAGGAAGTTCCGTGTGGTACAAAGTACATTTTTGCATAGAATGTCCCAGTCCTGACGTCGAGGAGTTCCATAGTAAACGAAGCATGCAACTTGCGCTAGTTTTTTTTCCCTCAAAGAAGACACAATGCCTCAGTGTTTTACTTTCATAATATGTTTGCATTTTCCTCCTTACTCCAACATGCATATGTACATAATAGCTCAGTCACAATCCCGACAAATCTTCCCAAAGAACGTGGGACAATCCCCATTTCCCCACACCACAACTATCCTAAAGAATGGCAAACACTTCTTGAAACACCGACGTATTGTCAGAGGGAGTTCTGAAACATTCCGTTGAAAGGTTTATCCCACCGACCCAAAATCTGATACTCATTGAGCCAAAAGTTCCTCAATAAATGAGAATAAACAAACATATGAGCCCAAGTCACACACTATATGACATTCCGCCCTTAACCAACAAATCTCTCCCCAGTCATAACACTCCTGACTTTTGTTAATAAGTAAAACAAAAACAAAATTCCTATCGAATCGTAAAATACAAAACTATGTAGATATATCTATCTATGTCCGCCAGGAATGAAAAAGCAATAATTTTAATAGTATCACTCCCCTGATACCCCCAGCATTTATATAGGCATGTTCGATACTTGACAGAAAATCTCCTCCGTCAACATGGTCATCTACATGTGTAAAAACATTAAGGTAGAATATTTACTCCTTGGGCAGGGCTGGAAAGATATGTGTATGTGCACATAATATGTATGTATGTATGTATGTATGTAGGTATGGGCCTCTGTGAGGACAAGTTAACAGGGAAAGTTTCCTGGGATGGTAAAGGACAATGTAGGAAGAAGAGGACAGAGACGTCCATCCACACACTCATCACGAAGACTCAGATTGGAGCCCAGGGAATCTAAATTTCTATAAAACATGAAACTCCTTGTACATACAAGACCATTACTATGAACACAAGGTCCTCTCGTATTATCCCCCGACCATCAAAACTTACAGAGGCTTAACAACACTCAACTAATAGAGGAGAGAGAGCATATCCTCCGATAGGAACTACTACTAGAGACTGAGAGAGAGGACGTCCGACGACAACCAACTTTCAAAAGACCAAGCGACACGAGAGTAACATTCCTGAAAGGCACCCAAGGGTCACTTAAAATCTCTCCTATCTTCACTCCCTACACATCCCACTCTCCCCATACACACACACACACAGACACAAACAGTGTGACAGAGAGACTAGAGCTAGAGATACGGCCCACTGTTAACTCTCACCTTATCCCTTCCCTAACCTACCTCATATATGTATAAACGTTATCCTGGGTTAGAGTCACTCCCATCATAGACCCAACATCCCAAGCAATTTTCCAGGGAGGGAATCAAATTACAAGGGAGATTGCAAATATGACCCAGCATGTTAACAATATGCAGCTTCAGCATACATAATTATGTATGTATGTGTCACATCAATTTGGTACATAGGACTCAGATTACAATTCAAATAGCAATGTGCACCTTTCAAGGAACACAAAACAGCATAGGCCTACTTTTAAAATAAGTACGGGAGATAATGGGATGGGATTTAGTTGTAACCACAAACACATACATATACACACACACACACATGCAAAAACACACACATGAGTTTAGATTACATCCAAGCTGGAGGTGACAAAGTCTTCGTAAAAACAGCAAAGACTTGCAACTTCACGGACCTCTGGAAAGATCTCAAGTCAGAGACAAAATAAAAAGTAACATGGGTTTTCAACCCGTCAATATTTCTCCTGTCATCTTATACATGGGAATCAATTTGTTAGGCCTTCCTTGAGTACTAGTATTGAACCGTACGTCATGTATGAGAGATCCCAAGGAAAAGAAATGCATTTGGAGAGTACTGCCACCTAAAATCATTTATTTATTTAAATAACCCCTTTTCTCGAGAGCAATTTCATGTGACCGAGGGAATTGATTGGTGTAAGAGCGGAAGCCATGATTCATACTTTCCTTTGAGTTTTGACTTCTCAACTGCTATAACTCAACTTGTACTATTTCTATTGGGGAGGCTCTCTCTCTCTCTCTCTCTCTCTCTCACTCTCCGGGCCTAGACTCCAGCATAGTACATATGTATGCAGACGAGTGAAAGGATTCCAAGTAGGAGGAAATGCTTGTCAAACATTATTTTCCTCTCTAATTTACTTTCCCTTCCGTTCACACTTTCCTCTTAAAAACTTCTCACGTGGTATAGTCCTCAAAAATGTACATGAATATAAATTGTATTTTTCCTGTCAAGCCCGAGCCGTTCATTGGCTCTCTCCAGCTACTCTAATAACTGAGTGAGCTCACAGGCAACAAACAGTAGTAGACTTGAATGTGACACCTTAAATCATAAAAGGTTTTTGGGGTATAAAAACATCATCAATTCCAAAGTTCAGTACTTTCCTTCGCACCTCACTCCATACACAGGAATTCACTCTGACTCAATAGAAACACATAATTTACTCATATGCACAGACGTGTTTACTTTAAATATGTACAGCTTCTTAATGGTCTCTGTATGGTCACAGGACGGAGACTCTCAATTATTATATAAGCACGTAATAATTATGCACGTAATTGCAAAAATCTGCAGTGTGCAGTACGATTTGAATAGAAGCTTAAAAAACTCGTCTTCAGAAACATTGTCACTGATTAGCTCCTTGTACTGGGAATGATTCGGTATGAGGATTAACCCAAGCTATTAGACTGTGATTTATGTATTTGTACTTCACCAAATCTTCTGGATCCTTGGGTACAGATTAGTGACATGTGCAATACTACTGGTAGTATTTAAGGACCATGGCCTCTGGCTACCCGTTAAGTTCCCTGGGTTCACTGGGAAATGTGCTTGCTATTTTGTTGTAGGCCCCCAAAGTCCTGGAATTTCCGCACAATAAATACGGTTACGTATAGTTAACCCGCATTTAGGGCTGTTCTCTCGAACACAATACAGATACATATAATTAGCTATGTATTTGTATGTACAATGTACACATGGAAGCATGTACATACGCCCAGACATGCATACAATAATTGTGTGTGCAGGCTCAGAAGCTAAAATGTGTATTCCCCGAAAATCATTATCTCGCAGGCTAATTCATACAGTGGAAGTCCCGATGTTGTTCAACACAACAGAAATCCTATACTATAGTCACCCATAGAAATCCAGAGAGTCCTGACAGTCCCAACAAAAACCTAACGGGCCATTAAAGCTCACTTCCTTCGCATTGAAATCTCAACAGAGAGCGGAAGAAGTTGAATCATAAATAACAGGGGGAAAAAATCAATCTGATAAGATACTATCTCTAGTCATTAATTTCTCGGCAGGGTACATACTCTCACAGGGATACAGGAGCCCCCATATGTACATACCTTATAAATATATAGAAAATACAGAAGCATGGACTCAAGCACAATCAACTCATTCAGGTCAATCCCTACACCCTAATACCCCACACACACACACACACACACACACACATACAGAACAAGTGTAAATGCTAATAAAACACGCCATAAAATTACAATAATTAAAACCCACTCCATGTTCCCCCCCCAACACACTTTACTCCCACAGACCTACACTCCACGTACTAATTATAATGACCGCGGGCAATTAATTTCAACACCATGTCCTCATGAATAAAATTCACTTTGTTCTCCCGAACATTTTTTTCCCCCCTATTAATAAGTCAAGTCGTGAGAAAGTGCACTTGCATGTTATTTAAAGTGATTTACGTGTCCATTTTTTCACTCCATTATCTACACCCAACCAGTGGTCTCCTCTCACTGAGACCACCAGCAACCCTACCATGAAAGTTCGCACTTGCTCTTTCCTAAGTACCAATTTCGTTCTCAAATGAATGGGGAACATAAAAATAGGCCTCAAATCCCGGAAAAAATAAATTTCTCATTGAGACACGAAAAATTAATGCTATAAAAGTTACAGCACGCTCAGGCACAAACACACGCATGTACATAAGAAACAATAATTATATAAACGTAATAATTTATATATATACATACATACACCATCATATATTTGAAGGTAGGGAGCCCCTCGACGGAACTAGCTATCATCTCCTGTACAAGACTTTGTAATCAACCATGAGGACTTAATAGGTTAATGGCCCTTATATCATTAGCCATTTGATTTGGAAATGATTCATTACCAACTTATTACTTTCTTCCATTACTGCATCCACCCCTTGGGGTCATCCATTTCTTAGAGACTAATGCTCAAAGCCCACTTCCCCTTCACTATAAAGATGGGGATCCTCATTATACAGTTCCCAAGGACGTACTAGCTATTTTTCGCCCAAAATTTCCAAATACTACTTTGATCATGTAAAAAGAGAAGGAAGGGAACACCGTCAGGAATGAACTAATTCTATTAATTATATATTTTACCATCAAAATAAAAATCCTCACGGGAGTTTCCATCTTTAGATACCAACTGTGAAAAAAAACTTATTTCCTGAAAACCTCATAAATTAATTCCCATTTCCCTTGTATACACGCACAAACACGTCGGAGTATAATGGGAATTATAGAGATGAGAGGGAGCGGAGGTTGAGGTTGAGAGGAAAGGAATTAAAAAATTACTTTAACTCTGCCGGCAGACGATGGTTTCCTTCCCCGGATAAAGTTCATCCACACCAGTGACATGATGATGGAAATATCTCCTCAGCAACTAGTACGTTATGTAGATTAGATCACACTCGTGTAAATTCTTCTTGACTCCTTCCAAATCCTCCTCACAGAGCGGACTCGCTATATCGGACTTGTAATGTATGGAGAGAGATAGAGAGCGTGTACTGTATGTATATGCGACCCAGAATTTATTATATTTTTACGACGGAATTACAAAAATAACCACTTTGAAGAACTCCAATAGGAGCTTCCAAGGCACATCAATCTCTGGCAGTCAATTCCTCTGTACAATTGTGTTCTCAACAAACAAAAAAAAACTCGTACGGTTATATCAGTTTAAGTCAATCTTCCCCGGATACCCTTGATTGCTCACATACAAAAATTACAGCAGAAGGGAAAACATCAATGAGTGATTGATTATCAGCAATGTCAAAAGGATCATTTCCCACTCTTCCTTCCCAAACGTTTACAGGCCCAGTCCCAGTTTTCACTCCCTAGTCATATTGTATGTATATAATCAGCCCCATCAGAGGATAATTACGAGACTGACTAGACTAAATACAATTTGTCGTCTGGTCATCAGACTTAAGAGTGGAGCATGAAAGAAACAAGAGTTAATTTGTTGAAAAACTCAAGACTGGAAGAATGTCCCCACACAAATATGTATGTACATATGTTCATACACAAGTCGTTTGAGTCTGTACACAGTGTTCTTGAGCAAAGTATTTTAATCCTCTGACAAAGGACAAGAAAGACTTGTCATCTCATTTCCAGTAATAACAGTAACAACACAAGTCCTTTCCATCCCAGCCTTTTCACCAGCCTTATTATTGTCATTACGGAAACTGGGAAGAGCATGCCAGTCATGAGAGCAATGTTGATTAACGATCATTGGATGAATAACCCTGTCAGGGATTATGGGGCGTATGTACTCCATGAGGACAACAAAAGGCAGGGTAAACAACAACGGATAAAAATTAATTGTCAACCATAGAAATTCTCAAGTTTCTGTATCATTCGGCACGTAAATCCCATCAACTGTTTATAATCAAGTACTATATAGATAGATACAAAGTACATGAACTGTTTTTACAACCAACACATTGACAATGACAAATTCATAATTATCTTCTAAGGTTTCAAAGAGAAGACAAAACTTGAGCAAGGGAGAGTTCAAAAAGTATAAGTTAACTGACAATTTTTAATGACTCCTGATGTAATGTTTATTTTTATTTATTTTTTTGTAAAATCCCCCATCTTCCATCTCTCACTTCACCATCACCACATCCTCCCTTGGAAAATAAAGACAATTGAAATTGCACATTTATTTTTATTATAGTAACCTGCTGGTAAAATAAAACTTTTTTGAGTTGAGAGGGAGTTCGACCGTAGAAGCGTGTACTGTACTATCTACTACTGTACTAGGACGTCCTCCTAAAATAATAATAAACTGAGAGTCAACCGGAGGAAAAGAATCGGAGAAAAAGTTCCTCAAGGAAGGACGCCTCACATTGCCCCAGAACACACTCACAAATGGAACTGAGCCCTCAGGACTCTGCCGTTAAGTGTTGGAGTCACAGGCAAAATCGGATGATGAAGGTGAAACGAACAGGAAGGATACTTTTAGCCCAGCCATAAAACATGTGCGTCGGCACTTGACAAGTGAACATGAAACGCACCCAAAAGAAATGAATTGGTTATAACTAGGAAGAAGAACCAAGTACAAGTACAAGAGGAATGAGTCCATGGGTGAGCTTAGATATTATACTTACATTATATATACATAGATATGTATATGCACATAGTGTAAGCAGCTCTTCATCTTCCCAGAGAGTCTACCTTCACGAGAATTCTCCTCTCAAGTAAAATTTCCCTTGCAATCCACCCTGTGGTAAGTATAACATATGCAGAACATAATACTTTTCCTATCTATAAATTCCATTAGCTCCGTGTGTTGTTCCCTGTCGGGGAACATAACCCCTAAAATTTACTCACCGGTAAAGTCATGTTTCCCAAAAGAAATAGGATATAGACAATATATGTAGACCCCAAATACTAGTACAAGCATGTATGTATGTATGTATTTGTAACATTGATGCTTAAAATCCCCGAGATTTTAAATGTGCTCAATTATTATTAAACTCACATTCTTCCCATAGAGCCCTATCGTCTCCTTGTATTAATCTCTTCCAAAATAACTTCATACGATATATCCCAAAGCAGGGGGCTTCCTTAACCTTTACACTTACTCCAGTTCAAGTTATCTTTGAGAACAGTATACGACTCAGTCGAAGGTTCTTTTATATATACATAGCCAAAAAAAATTGTTATAGTGCCAACCCGCACGTTAAGTGCTCCTACAGAATTTCCTCAGCTAGCTGTATATACCACACGTTTGGAACTATCTATGTATGTAATTACTTCTATTTATTTCTATACATTAAGTACATTTATACAAAAGCCAAGGCGGGCAGAAAGCTTGTAATCTGCAGACGGGATTGCCAAGAAAAAATAATATTGTACACACCCCTTCCCATGGCGGTACATTAGAAATAACTTATAAGCTGTAACTTCTCAGTCGTAATTCGTCCTACATAATAAAAAAGTCTAGGAAAATATCCTTTCCCTGCATATTTCTATATATACCAAAAGCTCGTGTATCTACATATACCGATAAATAAATAATTACTTCAATCTGCACTGAACCTTCTCTAGATTTAGGATTGAAGATTACACACTTTAAAAACTTACACAATGATTTGAGCCCCGTAATTAAATCAGGTCTATGGGGAACGTCCAATTACTTGACAAACATACTTAATTATTCCAGAGCTTTAGGTAATAATTATAGGTACATCATCCCATAAAAATTCTCATTGAGACTTAACCCTAGAGCTAGCCGGGGATAGTTTAGTAGAAGTTTATACGACACATTTGTTATGTTTGTTTTTCTAACCGGATAATGATCATATTCCAGAACACATAACTTGTAGGCAGTGGCTTACAACTAAAGTCATTTGATCCCTCCACAGTCAGCTCTGATCTCATAGGATGCTATACCCAGAAGACAGGGGACACACCTCCCATTCCACAGACGTAATGGGGATACGACATACATTTGTACATGAATGTACTTAATTTTAAACATAAATATCAAGTCCTACTTCCACACATTTAGCTTGCACATTAATGTACAATCTTACTTATTCCTTCAGCAACAGGCTTATTCCAACATCTTGAAGCAAATAATTCAAAGATGGGATCCCTCAGTCGATACTTTCTCTCTGACGTTACACATCCTTCTGAGTCAACTTCATAAATTATTGTTTGTGTAGCTGCGGTTTATGTGAGTATCTAAGGATAAGTTGAAAATACATAGATAAATAGGCCCAAGATACAATTAGAGTGTTTTATTAAGGCTGGGCTTTATAAGTGGGTGAGAGAGTATGTAGGTGGGGGTAAAAGAACGTTCCCAGGGTAACCGGGTAGGAGGAGGTCGGTTTGAAAAAAATTGAGATTGCCCTATGCAGATGACATGACATGACATAAGAGTTATATAGGAAATTCAAAAACTCCGTTGAGAGGGTTACGGGGGTAGAAATCCCTGCAGTAGCACGATTGCAAATAAAGGGGGACCACCCAAATTTTTTTTACAGTTTTATAGAATATTTTACCCCAACGATCCTGTACACTTAAACACGATATATGGAATTACCTCAATGGATATGAGGACGACTTTAAATATGCGATCAGTACATACATTCTGTATTGCAACTTACAACCCACTGTTGAAACACTTCTCATAATAGTGTGCTCCACATATGTTCCAAGTCTCCCGGTGGTTTGGAAGGAAGATTTTAATAAAGAAATATTAAACCAGTTTTTCAAGTACATCAAACAATTTTGAGGGAGAGGGAAAGAGAGAGAGAGAGAGAAAATGTAATTTCATTACTCTAACCAATTCCTGCTCGTTACGCCCAAAATCCCAAGCAGATTTTGGGTTTGTAAGTAGTGTAAGTACCCATGCATAGATATGAGAAGAGTGAGAGAGAGAGAGAGAGAGAGAGAAGGAGAGAGCCGATTTGAAAACCAATTCTTTCACTTGGTTGCTTGGCAGTATCTTCCCGTAAGAAGGTTCGTGGGTGGTGGGAGCCTTGGGCGAGATTTTCGGCATAAGTGTGTATAACAGCCAGAAGGCACATTTTGAAGTGCTCACACATCTCATCACATCATTCTGATCATTTTGGACAGACAGACAGAGAGAGAGAGAGTTAGAGATAGAGAGAGAGAGAGTGGAGAGAGAAATAGTAAAGAGTATGAGATGGAAGGAGATGAAGAAGATAGATAGATAATCTAACGGCGACGTATAACTTCACCATTCAACTCTTCCACCTGCAAGAGATATGTATAGTTGGGCATCAATTTATCTCCATTTTACTCCTCCGCACCTCCGCACCCTACATACATAGTTGGAGAGAGAAGGGACGATATTACCCGGGGTTTCCTAGTCCATTAAAAGTAAGAAGATAGCCAGTGCCAATAGCTACACCAACTAAAACTAATGGTAATAGACTTTCAGGCAGACGGATCCGAGGGAGAGCTCCTGTCTCTTACAAACCCATCCCATCCCAATGGAAAGTTATAGAAGGGAGAGAGCCGTCGTCCAACGGAAGGGAAAGTCGACACTAAAGGTAAAAACAGACCAGAGAGGAACCCGCCCGTCAATGTCCCTCCAACTCCAAGCATATAACCCCAACATGATAGCCATTACGAGCCAGAGTTTAGGCAATTACGTGAAAATCTCATCAAAAACGTTCTTCAACTATCGAAATCGTTCCGGGTATTTCCGAACACCCAACTGTCCTAACTGCCCCAAACTCCTCTCCCATGTCCAAATAAGAGGAATACACTAACGGCAAAAACTCTCTACAATAAGACACACACGTCTTCTTTCCTCGTGTCCAAACTTCACTGACAGGAGAAAAAATAGTGAGAAAAATGTCACGATCTCCTGCCTCAAGGCTCCTAGCATCTACTCCTCCTATAGAGCCCCATGCATTTTTTTCATACATGTAGAATCTGGATACTACATTGTAGATACATATATAGTTTCTTACAATACACACAAAAGCTAAAAAACCTTGACTCCTCGTCCTCAAACTGGTAACAATTGAGAGCCTGTACGAGCACGAGGGATCGAAATGCCCGCAAGGAAATGATTGTGAGTTTGGAGTTTGACTAGAGCAGACACCTTTGCAAATAGTACAGTTATATCATCACTTCTGTACGTATAGATTACATAGATACATAAGGAAACTATTCAATGCCAGGGACAGTCCGGCAGGGTCATGGGAAGAAGAGGAGCATTTATGGGTTCTTTTGCCCGAAATATATTGATTCCATTGTCCATTGCCCACTCCTTCTTATAATGTTTCCTTGGCACTAAGAGTTATTTGGACTGACCCAGGCTCAGGCTCCGTACCCAAAGCATACATACAAAATCCTCCTATACTGTACGAGGGATTCCTATAGATATAGTACTTACCCAGGGAGATCTCCATCAAGCAGGAAAAGTGTAATGAATCTGGGAAAAGTTCGCTGGAGGAAATTATCCCCCAAATCGAAAGCGTGATTGTGTTTCTCTATGAGTATATATTTTACGTCTATCCTTTTGTCTATTGTGTCGGTATGTCTCCGCAGGACAAACACACAGAGTATGCCTGGTCATTACACACATAAACATCTTTAACGACTGGGCTAGTCCTAGTCCGTAAGGCGAGAAGACATATTGGATCCACGTCACAATGATCTCTCGGTCCTTTCACAACCCACACAATTCTCAGAGGCAAGGAGCACACACTCTGGATGTATGAGAAACCTCATATGAACGTCAACTTTCCCCCAAAGTAAAGTAGAGACCCCTCACACTACTATACTATACATAATCTGAAAGTTCAGCTCTCCATTTCCTTCCTTAACTTTGTTCTTCCCAGTTCATAAATATGTATTTCCTTTCTCATGATTTCCTCTACATTCCTTGAGTCGGAACAAGTACTATTATGGTTTCTGTGACAACACACACAACCTAGATTCCGATGAAGCCCGAAACTATATATAATTTCGTCTGGATTTTCTTTTCTTTTTTTTTTTTTTTGTACAAATGTTCGGAAGAACGTCATCTCATATGATGGTACAAATTGGGAAAAATTAACTATTTTCTATGCGCTCGTAGCTCTGCTCCACTGCCTCCTCTCTCCCGATCCAATCCCATCCTCCTCCTCCATTACGAGGGAAGCAGAAGTGCACTTTGGACAAGGAGACTATCAATCCGAAATATTACAAATTCCTCCCCTTCGGCTCATACTTAACGCCCTGATTATACGCTCCTCGGTATTTGTCAAACCAGCGGAATCAGACAGGACATGAAAAAATACCTTGTAAAAGTTGACAACAATTTATATGAGAGGCACGCTGTGGTGTATTCGACAGGAAGAGTCTCCTTTGACAAAAATCATGAGAGGGGAGAAGACAAATCTAGTTTAAGTTCTATTAAATTTTACCATGCATGTAAGGTAAAACTCTATAGAATCCCAAGCAAACAGGGAGACACACTCTGTCCTACTAATAAAAATAATACTGTGCTGTTAGTTGCTCCACAGGCTTATATCTACTCACATGCTTTAGAACTGCTCCTAAGGTACTGCATACCTTCATCTATAAGCATAATACATTTTATATATGTACATATCTACACCTACGAGCCGTACATTACAGGAATACTCAAGATAACCGTAGGAAAGAAACATATCTAAGAATTTTCTCGTTGATGACATTTACTATTTCCTCGAGCCCGAGCCTCTCTCTCTCTCTCTCTCTCTCCCTAACTCAAGTCCTGTACATACATCATGCTTACAAATGTTCCGAGCTTTCACACTTGTGTAAAATACATGCACAGTCGTTATGTGGAAACTACCACGTAAGCACTTTTACGAGTATGACTACGAGTGCATGGAGGATCCGACTGTGGTACAAATGACGAAAAGTAGCTGGAATAGTAGGGAGCGGGGAGTTGTGAGGGGTATCTTCAGACAGAGCCAGGGCTCTGCATATATGTACATATCTGTACGGAGGCAATGGGAGTAATAGTAAAAGTAAAAGTAGTTCTGTCCTCGCGCGTCTTCAACACTTGCGATAATAATAATATCATCTCCTTTATCCCCATCCACGAGGTACTTACATTTCTTTTAGTTCCTCTACATTCTTACAAAAAGCTATATCGGCCTAGCTACTGGCTTCCATCTACTCTCAGTTGTCCTTCTTCTTCTTCTTCTTCTACTTCTTCACAAGCTCCTGGAAAAACTCCCCTTTCGGAGGAATTACATATATAATGCCACATAATATTACAAACTGCACCCAGTCCATGTAGTAAGTTCAAAGCCCATATATTACTCCCCTATATATTTCCCTTGCACAAAGGGACGAACAACTGAGGGAGTTTAACATATTATTTCTCACAATCTCACTAATATGACACCTTGCTCCAGAGAGGTACAATCAGGGCTTGGGCTTGTACAAGCCTCTACTATACTTGGATCTATATAATTATGTACATATACGTGCATAGTTTACTGGTTCCCTTACAAAACTTCCCTCCGTATGTATATGGACGTGGATGGAGACCGTTGAAAGAACTGGCATTCACTGGTGAAAAGTATGAGTCTGCATGTCGAGATCCTTATCGTAATAAGCGCCCCACTTTTAAACTTCGCATAAAATCCCCAAGAATTTCAACAACCAATGTTACCATGAATGAGACAGAGAATGAGGAAAGCGGTGAGCAGTGTCGGGAGCGAAGATGTACTTATGCTAGAGAGAAAGAGAGGGAGAGAGAGAGAGAGAGAAAGAGAGAGAGAGAGAGAGAGAGAGAGAGAGAGAGAGAGAGAGAGAGAGACAGTTACAGTATTCCAAAAGAATTTCAAAGTTCAACAAGAAATCCCTAATCCTGTGATGAGTAGCTGGATACTATACCGGCTCACTCCTCACAATAAAAAGAAAGTACATTTATATATAAGTAAGTTTCATTGATATATATTTGTAATTACTTATACACACGTGCTTATCTATGCATCCCGAAATTTTCATATGTAATTACGTATTAAGTCTTATAAAGGGACCTACTAATTTTAAGTAAGGGCTGGTCTTATTATGAGGGAAGATGCCGAAACCATTTAAAAGATAGAGGAAGGATATGAACTAAAACTTGAGGAACAATGGCTCACTTGATATTGTACAATTCTGAAAGTAATTTGTCTCGTTTTGTCTCTCGCACTCTACAATTTCCAGCAAATGCATGGAGTAGATATGTAACATTCACAAAACCAAGGAGGATGGCAAAATTAAAGTAACAAGTTCAGAAACCAGTCTCATTACACACACCGTATCTCCCTCCCTCCCTCCCTCCCCTCATTAAAGAAAGTGCAGTCATGCTGACTGTACTGACACAAGTGATATCCCTGCAATTTAACGCTCATGAGCTCCCTTTAGTTTAGGTAGCAAGTGGGAGGACTGGGTTTCATAAAGGTCCTCTCGGGCCCACGTAATGAAGCTTATTTCAAAACCACGAGTGACTATATCAATTGTAAATTTAGATATACACACGTGAATATAATTAGATATACTTACTTCATTAAAAAGGAAATATTAAAGTAATTCCAGTTGCTATAGGATTTTTCATGTGAAATGTAGAGAATAAAAATATTAACAATAAATGTGTATATATAGCTACTACAACTCCTGCTAATTTCATTTCATCAAAGTTTCTCATAGGAATTAGTTTATTTCCAGAATGCTCGAATCCACCCACACACACACACACATACACACAGGGAAACTGGTAACTGTAACTAACACTGGTTTCCTGCTGATCCTCCCCGGTTTTAGGACCGGTACTTATTAGCCACATAAATTCTCAAGTATTTCCCAGAATCTCAATGAAGGAGACTGGTGGGTGGCTGGAACAGTTCTGAACTGAGATGAAGTATCAGGAACAGTATCTGCATAGTTACGCAATGAGAATTTCCCATAGCGTTCCCGTCTGAGTATAATATGCTCTTGGAAATTAACAAGTTAACTTATAAATTCAGTGTGTAGGAAGCAGAAGGGAGCTCTCCTACTTATCATCTTAAGAACATGAGGATTGGGTTCAGGAATGATACTCTGAACTTACGAATCAACTTATATTATTAGGATGGTTCCCGAAACAAACAAACAAACAAATTCCTCCTAGGATATGGTCTCATTCAAAATTATGATTCATGATCCGCTCTCAAAGTACCCGAAGGAATTAAATTAAAGCCTCTACCCCCAGAGTCAGTACGTATCTAATTATGCATTCTCAAGCAGTTACATTTCCCAGGGATAACCGTACCGATAAACATTTCCGTTACACTCCTTCCGAACAATCATCTTGCTCCAAAACTAACAAACAAAGCATTCTTCAAGTTCAAGTAATTCCAGAAACAGGACAGCTTGAAACTCCGAAAACAATGTCTATTGAATTATTTAAACAACATATGAGATAATATTCAGACCCGAAATTCTTCCTGGACAGGTGTAAAAAATTAATTTAAATCAATCTAATTTTACAAGGGTGTAAAGCTACATGTGCGAAAACATCCCAGAGGAGTATCAATCCCTGTGTATAAAATTCTAGAAACGCAATAATTATATCAACCTCATCAATTTCAAGGTTAAATATTTTCACACTTGAACATTCCTATGAATAAAAAGGATTTTCCTGTAGGTACATACTTGCACACATGGCTATAATTTAGTATGCATTTTTACTAACAAAACCTCCTCCGGATTAGTCAGATGTTATTACTCAAAACTAATATGGCTATTACGTGAACGAAGAGTAGTATAGGTATGAGAGGGGAGAATCTGGAGGTGCGTTGTAGTAGTGAGGGAAAAGGAGCTATATTTATTTTCGATATGACGAAGAAGTTCTAGTTTTAATAATAAATTGCGCAGACTAGTGAGAGAGAGAGAGAGAGAGAAGCTCGACTGGGAAGGAATTCACTTGCTTTTATGAAGGCCTTGATTGAAAGTGAAGAATAAGCTAAATCCCTCTTAGGTAAAACTTACGTTTGGTTGAGTACATAATTGAATTTGCATATTTCATATATTTCTCAAATGCAAATTTCCAGGATACGACGACAACATGGAGAATCACATGCTTCCAGTGATGAGTCACTAGACTCAGCTCAGGAGTAGTAGAGAACCGTACTACTGGATTCTAGTAGAGCCAAATGTAGTAGTCTACATATGAGAGAGTGAGAGAGTATTGCTCAAACCAAGCATGGTAACATCCGGATGGAACAATCAACTCTGGCGTAATCATAGCTTCCAGCTTATAAGTTCATTGAAAGTGTCTACCTATACGTGAATACCTACCGCATCGGTCTCTCATCGTCATCCTCCTCCACAACAGCCATCCCACTCCAGAAGATCCTCCGTCCGTTGTAATACTCATGTAGATGAGAATTTATAGAATATAATTATACATAAATACATATGAAGCCACGCAGTCCTCTACTATGTACATCCAATCACAAATACCGTAATCACTTTGTAGTACAATCATAGACCCCGTATATCCTACACACTTCCCCGGAATCTCCTTGTCGAAGCCTATTTATACTCCCTATATCCCCCTAAGGCATATACGCTACAAGAAGTTACATAATTCCATGTTATGGCTCCCCAAGACCATGTGCATGCATATCTAGATATACATAGGAACGCATTTGAAATAAATACTGTCTCTATCTCCTGATTTCATACTCCGGAGCAGGAGCTCGGGGTTATAATCATCAGATACACTCCCTCTCTCAACTCTCTCTCTCTCTCTCTCTCTCTCTCTCTCTCTCTCTCTCTCTCTCTCTCCAGCCGAAGCCAGTGGAGCACTTGCTTAATTTCTCATTCTAATAAATTTCTGATTCCGCCCTATAAAAACGTCAAGGTAAAGGGTACTAATATAGGGATAGGAACAAGACCCTCGAACATGTTTGAAAACTACTCAAGCATTTCATCTTTTGCACAAAAGATGTACTCCAAATAATTTTCTTTAATGAAAACCTGCGCGGCAGGGCAAATCAAGCCAGAGCTTCTCCAAGGATCTGTAGCAACACTAACTGTAATTTACATCATAAAAGACCCGACTCACAGCCAGAGCTTCAGTTCGGGCTTACACACACACACACACTACCGTAACAAAACCCCATGGAGGAGTGTGTGTGAGAAATAAAGATACGGGGAAGAAGAAAGCAAAGCTGAGGATGCATAGATACATATGCATGAGAGAGAGAGAGAGAGTGAAAGAGTAAATTCAGTCAAACTGGAGGAGAGAAACTTAACTGGAAAAGACAGTCTCTATTAATGTGACAATAGGATGAATCCAGTATACTCAAGGACAGTAGCCTCCAGGCAAATCCAGAAAGTCCATATGTCTACTTGTGTTTGGTTATGTGTGTCTGCGGTACAAAAAAAAACCTCTTTCCTCCTTCCAAATACATTGCTCCCCCTTCACTCTTATTGCAATTTATGCATCTATTACTGCCTACATCCAATGTGACAGATGAATGGGCAGAGCTGTGACAATTTTCATGATTATTCACCACACATGTCATAGGGTATAAGTATCTACTAGTAATACAGACACTCCTAAGGAACTACTAGTAACACATACACACACACACACACACGCAAACACGTCCTCAAAACAACAAAAGCGAGCAACGAACACGCCACCCGCACTTACTCCTTTCCTCAACTTCGAGATGAAGACATCAAAGAAGATCCGAATTAGCTATTTGATTTCTACAGGGTAGAATTTACTACTTAAGCAGTCCTCCAGCATATGTATAGACCGCAGAGATGTAATTATGTACATACTCTTCTCAATGTGTGGATGATTTTGTAACTTTAAAATCTAACCAGCATTCATGCATCACTTTCAAGTGAGTATTTATCTGTAAATATATTTCTCATCTGAAAGTTGAGCATGTCCTTAATTTATAGAGGCATGTAAAACAGGATCTTTCCAGGGAAACAAGCTCTACAGAGAGTTATAAGAAGTCACGTGGAAATACACATGTAGGTTGTGTAATTTTGTCGTATGCCATCTCTCAGCAGTAATTTTGCACTCGACAATATGGGAACTGGCTCAGTGGAGTAAGATCAGTAGTAAACATTATAATGACGGGGAAAGGAATAAGCACCAAGAGATGAGATAGGCATCAGGGAGGGAGACAGCCTGTATAGGAAAAAAAACTACACGTATATACATAAGTACAGTATATACATACATGCACACAGAGGGAGAACGACAGTTAGTCAGAGTAAAAAAAAAAGAAAATCGAAAATAAATGCAATCGTTTCTTATTCCCTTCCCAATTTCATTTTGATATTATTACCTAGACATAAATGGGAAAAAATACTGATGGCGTGGGAATTGAGAATTCCAAATTCGACAACAGTTACGAACAGCTACGGGGCATGTTCAATAAAGAAAGGGAAAAAAACGAGTTGACTCAACCTGAATGTTTCCACATTGGTTTTACAACGCTGGGCCATATTTTCAAAGAGTTTACCCAAGTATAACTCATGTACATGTGTAGATGAGGATCTATATATATACAGTAATGATATATTTTCTCAAGTGTACTCTATACTCAACCCCAAGGAAGGATCCTGAGCTGGTGTAACAAGGGACGTGTGCTATACAGAGAGAGAGAGAGAGAGAGAGAGACGATCTTCATGCCATTTCATGTACTACATCTGTGGGAAAAGAGTCTGAATGAGTGGAACTAGTATGGAATGACATAGGAAACATTTTGTACTTATGTATGTTTGCAAGTTGGAAGATTCGCACAAATTCAATGACTCCGATTCAACGGATGAAAAAAGATGGGCATAAAAACCGAAGAAAGAGAGTAGACAGCTAGGGAAGAACTAAAGACTGTGAAAAGAGAGGAAAGGAGATTGGAGTGAAGCGACGGCAGGAATATGATTTATGAAATGACACACACATCTCTCCCATTGATTCACTTTTTCACAATCTGGAAACATCCTATTATGATTATAGTCATCTTAAAATGTCATTCCACTATGAGAAATTCTAATGATAAATACGATTATGTGAGATATCATTAGATACAGGAAAGTTTCCAATAGTTATCCATATCTCATTCAAGTCCCTCATTCATCATTAATTTCCTCCCTGTAACTCTCCCAGTCAAATGAAAAACAATCTAATTCTTGTAAATATCTTTCTTGTGGAAACTCCCTCCCAAAAATGACAAACAATGTGCATAGAAATGACAAAACTTTTTTTACATTTTTTTTACTATTAAAATGTAATTATTCATGAATTCCACTCAGTTTTATATTCCTCATGATGATCTAGATATTCAAAGATTGTCTTCCAGAAAACAGATGTAACAACAGCACACATTTCTACCCCAGTACGTTTAGGTTGGGGTAGTCCAAAGGGAAGTTAAATTTGTACTTTGAGTGCATATGTGTACGTATGTATCTATGTACATATGTGCATATGATTATTACAGACAGCCAGAGCCTCAGAGAAACTTCCGCACGATATAAATCTCCTCTCAGCATTTTTCTCTAAGGTTCATTACTATAACATCTGACATTTTGCAGTGACTGAGAGGGCAGGTGCTCACAGTCTCATTATGGATCAGTCAACGTCAACGACTAACAAATATTTTCATTTCCACGCCGTGAAACTTCCCATAAATATAGAAGCCTATGCTCTCATGTACGCCCGAGTTGATATCCTGTAAGTGCACAAGTAGATACATATCTGTATCTATAGATAAGTGGATTTTATTGCTTTAAATTCCTCCGACTCTTCTGATCATAAAACTCCAACTCCTGCCTTCCATTCAACAGGGGCGAACCGAACCGAGGAGAAACATGGCGAGAACACCATTGTAGAACCATGGAGAGAACCTGCTACTTACATCCAGCTATACAGCTGTAATAATTGTAAGTATCTATCTATTTACATACAAGCGAAACAAAAATAAAATCATTTTGGTTCACCCGCATCCGAAACATCAAGTTGTGACCAGGGCCCAACGTACACACAATCTATTAGTAAATGAAGCGTACGCAATTTCTAAAGTTACACCACCCCTGTAGAGTCACTACTGTTCCTGACATTCGAAGGCATGCACATCTTTCAAATTACAATCTCTTTATTTTTTTCCCCCATCCAAAATACAAAACTCATAAAAAACCAGTTGGTAGTCGTAACTCCCAACAAGTTCCCTTTTGAAACTACAGACACAACAAACAAGGGGAAACATGCCTCGACATTGTAGTACACAATGTAAACTCAAGCTAAGAATCCAACTAGATACATGAATGCCTCAATTTTTTCTACTCGTAACAAATAGATATTTGTAGTACATAATAAAAATAGCCAGGGCAAAATTATTCCAACAATTTCCTAATTAGCGTAAGATAATTGGTCTGGTTCTGGTATGATCCTTGACGAAAGAAGTTTTTTCCTGCTTAAACCTCTGCTGTTGTTTTTTTTTCTGTTGTTGATGCAAAAATCTGATACTAATATCAGATTTATGTGTGTACATTATCCGAAGTATCTAATTATGTGTGTAAGGTAAGGAGGGGACTGATGGTGAGTTATGTACGAAATTATATCCATTACACACACTTGTCTTGGATATGGACCCCGAAACTTAATTAGAATGTCAAAGGAGTCTTCCAATTGCGGGATTGGTTTTGAGGATGAGGCTACCGTCATGCTAGAAACATGTTCAAACAAAAGAAAGCTACTATACGTTAAACATCATGGGGCTAACCTGTTGACACAGTTCAAATGGGTTTGGACTCATGCCGCTCCCATCCCCACCGCTCATGTTGTTTATACTCATATCGGTGGTTGACAGTGATGGAGCTACGCTCTTATCCGTCGTATCATCGCTGCTTCCGCTGTTGAGAAAAGAAACAAAACCGACATATGCATTAAAGGCAAATATTTAAAAAAAAAAATAGTACACTGTATATTACCACACACACAATCAATACTCTCTCACTGGGGTTATGCAAGGTTATAAAAACACATTATTTCCTCGTACAGTTCTTCCTTCCACACTACTCTACTACTGTATACTGTATACCCCTTGTATGGGCTAAGAAACCATCAAAGTATTGGAATATCCCCTAGGAGATGCTTTTACCTCAAAATAAATCATCTAAAAAGTAATTGCGAACGTCTTGGAAGATTAAACCTTAAATAAAATTGTCAAGCCCCGCTGTAGGAGAGCGGCCGGGTCCAAAGGTAGATATAGGCAGAACTGGAATATTTGATTACTGTGATGGAAGTTTACCTCTTGAGAGAAAATAGATTTCTTCGAATCAACTTCTTAACTGGGGGAAATACATGAGTGGATTCCCAACTCAAGATTGTCAAGGCTTAATATGAGACAAGTCACTTTTCCTTCCAGACAAGGCTGGAGTAAATAGTTTGGCCAAGAGGTAATAACTACTCACAATTGCATGCCAGGCATGACATGTAAGTTTCTCCTACAACTAACTATGTACAGTATATACGAGAGCAGAGTCCTACCAAGAGCTAACTTCCAAACTAGTGGTGAGATGATAATAGTAGACAGCTCTCAAAGAGTCTAAATATTTTACAAACATAAACCTTCAAATCCTTCCATCCTCACTATATATTCTGCAACTACACAGAAGTGTAGTGTGCTCAATTGCTCAACTTATACATATACAAATAGATGAGGCTACGGAGATAATACACATTAGCATATCCATGACTGATACCAGAAGTATAAACAGGGCATGAAACCTCAGTACTAGACACAGACCAAATGGCTCTCACTCTGAGTGACTTACTGTTCCCATATAGTAGTTGTATTCTGGGGATGCAATAATATGCAGTGGATCCATAGGATGGGGATAGGAAATCAAATAAAGATATCCACACGTCCATTAGTAATCAAGTGTAAATCTATCATTAATAGGATCGATGGGAAAAGTCAGTCCATTCATATCAGCCTTTCCTGAATACGCCCTTACAGTACTGTGTATATGTAGATATGTATATATGCACAGTCCCAGTTAGTTCACACAGCAGGTGTAAGTTTTCTATGGAAACCCAACACACACAAGTTTCGCATGATTCCAACTTATTTCGAAGGTATATCCCAAATAATAGTACCTATATAAATATATATGTCTATGGAGTTGAGTAACAAAAATATATATAGTCCTTGTTAGTATGTATGCATACTACCCGAACAGACGAAATCTTTCCAAATTAACTTGACTGTGAAAACAGAATGAGGATCTACTTTGTTTTCGGGTAATAAAACACGGCACAGAGGGTGTAGTAAATATAGGAGGCTCATATTATGTGCTGATGTATGTATCCTCCATTTATTGCACACATATACATACATCCATGTGTGTATGTATGGACCTGACTCCTTATACCATAAGTAAATAATACGGACATTCTGCCCCAGCCCTAATCACGTGTGCCTCATGCTTATCAATTCCCAAGTTTTCTAAACTTTCGGAAATTTATTTCTTTCACATGTATTTGCATGTGAGTATGCGTATGTATATGAATAGAGAGAGACAGAGAGAGTGAGAGAGAGAGAGAAATGTAAAAGCACATACAAGGACTAGGATTGGCAATGTCAACAAATGCAGTCCCGGATGTTACCACTGGTAACTTACCAGTTACCATTGAATCCGGCCTGGTACAAATCAGCAGTAGTTTATACCACTGAATTTTTCTTTCCCATTTACCATTGAAATTACCCACATATTTACTCATGCAGAAAGGTAAACTTTTACCATCTCAACTTGGTTCCTCCTGTATCTGATGCTCATTGTGACATCCCATATGATCCTATTACTATCTTTGTGTAGATGTCGGAAACTTTTATCCCAATCTTTTTCTGACACAAGGAAATTGACATTTGCAAATGGATTTGACAACAAAATCGACTTTATTTCCCTCGTCTTTCCCCCGTCAACTTACTTCTCTTTCTCCATCTCCATATGTGAATAATACTTTGGCAGGGGGGAAAAACAAAACTTGGCAAGTATACAGGATTCAAAAATATTATTCAAAACAAATAGATTTTAGCCTTGCCCCTTTAAGGGCTTGAGCCAGTATTGATTCCACTTGTCGTGTCTGTCGTGTGCCAGTTCATAAAATCAAAACACCTGGAGATGAACATGTAATAAGCTTACTATGTCAATTATAAAATCTATATTCAGACGAACTGATTTAAACTACTTTCAACTATTAGTCGACCCAAATATATTAGTTTACCAGCTATATGTACGTATGTTTAAAGCACTACCTTTGCAAGGAACAGCGGAGTAAGACTCCCAATCCTCGTGGGTATTTTCTCATTGAAACTATTTTTACTCATTAAAAAGTGAAAGAGCTGAAAATGAGTTACATAAATGTGAGGTCCATGTATATGTAACCTGACAAATTTTCGTGTTGGTAAAGATGCCAACGGATACATTTCAGCAAATGCAGGCTGACAGTGTCGTCACTCAAGACGAATGCTCCCCTAACAATAAGAGGCAAGACTTCACATCTGCAAATAATTTTCCAACAGCACAAATGAATAACTGGAAAACAATTTGGGGGAAACAATGTGAGTACCTCCACGTGCTGACATTTTAGGGGAGTCCTGTTGTTATTTTAAGTTTCATGTATTGTTCTCCTTTCCTCCGAAACGATTTGGAGGTGTCGGCTTTATGGCTTCTTATTCCACAAATTATTCTAGGATAGAGATGATGCACCCCTAAAGATTGTTTGCACGTGAGGGAAAGAAATAATCTCTGCTATTTCATGGCTAAGGACGTAACCTTGTAAATTATGCATCACTAGCATCACACAATCAAATCCAAAGTTCCTCGTGGAGAAACAATGAGTTTTCAGTTAAATCAAAGTGTCGGAGTGGAAGTACTCAAGAATGGAAACTACAAGCAAATGTTCTCCCCTTCTTAATACTATACAAACCATTCCTACTACAGTACAATACTATAGCAGGGGCAAAGGATGTCTCAGACCAGATCTCTCTATATGTGGTGTCACCTCAAATGTTATCTTTAGATTGAAGGGCAACTAAATATTGAAGTGGTGTTTTGAGTAATAAAATCAAAATTTTACGATTTTTTTTCCCAGGCGGAATTTTAAAACTAGGAACTTTTTTTACCCACATCCAATGCATTCATCAGACTCATCCCAAAAGAGCAGCTCAAGTAATTCACATATGTTTGAGTGACAAGAGCAGAGAGCATTGGAGGAGTCTCAGCGGAATCACTTGCAAAATGGGAATCTCTGAGTCGTCCCGTCTCACTTGAACATTGCTCACTGTCAATGCCTTTATGTTATGAAACAGATTCAGGGGAAGACAGGTGCAGATGCAAATACACATAAGTTGGGTTGGACGTCATCATACGTCAGCTTTACGTTCCCATGGAGACTTCTTATTAAATGTGTATTTATATTTGCATATGTATTGGGTTCTGTGTACTCATTTCCTCCGTATATTCGTATCTACACACATGGGTATATGACATATGATTCATAACCTTTGTGCTGGGCTCCTACTTGGGCGAGGATAAATCATAGGCCATAGGAGAGGATCTTTTATTCCGTTGTCTCCTCCATTGCCCTTACATACTTTCTTCTTCTAGCCATAGGGCTACGAAACAAAGTCAATAGCAGGATTTAATAACTCTGTCCGTAGAAGCCCGCCTGGCATAAATAATGATGGAAATTAGCGTTCCCCACAGGAAAATTCAGAGAAATCCAAAAGCTGGGAAGAAAAGAAAGAAGTTATTCTAATTGCAAAACAAAACGGGATAAATTAGTCACTATACCCAACTATTACCCTGCCTTTTAAGTTCCCTTTTAAATTCTGGAGTTATCTGGAAATGAAAATGGTAAAAGACCATTTGAGTGTCTTGAATTAGTTGGTCTCCTTAAACGAGCTAATGAATTTGTCTCGAGTTTAGAATCCCAATGATTCTCAAAGCTGGGTTTCCTATATAGATATATAATCCTATAGTCCTAGCCCACAACCCGGAATAAGCGCTTATCCCCACACAACTCCAAACAGTTTCTTGCAGACACCACTTTTAGTACTACACAGGAGGGTAGTAGCAAGGTCTCTCTCTCTCTCTCTCTCTGGTCCTGCCTCAGCCTCTACGTACATACATACATACATATCCATACCCGATGTAAACCACACAAGAAGATTTGAATGGGTTCCCGAATTGGCCTCTACCCAAATGACTCGACGAGCCCTTGGGAGTGCTTCAAATTGAATAAAAGTTTCACCACAATTCCCATCTTTGACAATAAACTATAAAGCCGCAAATGTCTCGTACACTCGTCCAGTCCCAACTCTTAGCCCCAAAAATATACTTGGTTTTATCCTTATCCCCCATTAAATCCAAGCCAATATTCCACAGCCTACTTATGAATAAAGTCCTAGAGTGGCCTATCCTTAGTCTGCACTCTCATGTGGTAAATAAAACATATCCCTTGTGAAATTCTTATCTCCGGAATCCCCACACAGGCATATATGTACATACGTATCTATTGTACATACGGTTCCAGGTTCTCTCTACAACTGCCCAGAACCTCATAATAATGGGCCAGTTCCCAAGCCCTGGTGATTAGTATACATATGACAAACTATTTCAGGAGAGAATGTCTTAAGTGGAAATTAAAACTTCAAAAACATTTTCTCTCCTTTCGGTCCTCTGTCCCAGAGAGTCGTCCCTCTCGGGTGGATACTGTTCTTTACGGTCCTGGTAGTAAATTCTAGGGAAGTTATAACTACTACCTCTGATCCACTCCTTCATAAGCTCCAGGATTTCCGGGATAGGTCTACTTACTACAACAACCTCCGCACTAAACTCTGCGGCGGAAAGACATCAGGAATTCCCATGATGGTCAATAGGCTCCCGCAAAACTTGGAATGTATTACTTTTCATTGTGCTCATACATATATACATATAAATACATATAAATATAGGTATAATTATATATATCTAATACAGTGTAGTATCCCCTACACACTTGCGAAGTAACTACACACATTTATTTCCTTACTCTATATTCCGGAGGGATACCTATGGTAGGTTTACAGATCCTATTCCTTATACGAGGTAAGTGCCAGGGGAAGTGTAGAAATGTTCTGCTGTCTATGCTATAACTTTGGAGTTACAAGAGTACCACATTATAGGAGCCAGATATTTGCTAAACGTGTAAGTATACTACATTGGGTGCAACCTATGTCAGACCAAGTTCAAAGTTCCTCTGAACATTGTACACCGTCGTGCATAGTTATCTGAGATGGTTCATAATAGTAGTGGATCTATTTACAAATGTAACATTAGGTCCCCCTGCATTATTGAGTATGTATGCTCGTACTATAGGACAGTGTAATCCCTTATGTGTAGAGACAAACGGCTACAGAACACATGGAAACAAACGTTATGCAAGTCTTGGAAAGCCTTAATTTAATAACACATAAGGAGCCTCTCCTCCTCTAGAATTATTGGATCAAATGCAGCTGGATAGTCACGTCCAAAGGATTCCAGATGAACTTGCATAATACATAAGTGTACACTGAATTACACAGGAGGACTCCGATTCCTTCCATGCATTTACTCATGTGATCATTGTGTATTATACAGGACGACGACGGTGAGACAGTCACTAGCGGAAAGTCTCAAGTTAAGCTGGAAGTGGAACACGCACACAGACACAGACACAGGAGACAATCCTACTGAGAATTCGCTCGGGTATTTTAAAATCCTCCACCATTCCTCAAAGTATAAGGACAACGGGACGAGTCCTAGAGACAGTAGTATAAAAACAGAGTCAACCTGCTCCATCCTCCCACATCCCGCAAGAGATAGCTCTATATACAGGGAGCATCCAAGGAAATAAGAATTTGTCGCAACATTTACTCCATATTTTCACCCAGGAAATGGTTTGTAAATTTCCATGCTCAACACGGTAAAGTCATATTTGTGTACAAGGAGAGAGAGAGAGAGAGAGAGAGAGAGTCAAATCACAACAATATGTTTACAAGCAATCTCCTATCTTTTGGCTCCGTGCTTGAACGAGCAAGAACTGCATTCTCACATCCAAGGATGTTTTCTGGAAGCATATTTCTAAATCTTAATGATTTATGAGCATTTGCCATTATGAACCAAGCTGTGGCTTGGAAGTTAACCCAGATTGATATGAATCTGGCTAAACAAAGTAGTAAAATATTCCTAAGAAAATTCTTCTGGCAGACTAAATACATACATAGATCCGATCCTTTGGGAACACTTAAAAAAAGCATCCTTTTGCGGTAAATCAAAGCAAATCCCTATACTGTAATATATAAATCAAGGAATATTCAATAAAGTTTTTGTAACTTGTCTTTTAACATGGGCTTTGGGAATTATTGACTACTGTATTTTAACACCAGGTTTGTATGAACGTATGAAAAAAGGCATTTCACGGTTACCATCAGGGATTGCATAAACTCCGTCAAGATTTCAAAAATGGGGAATCTGAGAGAGTTGTGAGAAATAAAAACAGAACCCACCTGTCGGTGGGAGTGTCGGAGATAGTTTGGGTGGAATCGTCACTCCCGACTGAATTCAGTGACTGGCACTGGTTATTCCGACTCTTCTTCGACGCTTCCCACTCCTCTCGAACGGCATCTTGAATACGTTTTTGAAGTTCCCGAACTCGCTGTCGTTCCTGCTCCAGCATTTGCACGCCTACATGAGACCAACAAAGAAACTCTTTGGAACTTGAGCCTTCGCATCCTTCCAACAACAACTCATTCATAGATCATTCAGGAAGGGAACATTGTAAAATACAGGGACACGTCAACACATACAAAACAGGTATAAATACAAACCGTACAGGACTCCATCATCCACTGCTACAGAAAAACCCAGACTTAAACTGTCTACATAATTTTAATAGCTATTTTACTACGTATTTTCAATTTAACAAGTCAAAATTTAGTACATACGGGAAAAAAACTAAGTCGGAGATATACATAATTATCTGAGCTTGCATTTCGATAAATTTTGTAGGACATGTACTCAGGGGGAATGCAAGATGAAGCGGAAATATTGGATTGGCATGAACAATTGCGTCAAGCCTTAAATTTTAATGTATCTGAGTAGTAATTGGACACGATCCATCAAATTTATATACATTCTGTGTACTGGCACTAATTTAACTGAACTCAGCTCAACTATGACACTATATGAGCTGAATATGAGAAATCATTTTGTTTTATGAGGGTCTCCGTGTGCACGCTCACGCATGATCATTACAGGATCCCAAAGCAACTGCTGGAGTTGACCCTGATACAGTAAATTTCCAAAAGCAACAAAATAATTAGCATTCATAAAAGAAACTACTCTCAACTCTAGTGAGTCTATTAAAACTAACCTGCCCAATGGAAAATTTACTGATATATGTACTCGTTCCGAGCAGGAGTGGGGCTTTGCCAAGAAGTAAAATTACGTGAACGGATTAATTACTAGTTTTTCCTTGAACCCAGATTCCCTACTGAGCTTAAAGAAGTCCATACTATTTTAAAGCTTTTACTGCTTTTCTTTCAGACCGCCCTCCCCAAATGTTTCCAGTACGACTCCTGACTTTAAATTAATCAAAATAGCGTTAAGGGATAGTAAATCTCTCTGGGCGTCAACACTGTTTGAAGTCTCTAACATTTCTTTTTCCTAAACGTAAGGATGTGCAAAAAAAAATAGCTGACAACTTTAGATTCCTTTGAAGTTGAACGAAGTACTATGTAGATGATGAAAGTAGTGTAGGATTACTGAAGTTACATTAAAAAAAAAATAGTATGATGGCATCCGTTCAAAAAATCTTTCAAGCTCCTTTTACTTCTTGAATTTCTTCAAGGTATCTACTTTGAGCAGGAAATAGTATGGAGAGGGATCAATTTTGACGATACGACTCAAGTCCGTGTAGGTTCCTTGTTAGCGGGTCTTAGTTACAGTTGGAGCACACACGTACAATTAAATTTGTTAACACTATAGATCTTTCAATGTATTTACATGTACCAGGCATTTACTTATATATAGACACACAAACACACACACACATATATGGATAGAGGAGCATCCATTAAGAAAATTGTAGATGCTGACCTTGTTCGTTAAGAAGAAATTCCCGGTTCCGTTCAATTTCCCTCAAAGTCTCGCAAGTTTTGGCTCCCATTGTCCCCATTCGTGGGTCAATGGGAGACCTGGACTTGATCCTTTCAATCCGGATAGCATCATCGGTGCTGGAGTTAAACAAAGACAAGCTCCGAAGTTTCTCTTCCAGCTCCGTGTTTTTCGTCTAAGAGAAATATATCAAATACGTAATGCATTAGTTGCAACATCTTTCACCAAAAAGAAAAAAATCTTCCTTAGATTTAGTAATCAGTGCTATACATATTGGGACCCCTCGAATAGTACTATAATTCAATTCTGTAACATTTAATCTCGATTATTATTTTTTATTAGGTAACTTAATCTTCCATAATCTTTGATCTTCAAATTCAAGCTCCAACAATATTTCAGAATAGCACTCGTGTCATACGTCTTATCCCACATTTATCTAATTGTGAAAGATAGAATTTTAAAAGTTAAAAATTGTTGCTCCGTATATGTAGATATTACAGATACGTAGGAATATACAGTACACTGAAAAAAGTGCATATGTATAGTTATGGCCGGATTGTACCTGTTGAGCTGGTATTTACAGCATGAGCTTATTTTTAAATTTAGATCATCAAAAGGGGGCGCCGAATCACCAATGATTTCCCAGCACACCATGAAATTATGCTCCATCAAGAAATATGAGTTACGTTTTAAAACAACCGAAAAAAATCCTATCAATAATCAAGATATGCATCCCTTGAACAAGCTTTAGATTATGAAATGTCAGACACAGCTTAATATAGCGTCAAAATATTTTTTCACTTGGAAGTGGCGATAAAAAATAAGAGATTAAATGTTATATGTAAAGGAACATTACATCTTCAAGCCCTTCTTGAATGCTATGAGCCATTACGGTTAATATTTCATCACAGTCACTTCTTTGCAAAATGTAGGCTTCCTAAGCTTCCTGTATAATAGAACGGCAGAACCAACAAAGGTCAACTGAATATATGTAGCAAATTCAATAAGGGTTTGAAGATACTAAAAGCTATTTTTATTTAAAAAGACGATCACAACAGCTCCTTCATATTTAGATACTCAAATCTGTATGTATATAGTACATCCCCGCTGCTATGTTATTGACGTGCCGCAGAGACATTCCCACCGAAGTATCAAATGTCACGTCATAATTAACCGTGATCCTGATGCTAAATAGTGTTTACGAAGGACGACCAAGTTCATAAAATCTAATTTGTCCTTGATTCTCTGACGGAAATCCCATCGTCCTGATTTTAATAGCGATGATATATGCGCCAATGATCCTTCAAGTCTTTATTTATAAGTTAATATCATAATAAACCCGACGGACTTACATCTTCATTATCCGAGAGCGCATCCCCCGAATCAGGAATTTGTAATAAATTATCGTCTAGCCGTATGGACTCCCGTGCCTGTAAAAAAGAGAACATAGGAAATCAAATACGCATGAAAAATAAATAAAAATATCAAGCACTATTTTTCCGTAAGTGATAAACTTAACAATATTTATAACAACATTTTATGCATTCATTCATAGGTTTGGAAAAATTAAAGGACGAGAATCCCTCTCCATCAACACGATTTCCGAACTGAGTTTTGGCATCCTCTAACGTGATAACGGAGCAGTAGGGAAACCTCTGACTTCAAAAAATACAGATTGGATGCGTGGCGGGTGCTTCTGCAGAAACCTTGGACTCCCCGATCATTTTGAAAGGAAAGCCCATATATATGTACCATTAAAATTTCCAACTGATTTCATCAAAAGAGTACAACTGTTGTGTTGTTACATTTGCTAAAAATACATTTATTTGAAATGTCAAAGGTTCCCTACAAAAATATTGTATGGAGGAAATTTTCTCCAGAATAAAAAAATTTTGTTTGTTATTACATGCTGAAGATCTTTGATCAGCTCCTGACGTTTCTTCTCTAATGATTGAATTTCCTTTGCAGAGGCACCAAAGGAAACCCTATTTTGACTTTGAAGTTGTACTAATTCAGCTTGCACTGCGAAAACTCGTCGATCCAGTTCAGATAAAGATTTGGTTATTTCTTCTCGTTGGGCTTCATTATTAATTTCCTCCTCCATATGATGGAACTCTGCATCTTCAAAAACCTATATACAGTGGATCAATAGAAAATTCAAGGGAAATGTCCTCATATGTAAAATAAATACCCTTAAGAGGCTAATCAACTTTCACTTACTTTCCGAGTAGTTTCTATGAGTTCATGTTGAAGTTTGAGCTTTTCCAGTAAAGCTGTTTCTTCATCAGTGTCTCCATCGAACGTTGCCTGGAGTTTTTCTAATTGTTCCAATTGTCTTTCATAAGAAATTAATTGAGCCTTCAGGCTGGAAATATTATCCAAACTGTGAGATTTCCATTGACGATAATGTTGACTCAGTTTGTCAAGACGGGCTCTCAGCTCCCTCACTTCTTTCGTATCAGAAGTCAGTTGAGATTCCAAGGATTTTTCTTCCCCAAGAAGTAAGGCCTTTTCAATCTCCATCTGTACAGAGAAAAAAACCCGTGAATGTCTATTCTTGTGAACAATCCTCATGGAACATTAGTTACATTCTATTTTTCCTTACAATAAACTTTTAAAAACATCAAGGGAAAATTATAATTTTCTTAATACAATGCCATATAATTTTATAACGGAACGTGCAATTCAATGCATTGTCTCTCGTCTTACGGTAAGGAATAAAATTAACCTTCAAAAAATTATGACACCAATTTAAAACACCGTGTTAAATGAATGTGTTCACAAAAGAATAAAATTAATTAACGCACGACAAATTTTTTCAATGTTTTCCAAAATATTTATCGCCCGTGCAAATTATACCAAGAATGCGGACGCACAAATACTCTACATCATGCGGCATTCGGCACACAATATCACAATAAAAAACCAGCCTATTTTTTTTAAAACTTATAATTGAACGCTCGTAAATAATTTGTCCTTTGAGTTCTATTTACCCAATAACCTCTCCCGTCAGCACAAATAAGAAATTTTCAGAACGGGTGAGCACCAAATGCATGCAAAACATGGATCTCTGACCATAGTCACCAATCATCCCGAAGCTTTATGTAACTCAAGGGACGTCAATTGCTCACGTCTCTGGAGTGCCAGCAAAAACAATAACTTTTACGCAAATTCAAGGAAGAAGCAATAAACAAGATCTTCCAAGAATAGATCCAGACAATATTTCGAATAAACGTCAGTCCTGTGCATTCTTTAGAATACATAAACAACGTTTGTGATGCTTCATCGAATTTGTAAACGTCACATTAAATACAGATGGTTCCGCTAGGTGGAGGAGCTGGCATTGGCCTCTATATTTAACCAAACTGACAGAAGATTCAGCAGAACAGGTTCATTGATAACTGACACATAAATATCTTTCAATAAAAAGCCTGTTATTGCAATATAATATTTTTTCACTGACAAAATAGCATAGTAAACGGAAGCCAAAATTTGAATTAGAGAGTTTTCTCGGGTTGGATTACATTTCAAATCAAGATATTTTTCACGGGCTAGAAAGCCAAAGGGAAGGAAAAGTTTAAGCCCATAATTGAAACGTGATATAGTAGATATAAACGAAATAGGAAAAATAAAAAATATTTTCTATTAAAATTTGACAGGCTCTCACTTTCACTTGTTAAAAATCTCTGGAATATATTCCATATTATTGCTTCTTTTGCTACAGGACACAATGAACTTCAACACAATGAATTACAGATGTTGAGATCATCTGACAGGTGACAACAAATAATGAGGACCCATTACGACATAAAAGCCAGGGCCAAGGCTCAAATAGCTCATTAAAGGAAGCTACTCAGGGAGCATTAGTGCAAACATGACTAGTAATCAATACGGCATATAATGTACTTCAAATTGAGAAATGCCCATCATCCAAAAATAGTCAATTGTTCCAATGACAATAATCAATTGACAGTAACCTTTGTGAAGGAGAAACAAAAGGAGAAAGAAACAATGTCGAGCGAGTGGCTCTTGATACTAAAATCGATATGAAATGTTGGGGGGGCCAAACCTCTGTGAGAGCTTCCATTTCCTGTTGTTCCACTTCACTAATATCCTTCTTAAGTAAAGAAACGCGACTTTCACTGAGGACTAGCGCGTACGGCCTGAGAATGGTAGGTGTAGTAGTGGGGGTTTCCTGTACGAATTGAAACATCACATTTGATACAACCAATCCGTATAAAAATTTGACAAATGTAAACAAAGGGCCTTAATAAAAACAAAAAGGTCACTCACTTTAGGTGTATTTGAGAAATCACTTGCACTTAGTGAGGGGGAATCCTTCCCATCGAGGATGGGCTCCAATAGACGAGGTTTGTCACCACCTGTGTCTGGTCCAGGCGTGAGGTCAATACTGTTTTTCCTATGATTACGATTATTTGCACAGTAGTCCTCAACGTGAACCTCCACTTGCGTAGCAATAATTCTCTTCACAGTTGGGGATGATGTTGCTACTGAGGTGGTTTGATTTGTGGAACCGTTCCTATCCGGCGTGACTGCAGGAGTCGTGGGTTTGAGATCATTCCTAAAACTAAGTCTGTCCTCATCATCGAATTCTTGTACGGAATTGGAAAAAGAAACTGAGAGTTTTGACTTTGGAGGTGGCTCACTCCCTCTCATTTCTGCCTTTTTTCTGTCCGGTTCCGCCGGTGTTGTTGTCACTGAGCTGGTTGTTGTTGTGAGGGGATGGGGATCATTTGACGTAAACACATTGTCACTCTTGTTTCGGGTGGGGGAATCCACTACCGTTGTGAGGATTGGACGTCGGATGTAATTACTATTTGGACTATTATTAGTATCATTTAGATTTGTTGTTTTGCTGCTCAGAGTCGTTCGTATTTTAGTCCTAGGACTCTGGGGCTCCGTGGGTGTTGTTGCTGCACTTGGGAAATTTGTATTGGGATCCGTTGGATTCGGAATTACAGGACTGTCGGTGCTTAGGATTGGCTGAACGACTGCCACTACATTCTCGTAGGGACTCTTGACAACATTACGGAATCCAGTCTTAGCCCTGACCAAGCTCTTGTCAGTTTCATCAATTCCCTGTTGAAAAGGAGCAATTCTATTCGCAGAAGAACTAGTCGGAGTGGAATTACTGGGAAGGAAAACATCATTGGGAATTCCATCAGTGGGTGAGAATGTAAATATTGAGGCAATCTCATCATCAGCTGCAGCAGTCGTATTGGAATTAGTCCGGTATGATTTTGAACTCTCTGTTGACGTGGATTTTTTCTCGCGTGGCAGGGAGCCATTCGTTTTGATCCTGTAAAGTTACATTATATCCAGCTTACTCAAATTACTTATTTTCTCTTCATACAGATACATATCTATAGATACATGTAGGGATATCTATTTGTACAGTACAATTTGTAATAACCAGGGAACTCATCACATGCCTGAACATACGCTCAACACATACATCATCATACATTACATTTCGTTCAGTCAACTCCAGCAATTTCCATTACGCTGAGACACATTATTTTGGTTTTTCAAGTTTTATTTCCCCCACTTATTACAGTGCAATGGAGCACTTGTCAAACCAAACGTTTCAACTTGTCTCTTGCTCATTGCTCTCCGAATTCCTCGTCCGTCACATACGTACCCTCATATACATACATAGAGTCTTACAACTAAGAAAGTAATGCTAGGCTGACACTTTATCCGTAGATGACTTTACATGCTGATATAGGTATGGATAGTCTGAACTGAGACACAAGAGTCAGTTCGATAATTTCAGAGCTAAAAAGTAATAATAGTAACTCCCTGTCATAAAGGTTTATTCATCCGGGGCGGACTTTAGCCCTTCCGTAAATTATTTGTGTGCTTCATTTCATAGGAATTATCGGTTACTACTAACAAAAGTTCGAGTCTAGACTGTACACCAAAGGAGAGTATATGCGTTGCAGTGTGCCCTGAATGTTACATCTCTACTCTGAGAGGCTGAGTCAGTATGCAAATGAAATCCGAAAATTAACGGCTTCCCTGTCACAAAAATTTATAGCTCCAACTTTACTCCCAAACACTTGTGCGCCTATATACTTACACACTTTCGTGTCTAATGTTATAGGCTATGACTATAGCAGTAGTAGTAGTAGTAGATGTATGAGTGTAGGTTCCCTCCAAAAGAAAAGGATCTGCTCATCATAATTATTAGGATATGCAATACTTATTTGCTATGTATACCATCCCTATATGCAGTACGTACTTTTTCACTTTCCAAATTATTTTTCTAATTTCCTCTCAACACTCAAATAAGAAAATAAAAATATCAAGAATAGGCTACACACACGCGGATCAATTAATTAAACAAAGCTCGGGCTCTCGAACAGATTTTAAATGAAGAATGCCCTGCTCTCCTCAAATAAAGTTCTTCTGTTGGAGGAAAGTGTTACTCGAAAAATTAGATTCGCCCCTGCAGACAGACACCCAGCCCGTAATTTATTCCTATTTGCTCCCGGCTTAAGTCCAACAACGAAGATGTAGCTCTTGTCTAAATGCTAATAATATTATGGGATTGGAAACGGCATAAATATGCCTGGCAAAAATGCATTCCACCTGTCAAAATTCGTAGCCTTTGGTGGGGAAACGAAGGCGAACGTGAAACCACCCGACGTAAAGAGCATTCGGAAAAATGACTTCACAGGTCGTCGCAACATAAAATAACAACTGTAATTTGGTCTACACATACATATATGTATGTATCTATGTATGCATGCCTAGGCTGGTGTAAGGACAAGCTATAAAAAAAGTTACTACCCTGTCCCTGTCTACATTATACACAGGTACTTAAAATCCTGCCTTGAGCCTCCGAGCACACGTTATTTATCTGGAATACTATAGCATTGGGCCTTTAGGGGGGAATTAGAAGTGGAACAGGAAAGGACCAAGAATAACCTGGAGCTGTAGATGAAGTCAAATGATTTCCCCGTCGTTTAAAAAAATTTCATATGCAGGGCACGGAAGTTTAAAAAAATATTGAATCAGGGAACCTTTCATTTAGTAATAATAACAGCACCTACATAGCATCTCCTTTAATTATAACTGCCAACCATTTCCCCCAAGAATTCCATCCATTTTCAGCAATTTGTTATTGATTTCTAATTATACATTTCACTACTTTTTCCCATCACTGGAGCTTTCCTCTCTGCTCAAGAGCCAATCAACTTTTTCAATTATCAACCAAAGGCCTCAAGGCGCCTTTAGTAATCAATTTGTACTTACAATCAATAACTGTTTATACTTACAAATAGAATACTTGAACACACAAAAAATCTGTAGTAATTGTTTTACATCTACACTTATTTGTAATTCCTGAAAATACTCAGTTCATAAAATCCTATCTGATGTACGTGTTTAAGCCCAGTATGTAATTTCTTATTTGTGTTGTGTATCTACACCTACATAATTGCATAGCCCAGATATTTACAAACTTAAATTACCAGCTTAAATTACGAGCTTAAATGTAGAAGGTAAGGCTGGAACATGAAATGCTTAGTGATATTTTGAAAACAAACTTTTGTGAGAGCATAAATGTATAAATAAAACCTAGTGGGAGTTGTGCGTTCTGTTCTACACAGGCACAGTCTTGTTATTGTTATTACTATTATGTCCTATTTGTATGCCAGGCTCAATCCCTTCTCTACTCCGCTTTGACGAGAGTCCAACCGGCATCTCAGGTCATAGGTTAAAATTATAAAACTCTTAAGATTCTCCGAAAGTAAACACATTTATGTTCACGGCAGTCATGTGCATAGTCACGACATTGTTGACATACAATTGACAATCGAGAAAAAAAACATAAATCTACAATTATTCCAACATAAGTGATGACAGCGTCGTCCCATCGTTTGTCCAATTCCAATGTACAGAAAGATACGCCTGTCGCACATAAATTTAAATTCCAGGACATAAAATATGTATTTTTGTGTCGCAAAGAGGATTACAAAACTGGTTATGTCACTGGATATTACCAAGCATGCATTGTGCTTGACATGAATGAGTCCTGAAGTACGTACTTGTGGAGAGACTAACTCACTGCATTACAAATAGACAAGGACGTGGGAACACTCTCTTCGGAGGCTTTCGTAGTGCTTTATCAGCCAGGAAATCAGCACGAAGTACTAAAAGAGCCCGAAAAGCATGACAAGTTCCCAACAGAATTGAATCTGATAAAAGTCACGATAATCACTCTGATGTGTATCGAGACAAAGAGCAATAATTAAGAATAACAGAACAGCGGCTGCTCAATGAATGACTGGGGTTATGGAAGTCAAATATGTGGTAACCATTCCAGCAAGTACAGTATATACATATTTCAGGGCATACAAATTATAATTATATGAATTTGAAATAGTAATTATTGGAAGGGAATTCACAGGGAAAAGGCCAGAGAGGGAAGATTCCTGATAGAGTTATTAATTATAATAATAAATGTGTTTGTATCCTACCTGCTGTACCCGTAGAGAGTGGGGGTCCCAGGGGCTTTGGGCTCACTGGAGCTACTCAAGTCACTAATTTTTTCTTGAAAACTTCCGGCTTGAGAAGACGATTGATTAGTATTATTATTTTCGACGGTATTATCATTAGCCATTGTACTACTACTACAGAGCTGATGGGTGAATCCAAGCTGACCCTGAGGTTGCTGAGGAGGAGTTTTTTCTTTGATTTCCCTCGCAATTTGTTCCTCGTACTCCGCACACATGGCTAGGATTTCCTCCAGTCTCAATTTCTCCGATCGCTCTGTCCTTTCCGCAGCTAGACGAGCCTCTTGAGCCTATTCAAATTATACATTGCTTATACGTGTATAACGAGTGTCAAAGACAAGCCTCAGCATAATTATTCTACCCCCCACACACACACACACATATCTACACATAGGTATCTACACACAACCACTTACAACTATGTACATCCCAGAACAATCCATAACCTACAAGAGAAGTAACATGCGAGGAGAATGCATCCGCACAAATGCTTCAGCATCCCCAGAAGAAGCCCAGAGATGAGTAAATGAGGGAAAGGAGTAGTTACACTAAATCATACATACAGAGATACATATATGTAAAAGAGTCACGTCAGAACCTACAGGAAAGCCAGTCTCAAGGAGGAACGTACAATCTTCTCATCATTAATTCAGGATCATGCCTTGAATTTGAATAAAGAAATGCTCTTGCAAAATTGCGAGGAAAGGCGGCTGAACGTGTTAATAGAATTCTGATTGAGTTATACGCAAGTTATTATGATTACACAGTATTAGGTCTTGTAGGCTCTGTGGATTTAAAAATGCATGAGTTTAATAACTGGAGCTACCTACGTAAATATGTTCATACATACTTACATTTTTTAGGAACTCCTTTCCATACACAAATTTAACTTGAACAGAGCAGCTTTTTTTTTACCTACTGTTTACGCCGAAGCAAATGTGAGCATATTCCTAGGTACATGTAGCTAGCTATCTGTAGGAGCAAGCTAAAAATATTGCGAAACCACTAAAAAGTATAACAACAAGTTCTCGGAGGCGTTAAGGTATTCGGAAGGAAAATTCAATTTTTTCTTTACTCAATATAATTAAAAGTTTGCCTTTTTCTTCGAATCTTTCATTAAGCTATTTAATTTTTTGTAAATACTTGATGCTTTCGAAGTTATGCTTCTTAATAGTGGTGTCTTCAGTATGTATCTATATCTACTTAAGCAGAGGGATGTATAAAGCTTGGAGAGGACTACAGGGAAGAGTGCATATTGCTTATACAATACAGGGAAAGAATTGGGGGGGGGGGGGGGTCGCTACTGTTGAAGTGATTAAATCACACACCTGCTTCCGCTTCATTTCCAAGAGTTTCTCGCAGGCAATGCTTTCTTCCCCATGGAATGAGTTATCGGAAAAATGTGAGGTGTTCCCATTACTACAACTACTGTGATGACCATTGCGGCGGTTGGAGGATGCAAAGGAGTCCGGACTTGAGGAGGAGTAGTGATTCACAAGACTAGAATTCTCGTCTGGGTCCCCATCCGACATTTGTGAGTCATAGGTGAGTCGGATACCACTTGAGGTGTTGGTGGATGAGTAAGAGCCCGGACTCAGACCAAAGGACAAGGTAGTGGTGTAGGCAGCCTCCCGACGATTTTCCTTCTCAGTGGCGGGTGAGTTACGATTATGATTATGATGACTCTGATGGGAATGGTGCGGGTGAGATGGAGTGGAGGAAGAGCAGGGCTGGAAATTTGGCATGCGTCCCACATCAGCAGCTTTACCCAGGGCGTTGAGAGAGGAGAAGCTGGGACTGACGCCAGAGCCATTGCCCACAACGAGATAACTCCTTGTTGTCACACCATTGGGAGTATGGCCAGGTAAGTGTGAGCTTTGATTTGAATGTTCCCCTGGATGGTAATGGATGTTATCAAAGGATTGATACGTGAGTTGGTTCTCATTTCGGGAGTCATTGGGCGGCCCTTTCCCGCCTGACACTGTCAATCCAGTTGGTTTTCGGGGAGGTGGGGATGCGGGTGGAAATGGTGGTGGTGGGAGAGTGTGGTAGGAATTTTGATGTGATTGGATTGAGGGGGGAGAGGACAGCTCATTGGACTGGAACTGGGGTTGGGGATGGGTGAGATACTCAAACTTGGCCAGCTTATTCACAAAATTATCACTTTCAAGACCGTCACGGTATTTTTTCACGTTATTACTGTTCCCATTGTTGGTCATGATGGTGGAGAGACTGTCTCGAGTAAAAAGTCTCTCGCCGGTCGTCGTCGTCATCTCATAGCCTGAATTGGCATTACCATTGGTATTGTCTTCAGGGAATCTGTGGTTCCTGGAGTAGACGGAGATGGGAGGACTGGAGACTGGAACGGTTTCTTCAAGTGTCACTGGCGGATCCATTATCTTCATTGTGTGGAATGAATTCTTGTTTACATCACCCGTCGAGCGAAGAGGATTACCCGCCCCTGTCAATCAACAAACAAAAGAAAATTTTACAGTAAAGGATAAAGTGTTTCCATTTTTTAATCCCTTTAGAGGCGCCCACCAACACGAACACCACACTTCAATGTCATCCTTTCAGTTTCATTTTCCTCCTCACTCAATTATCATTCATTTGAGCCCCAGAATTTCCCGTACCATTCAACCAAGCATGCGTATCAAATAGTACACATTTTTCAGATTCCGCTCGAACTCATGTTAGCTTCCACCTACTGCTTATTCAGAGTTCCCTCACATATAGAACACACACACGTTTTTAAGATATAAATCTCTGAGCCGACAATTTAATAAAATTATATAAAAAAGCTAAGCAGAAATTACGAAATCAAAATGTGTCACTGAAATAATCTCATGGTTAATTGTGTCGAATGTCAAAAAAATAATTCGTTAAGTACCTCTAATATGCCTCACAAATTTATTGGTTTTTTCTTTAATATCTTCTATTTTCTAATCACATTATATCTGTACATTTATGGGAGAGGAAACTTCCTCCAGAAGTTTTGTCAGTTGGAACGAGAGAAATGATCACTGAACAAATAAAATACTATGTTCATATTTGTAAAAAAAAATACTGTATAATTCAGCTTTCTTTCACGCACGAGTCCTTCTATAGAATTACCACTAAGGGACCCCTATTACGCTTCAAGGCTGAATTCAAGGCACTCCGACGAGGACCCAGAACACTCAGTAAAAAAAAAGGAGCCCTCAAGCTTCCTTAAAGGTGTGAAAAGGATTTATTATTGCATTCAACCAAATGGAAGACTATTTGTTACCCATTGTGCATTCTCATTCGACAACGAATGTGAAATATGCTGGAACAACAACATTTATCAAACTTGTTATCATGTTGACCAACTGATAGACGAAGGGTAGGGTACGCTTGAATACTGGACTTTAATAGGTTACAAATGACTCCTATACACATATGTATATAGGTACAAAAGTCGGGACTAAATGGACTCACGACGCTTCACACCTGTACATACACTCCAGAATTGAATACCTTTTTTCAATAAGCGTCAGGTAAGTGCGGAGGGAGAAACCCTTTTTTTTTAATACACAACTTATTTCATTGAATCAAATAATGTGTCGGATGTGCAGTTGTCATCAGCAAATAAGTTTGTTGGAGTAGCCTAAAAAGAATATACTATACTGCGAGCACTGAAGCACATTTTTAAATTATCTGTAATGGTACACTTTGCTATAATCTGCAAAAATTACAGAGAGAAAATTAAGATAAAGAGATATAGAACCTCTCGCCTGAACTGCTTTGTTCAGGTCAGAAGTTAAAAATGAACTGGTAACGATTCCATCAATCATCGTAAAAAATATCCTGAGCGTGCTTACAAGCAGACAAGGCCCTATACTGTAGTACACAAAAAAAAATAACAAATATGAGTCACGAAAGTTATTGCACATTCCAAAATCGATTATCAAGTGTAATAAAAGGTTGCTCGAGTTTACACTTGTATATCTGATGATTCATATGTCTTCTTCAGAAGTAATAGAACGAGTGTGACAACAAGTGTCTCGATCACATTTTTATCTGTCGCGAGGATATTGTCTTTCAATATTAACTACATACGGCCTTCCTGACCTCTTGGGTATTATCTTACGGAGGACAAAATACCAGCTCGGTCATATTGTCACAGTCTTCTCCCTCCAAGGATCATTTCCCTCATTGAGTGCTCATATATTTTATAGTATTTACTACAGCTTACTTATTGTTTGGGAAAGTTGCTCTGAAAGATTTAAAACCTGAGCACACCCACACCTACAGTTACATTCTAATCCTTTTAAGCCTTATCTGCGATACTGATGTTTACTGTACGCTGACAGTATTTTAGAGCAACTGTACTAATAGTTACACGCAAATAGTAACCACACATATATGTATGTATGTATCTAAATACACACATACACACAAGAAGTCACTACCTCATGCCTACCATTCCACTTGAAATCATAGTAACTATCAGACCGACCTGGTTAATAAGTTGACATTTCAAAACACGCACGTATGTACACTTTATCGGTAATAATAATTTGTGCACGATTTGTTCCAACTTGAGGCACCTTATAAAAATTTTGTAACCAAAAGCTCTTTTTATTTGGAGTCATTAACCATTCATAGTACGTTCAGAAATAAAATACTCGGAATTGTTTTATATACCGTAAAAATTGAATCTCAAGATGAATATATGTAATTACATATTTGAGTAATATGCATTTCAATGGCATTGCCTATTTTGCTTGGTTCTTTACCTTTATTGACAACTGCATATGGGGATTCGGTGTCGTATGAAAAATTCGACCACTGTTGATGCAGCTGTTGTTGTTGGAGTTGTCGCTGTTGCTGAAGTATCTTCTGCTGTTTCAACTGTTGCAAATGCTGTAAGATTCCCGTATCCTGATGTTTCTCTTCTGTCAGTGTCATCCTGGCTGGAGCAGGGGTGGGTTCCTTGTGCAATGAATTGGGCCCATCAAACCGAAATGAGTGGTGACTGCCAATGTGGATCACATTTCCTGGAAAGAAACATAATTCTCGGATTAAAATCCCTCCTAGGTGTCTTGTAAGAAGGTATAGGTAATTATTACTTCTTGATAAATGGAAAAAATACTATTTTTATCTAAATGTAACTACAGCATTTCACTTTTAGGAACATTGGAACTCCCAGACGTCATTTACAGCCTATTTTGCATTTTTGCACGTACCATCTGAACTTTCCCTGTGTATATGTAACCTGAAATTATTTACGATCTCACAATCAGACTGTGCGAAGTGGGCTTAGAAGAGCGTGCTTTTTAGAGCTTCTGTATAGTAGTAAAGAATATAACAATTACAGAGGTTGTTAAATTGTAAAGAAATCAAATGCATTCCTCTACCCTACAGACTCGTGCATAATGGGATGTCTGTGCCCAAATCCATGTCGAACATAATGTCTGCACAAAAAGGGCAATAAACCTAATCGGCAATTAATCACTATTATGTATATATCTCCCGTCCGAATTCCCTTTCAGGACTCCTTCAATTTGATGGTGTTGTAAGATCGGAGGAGAGTAACATGGAAACACTCTCACATCCACACAAACCCCCTCATAATAGTTTTATAGGGCCCAGTGTACATTTTCGCTTGTACTCTATCACATCATCTCAACTACAACTTTTAAGCGTCTTCTTCAGGTCCTTAAGATTAATGGGGTGAAGGGAGAAGAGTCAATTGAAAATGTGTTTTAAATGTTATTTTAAATTGCTCTAAAAAACACCTCACATAAAACACAATCTCCCCTATAATCCCCTCCCCTCAAGATGATCCATCCTATGAAGGAGCTCCCAAGGATTAAAACTAGATATATCAAAATCCTGTAGAATCTCCTTCCAGACCGCGACAAACCATGCACAATCTCACATATAAAAAAAACTTGTATGATTTTTAATCCCTTGAGGTCCCATCAGTAGTCACTCGGAACTCACTAAACTGACAACCGTCTACTGTCTACTGGAGAGGGGACAGGTTGGAGAAATTGAATTAAATCGTAAATAACGTCATAACTTCATCACTCCACAACAATGGACCTTACACGAGTCCCAGACACAGCATGCATACAGACACACTCTTGATGTTTTGACACTAAAGCAGGGCAAAAGTCAGGAACAAAAACTAACAAAAGCCTTGGGATTTGTTTCCTCCATCAAAACTATATATATCTATACAATATATGAAGGGAAAACAAAAGAAACAAGTTTTTTTTTATTAAAACATATTGTAGTACACAATAGCCGTATTAATTTCTCCTGTATTAAAGTTCCGAGGAACTGGAATAAATCAAACTTAAAGAGTTTTAGTCCTAACTATGCAGTATATATTAAGTTGCTCAAATACTTCCCTCCTCTCATTATACAATGGGGAGAGTAAATATGGAGCTTCCTTTTGGACGAGCGGGATTCGGAGGAAAGAAATCATTGGAGATACAATGAAAATAATCAACGTGATTTGTCTCCTCCTCAAAGGGAATTTGCCTGATCGGGACGCCTCGCGCTCATAGTGCAAAGGGTAGAGAAACTCGTCAGGTAATTAACTATAAATAATTGAAGATGAAAAGTCAATGTCATGGTGGCAAGGAGGGAGAGACGTTCCCATCTTGACCCCGATTATATCCTTAGTCTCCCTTTGGTTTTATCTGTTGAAAACGTCCAGACATGTTCCTACCTTTGGTTCATTTTTTGTTCAATTTTTTTTTCTTATTGTAATCATACCCTTTCGTACACCTACTTTTACATAAGGACAAAAGCACTAACGCACATGTGAAACCCAAGTTATTTTTCTTCCTCACACAATCCTTAACCCGATACCTGATGTGAGGGGGGTGCATGTGTGTGAGGCTATATTTATGTGTGTACTGTACACATGCACTGTATACAATATTCATATTGTAATAATTCCCTCGTCAAAAATCTTAGAAGCATATTCTATCCATGTATGATGGAAGTTCTCACTCCTATACTCACCTCACCATTACTGCTTCATCGAGGTATGAAGTCCATGTATCATCACTTGGTTAAAAAAAAGATTTGAACTGTAATAAACCTATGAGCATGCAGGCTCTTGTATTTTTAGGTTTGTGCCTCTGTAAGTATAGGGGATGAAAAAAAGGGGGATATGATGCATTTATAACCCTCCAAGACTTCTCAGGACTGTTCGTACTCTTATCTCTGTGTATAGTTATTTACTTATACAATAAAAGCAATTTTACAAGGAAGTCATTAAAGTGTGAACGACTTTCTATAAATACAAGGAAGATTCATGTGTATGTATTATACACCGGCTCCAAATAGCTTTAAAAAGGATGTACAGGAAATTTCACCTGTTCCCCTTCCCGAAATTAATAGAGTTGATAGAAATTTTGGCTGGGGATAGGAACACAACAAAAACTACCAACGGATGTGAATACTCCTGAGTCCTCAATGGACTCTTATATTTACTCACTGTGAGGAATATAATTGCTTAACAGCATGCAGTAAAAACTTTTTGAGGTTTACTGATTATTACTGTGCCGGCTCCAGCAACTATCTTACCTACCCTTTCAATTCCGGAGTAGCGCATGATGTTCAGAAAAATAAATTCTGGTTCCTTCCATAAAGGAAACATAAGTTGGAGACTAAATGTCCCTCCGTAAAAGTATAGAATCAGTTTAGTGTATAATTACATAATATGTAATTTTGTGTAGGTATATTTGTACTAAATACAGCATTACTCCATGAATTCATTTTTGTCCTTTAATTATTGCGACTGTAATTTGAGACTTTGAAATCAGATCCGGAGATATTTTCAGGAGGAACTTGAAATATTAATGAAAATAGTATTCACTAAAATCCAAACCCTAAAATATTATTTATGCTCAACTTTGACATTCAAGGCAAATGGAAATGAGTGCGGGAATGGCCGGAAATGGCGCGGAGATTGTCACCCTGATGGAGTTACATTTGTAGAACTGAGGTGAAATCAAAATTTGAATAAACAAATATTTACATAAAACCCCAGTGAATCCCATCATCCCAGACATACAGACCTAACGGGTAGAGAACCAAGATTTGACCACAACTTTCATGTAAGTTACAAGTTAAAGAACACACTTGATCTGGAAATGATTCTTGACCACCTACTAGAGATGGAATGCAAAACTCGTGTTTTATTTTTATATAAACATTGTTATTAATCTCTGAGACTCCACTAGACATGGAGTTACATCACGGGAGTCTATTCCAAGGATTCCAGCAAAAGAAACTAAAGCCAGAGTTGAAATTTATCGTGGCTCACAATTTTCAGGGGCTGGGCTATACCAATATGAATGACCTTGTCTTAAGTACGTCTTATGTACATATATAAGTCTCATATACAAGGAACTAATTCGTACATATGTACCTACAGAAGATATGTAAGTACATGAAGTACTGACTATGTGAGTTAGAATGTTAGAAAATAGTTTCAAATGAATAGTTCAACTTTAAAGCAAGGGAGTTGGAGAGCGGTTGATGGAAGATACAGCAGCCCTTTCTTTCTCCTTGTACAAATACGTAAAGAAATTCCGACTACGAATGTGTAGGGAATTATTTGTGTAAACAACGTTTCGGACGGCTCATACCCTTTGGATTATTAACACTTGCATGACAGGCATACAAACTGTGATTTGAATTTGTACGGACGATTTAAGTAGATATGTACTCAGGAACGACACTAGTAGATTTTTCCTATCAAAAATGTGTGAGGAGGAATGAAATTAGAAGATCCACATCAGAATCCAGTTTTTAGTTTCTCAGAGCGTCTAAAAGTTGAACTTACTTGAAAATGCTCCCAACTGGAAAGTTTTATCACCTGGTTGGATACTCTCAACCCTAACTTTTACCATAACAGAGTTTGCTTTGTCTAGGTTTTACAACTACGGGTACTTACTACCCATGTATTCATGTATGTATTATTCTACTTAACATCTAAGTTAAAATCCAGTTTGAAACTTACCCTAACATAGAGGAATAGTTTCACTTTCTTCGACCATTTTCTTAAAAGAATTTGAGGCAATTACAGTGACTATTATGAACGCTTGGGTGTTTTCCCACTGATAAAGGTAAAAAGAATTTCCTTAATTAATTTCATTTAGGCTCATTTAAGCTCAATTAAATTTTATCTGGATTCTAAATAATCCCTGAGTCCGTCTCCCTCGCACCCATGCTCATCTTGTGAGCGTAATTTAAAAGGTAACCATTCCATCAAGTCAAACAGGATGAGATGGCTTGAGAAGATAGAGGATGTGTGTACAAGGCTACGGGAAAAAAAGGGAAGACAATTTAAAACATGACTGTGAACTTGGTCCTTTGGTTAGTCCGAGCCGTTAACTAGAATGCACCGTAATTCCTGCCCTGTCCATCCCTCACTATCTCACTACTAATCGGATTTTTCCTCTCATTTGTTTCATTAGCGCACGAAGTCCATGGACATAAGGAAGAACCACCGCTTATTTATATTTTGGGATAGAATAAGGCCGAGCTCCCGAACAATATTCTGAGGCAATTCCGACCCGAAAAGCCCAAAATATCCACCTCTACCACTTTCCCCTAATTTGTGGATAACATAACTCAAGGTTGGGGGAAAGATAGCGCTACCAATAGTTGATGCGTATAGCAACTTGTTTTACCTCACGATCACACTACTCATACTGTATATGTGTAAGATATACAGCCAATGCGGAAACTAAACCCTACATTTTTATCTAAAATCTTTCTTTTCCTCCGACATTATTTTTAAATAGTGTCTACAAAAGTGCAGTTTTTGTTGGGAGTCCTCATAATCCCACTGAACGGAAACCTGAGCCTTAACCCTAGTAGTTCTGGTAAGTATTCTCTGGTAGTTGTAGATATAGTTTCACAATATTGTTTCCTCTGATTTGTGAGCATTTTTTATGTAATGTCTGGAGCATTGAAAATCCCGTAAATTAAACCCAAGGTCCATTTGCTAAAGGAATTCCAAGTGTTGGCCACAATTGGTTACATGAGACCAACAAGTTTTTCTGGAAACCATAAAATGGTAAAGTTGCACAGTCACATAAAAATCAACAGTTTACAAGGAAAATCCCGCGGATGTGATTCCTTTTGTCTAAATGACATTATACTTTGTCCTGGTCCACCTCAATAGTTAGCAGTTGTAAAGTCTAGGTCAGTTTAGCCTGTCGGAATACTAAATGGCTCGGTGTTCGTGTGATACCAGGAGGAGACCCCACCACCTATAGAGACACTAACCTGCGTTATAGGAAATTGTTCCCCGCCTCGTGCTCCTCCACACACACATTTCCTTGTGTCTATAAAGGAGGAGACCCTCTTGACGGCAGATACATATTGAGAGAACAAAAACGAGCCTCTGATATGAATATCAAGTAGAGGGAAAACTGCTCCAGCCTTTTAAGATGTCCCTCTGTGACTAATAAATCTTTAAGTCTCAAGAAGAATGGCTATTTACCATTTGGACGGAATGCTATTCGAAAATTGTACTTGGGCCTTAAAAAAGCAAGTCAGAGCTCTCTCTCTCTCAGTCAAAGGTCTTCATACAAAGGAGATGAGCGGAAAACAGACCGTACATACTGTAATGCCATATACATATACAGAGTTACATATGAGCTAAGCAACTGAACACACAGAGACTGAGACACGGAACTAAATTCTTACGTAGATACTTTTACATACATAAGTATACGGCAAAAAATCTGGAGGATTGAAATTATTGTACTTAATTCATCCAGTAAATTTTTTTTTACAAGGAACATCTTACAACTGACCATATCGTTTCTTACAATTTGTTATCCTAATCTTTGCTGGATCCAATGGAAGAAATATCGATAATTTTTTTTTATATCTTGGAGCATCATATGGGAAATTATTCACATTTTTTTGCACAAAAAATAAATAGAATTTGCAGCACCCGCGGTTGACTAATAAAACGTCATTTGTTTTTACGACTGGAATGTTACAATGATAAAGGATCTTGTACCATTCAAAGGAAAAGTGCAAAAACAAGATGTGAGTAGAATTATTGGTAAATGCTGAGGAGCTGGCGTTAAACTATTTAAGGTATGTGCGTATAAAAAGGAGATAAAATGCTCAATGTCAGAATTAATAATGTGCAGCTTATTGTGGCTTCACCAATCCGACGACCAAGTTTGGTAGTTATTGATGTAGGTTAAACTTGTGTAGGATTTGATGTTCCTCCGTCCTTTTTTTTATTAGTCTCATCTTGGCTAAATACAAAAGGGACAAGGGAGTATAAACTCTGAGACTCGTCGTGCTTTCCGTCAAGGAAAAAGTCTATAGAGGTTCAGGTGAGCAGGGGAGAAATAAACAGGTAATTTATTATACCTGGGACAAGAGGAGTGGGTCCAGAGATAGGCACGTCGTCCACGGCTGTCAGCTCACTGATAGGATGGAGAATTACTTCATCATCGACAGAATTCCTCTCTATAAAGCAATGTTGAGGCTCCACTCCCGTCCCATGCAAAACTACATCTGGAGGTTTGAGGCAACCCCGACCAGTTCCGAGCATTGTTACACCTAAAATAAATGAAAAAAAAAATAATACAATCTTAGAGATTTTTGCACCGTACGTACCCACAGTCAAGCTCTCCCTAATTGATTTTAACCATCCTACTGAACAGCTCATGTGTAATCAAATGTTATTATCCTCCAGGGATACAGTACTTAAGTGTAGAGCTTGGGAAAGAACTATGCGGTGTGGTAAATTAAGGGTTTGCCATTAAGTAGTTGAAGTTTGAGGAGATCGAGATCGAGGAAACTGTTCCATCTCCATTAGACCATGCCATGGTTACATTTCATATGCTTCCCCATACTCAATATATGGGATCTCTAGTAGTAGCCAAACTGATCACTGATACCACAAAAGTACTTAATATCCCAATATCAACAAGTTCACTTATATATGTACCTATATATGTACATGCACTCTCTAACTCACACATAGTGTAAGGAAGGTCTGACTGATTGCGATTACTACACTTGAATTTCATTACCTCGGAGGCTAAAACATCTGCAAATATATATGCGTCACTATATCTATAAAGCTCAGAGTGTAAGTTCAACACACGAGAGGATTTTCTGCTAAACTCCTAATTTTCATACCAAATCCTTGAGAATCTTCCCCGATCAATTTTACTTATTCATTGCTTCCCTCTCTCTCTCTGTCTCTGAGCCATTTCAAAACCATGAACATTCATCCAAGCTGTCAATGACCATTGGCGGACCTCAACTTATACGTGTACAGGAGAACGCTGGCAAATCCTCAATCTTAAGTCAATCTCTGAACTAGACACACGAGAAAAATCAACTATTATGGTGACAAGAGGAAACCAAACATATTACGAGCCCCGTTTGATCACTCTATACTCATCCCGTGGAAATAAATCTGAAACTTTAGGTAATAGGGGCATTATATTATGAATGTGGTTACACATACAATAAATCAAATCTTCAAGTTTTTACAGTTACGTCATATTATTGTAGAGAGATGCAATAATTTAATTTTTGCTCTAAACTCCGCAGAATCTGGAGATCAAAAATTGGCATGTATTGGCAATAAAGTGTAATGTGATTTGTTCCTATTTTAATTTGACTATCAATTGTCTATTGATCCTCTGATTGTGAGTCCTGAGATCCTCCAATTTTTCATTAGTCCAATGACAACATTATGAATTCCCATTACTATTCACTACGAGCTTACGTAGCCTGAAGCCAAAAGCTATCAGGATTTGTGCAAACTGTATATGCACGCAAAAAGACAGCAGAGCTTACAGCTTACAACTATATGTATATCCACATGTTATGCTATAGGTATTTATACATAAGTACAACAGTTTAATTTTGTAAGGAGTTACTTGGATTTGAAGATATTCCGACTTAAGGGATTAATTTGTACAGAAAGCTAAATCCCTTGAACATAAGCCAACACATTTACTTGCACTTTGCACACATCTCCATATAACTATTAGTATCCAAGCCGGCTCTAGTTCTGAAATGTCAAGTGTATCTAATAGCAATTGGAAAAATGTTGATAGAGACTGTTAGGGGAGCTTTGGAAGTTGGAAGGAATATTTTACCTATCGGTTGAGTGAAATTGGACTGAAATGCTTAAATGTAATTTATACGATTCCAAGAATTTCATGCCCTACCAATCATTGAACGTCAGGTCGACATGGAGAGGGAAACAATTAATTTGCAAGTTTGAACAGCCCGTTCTGTGGGGATGGCTGGAAGAAAGTGATACGCAGATGTTTACTATAGTTTCATAATGCTTGACTGGCCCATCCTTCCTATAGATTTATTAGGAGTTTTCCCTGTTTGAAGAATAATCCCGCTCCTGCACCATATGGCAACATGATCACAATTCAATTCCCCGCATGCATAAAATTGCATCTCGGAGAGCCACAATCTTCATAATAGCTAGTTCAAGTTTTGGTCAAAGTATACACATCACAGGATGAAATATTAGAGGTGAGCGTAAAATTACATTGTGTGTTATGTATGCATAAAAGTCATAAAATTGTTTCACAGCTTGCAAAAAGGTCAGAGGGCATCCTTTCTTGTCACCTATGACTGTGTCTGTGAGAGAGAGAGAGAGAGAGAGAGAGTGTGTGTGTGTGTCTGTTTGAGATAGTGAAGAGAATCAAGAGATGATTTTTCACTCAAACTTAAACAAACTTTCAACACACTTACACTCAACTACATCAGCTCATCTCATCGGCAGTCTTCCCATGTAAACATACTCAATCCTCACTCCCTCGCCATGGTCCCAGAGACAGGGACTTGATTCAACTCAGCAGTCACCGGTCCAAGTGCATAAGTTATAGTAACACAGATGAAAGGCAACTCTTGATAAAAAAAAATATTTTTTCGAGACCTCACGCAAAGAGCGACAAGAAATGAAAACAATGGATGAAAAAAACGGGGGAAGGATCAGAGTCCCAAGTTGAATCCTTCCATTGTGCTACTCTTCTATGTTCTAATGAAGACTTACATCGTGATCAACTGTTGACGCTGATTTACAGCGCAATCAGAGCCTTCATCATTAGAATAACGAAAATCTATTCCCAATCAGAGACCTAAAACCATGCCACCATTCTCCTTACGGTACAGGACTTCAAAGAACCATGTGTAGGAAATGCCAGGATTTGAACACAAAACTTATGCTCATACTTTTACGAAATACCAAAAATTATTCTCAACAAGAAAAAAAAATAGTCAGAAATATATTTCTTTTTATATTTATTCCAAAATTTGTACATATTGATACAAAGCAATCTACTTTTAAAAATGAGAGCATTTTCTTTCACATAGCTAAATGCATATGTGGGCATGGTGAGGCCAAGTTAATTAAGAGCAAGAATAACACGATAATCCTTAAACGTCTTCAATACTATTTGCATACTGCTTCGTGCAAATGTATGTACAGTTGCTCACAATTATTTAGAAATTTCTACACACAATAATCCCACAATATATGGACAGAGCAAAAAAAAGCTAAATAGAGCCGTTTAAAAGCTAACAATAAAAAAAACATTCAAGATCAAAGAGGATTTTTCTATTTAGTCCAGTCCTCCTGTTTCAGAATAGGACAACGACTTGGGACTTTTCTGTCAATATCAACCCATTACAATGTAAATGCTCAGAAAATAACTGTAATTATTACCTTCCAACCAATTACGCTCACTTTTCAGCCCGGACGTAAGTACTCATTATGCTTTATTAGCATCTTGTGTGTAATTTTGCTAAAAACTTGAACAAACGGCCTCTCCCGTCACTTTCCCATTTTTGAGCTGGTAATTTCCCAATTGTAATTTTTTCTTTTAATGATGATTTTAGCTCTGAATGTAGACATGTGGACGTATGTACTATGTACGGACGTACTAGTAGGAATTCATGTCCTCACACATTATTAAACAGTACGGAGAGTTCTGTGATGGCCATAAATTCTCAAAGGGATCTTACGAGACATTTTGCACGCAGTACTCAATTCATTAAGCATTTCTTCAAGTTTCACGCTCAACTTGGATGATGAATGTGTTGCTGTGCAGAACTCCGAGCCAAAGAAAGTCAACTAATGTGGCCTTTACATCCATTGACCGGAGTAACAGCATTGTATCTTATACAGGGACGATCCGCTATCTCTATATTCGATCTGACTCTTTCTACGCCTTATTCAAGAAGATACATTGAATTATAGGTTGGGTACAGATATACAAGGAACCTATGGCCAAGTGCATATGTGCTGTAAGTCACGCATAAAAACGTCCAGCCGTGTACATAGGGACACGTAACATATGTACATATGTAGATATGTAATGCATATTGTTAAGGAACCAAGTACATCCAGACTGTACACAGCAGGAGGACTGTATTCAGATAAATGAATTGACTTCATCGGCAGTGCATACACAACTAATTCATTCCTTGGGTTAATCTAATCTGGAAATGAATTGAAAATGTTTTCAGAGGCATATATGTTGACAATCTTGCAGAAATTCCCTGAGTATTTGCAAAGGAGAGGATTCATTCAAGTTGAACCTTTGAACGGAAGACGTTGATTATATGCAAAGGAATTAGTTCAAGACGAGGATAAACGACTTGAGTAAACTCTACGCTCCCTCCATGCCCTCTCAATAAGATCATAGTAGGAGTTCAAATTACCCAAATAAATTGAAAGCGAAATTAAAATTGGGAGCAGGGAGATGCGTGCAGAGGTTCTGCATTGGATCGTGAGGAAGACTGACTGCAGTCGGGGTGTGAGTAAAAGGAGCGAACCAATTGGAACCCTTATACTTGACAAGATTATCTTCCCAGCCTGACATTAAAATCTAATGAAAAAAAACAAGTTCAAATAGAACTCATTCCAGTAAATATATAGAGAGTGAAGAATAAATTACAAATACGTGAGCTTCCATTTCAACCGAGTATAAAAATTTCGAACGAACTTTCCAATTTGCTCCAATCAAACCCTCGGCGTCATTTGCACTTTTACTAACTACTCAATTGTTAATTTTTCCAATTCTAGACGACAGCACTCCCTATATGTAATTATCTATCTGTGACTCTGTAGGCCGGCCCTGTTAACTCAAGGGAGGACAACGAAGGACTTGGTACTAAAAGCACGTTTTGGGCCGGGACCAAGACCCAAGGTTCTCCATAGCATTACAAAAACACACTGGAATGAGTCAAGCACATAGTTTAAAGCACTTGAGAGTTCTTTGCCGGTAGAGTTTAGAAGGATTGAGACTTGGAGGAAGATAATGAAGTGAGTCGATGAAGAGGAACGTTTTAGATCGGGGAAGATGATTTCAGTTGAAAGAATAAATTTTACTATGAGACTATAAATTTCTTTCCTAGAATATAATTGACACTGGCTCTCACTCCACAAGCACTTCAATTCACAATGAATGAACAAAAGAATCATTCCGATAAACTTGGGAGTCGTCACACTATACCGTAAATTTATCTGCCAACCAATTTATCCTCAGAGTTCAATTCAGCCATGAGTGAGATAGGGGAATTAAACAGGAGCAACAGATCTGGATCCCTAGAATATTACAAAATACTAAAAGCGACCTGCATTTCCCCTCCTGAATTCCCCTGTGCGGATGTTGCACATATGCTCATAGGTATGGAGTTGTACATAGTTTTTTTTTTCACTATGTCCTACCTTATTACTTGTACATCAGCTGAGGGAAATATTGCAAATTTGCGAATGTTGCCACAATTTAAATATGATATCACTTCATCAAGTGAAACTCTTTCATTACCAGGAAATAGCTTAAGAAACACAAGTGCTGTAAGCCTCCCTACTAAATACGTCCTTACGAGTGAGCGTGAACACATAGATATACATATGTAATTACGTATGTACATGTCTGCATATGATATACAATATAAATAAGATATGGATATTATTATTACTTAACCACTGACAATGAGAACTGCACACATGAAATTCTAGAAGAATCGAGCATTTAAAACGTGCCCGACAATAGAAGCCCTAACAGTGAGCAGGCCTTTTAGGCACATACATACACACAAATATGCATTTACGTATCCTTGTGATGGTACCCCATGTAAAAAAAATTCGAAACAAGACGCAAATTTCAGTTGCTGTACTTGCAAATTCCACTTGACAGAAGATTGACGTAATTAACAAGTAGGAACAGGCATTCTGGTTTGCAATTTAAATTGGAGGAAGTATTTATTATGACTTTCTCACATCAACAACAACTGCAGGCTTGTGTACCTAACTGTACCTATGTATGTGTACTTAATTATATACATACACATGTACGTGCATATACTTTCATGTGTTTCCCTCCCTGCATTATGATTCATAAATTCTTCCATTCTGTATATCTACTAGTGTTAAATCAATTTTTAGCAGATTCAGCTTCATCTACCCTGATGCTTACTGCTATGGTATAATTATCTGTCGAAAATTCATGATAATAGTTATTTTGCAAGCCTTTCAAAGCTGTTGATTTCTAGTGCAAGACCCAAAGCTCTATGAAAAAAAAACAAGTATGAAAAACGTTTCATTCTATTTAAATAAAATTGTATCAATGAGTTTCCACGTTTCAGATAGATATATGTAATTATACACACATAGCTAACCGAAACAGATATGGGTTAAGAGGGGGCTTCATACGTACAATTATTTAGCATTGAAGTTTAGACTACTGTGACTTGTGTGTAGTAATTAAATTAATACTAATAAATAAATTAATAACAGTAATTTGTCTCAAGGCCACGGACGGAATTCCGGATTCGCTTTAACAACAATCAGGTCTCTCATGACTGCTGACGTGGTCTCAGGAATTGGCAGTACTGGGGGAAAAGGGGTGCTGATTATTCCTGATAATGAATGTCCAATACCCTTCAATCAACTCCAGTAAGTCCAGTCAAGCTGGTTGTAATACATAGTGATAGTACAATGTTCTTGTGGAGCCAGTTTGTTCCTCCACCAAGATTAGTTTTGTAATAAATATCCTATTAATTACGAGACTACACACATGTACGCTCGTACTTATCCATGCATGAATTCGTTTCTGATTTCCGACCTTATCCCTGTCCATACATATGCAAATTGCACACCAGGACACCGCACTAGATGCAATAGTAGATGCATAACCTCACATTTCCTATTTGGCACAAATATAACAAGCCCATACGGTAGTTCTGCTCCACAGTGGCTTTATAACCTATGGGATAGTGTTGAATAGTCAATAAATTATTGGAAATTAGTAGCGGTTCCCTTTGTAAGCACACAACAGAGATACATAGCTCCTCAGCAGAAATTACTCGATACATGGAAAAAAAACGACTCAGGTGGACGGGGACCATTATCAAGCACAGGACATTAACTAGAGTTAACATCAATAGTAAAAGTAAATCCAAACCATGGGACGGCACTTGAGTTAATGAAGACTGAAGCTTGACATTGGCATGCTGCCACGACTGGTAATTCCACTTACCTTTCCTATACTTAATGCTTGTTAATTGCATACTTGCAATCATAACCTTACATGTTTCAACCACTTCATTTATATTCCTAAATATTCATTTACATACCTCTTTTATGTACAACCATCAAGGAACGCATTCAAAACCAAGTGTAATAACCTTTTTCATATTTGCTCAAACTCAAACTCAATCAAATATAAAAACCTTTGACTTTTTCCAATCTGCTAGTTTAAGTATACGCATGTACATACTACGTAGGTATGTATGTATGTAATTCGTATACACAGATGCAGACACACACACACACACACACACACTGTGAATATAAATTCAAGTTCACACCGCTCTCTTATCCAACATGATTATCTCCCAGTTTAGATCACGAGATAACTCCAAACAATTTTCTCATTTCAATCTCATTACCACCTTGTCTTCTGCATCCGTACTCTCCCCCTCTGTTTTCCCTACTTGATCGAAGAAAAATCCTTCTCTCTATGAGCCACACTATGCAGACACACTAGAAGTCTATGCGCCTGCTGCCTCCATCAGTTTTACAGCTAAATGGTTTTGGGATGCGGGGGAAACTCTCAACTTGAACTATCTTTCCTATTGATGTGTGTGTGTGTGTGTGCATGTGTCTGTTATTTGTATTTTAATTTACAACTTTTGAGCAAAAACTTGGGAAGGCTAAGGAAGCGTGTGGATATTCCCAATTCCCAAGTGTCTAGTTTTTCAGCCTACACTGACCCTTTTGGAAGACAGGATTAACATTTGAATGCTTTTCGCAGGCCAAAACCTCACAGGGTTGTTAAAATGTCTTTCCAAGAACAATACTTGCAGTTGTGCTCCTCAAATCAGCTTGGGGAGCTGCAGGTACTTATTATAGTCATAATCATTTTATTATAGGGACGAAAATCAGCATAGACACAACAAAAACACGGCGGCCAGCATCATAAACTATTTTCCTTCGTACTTGTTTTTCTTTCAACAGTTTTTGGTTTCAAACCATTCCCTTCATAATAACTCATGTTCCACTCCTGCCCTGACAAATACAACCTTGCGGTTGTTTGCTTCCATTCCACTCCATGGAACGCATTTAGATTTGCAATTGCGATCATCAAAAGGTTTCTGAAAATACTCAGATCCGTTTTAAAACTAGTATTTTCTTGAAGTATTATTACTCGCTCTAGTATCATTCCTATCTTCAAAACAAACGCGTTATTATATATAGGAGGGGGAAATTCGAGTCTATGGACTTGGTTGTATTTTTTTAGGTGTTCTTATCCATATGGCAAATTTGGATTTTTGACAAGCTTGTCTGTCATGCATGAATTTGTAAGAGGTATTAAACATATATAGATAATTATGCATGTATAGTAAATACAGTACACAGTACACGAGATATGAAGAGTGGATGTAATGCCTACAAATTTTTATTTAGTCTTTGAAGTTTTGCCTATTGGGAGTAAAAGTAAGTAGTAGCATGCAGAGATGTAATTGAAAGGATGTTCAAAGCCAGCACGTGCGTCTCACACCTGTGTTGAGTTGTTGCTATTTGTCTGCGTTTACATTCATTTCGTAGATAGTAGTTTTTGAGTTGGTTCACGTCGAGAATCTATTGCTTTCAATTAACTCGTATGTTTACTCCCATTTGATGCTTTTCCTTTCATAGTAAGGGATGGAGGGAATAAATAGGAATCCCTTTTGCTGAATGTCATCTTCGCACAATGAATTCACACAGCTCTCAGGGAAACTTGAGAAGTGCAATGGCTCGTGCGGATGAAAAGCTACGACTATATACATACCTCTCTTCCCTTATTATAATAACTTTTTCTTACATTTCCTTCAATTGCCAACTTCTCCCCATCCTTTGTGTTACCAGAAAATGCAAAGAAGTCCTGTATTTAAATCATTTTCATTTCCCTTTTTATCAACCAACTTGTTTTCTGTTTTCCTGGCTTAGGAAGGCTTCTGCGTACCATTTCTTATTGAAAAACTTCAAGCGAAAGCTTTACATTCAGGAGTTTGTCAAGTCCATTGAAAAATTTATGAAACTCCTGAATCCTTAGAACGTAGGCAGAATTTTGGGCATAACTTTTATCCTCAGAAATCCGTTTGCATAATAATATATTCCCTTATTACGTTTCAGCTTCAAGTCCCAATCTGAATCAATGAGATGTTATGTAATGAAAGACCATTTCTAAATGTAGACAATGCAATATTCTCAATCTGAAGTCCCTATATATGAACTTGACCTTTTTATTTACTATAATTTAATATCCCTGAGCCAGGCCGTAGTACACACACATACATAGATGATTACTACACACTATACTCTATATTTCTATATTCCACCATAGCCCACGATTCCAGATTTTTATTCAAGTCAAAATGGGATGAGTCTACATCCCAATGCTAATATAAAAAACATAATTTAAAATGTTATTTGGATCAGCAGAGTTTATGCATACTTGCCTTACAACGTGAGTCCGGGTTTCCCTGAAAACGCAACTTTTCTTTGACACTTGAATTTCGAGAATTGTTACAGGATTTGTGTTCAAACTCCGCTCGCATAGAGCACATCAACCTATGCAAGACTACCAGTGCTCTTCCTATATACTACACACGAACGTAGCACAGACTTGAAGGAAGAACCTCCTGAATTGGGATTCTACATGAAATGAAATTCCAGTTCATGGAACAAGAGACGTCTCTAAGACAGGGCTGTTAACAGGGTGCACAATTTCACACATTTAATGCTACACTTGCTTAAACTCGTCAATTCACATGCACTGACGAGCAGAAAGGGATCCCAGGAAAAATTAATTATTTTCACTAACAAGTAATTTTGTCTTATTGGATCCCTGTGCCTTGGAATAGCTATTTTACTGTACAAGGGTCCGGACGGTGAGAGAGCAAGTTGAAATGAGAAATTTCTTAGAAGACTTCCTTCACTAAACTGACTCTAGTTGCAGTTTGTTAAATTTGTCTCCGCAGTCGTCTGTACTATGTGTGTGTGTATGTGTGTGTGTGTGAGTGTGTGTGTGTGTGTGCATGTGTGTGTCTTGGAAGTACCACCTCCCTCATACTATATATGAACACAGATACGACCACGACGGGGAACACACAAACTTTATGTAGGCATTCGTTCAAGAGCACTAAGGCTCAATTCCAAGTGCTTTTCTTAAACTGACATGATGAGATTTCCTTGTCTCCAACTCGATGAATACTGAAAAAGACCCAAACGGCTGTGTTCTTCTGACTTGGAACCCAACAAGAAGAGGAAGAGGGCCCAGAAAGACAAGGAGAAGAAGATCGTGGAGCAACCAGGAGAAGAACTACGAGTAAAAACTAGTGCAATGAAAATAAAGACACGAAAGGATAAGGCACCAACCGTAATTGTAACTTGTAACCATAATATAGTGGGTTTAGATGTAGACAAGCTAACGAAACATGGATCTCGGCTGATCAGCTATATTTAACCAGATTTTTTGGTTGCACTTTTTCCTCGGAACTCATCTTCCAGGTTTAACTTCCAGCTTTTCCTTCCGTGTTCACACCGAGCAACGTGGCTTGTATGTACTTTCCATCTCTCACTACTCCCAATCCCGTAAGTCGTATATCTTACATCTAATAAATACCTTTATAGTCTCTCTCCCCGTCTACTGGTTTTACTAATGCCAGTAGCAAAGGACTAAGTTTACATTTCCCCATCCCTATAATCCTATTCTACATATCTATACTTGAACCCTTTAGCCATCCTGTATTTTTTCCACACAGAAATAACCGTTTGAGCATTTCTCCCTCCGCGTATATTTCTATACGCTCTTACAGAGATCAACTCATAGGATATCAAGTTGGGAGCAAGTACAAATTCCCCCTTAGAAGAAATAAAATGCAAATGCATAAATAGAAATTCAAAACCAACAAAATAGCAGGAGGTAGACGCTTTCAGTAGACACTGTAATATGTTACGGAGCGTAAAAGGATTGTAAAGCAGTAGATCACAGAGCCCAAGGAAGCAAGTACGGCATCAACAACTGCAATTTCAATTAATCTTACAACCATCCAGCTCCTACCAGGATCTTTCACGAAAGGTAGTACTGTACACAGTTTGTAGATACTAGTCCTCGGATCCGGATCCGAGCCCAGCCTCCTACATAGATTTATTTCCCACACAATTGATGACAAATAAGAATAAATTATCCACCAACAGCCCCTCAATCCATGTGCATCGATCATCGGACCTGAACGCTCCACTCTTTTGCGGAGGACTCTCCCGTGAAAATCAAAGAGCAATTTCCGATAAGCAATAATACTCCTAGCTTTCTACTCATCTGTCGACTAGAATGTTACAACTTTTTCTACAAATAATTTCCCTGTCTCTGTATTCAGACGGCAAATCCCATTACTTTTCTCTTGAAATGTAAACTCCGTGAAACTAAACCCGATGAAAGGTGTACGAGACTCTGTGTGAGAAATTAGTATACAGTAGTTTTGGGAATCACGAAATCCTTGTACTAAAAATGTGGCCTGTCTACTTTGTATTCCGGCACTACTACATGCATTTTAATGATGATTTTGTATCTATCAATTCCGCTAAGGAGCAAACCCGAACATCTCAAATGAATTTACAAGGGAATATCATCTTGAGGTTTTTTTTTTGTACCAGCACAGCAAAAAGTATAACTGAAACATTGTTAAGAATAGAATTTAAAATGTTGACCTATTACCATTTCCCATGTTTACTTTTGTTTTTAACAACAACTCTTACAAACACGCATTTAAATCTTAGCTGAATATATCTACGGATGAATGTTAGAATATTAATGCTTGCCTATTGTTAAGGAAGGAGTTTTTTTTCAGTAATAATGCCTAACATATGTATGGGGATCAGTGTGTATATAATTATGTATGTATGTATGTGTAAGGTAGGTAGTGGCTAAATATTAAAATGCCTCGCATCCTAAGCGTGTATCCGTCACAAATTGTGTAAGTTCCATTGCGAAACGTGCGACTGGTCAAGTCTCCTGCTGCTCGACGGAGTCACTTCCTTTATTGCTCATTTGCATCAATGCACATGGTCTTCCAACCAACTCATTCATTCATTTAACAACCAAGTGCTAGGCTAGGACGCATTAAGTTAAATAACTGACGTCAAACGGACATTCTACATGCCCGAAGCTTGAGCCCCATAATGTTATGGTATAAACCCCAAGAGAAAAACCTGGGATGTTGAAATCTTGAAGGAGAAAAAGAAACCAACAAAATATATACAACACATTATTCCCATTTACACTCAACTGCCAGAGCCTATGCAACATCCAAGAATCAAGTAGCAAAAAGAAATTCTTCCAAAAAAAAATCTTCTCCATCGACTATCATTCATTCCTAACCTAGAAAAGATGAGGTATTTCATTTACCTATCGTAAAGCAAGTCTGAATGCAAACAATATTCTTTTTTTTTTCAAGGGTACACATTCATGTGTATTTTTTATACATACATATGTACAAATACAGCAAATTTCGAAATCCTCGAGGTGACATCCAATGGTGTTCCTATCCCATAGCTCCGAGGCATGTGAAGGATAGGAGTAAAGGGGGAAGGTAAAAGGGGCCTCAGTAAAAGAAAAACAGAGAACTTTGATGTAAATTTTTGCTGGTGGTAAACGAAACTTCCGGCCCATTTATGTTCAGTAAGAATAACACAGATCCTCAGTGGGATGGATGAATGCCGAGCCTATGTGTGTGTGCATCCTCCGTGCTGTACATACATATGTATGTAGATATGTATGTACATGTGACTGAAGTAACTTCCAATGGTGATAAGATGAGGAGGACTCCAACTTTGTTCTCTCATTCCGCTCTAAAAGCTTAATGGCGTTCAAGGTGTATTTTAAACAAAGTTTGTTTTTGCTTTCCGGATTAAGTTACAGGCTTTCATATGCACTCGCACGCTACATCCTCCCAAAGTTTGTCTTGTTCTATTAAAGACGTGCTCAGCCCGAGTAATACATATGTATATACACTCTGGGATGCTGTCTCTACTGTATACCATGGGTCTAAAAGCAATGACAAATAAATGAAGTTAATAGAAATTGCTGTGGAGTCAGGGTTTTGAACATAAACATTTGCAAGAGCAGTGTCAATTTCCACTGTTGCTCTATAGTGCTGTAATTCCCACTGTAAAATTAAAGTATCAGAGAGTAGAGTACTATATGTTCCCTTGCTCTTTCCCCTCCCAGCCCTGCCAATGCTATGTTTATGAAACTGTTATTTATTAGTGTCATCCCATGCACTTTTGTAGATGGGACCTATTAGCATCGAGTCAACTCTAACAGGATAACTGCTAAAATGGTATTGACCATTAACTGCATCTCCCGCCTATTCTCATATGAGAACATGATTTGCACTAAATTGGCCATTGCATCTAAATTGGCAAAAGCACTAAGTGTGTGGAAGAAGAGGTAGAAAGGTAGGATGGATGGCTGGAACCACAAGAAATCATGCTCATAAATCCTTCTCAATTGAGCCGACAATAGTCTTTTTGCCATGTAGGCATGCAAATATTACACTCGGGTGAAGATACCTGTGTGAAAGCATCCCACACTCCTGCCCCTGCCTGAGCAGCGCAAATAAGCCGGATACAGTTCAAGAGACCATAATCCTGGGCGGAATACTAATTCATGTAAATAAATTACTTCCCAGACAATATTTGTAATATGTACTAAATACTTTAATTAATTCCAATTATTCCTTCAAATCACGTCCCATGTGTTACACAAACTCCAAGGAGTTTCAAGATTCAAGTTTGACTAGATATAACAATCATTATGTATAGGTGGGTAGATGGATATAAAACACCTGAATATTTATACGTGTAAGTTCAATATATCTATAGATATTGAACTCAACACTATATACGAATGGAACTTGTAACAAAACACGACATCACTGTAATCAACACATGCTCCATCATCCGCCGAGCACTTGAGGTGAATCTATATTTCCATAGCTAATTACACATTTGATTTAGAAAATATATCCCCTTGAGTCATTCCCATTGGATGTGTATCGACAGGCTAGGAGAGTTATGTCGGTATGTAAATTCAGGACTGAGTATAACTATTACACAGTCAACACAAGTAAGTGCATTGCCCATCACAAAGGGTATTTCTCCCCTGCTTATGGTTTTCATGGTGGTCCAACACCTCCAAGTGTGAACTTTAACTCAACTCCATAATTTATGACGATTCTTTTTCATGACCTCCGAGTTCCGAGTACACCCTTTCCCATATCTCCAACGTCTAGTAAAACATGAGAGAATAGACCACAACACATGTTTACGTTCTATGTATATTTCCCTCCCGTATGTAAATATAGATGTGAGTATCTACATATAGATATACAATACAGATACTGTGTACAGTCCCAGTACGAAAAGTACTTCAGGAGATACAGTCGGTTAACATATTTAAGATTGATGCACTAACCTTTATTTATACGGAGTACATAGTTTTAAGTCTTGGGAAAAATCTATTACTCCGAGCATGTTGTACATGAGCAGATGAAGTTAATACCAGAGATATATCTTCCAGCTTAAGTGTCATCTCCCACTTCCACAGATTTGGACAACTTGAGTATATACACCATTAAAAACCAGATCTGGTGCAACCCGAGATGAGGAGTGTTATCGCTTTCACATGCATCTAAAAATATCTCCTGCAGCTCTCCTCACTCTCTCCTATTCCTATACCTATAAATATTAATAACACAATCATATTTCTGGATTCATGATGGCTTCCCAATCCTAGCATTTCTATGTGGCTCTATCAACCTCCGAATCCTTTCCCCATGATGGAACCCTCCTTTATATTACTAATCATATCTGCAGGTGAGGTTCAGACGTGCTGGGTGCTGGTAAAAGCTTAAAGTAAATTGTATATCCTATATACACATTTCTATTTCATATTCCTTCACTCTCAGTTTCTTCACTGGGAAAAATATTTCTGTAAGGTGTGTAGATATCTATATCTAGAGATATAGAGCAGAATTGTGCATTGTACTTTGTACAGTGGAAGAGAAGCCTCTCGGTGTGTACGGAACCCACGGGGAAGTAAGGAGGTACTTAATGGTAGTGTAAATTACAGCAATCAGTTCTGCCCCGTTTACTCCCTGTCTGTATAGTAGGAACACGTGTGCTTGTATCTGTAGATATACTAGTACGAGGATATATGATTTTAGTAAGTATGGGCATATACGCACGCCTCCCCACTTACATGTGCTTAAGATCCTAACTGATTTAAGTTGAGAGAGGGATTTTTCGGCGTAAATTAAAATAAATTGTGAGGCTCACCTGGAAGTAGTGGGTACTGGAAGAAGGTCGTCTCCAGCTTTCGATCCAGATTAATTAGACAGGGTTCTTTCGGTGGAGCTAGTACAGTGGTGAGGGGACCGCCATTCCCAACCACACTGACACTGCTGGCCCCATTCGCCTGGAAATAATGTCCACGTTGCTGGGAGAAATTACCATTCCGGTTGCCATTTGAGGTCGAGGCGTACCCATTCCAGTGGAAAGATGGTCTGGCCAGGGAGTCGCCATTGAAGGAAGATCTGTTCGGGTGAGTATTACGTTCGTCAAGGGAAGGCATGATGGTGTTGAGGCGGACGATGTAGATCCACACAGTAACTGTCTTGAGGAAGAAGATATCCGATAAAACTCGTGTATCACTTTTGTAGAAGACCTATGGAAAGACTGTTGTTCCTGGTAACGGCTTCCACATTCGTTTTGCCTCAACTCTGACAATAATAATGGATTCCCAATGGAATTTGGGATTCTTGTTGGGTTCTCAGAGACTGGGACTTGAAATTTTCATATTTGAATTTGATATGCACATGAGTTTATCAAGAGGGAAATCTGCGCTACTTGTTGCTCATATTTGACTTGACGACAATGAGCTGTTCACACTCTTCCAAATAGGGCCGCAAATATCTTCTCGCTCCCTCATCTTGGTTGAGGATCTGTAAGATGCAAATGAGAAAGAAACATTACAATTGTCTTCCATGGCCTTTGGCTTCCAATATCTAACTGTTCGTACACTAATAAAATCTTTTAGTGTACCGAAATCCATCCTCGAAAACCTGACTCTATATGTACATGCACTTGATTTGAAATCGTGAACTTTTGTTTTGTTGGCAATGTCATGTGTCTATTTCCGTCACAGTTTAATATTTGCGCTTCCCTATGTCCCATGCGGGCAAGAATGACTTCGGTAAACAAAAATATCCTTTGTAGTCTTCCTCTCTCTCTCTCTCTCTCTCTCTCTCACTCTTTCTCTCTCTCTGTCAGTGGCAGTGCAAAAAAAGTGACCCTCTTTAGCTATCAATCTGCGAAGGAATAACTTGAGCGAAAAGAGTCAACCATGAACAATCAAATGTGGGCATGGAATCAATAGATTCCCTTGTTACACTTTGTTATGTACACAGATCAGTTTTGGAAAGCGTTCCTACAGTTTCTCCTCTCACAGGATCAGTTCAGAAGGGAATTGCAAAACCAGAGCAGTGCATTTCACCGCACTCGAATGCATTGCAAGCCCAAACGCACACACACACACACATACATACACAGTATACATGCATATTTGTATGTAAGTATCTATCTATCTATCCCTAAATGCACGTAGAGTCCCATGAGGGAAAAATTTAAATACATACCCCACACAATATACACATATCAAGTATTGGGAAAATCTTCTTTCTCGTGACTTCCAAAACCAAGATAGTAATCTTGACGTGGAACCGCCATCATAAATTACGCTGAATAAACAATTCACGAGGGATACACGAATGCACATTTAAAATGCTGGGATAAAGTAGTGCCAAAAAAGAAGAGAAATATTATCCTCATACTTAGGTTACGCTAATTTACGCATGTGAGACACAAACATGAGAGTACATATATTTATCTTCCTCTCTTGAGTATCTATATGTGAGCACTCAGAGAGCATAAATTCTCATAGATTTTTATACCCCTACCAATCCCTACAGTATACGCTTGTTGGATGCAGTTCTCAAATTTTTTTTTATTGATAAAATACTGCCAGAGATTTAATGCGGGTGTAATTTCCATATTGAAGCATTGTAAGCTAATTCAGATCGTGCAAGGGTTCGGAACGGAAAACTAATATTTAACTTTAGAGTATCTACAAGTAATGGATATACAGTATGTAGAGTAATAATAAAATAAAAAAAAGTTACACACACAGGGAACTCCACTTTACCGCCGTATGTGGACGCCTTATCAAGAGCACGTTGTGCAAACAGAGACAAATAGAGTTCCCTCTGGCATCGTGGAGTGATGAGAGAGCGTTTTTTGGAGCGCTTGCAACAAAGTATTCCCCACACAATTAATTATTTATTGCACGTTACTTTAAAAGTTTATTCTATGAGGGCATCAAATTTTCCTCCACGATTATCAATTAAGCTGAGTAAAATGCCAGAAGCTGTGTAATTGAATAAGGCCACATTTGCTGATCCTTTAATTTGAGTATCTTTTAATTACATCACAAAAGATTTCCTCAATTTCCATTCCAATTAATAGGAGAGCGGAGAGCGTCTTAAAGAGCTCTGAATACAACCTTAATACAACTCATGCCCAACGATCTTGGGCAAGCACCCATTGGAATAAAAATGTGAATTGAAATTTTTTCCCCGTATAAATGATACATAAGGATAGGTTAGAGAGGCTTGAACAATCTTTAACATATGTATTAGAAGAATCCAATGCTCTCTTGGGCATATGCATAGGAATATCCAACATAGACAACAAGGTCTCAGTGATTTATATTCCCAGACCTTGAAAATCTCTACTTTTGCAATCTTTGTTAAATATTATTCTAAAAGAGCAGTGTGTGTGCTACTTGAGCAGAGCAGTTTATATTCAATCTTTTGTAAGCACGGAATCCCAAACTGAATTAATAACAAGAGAAGCTTCACTTTTATAATGGGTATGTACAGATAGAGGTTTGGGCATTTTCCACATTTGAGTATTGCACCAATGCAATGCAACCGTCTGAAAAACAACACGTCAATCACACCCTTTCAGAATGGTGTTGAGGCGATGAAAATTCCAGAATAATTTGGATCAATGCAATCAATGATACTATTTCACGTCACAAGATTTTAATTCGCACTTTTTTTTTATAAATACAAGATAAACTCCCAAGGGTCAGGATGAGATACCTATTTGGAATTTGATGTTTTTATATTATCTCATAATAACTTGGAATCCTTTTCCCTAACCCAAGACGAGAATATTTGAGCTCCACTGACGAAGATGAGGGTGATTTACGAGGCATCACAAGGTGAAGAACAAACTGACTCTGACGCAAGTGAAGATGGCTAGAAATGATTGAAATCAAATCTGATGGACACTTTCGTTAATTTCAAGACGATGCAATTTAGAAATAATTAAATCCTCATATCGCACTATGTACTCGAGTGTCATTTTGAATTCCATTGACTTTATTTTTTTTCCAATGAGTCTTGAACCACTTACAAGAGTCTTTTCCTACCATTGTTGTGGAATCACTGTAACAAGAGCTGGATAAAACTGAACTAGAAAAATCTTAAAGGAAGAATGGAATGACTTCATCTACAGGGTAAAAAAAAACTTAAATTGTTTTTATGCTCAAAGTCTACATCTTCCATGGTGTGGTGGATTTCCATGACTAAATGACACACTCCAGTAGCAACTCACGTCATCTAATTTGATGATTTCAACTTGAATATAATTTATACTGTAACTTCAATTGTAAGTTTGGACATTACATAACTTAGCCCCCACTTGTGTGTCTTAGTATTGTTAGGAGTGTGTAAACGCAATTTTATATCAACTCCCTCTGTGATAAATAATATTCACAAGGAATTATTTATAAATTCTTATATCCACAGATCGTACGTACACTATACACGAAATGTCTGACACCGAACTTGAGGCTGAAAAAGACGACGAGGAACAGAGGTTAAATAAACTGTCCGAAGATTGTCAGAGCCCGCTTCACTCTTACTTATTAGCAGGGATGTAATTTACATGCATCATGTATCTACATACATATGTAAAATAGAGGTTCATGGAGAAGGGCTTCTCTGTGTACATGAATAATCAAGAAGGACTTATCTGGCAAATTACAGGGTAATATATCCTATTTCAGCCTAGATAAATCATCATAATTCTTAATTCTTTATCTTCAATTTATAGCCTTGTATCTTTTTCAGGCTCCTTAACCATATGCCGTCAAGTTTGTAAATGTCACAGTAGCCGAATGTTCATAACTCTACGGACTCAGCCACTCAATTTTTATCATCTTGAGTGTGTTCTCGATAAATGCTCCCGAAGATATGATGAGGTAACTGAAACTCAAAACTTTGTGGGCTGAATGTTTTTCTTATTATAGTAATAGAGAAAAAAATTAAATTGCTGATTGAGTAGTACATTTGTACAATGTTAATATGCGTGCCATGTTATAGTACGGTAATAGAATCTGACCATACTGGTCGATGGATTAATATATCTGTCATTATGGAACCTACGTTTAAAATGAATGCATAAGCATGTGCGTAAGTAGCTGTGAGTTTACGCATGGTAAACATAAAATAAGGCACCACCTAAAGAAGAAACAAAATCACGTGAAAATCTTGTAGGGAAAGATCCGGTTCTGGGAACCCATTAAAAAAGGTGAAGTCAGCAAGAATAAAAGGAACAAGTGTCGCGAAAATTGGATGCATGTAGGACTCTGATATCACTGTATGGAAGTAACGGCTCGGAAGATAAGATGGATTTGTATATAAGGCAATCCTCTGTCGTCATCCGGGGTCGTAACAATATTAATTTTCCCAATGAGCTTTAAAATGTAGATCGACCTTAATCAGTTCCCATAGAAGCGGTCCCTTTAGCCCACCAAAACACCACGTAGTCATAAATCCTCCAATAATTACCCTGTTCATTGGAAGATTCAAAAGTGTGATTAGCTCCGTTTCTAAACAGCATAAATTGAACTTGAGCATCCCCACACCCGAGACAGAAGAGATACATAAATGAAATCATAAATCCCTCAGTCAATAAGTCTTTAATACGAGGCAGTTTTCCAAAAGTGATGAGGAATCACATCCCAATCCGTCCCATAGAGTGGAATCCTAAGTTTAGGAGTAATCTCATCATTGGGGAATGCCGTTGTTGTACAAGAACTCTCTGCACTAGTAAGAGATGCATGACATATAGATACAGACAGAGGGGGGAATTTAAGCTGATGAGACTGTATGTGGGCTTGACCCAATAATTATTAGGTTATCAAATTAAATCACATTTTCAAGGCGCTTTCCGGACGTTTTCCATGAAGTAGTAGCCCATTCCTCTAAAAGATAATTTAACTCCAATGACACTCATTAACAACCGTCCAAATTTCAAAGATTTTCATTCAACTGTGTCATTCCATTAAATGATACTTCCCAAATACATCCCATCATTTATTTCAACTCTTGCATCCAACCGCAGCCTCCTTTTGGTGACATGATGTTGTTTTTTTTAATGCTACACTATACTAGTACTACTAGTTGCTAGTGCAAGAGCAGATATCAGAATGAGTATTTTTTTTTAAATGAAATCCAATAATGATTTCTGTGTCTCAAATGATTGACAAGAGTTGCATCCTCAAAGTCATGCTGTCGCACAAAAAATAAAATCAAAATAAAGGTTAGAGATAGAATTGAAAACAATGAAATGCTCAGAGTTAATTTTGAATCGTAACATATATCCCATGGAAATGTTGACAAGCGTTGAAAATATTTACAATCACCGATTCAATCTCGTCATGTCCAATTGACTGACAATGATCAAAAGCATGAAAGGCAGGGATGTAATCACAGTACTTATGTCGATTGTTCCGGTCATTTATTTTGCACAACAACATGAAACACCCACACGCATCACCCTATCTCGAGTAACTTTGCTATGTGTAACATGACGTGGGCGCAGGTTATCACTATTTTTTTCACAGATGATCCTCTCGATTTACATATGTCCATACATACATACATGCGTCGACATCAACCAGAACACTCAAAAAGAGACCAACTTGTGAGACTTGCTGTTTTCCCCCTGAAAATTGACAATACTTTATGGGAACTGTCTCAACTATAAAGCTCGCAAATTAATAAAGGCTCGTCAAATTATTTTCGACGTAATCCAAAGATGTGGAGACCTTCATTGGAACTAACGACTGATGGATTTGAGCCTACTCTGATTATATAGGCAGTGCGTTGACAACCCCCAGGTTTGGAATCCCAACTTGACAACTCAGCAAAATTTGAGGGTTTTAATTACTCCAAACCTCATCTACAGTTTTAAATACAGTTCCACCAAATCACCATCCCATTATTAACATTCAGATCCGCATTCTGTCTCCCCTCCCTTACAAGTTTTTCTCCCTTGTTCATATATTTGATCTGCTCTGTATAGATATACCTACAGATATCTAGGGATAGTCAAGCTTGTGTCCCTATTACTTATGCTGCTTGACTGGGCTGCCCTGTAATACTACGGGAGAAACCTGCTGAACCAAAAACCTATAATTAATGTGGGAAAATCACGTTTATGATGTAGTAGCACAATATATATATGCATAGTAGCCATCATAAACAAACACCCACGGACAAGCTAGATATACGGGAGCAATTAATCTCCTGTGTATTGTGTATATGTTTGTGACCCATGTTTTCGTACACCCAAGCTGATGTCCCTTGTTCCAAGATGATTTCTGATTTCTTAGGTATGGGTAAACACTGGGGACTACCAATCCTCAAAAGAAGAAGAATTCAAATTTTTGTAAGAACTTATAAAGGGAGGACGCACCTTGTGGACATAATCTTTAAAGGAAGAGGTGGAGGGGACAATTGGCTGTGAATGAGTAAGATCCCACCTTGCTAATTACGAAAACGACTTCATGATATAACTATCCATCACTGTAGAGAGGAGTCGAGCTTAAATAAAATTCTTGTTTCAACTCTAGATATCTGTAATCCTTGTATTTTGTATCTGTACAAATATTTATTTCTAACCTGTGGCTATATACACCCGGATTTCCAAAGGAACTACATCTATCAGGACATACCATTCAGACTACATCATCTTCTGTGTCCATTACATTTGGTCGTGGGTCTGAGCGAGTGCTCATGAAATGTATTTGTTAACGGAGGTATTTATCGTAACCGAAGGCAGTTGCCAAGATATTAGTTGACTTGTGTTGGCTGATCATTATGGTGTTCCCCTGTACGACACACTTTTTCTGACTGACTTCAATACAGGAGTACGTTGTTAGAGTAGAAATGTGAGCCGTAAAATACAGGTAACAATACGGAGCATCATGTTGGGTATATTTTTATCGGGGGAATCTTGAATAAAATTGCATCCCATTATCTCCTTCATTTCTCACTACTTACTGAACAAGCTCCCAAATTACCGTGGGGGGAAAGGATTTTTTGACACAGGCGTGGTCCGTCAGAGGTTAACATTCCCAATTGCCCGTCTCCATTAAGGACGACATTATGTCCTCAGATATAAAAATTCAAGTCGCACACGTCCGTCCAACTTGAAAAATGACATTTCACCTTTATGACAAACATTTTTCATATTTAAATCATCCCCAGTGCACAAAAGTTCTCAAATAGACAGATCATTATGCCCAACAATGAGAGTCATACTCGTGGATGAGGCTTCATAGTGTACGAGTGACAGGAGGACGGTGTTGTCGTAGCAAATCCCCCTCCATGTTATGCTTTGTAACGTGTGAAAAGGGAACACTTGTTGTGCGAAACCTTGGAATATTTCACTAAATCATCTTCCTTCCAAAGTCCCAAAGTAAAGCTTGAGTCCACACACAATGGGCCCTATACAATAATTCATCTTTTTTCAACTTGTACAAGTCTAATTTTAAAATTCCTATGTTCAAGGATGAAACCTAACCCACAAGTTAAGTAATATGTGTCTACATACAGTACGAGACACAAATCACCGGAAATTATACCACCTTTTGGATACATTTCTTCCTCACTTTGTCAGGGCTCTCAAAATCTCAAAATCAATGCAGCATGTCAAGTAGATACTTGGCTTTTGCTAGAACTAAACCCAAGATTACAACTTGAACATACATATCTACATAACTTGATTACACGGATCAAATTTTCCCCACAAAAACTGTGACCAAAGGAACCAGCCTCTGATGTAATTTTTTCAACACCACCACCAACCTATGACAATGACAAGAAATCTAATCCTGACTCTTGTGGTTTTCATTTCCAATATGTACGCCATAGGTTATTCCTAGATACTTCATCCCAGTAACCCCCGAAAATTAACATTTCCAAACAAATTGTAAGGATTCAGCAAAATTGGAAGCATATGTGAAGCGTTTTCATTGGTTTGGGAACAATATTGAAGTAAGTATAAGTCATCCTAGCCCTTCACTTTCAGCTTCCTGTTCGCCTGAACTGATGCGTTCAAAATAAAATTTTTGTTTCCTCCATTAAGCTCTGAGTCAAGTCAGAACCTTAGCTTGTACATAGTCTTTAGTATTTGTCTATTTCATGTACATATGTATGTATGTACACCGCTGTATTTGGAAATTTTACCGCAATCTCCGATAATCCGAGACGACTCCTTCACAAATTGACTCAGGGATCTAATAAAAAAACATGCTGTTCATGCACTGTCTGTTCAACTTACATACACAATATGTATTTAGATGTACAGTACTGGGCACACACACAAACCATACACACCGTAATACAAAGACTATATCTAATGAAAACGTTTTTCTTCATTTCCTTTCATCAGCTGAGAGAGAGTCAACGTGTGCGAGAAAAAAATTCAAAGAGAGTCTCCAGGAAACTTTTCATTACTCCGTAGATGAAATGCTGTGAAAGTATTTAGAAGTGTTATGCTAAACACCCGAACTGATAATTTTCAAAGGGCTTTAAATACAAAGATGCTAGAGCGGTGAGATAATATTATAGGTTCGGGGGGAAATAATAACTTTTCTTTTCAAGATTTAATGCTTTAATAAACGATAAAGGGTTCGGGAGTGTTGGTTCTGAGTGCTGACGGATACAGGGAAGATAAAGTAATTCAGAAACGTGACGTACACATCAATCATGCTTTTAGACACTTCAGTCAGCTTCTTGTACAGTCTTGTGGAGGAGCGGAGGAAATCTACTTTTACATCCCTTCTTGCTGAATCCGACAGTTTTATTTTCCGAACATAAAAAAATACTAGAACCTTTCCTGCAAATACAAGTCCATACATAGTTCCATCCTCCCATCCCAAAACTGGTATAAAACCTACTACTTTTGAGTTTGCTTGAGACCTAGCATTGTCCCATTCTCTGGTTCATAAACACATTAGGCCATACCCCTGACTTACAATTACATATGTACATTCCATGTCTCCAGATGTACTTGCAGTACAGTAGTTAATAAATAAAAATCGTCCCTCATTAACTTATTACAATTTACAGTTGAGAGGACCACAAAAGGCTAGAACCTAGGTAGCCTCAACCAGAGGGGAAACTTTGACCATAATACCTTCCATAACGCCTCACAGAGTTGCTTTTTGTAGACTTACGGCTTTATTTCCCCATTAATTCCCTAAGTGTGATTGTGCATGCGTGTGGAAGCATCAGGACTAAAATACCTACTGAAATTTACCCAACTCTCTTGACTCAGGGAGAAAAGTTTTACGGACAGGAGCAGTTGTTACTAAAATTTGTTTTAAATACTTGGTTCTTTCCGGAAGTTGTAATGTAAAGTATTCTCACTTAGTTTGTGTCTTCACCCATTTATCCCTCATGTAGTGGTTATGTCGAAACTTTAGGATTTCTTGAGCCTCATCCCTATCACGCCTCTTACACCTTATATTAAAGAAATTTTCACTCCTTACACTACACTATCCTCAAAAGATACTATGCAGTGTAGGCTTCTATGCATTACTGTACCGGGCGGATTTTTTATGCCCTGCATAAAAATTTGTTTGGCCCTCGCCTAATTTGTGTGTATAAAGCAAGTTGTTCTAACAAGCTTTTAGTAATACGAAAAAGCCAGGTGGTACAAATTACTTTCCTCTGTTGTGAAGAGCCGTCTCTCACACGTACTTTTTCCGCTCCCCTTTCAAATGAACCGCCGGCTCGTGGAAACACCCGTGGTTTTAAGTACAACTGGTATAAATTTGTGGTGCTAAGAGGATTAATTCTCCATATGCTATCCGCCAGCCATTTTTCATGACGAACTCACAGTCAGCTTATGCACTCATGCAGATACGTATACATACATAGATACATACGAGCATCCCTAATTAAAAAACACAGTTTCCCTTTAAAGTAACTCCAGACTCTTACTTTTACTCCAATTCACTTTTACTCTCCACCTCCGCCACTTCACAGACACATATCTATATTTCAGTACCATTCCTTTTTTATATATCTATGGATATGCTACTAATCCGTCAAAATTTTAAGGATTCATGGATTTCTGAAGGTATCACTTTTGAAGCCGAGTGTGCTCAGCCTTTAAATCCTAAAAAGCCAATGAGGCATTGTATAAACATTGGAGTAGCCATAAGCCTTAACTTCAGTCAAATTTTGTAAAAAGGTACAGCAGGCCTGGGCCTGAGTCCTGGAGAGAAAAAGACGGATTTGTTACATGGTTTCGTCATTACATGTATTTATGTACCATTAAGTCCAGCTGCCAGAAATATAGAGAACGTCTAACAACTACCAGGGCACATAAGGAGGAGATTTTAAAAAAAGAAAAATAGATGTGGGGAGAAGATTGAGAAAAAATGAGTGTATAATGTGTTCGATTTTGTGTTCCTTAAGATTCCCATTTGGAAAGTTAGGGGGTACATATATATTTTTGGGACATATGTATTAATGTATATTGTATGTGAATCCATGCATAATATGTAATTATGCCAGCATTTACATAGGGACATGTATGTACGTATATATCTGCATAAGATCCCCTGGAAAAGTTGAGTATGTATATGCTCATCCTTGTAAATGACTTTCATCCATTAATACACTCCCGTTTGAGAACTGTAAGGATAACTATTTAGAACTACTGTGGAAATAGAGACAGGAGTAAGGAGTCAAGTTAAAACCAAAGCCGGCGTCAAATTCTCATGGAACAACTTGAGCTTTCAATTCCATGCTGAGGGAATGGGACGTGAATGGCAATGAAAGTCGCCTTTTTCTCTGTGAAAACGTGTCACTCACATCATTATGATGAAGTTTCCTGTTCCACCAACTAAACAACGGCTCTCTTATACCACTGTCACACTCTGGCATTAACTTCCCTTTTAGCATTTATCTTCATTCCTACTCACACTATGAGACTTCCATAGGGTTCGGATGCAGAGCCGTTGTCGTTTATGAAGGTACATAAACTAATCAGTCCCAGACTTGAATCAACTTCCACCAGAATAACTTCCCTGGATCTGTATCTACCACTACCCCATCCCATATCATAGAATGACTACAGTACAGTACAAACAAACACAAAATAAATTTCTATGGGAAAACTCATCTGTCAATTACTTCCCAATTTGATTTTTCCTGCCGTGTTTATTAACTCCCAAGTAGTCAGTACACCCTTCCGCTCCTCATCCTATCATCTGCACGTGTGTGGACTTTATTCCTACAGCAATTTTTTTTACTGTAACTTACAGTCCAAACATAAAACCCATAACGATTTTCTCTCTAAGCCTATACTATTTCAAAATAATAATAAAAAAAAATGCAAAAAAATTTAGTACCGGGAGAAATAACACTCGTAGCACTTCCCAATGAACATTCACTCACTCAAAAATGTTGGAGATGCCTGAAGAAGATCCCCCAACGTGACACTTTTTGATAAAGTTATGTCGTTTTTTCCCTACCATCATCATATCTATATTTCAAAGCGGAGTGACTAAGCGTGCACGTACTTCAAGAGATCACCAGTGCCTATGGGAACTCCTGGTGTATATCCAGCAATTTACCACAAGGACGTGCACACACAACTCAACTTTTCAACTTTTCCAAGACTCTCTATATTATCCATCCCCGATCCATATTTACATATACATGTGCCACTTGAGCCCGGAATTTCCCTGTAAAAATGTCAAGCTCTGACAGTGAGAAACTCGTCATCAACATTTATCAAAAGTTTATGCAAGACTTCACCAAGACGTATCGATCAAAATATAAGTATCTTGATGGGATTTGAGTATAGAGGAACTAAACTATATTCGTTGAATTGTGTTACTCCCATAATTCACCCAAGTTTATTTTATCTAGAAATTCCTGGGAAAATTCAAAGGAGTGTAGAGTCTTGTTAGGGAAGAAGACGAGGGAGGTGGAGATAACAAAAAAGGAATTTACATCTTCCTTAGAATAGAGAGCAGAGTGGGGCTCTTCTCTGTGATGTGTGGAAAAAAAACAAGGAAAACTATACTTTGAAGGAAAATAACAAATGAGAATATATCGTCGGTGAAGAGGCAAAATGATCTAGGTGCATAATCGATTAGAATCAAAATGATCTACATAACTTTTTCCCTAAAGGCAAAATGAACTGGGTGCAAGCCTCTTTAAAAGCAAACTGATCTACATACAATTTTATTTAAAAGCAAAATGATCTAAGTGCTGGTCTAATTTTTTTTGTGAGAAAACTAGCATCTGTAAGGAGGACACGTGGATTATAAGGGCCAACCATGACTGTAATTGACCTAGGGTTGTGGGTTAATATTCTCTGAAGGGTTTGCTATTACTAAGGATCATTCCGGCAACTAAAGTTAATTTCACTTATTGCATCTAATACATTTTTAGTTTCGAAAACTGCAACATTCATTTATTTTAAAATCGACGAATTAAAAGACGAATCAAAATCACAGTAAGCTCATGTGTTAGTGTGCACATTGAATTGGTTTTCCCTTTAATAATTCTCAACGTCGAGTTTTTTCAAATCGTATTCTACGATCATCACCATTATCATAACATTCGGAATCATTTTCAAATGTTAAATCATAATTGACAACTTTTTTTTTTCAATGTTACTGAAAGAAAGAAATGGAGGCATTGGGGAATTAAATGCATATATAAAAGATTTTGAATACCTCGCATTTTTGTACACCGGCATTAGAATATGTTTACTTATATTGTTTTTATTATAATTTGTATCTAGATCATTTTGCTTTTAGGAAAAGCTGCATCTAGATCATTTTGCTTTTAAAATTCAATGCAAGTAGATCATTTTGCCTTTAGTGAAACTGCAAGTAGATCATTTTGATTCTAATCGATCATGCACCTAGATCATTTTGCCTCTTCACCGACGATATCCTTCCATTAATTTTATCTCCGTAAATTCAATCACGTTGGAACTTCCCAGGAGAAAAAAAAACTTGTGGGGGGAAAAAATGGAGCATGGGACTTACATGAGTAAAACTCCCCGAGTGTACTTTACTGCATAAATATTTCCGTCCAGTGAAATCAAACCAGATTTTTTTGTACTTGACAATATCTATATCTATACATTTGGAGCTTCATATGGAAGCCATACAAAAAAAAAGTGTATAAGCTCAGGATGTATTTCTGATCGTAAAAGTTTCTAATGTATTCTCAACACATACAGGCATGTTTACTTTTGGAGCCGCAGTAAATACATGTGTGCACATATGTACATATTGTATGTGCATGGAGGCATTACTCATATGTATAGGGAGAGTTGCTGGAGATCCTCCTTGGCAGGGTATATTTAATACATGGAGTGTTTCTTCATCCGGATACATAAAGTATGAGGGATACTGAGTGACTGCCTAGGCAAGTAATGGGATTGGGAAATCTATCAGGATGTCAGGTTTAATCCCAAATAGGCATCCCAAAGGAGAGGACTTGTGACTTGTTCATGGGATCACCAGGGATTATGGCTCTAGTCCTATTTAATAGTAAGGGCAGATAATAACATAATCCAGTAATTACTAATATGGTAGCTTATCATTCCACATTAGGCCACATCGTAGAAACTCACACTTGGAATCCTAACTAGGAATTAGGGCTGGATTCTTTCCCGACCCTTTCTTTTTCCTTTCCCTCGGCCGTCCGGCACGTAGCGTAGGAAATTCCATGAGGAAATAACACCTCTAATAAATGCGTCTGGGGAAGATAGCACTGGAGACGGGAATAGATACGGAGACTTCTCGCTTTTAGTAACTTCCCAGGATCCACTTCCTTTCCATCCCATCCCATCCCATCCCATACAACAATGTACTAAACCAGAGGATGAGCTCAGTTTTGTTTCACATGTCCACACACAGTAATAAATTAGAGCTTCTCTCAAATAATTTTATAAGTTCTTCTCTACAAGATATAGGCCTCGGGATGTAGTGTTGCAAAATAAATTGTACGTTATTAATTGTATCTATCTCTTTCGTGGGTACACAATAATAGCCTCAGTGGATAAGGAGAGGGACTCAACTGATGAAAGTGAGTACATCATCTCATTAGAGTTTCCATCAGCAAGGCCTAATAAGTTAAGTAGCAAAATTTTAATACGCCGTAAAATTCCAATCTGAGAGTTGAAATGTGAGACCTCATGGAATTATCGTTCGACTCGTAAACACATGTGCAGTCCTTATCTTTATGGCTTATCTTAGTTTTTTGTAAATTAAATTATCCGTTTTTCAACCGTAAAAATATCCGGTTTAGCCTCCGCACAGGAGAATATTACAGAGCTGGTGAGGAGTATGAGGAAGGCAGGCAAAAAAGCATTATTACTATTGTCAAAATCGAATTCAATGTTATCTACTACACATACACACACACACAGATACACAAGGATCAGCTAATTTTTATCTGAGCTTTAAAATTTCCTAAACCTATGATTGGCTGTGTATGGAAACTTTCGCAGAAATATGTCCCATTAAAAGTGGAAATTATGAGACAAATCTCTGTACAAACAAAATGTGGAGAGATGCTTGGAGACTGTTCGTTAATTTATCTCTTTTTGCAAAAACACCCAATGCCTTCATAATGCTCAGCCATTGTGTCTTGTAGAAAGCCCATGTCACATAAAGAGGTTTGGCGCAAAAAATAGCCTCAAGATTTCAGTTGGAACTGCAACACAACGACAGGCATGATCATTAGCTGTATCTTTGAGCCAGGCAGAAAACTTTGGGAAAAATAAATACTGCCAGTGATCACAATGTAACAGGAAAAAAAATGAGATTGTGCATGTTATCCACGGAGACAAACACAATTGGGAAGGAAACATATCGTTAAACCACAACAAGGTAATCAACGTCTGAATAAATCCCAACGTTTATAAAATTTTCGTCGAGATTGGAGGATATTTTATATCTAGAAGCATCACTAACGCAGGTAGAAGTTCCACAGTGTAGACGTAGCCCATTCATTACTGCAATCAGAAATATGCCATAAAGCAAAAGAATATTTAGTATATCCACATATATAATACTATAGCTCCAGGTAAGGTACGGTAAGTCCTGTTTTGGCATATTGTACACTATTAACAAAAAAAATACTTGGTTGAGTATAGATCTGTATATACATAGATATATCCCTCAAGAATAAATCTCTCTGCAAACCCTTTACAGTTGAGTGAGTCATTGGGAGTAGTAAATAACATGGAAAAATGGAGTTCTTCCTTAGGTGTAATATGCCATTGTAATTAGCAGTCATTCTCAAGCGTGTGCAGGTACTTCCAATTTTTAAAGAGACATAATAATAATAAAAATAATCGTTTTGACTCTCAATTTCCCCTTGCAAAATGCAATATCTGGGGAGCTCAACAGAGGAGGAGAGCCTCATCAGAGCCATAACAATATCCTGGAAATGGACTCTCCTAGGGAAAAAAATAGATTTAAATAATGGTAAATTATTAGATTGGTCTTTAAAGGCCAGAATGGACTTGACTTATTAGTACATATGCTCCTTTCCATTAATGTTACCACACTCGGCTCGAGCAGATTAGCCCCTCGACAAAAACTAATAACTATGAGGGAAGGGTTAGGGGAATCCAATAAATCACTAGTGTAATTTCAACGTGTCTGTTATAAGCTGAGGAAATCCATGTTTTTCTCGCCCAAATTCCATTACCACATGAAAGGAAAAAGTGCCATAAATAGCCATAATCACAGTCTTTGACTTTACTAAAATACCATTTTCGATTATCATTATTTTGCATTTTTCCACACCGCAGAATCCAGAGCTCGTCAGGGAGCTGTAAATTATTATTAGGGCTGGATCTATTTACAGCTCCAAAAGCACCGCCGCGTCTATCATTATTAGACTCGTATTAATCATCATTTCATATCTCACAGGCTGTCTCTAGTCTCTAGTCCCTAGTCTCTAGAAAATACATATGTAATTATATGAAGTCCATAGCGTGAGATTGGAGAGCGGAATTAGTAGTTCCTCAGTCACAATCGACGGGATAAATCAAAGACCATGCCCCGCCAGGGGATGAATTGACAATCCCTGAACATTTTTATGTTATCCTGTGTGGATGTGTATACACACACAGGCTAACATGTAGAATATCTAAGTAAGACCTATCTACAGGAAAAAACACATTGTAAAATGTAATGTAACAAAAGTGACGGACAATAGTTATCGACAGAACACACCTTAGCTACTGCCACTACGGCTGCCCTGCACTTATCAGTACAATGATATAATATGATAGGATGATAGTGTGGGATGACGTAATTTGATTCCTGAAAGGACTCAGCAGATAGATCACTGATAGCATTACCCATTGACGAGAAGATATACTCATGTATGCACGGGGGAGAGTAAATTCCTCAAGCTGTAATAATTCTAATCGAAATCCTGAATAGGAACTAATGATTCTTGAACGAATGAAGCATTCTTGTGGGGAAGATTATCCCTTGAAATGTGAATGGATTCTCAATTGAACAGACACACGACAATTTCATGTATAACAGTTTCTCCATTCAGACTCATCCCTCAGTCATCTTCCGAATTCGTCCTGGTGTTCATGTAAATGACTTTTCAGCTCACAATCAACCTCCATCCCTACCTGCTCACTCACGAGCCTCTGCATTTTACTACAGTCATAAGTGGTGGTATGGAAATAGAGATTTGTCGACAAGGGAGCTGATATTAGATAACTTGTTATTCAATATATACAGGACTTCCTTGAATACTGTATCCTACAGAATACCATTGAGAGCAAAATGAGGAGACACTTTACATAATTTTTTGAATTGCCACATTCCTTGCTAACAGCTATGAGGGAACAAGCGTAACAACATTTACCATCCATCATTGAAATGAAGCAATGTTGCTCATTCAACAATTCACAATTATTTAAAAGTGGCCATCACCAAAAATTCCCGTCTCCATTTATGGAAATGCAGTGCAAAAGAGGAGAAAAAGCTACATGGTGCAGGGTTCTCTTCGAGATGATGTTCAAGTCCATTGTGAGGAGGTAGTAGATATTTGAAGAGGTAACTTTTCAAGTTCTGTCCTCTCTCTCTGCATGTCTTCTTGCTCTCTCTGTCTCTCTCTCTCTATATATCTCTCCGTACTCTGTATCTCTGTCTCTGAGAACATAACTCCGTATTTCGTTACGTGAATCTCCTGCTCCCTACAATACAATAACAAAGACACACAGAGAGAGAGAGAGAGAGAGAGAGAGAGCTCCATGGTATATTGGACAGACAAGTTTCAAGAATTTCAATAGGAATTCCTTGAACCAAGTTTTATACTAATTCGGGCATGTTATTTCATCCACTTCACTTTCCATTTCGTGCCTTGTCGTTCCTCCGTGGAACACATCCCATATCTCCAAAAGTAAACAAATCCATCTGACGTTTCTCTGACTTTTGCTCCAGATCCAAAAAATATACCTTTCTCATCTCCATTCAGGAGGGACTTCATAAAGGATGTAGGATACAGTCCCAATTGTAAGAACACAATGTGTCCTTCCCATGACAACATTGTCAAGAGGTAGTCAGTCCGTTGGATTGTCAGCAATTATTTCAATCCATGCCAAAAATGGATGAATATTAAAGTTTACAAAATACAATGGGAATTGGACGGTTTGTCTGTCACTATTTGGTAATTAGGTGGAAAGGTCTGCATTCCAATGTCTTATTATGATAGCTTCCATAGTCAAATCATTCACGAGTCTGTGTTCCTGGTCAATAAGAAACCGTAACATAATGCACTGCCTTTGAACCCAATATCAAGGGTCAGCCCATGGATCGAAAGTGATGATTGTTTTCTAGACTCCGGGCTAAAAAAAATAGAATATGACATAGCCATAATAGCAATTAAAAATTAGTTTCCATTTTTGTAATCATAACAATCTGCAGCCTCATCACGACGCTGCACTCCTGACATCCAGTTAATCCAACTCATGACTTTGTTTTCTTCCTCAGCTGTTCAGGCTAATAATAGAATGTCAAGTATCTATCACAATTACACTCGGCTTGACTCTCTGGTCTTTTATTGTGACTTTCAAGTGCTTCATGCGAACTGCTTTCTACTATTCAGCTGATGGAATATTCCGAGCGGATTGACACCATGTGTTGAGTCGTACATATGTAGAATGGAAGGGCATAATTGGGCAATAACAACAACAGGGAATTCGGATACTTATGTTACTTCTAAAGTGCACTGTGAGCCAGCCTTGGTTAAATTATTACAGATGGAGTGCGTACGAAAAAAGGTTTTTTCTTTTTACTTTTGGCTCACACAAGTACTGTATTTGTGTATATGAGGAACGCACATTTACTACAAACCTAAGGTTGATCCTTCAAACCACAGTTGCAACAAGGGCCCTTAGAGCTCTTTGTACGTTAACGCACAAACATGCTAAGCGCCTACGCACACACACACACACACACACATGAATGCATCCACAGACAGCAATGCATCCAACATTACATGGGTAAAGGCAGGCGAGCATTAAATCATGGAACATTTACAACAGCAGCATTGGTTTCCAGTTGGAATTTTACCGTAGCCAGCAAAACAACATTGAATTATGTGTGTGCGTACAATACACACATGTACGCATCTCTGTAACATCTTTGTATAGGATTTGTGCAATTACTATTACTCCTTGGTTGGAAATATCCCGGAGGTAAAAGTAGTTGAAGCTATGAGTGCATATATTCCTTACATGAAAGATTCCCTCCGACCATCTATGGAACCCTTGGGAAGCCAACCAACATTTTACTACAGGTTAGTCGGTTAATAGTGAGTGTACAAAATGTACGGGGATATACGTACATACATAATGTATCTATAATAGATATGTATCCACAAGAGGTGTCTGTGCACTAACTCCAAAGTTGGCTTCACAGTTTAGAGTTTCATGGTTTCCCTTTCGCTCTCTTTCGTGCATCTAATCGTGTCTGACTAGAGAGTTGGGCGTCTGCCTGGTCCGCTAAGACAGTCGTGAGTGTCACTAGCATAGAGAATGCATATGTATAGACCCTATGTTCTAGTGAGAATTGTCGGATATAAAGGATTGGAAAGGCCGACTCGGAGCCTTTATGAACTATCCCTGTGAAGATATAATATACAGGGGAGGTGTAGAGACAGAGGGAGAGAGAGAAAGAGAGAGAGAGAAACATCTGCGTAAAAATCGGGATTCATTAGGAGTAGTAAAAATGAGGAAAAAAATAAAATCTAACCAAAGGGTTGGCCAAGGGAGAAATCACCAGATGGGTTATTTCTGATATTTGTAGATAGTTCGCAAACCTTGCAATTCTTAATAAATTACTGCCACTTCCCTTCCATCCGCAAGTGTATGTGCGTGGATTTAATACTTGGGGAACCACTACCTCCACTGTTTATTGCACATGAAAAACATGTTCGAGGTCTCCTCTCCTCGTGAGACCCACAAACTGTGGCAGGTAAAACTCCTCAACAGTGTAATCCGTGGCCGGAACAATCCACACATGGAAATACAAAGTCAGTCCCCTTACTTATATGATTGTGTATTGAAAGCGGGAAAAAAAGCGGAATTATCATTACTGTTTGTACATATGTGTATATCTATACATATACCATAGGACACCACCATGGACAAAAATCTCCTTAAGGGTGAAGGTACTCTGGTAAAAATTCCCCATAATTGTAGAGATTTTTCTCTGAGTGAGGAAATTCATGAATATGAAATCTCCCATGTGATGGAGTCATCCCACTACGGAAGAAAAATCTGAGGAAATTCTTTGGTACTAAAATGTCATATAATTATAGGAAATCCTATGATATGATCCGATACCATATAATGATCCCACACGTACCACGTACTTTGCACTTATAGTCAGATCAAGAGATAAGCGGAGTCAGGATGCGGAATGGATTGGAACAAAGATGCGCTTTTTTGTTTACGACTTGTACCCCATTCGTTGCACCCAAATCAATGGAATCCACTGTACTCTTGTACTATTCCTTTTGCTGTAATGATACAATGTGCATTGTATAGGTAGGGACGAGTGAGAGTGCATCCTTCCGGACGGTGCCTATGTATGTACAGTATTCAATGCATGAAATTTCTATTGAATCTCTTCCCCTTTTATTCAAGTTGCGTCATGATTGAGTGTGATTCAGATTCCAGCAGATGCTCTTCCACATAATACGGTATATGTATTTGCCTCTGGAAAAACTGCAGACGTCCCAACTGCATTTGTAATACCCTGCACATTGATACTTGAACAGATATGCACTTCATATCTGGAGACCTCAGCCTCCAGCCCCAGCTGCACGTGGACGTGTGCAGGGTTCAGGGAAGAGAAAAGATTCCCGCTTTTTTTATACACAGCCGTCACCTTTGATGAAACTGCATCCCTTAGGTTGGACATAAATTAGAGGAGCTACCTTGAATGCACTTTTCCTGAATTACTTGTGTGTTCGAAGCAGTTTACTGCTCTGCTACTTTACTTGTTAAATCGTGGAAATAATCCTGAACACACTTTGGTCGGGTCAGCTCAATTGTACCTTTAGCTTTATACCGCCCAATCATATGTATGTAGTCGACTGCTCATAGTTAATACTTGCAGTGTAATTGTGCGTCAGTTTTTACAACCGTGAGAGTTGTAAATTTTACTGTATTATTTCCCTATATACCTACAAGCACCGACAATAAAGACAGGACGCCGGAGATGACATGGCGGGAAACATTTGATCCTACACTGTCATTTTGGTCACCATGCTTCCATTAAATGAACAGGGAGATACCCCTAGCTTTGGACAGATTACATGTAATATATGGTCTGATATCTGGGAAGCCTTTAAAGTATTGTGTTGACACAGAAATTATTATTCAATCAGCAGGGAAGCTGGATGCATTTCAACTCCCATGTTTTTCCTCCTTCCATAAAGCTGTTGGTTCTTCTGGTGCAGAGCTGACGTATCTCACTCTTTTGAGGGAAATGAACGCATTGAGCTTTTTTTATTGGGAGGTTAACCTCCGGGACACGATGTAAGGGAAAAACACTGGCTGGTTTGATACTTCCATATGTAGATCACTGACATGTAAAAATTGTCATCTGGGAAAGAGCTTATAATGTACTCTGATATTATTATTATTATTATGGTAGTTATAGTTTTATCTATTAATAAAAAAAATTGACATTGACGGCTACCACACACTGACTCAACATGTCACGAGCACGTGGAGGGTGTTCACACTGGGCTCAAGCTGTCAATAGTGTATAGCCTAGCACTAATTATAGCTGTTAGCAAAGAGCATCCACTGCAACAACAAATGCTACTACTATTCCAGCCCCAGTAATTTATTTTCAGCACATTTCAGGGGAAAATCCTTTCCAGATGATGTATGGGCTCAGGTTCAGATTGGAGTACTTTCATAGGAAAAATCTACAAGAAATGGCCTATATTAAGAAACATGTTAGGATTGTTTGCTAAAAGCCTGTCAGCAAGGAGCTTCCCATCGGTCAGCCTGACCATCTGTCACAGTTACGTCTACAGTACTCGAGAAGGAAAGATTTCTAGACTGGACGTTCCCTGAATGTAATCCTGCCGAATGATAACCTTCCATAGTCTGTCTTGGCTCTCGTCTGGTTCCATTATTATCGTATTATCACACACACCTTGATACATTTTTTTTATGATAGGATTTCTATTTTCACTTCCGCATTTCAACCCGGCCAGACTGTCCATTATAAATATGACACGTTCCAAATACAATCAACACATGGATATTTCCTCACTTTTTCCATACTGAGTAATTACAATCATGTCAAAAAACTTTTAAAAGGGCTCGGGCCATAAGGCGGGAATCTTGTCCCCGCTCTACACATTTCCACCTAATTACGTATGTATATATCTACATATGTAAAAATGTACTTGAGTGCATACTCAAATCCAGTCGAACGTCTTTACTTGATGTCAGGTTTTTGAGTAGTGACTATTATTCCCACAATGACCCAACTATCCTGTCACAATAGCAAGACCGTACCAAGAACACAATTGATTTCAATCAAATCCCTGGCATTAATTATCTCCCAGACCTACATACATCTCATGACATTGATGGCTCCTGTATAATAACTGAACCAGCCCAAATACACCGAGCAAGGCCATTGACATGAACGAGCCTCGCAGAAATTGACATAGAGTTTTAGCCAAAAACAGAAATTGCTATTTTTTTTCTTCTAATATTGGGTCATTACTGTCAATCAAAAGTTATCATTCAATCTTAAATCAAGATTTTGCCAATGTTTTTAATCGAATGCCAACTTGTGTGCGCTGGGAAGGCCGTTTTGACAAATCACCAATTGTGATGACTCCGTCGGTAACATGCAAAGGCTTTTAAGAGTCTCATGTTCTATAGATGTTTGGATTTTTTATATGAAAATTGGAAGTACCCATTCGTGAAGTAGTTTTCCATAAAAGAAATTAAAAATGTGCTCTGGCTCTCCTCCGGTTAGTACTATACAGTGCTCTGGGTACTACTGGCTGGACTACAGTTAACGTCTGGTATTACAGGAAATTTCTGCTATACATCGACGGACATAACAAAACTGTTGACTATAAAATTGCTCAACCTGCTCTGCCACTGACTCAGAGGTGGGTAGTTTCAAGTTTTTTTTTGTAATTAAGAATCTTTCTTACCTTTTTTCGATTAAAGGACTCTCTCTCTCTCTCTCTCTCTCTCTCTCTCTCTCTCTCTCTGTTTCTCTGTATACTCTCGCCCCCACGGTATTTGCAACTTGGGTTTTCTTATCTGACTGGTTTTTCCCCAAGAGTAATTCCTTGTAAAGTACCTTCTACAAGGAATCCACTTGTTATGATGGTATTTTGCAAAAGATTTGTGTAATCCGTCGGTTAAACACTATTATCAAGGTTTTCAATATTAATTAAATTTGTGGAGCTCGGAAGGATTATAGGTTCGTTTTGGCACAGACTTTATGTCCTACTCAATGGACACAATTGCACTCCCATACACACTCGCTTCCAGTCCAACTGACAATAGATGGAAAGGGAAACGGAAGTGATGGGAAAAGCCTTGGAACTTATATCTTCTCCACCCGCACCGGGTTTATTCAAGGGCTTCGGGTTTCCCAGAAAAAACCCACTGAGTGAGTGAGTGAGTGGAGTGAGTAGCACGAGCAAGACTCTTCTCAGGGAGTAGTATACATATACATATGTATGTACATATGACCAGCCCCCTGGAATGGGAATACTACATATGTCTCAGTACTGCACAATGTCTCTGGAAGCTATCCCTAAGCTAAGTTCTGTGTACAAAGTTATCTGGATGTGTCGACACTGAGGGAGCATATTACTCTACAACATGACCATTTACACACATCCAACTCTGGAAATGATACTTTGAGTCATTTATCAAGTGGGAAAGAGAAATAATGAGTTTTTCTAACCTTTGCCGTAGTTTTCACACAATTAGAAATGTAACCTGTTAGCACTGACGATTACAATTTACAAAAAAAATAAAACCATAAGTTTCGCACATGCTTCATCATTTATGAGAGTTCCCTGTCAATCAGTTTGAATTGTTCAGGCTTGGATCTTGTTAAGCCTTTAAATTGCTAAAAATTGGTTGTGGGGGACATCAAAAAAAATAAATTGCAAAATTATACACACTCCAATATCCCACCGGAAACTGTAGCATTGTTTCCCAACCTACGTACAGTACATGTGCTTACATCCAGTCGAGCAACATCAGCACATTTGTAAACAAAAGCAATTGAGGGTCCCAAAATTTAGACTCAGTCATGCAGTAGGACATACTCTGTCTGTAATTATATTACATACATGTTTTTTTTTGTATATTAACTCCGACGTGATTTACTGTATCCCGATTAGGAGCACTTCGGGAATGGTGACGATGATGACAACATCATCGAGGGAAACTCGTCCAAGAGGAAATATAGCGAACAGAATAGGGACGTATTACAGATACAAGGAGTAAAGTCACACTGGAGCTCCTCACTCTGGAAGTTCTTCCCAAATGAAATGTCACACATTAAGACACGAGTTAGAGGAATCCAAGGAGGTCGTTATAGTTCCCTCAGCAGCTATATCCACAGATATAGGACTGTATGGTCATGGGAGTACGAAAGTCATGGGACTGCTGTCACCCAAGTGGAAAAATCGATGATGAAATAAGAACCAAAATAAAATAGGGAATTCTCTCAGTCTATATGGAGCTAATGGAGGGATATTATTTTAAGCGCAAAACAACACAAAATACAACAACACAACACAACAATGTGGAGGAACGAGGCTTCTCTCACAACAACATGCCCTGCTGAACATCATTTGGCCGACTGCCGAGGAATGGAATAAAAGCGTGGCATAACAACCTTCTCTCTCTCTCTCTCTCTCTCTCTCTCTCTCTCTCTCTGTCTCTCTCACTCTCGTTCTACCCCATCCATCCCAACCAATCTTTATGTAAGACCTTCTGGTTCTTCTACCACCGTTAATATTTTACCTATAGGGACTTTCCGTCCAGGCTATTTTCTCAGTGGAATTGGTAGCTTCAAAGTATCCCTCTACAGCATTTTTAACTTTAATGAATACAAAAATCTCTCTATAGACAATATATGAATGAGGTATCTACTGAATACATAAATTCCATATTGGATATAGTACTTACATAATAGGTGAACATATGAGGTATCTACAGCATGAGGTACTGAGTTGGAGAACCTTACGGCGGAGGACATAATTCCATCCCTTTTACGGAGAGATACGACCCTTCACATGACGTTTCCGCTACCTCAACCTCTGTCCAATTTTTCCCTTGAGGGGTACTCACTGCCTGCCCATCCATGTCAAAAAAAAAAATAGACGCACCAATCCCACCCCATTCATTTTGAGAATCACATTTTTCTGCCAAACACACGTTTCTAACGAGACTTTGATCTTCCACGCTGCACCCAATCAACCAGTCATGTCAATAAGTTTGGAATGATCGGAGATGAGGCTTATACGCATAGTAATTACATTAGAGTGAGCACCGCTCTGTAGCCTCAACTAATTCCCCTTAAATTACGACATGTTTTATTGTAGGTAGTTAGAATTTTTTTCCCTCTCTATTGTAAGGGAATACGTAATTACTATTATGTAGTAGAGTCTCGAGCTGGACGTGTAAACTCAATTACGTCGTCGGCTCGGGAGCAATTAAAGTGAGTCCAGTTTTCTATGTGGCTGGAGGATATAATATATAATTATTTGAATTTATATTATTTAGATGCGTTTGCTCATTCATCGGAAACGAAAAAAGGGATAAATGTCGATAAATGATAAGCATATGGGACTGGAGTATAGGTATATATAGTAATAAGCTAAATGGTACAGACTCATAGTGTATTATAGGGCTCTGCCTTCAATGAAATCCAAACCCCCAACTTTTGTTCCCTTGTTTGATGTGGATCTGACGGGCATTTATACGCCTCCAATAATCATCAAAATGAAAATAAAACTCCCTTGGAAGATAACAATGATATAGGGGAACATAGCCCCACGAGTTGGGAATCTAAGCTGTTCTCAAGTAAACCAAGTAAACCCTATTCTCTCCTATGGCTAATGATTATTGGACTACACGGTAGTGTCTAGGTAGCACAATAGAGAATTATTCAAGTCCCAATTATTAGGAGGGCCGAAAGCCAGGAGGTCGTTTTGGAGTAAAAATTCTCCGTTGGTGTTATAAGGTTTGGATCATTTCATGAAAGAATCTCCTTCAAATAGGATAAAGTTCATAGGAGATGTGAGGAGGTGAGTGATAAGGATGTGTGTTATTGTAGTAGTGTACACCTTCTGGGGTAGGAATTGTTGGGATAGTAGAGCTCAAAATAGAAAATCCTTTTCCCTCCTTGTTTTCAAAAGGCTCCACATGGGGCTGCTCCTATCAGTCCCGGTACTTATGGCAGTGCCAGTGCACATAGATATATGTATCTATCTACATGTAATATAATAAGACACATATGTACGTCACCGCCGACGCCGTCAGACACAACATACCAGGGACAATTCAGATCTGATTTGTGTGAATTTATTTGAAAATAAATGTCATATGGAGTACCCCCATTTTGTTACCAACAAGGGACACTATCATACAGTGGAAAAATAATAACTCCCGGAGCCCCAACCAACCAGCAGTGAGACTCAAGCCTACTATACTTATATAATTACTAAACCCCTTGAATTCTGAATTTATGACTCCCACCCATCCACTGTTTTAATACTATGAGACTAAACCGACCGGAGATGACAGCGATGAAAAGGGTAGTAGATGTTTGTACAAATTAAAATTTATGGGAGCTTATTTTCAGCAAAACTGCCAAAAGCCGCGGACCCACTAAGTCCAAAAAGAGCGGACAAAAACAGGGGAAATTAATGGAAATTGTAAATCAAAGGGCAACTGACTCGGAAAGTTTTAGGATGTACCCTTTTTAAAAACCTCCTGGCTGGAGATTCGGGAAGGACGATTAAATTCATAATGGTCAAGTTATTCTTGGGCTATGGCATTCCTATATGAGGACTTAAAAGCTGGGCAACTCCTCCCTGACTGACATACAAAAGGTATAATTTCTCCGAAAATGGAACCATAAAGGGAATAAAGATCCTTGCTATTTTGTCCAGATAAAGTCTTTAAAAGGTCCGTGTATTATAGTCCGTACTAAATACGTAATGCAGTCAAAGTAGGGAAATTAGTTTGTGGACCTTGGAACTGTGTACCTATGCATGGGTGTTTACATGTACGTTATAAAATCCCTTTATACAATATATAAACTATACAGTATACAGGCTCAATATATTTCCATAAATGCCAAAAACTACACATGAAGGTAAATGGTACGGAATGTATATTTACAATATATTCAGAGAGCACTAAAGCAATTACATAAAATGTACAGATATCACATGTAGACTGTATACATATGTATGTATGTATGTACAACTATTTGTAAGTGTGTACATTATACAGGGCCAGAAATTTTAGCAGTTGGAAAAACCAAGGAAGGAATGCGGACCGTTTTTGGAATCATCTGCTGTACTGTACTGTGTAGCCCGAAGGAAATGTAAACTGTAAAAGGATTAAACAAGATTTCATGGTGTGATTTCATATTTATTTTACCCTGGAAACTTTAAACTCAAAACCACTTGACTGTAATAACTCTTCTTTGAGGGCTCTCTCCCAGCCGCTACTTTTTCTTCCTTATTTTCTTTGGAGTTGGGAAAACATTTTAACAGCCTCACACCTTCATGGTAGTAGTGTCTACCTGCAAATGAAGTTTTGTGTGTAATAAGTTGAGCAATTTCCCTTTTAAATTTCTTTGTCAATTTTTCTTTCCTGTGGGGAGAAATGAAATGATGCCGAGCATGTTATTTCTATTGTTACATTTGGTATCCTATAGCTCCCAGGACATGAGGCTTCGAACCAATGAGTAGTCAAGCACAGTTCCATTTTTCATTTTCCTCATTTGAGAAGTCAACTTGTAAATTAACTTGGCACTCTCATAATGGCAGAATGCACACTTGTTATGTATTTCCACTATTTGGTGTTTGGAGGCTCACCTTCCCTGAAGGCTAATGGCAGTTGTTATAATAATCGTAATACTGTATGTTAAACAAGTAAAGGAAGATTGCCGTGTTCTTTCCCTCAATTTTTTCCGTCTCGCGTACTATTATTGTATGTATAGCTCCGTAGATAACACACACTGTATCATATGCCCTTAATCATTCATATCTCCCTATCCCTACACTCTGAAGATTAGTAAAAGCGAGCGTTTGGCAAACAAAATTTGAAACATTTTTTCTCCCCAGTTAATTTACACTTTTACAAGGGAAATTCTTGTGGAAAACTCCATAATTATTATTGTTTTTGAGTCTCCATCTTGTTTAACGCTAAGCAATTTTAGTGATGACTTAATACCAACAAGTAATTATGTGCGGAACATTCCACGCAAGGGAAGCTATGATGTGGACGGTGACTACAGAACATTTCACATATGTAACATAACATAGAGGCAAGCCCTAGTTTTTTTTTTTCACCCGCTTTTTTACTAATGTAATGGTCTCTGACTGGTTGGAAACTGGAATAATTTATGCTTATCTGGTTCCATGCATAATGATTATATATTAAGTACAGGAGAGTTTTCTGAGGTACGAGCTTTCGAAGGAACATGGCATGTTTGAGGGGTTACTTTTTTTATTGTAAGTTTTACTGGAAATGATATCATGAAACAGTAGCAGGGCAGACAACTTTTTCTTCCTAACGGTCTGTAAATATTTGTTGTACTCACGAAATTGACACATTATTAAAATTTATGTATGCTTTGACCTGCCCACAAACCCAAGCACACTATACGTAACCAGTGCAATTTTCTCCGAAGCACTTCGCAAATTATTATCAAGTTATCCCAACGTGTTCCTCACAGTCTCGTAACGTTCTCCCCCCTAGGTATGTATGATGTGCACATTGCAATATTTTATAATAAGAAATGAGTTTTCAAAATTGTGAACACAAAATAAATCCTTTACATAGTAACTGGTAGAGTGTGAAGACAGCTATGGGCTAATTTGTTGAATTACATTTCTAGCAGAGTCACATCTCGGATCTAATTACTCCACCAAGTGTGTCACTCAACACTGGCTTAATGAACGTTTAACCAAACCATTACCTGCATTAAATTAGAGAAATTTTCTGATTTAATTCCAAGTTACAGCCTCCTCCAATTTTCACCTCCATGACTCAGTAAATTTCCCATAGCCAGCCATGTATTTTTATACCGTCCCATCCTCATTATACAGTATTGAATGATTAATAGCCCACACTTTTAATATTTAACTACGACATTGTAATATAGTAATTTAGTAGTGTATCTCCACCCGTTGGGATGTATACACCTGGCTTTCGAGCCAGTTCAATTAAGCTGGGCAGACACCCCCAACAAGCCATACATTCAAGTTTAATATTCTTCCCACTTAAAATTAAATTCTGAGAATTTGCAAGTGCAATATCAATGCTAATGAGCAATGTAATATTGTACAGGTGTCTGGAGAACGTATGAATGGATGTATCTACACATGACAATGTGTATGTATGTGCACGTATGGAGATACATATTTCTACATAATGTGGGACAGAAAGATTGGCAAAATTTATGTATAATTTATTTCCACGATAGTGTCTGTGTGTGTTTTTGTTTTTTTGTGTTTGTATGTATGTATGTATGTATGTATGTAATTATGTGTGCGTACGTGAAAAGTTTCGCTGTATTATTTTGACTCAAAAATATGATACTTTAAATATTTTAGTTCCTCTTAACATAGTCTCTAAAACAGTAAGTATATAAATTAAAATATAATGAAGCTCACGTGTTTGTATGTAAATGTAATATAATTTACAGATAATTGCATATATATACAATACAGCTCTATTAAACTGTGCAAAAATAACACTTGATTGTTCTTAATTGTGCATGGTAACTTTGACAGGGAACCAGCTGAATGTACAAAATATTAAAACAACTATGAAATATATTATTCATAATGTTCAAATTAGCGTAAGTAACTTCAACCAATGAATACATAAAAGCTATAATCCATGTGAGTCATCCACGACAAAACTCTCATCACCTTATCTCCATTTTAACAAACACTGCCGCTGAGGCGCTTCAAAGTCAAGGGATTGTGGGATGCTAATTGATTCGGTACCCAGGACTAGTCGACGTAAGCATAAATATACTGTTTTTGTATGTAGGTATGTACACAAATAAGAATTATTGCTTGTATCCCCATCCCGACCTTCGTAGTCATTAGTTTCAGCCCGAAAGAGAATTCCGCTGAAAACTTTACATTTGAATTGATATTGCACGCCCAACCTACATTACTATGTATACGCAGATGTGCAAAGTGTATATAAAGAGTAAACAACGTAATAAAATGTGCTACTTAAAAATAATTTGCACAAAACTCTATTGCAAAATTAACTCTCAGCTCATCCCATACTCTTGACATGGTAACATGGTAACTGGTAACCCTGTTAAGAGAGAAACACAGAGAGAAAGAGAGAGAGAGAGAGAGTTAATGTTATTATCGTTGAATCACAATTTTTGTTAAATCAAGTATATAGCAATCCAGCCTTCTCACAAACGTACTGAACGGGGAATTAAATATTACGAACAAGATTTAAATCCGAAACTATTCTTCACCTCTTCCTAAACACTCAATTTGTTTCCTTCATTCGGTATATTCCTCCTAACTTACAGTAGTTATTACAAAAGGTTTTTTTTTACGTACAGTAATTCTTGTGCATTTACAATTATTATTATTACTGTACGGACGGACTACTAACTGCTTGGACCGCTTGGGAACTATGGGCTTTTCCGAGGGTGATGATGCCATCCATTGGAAATGTGAAGGGCAGTCATAACACTGATTGTGATCGCAAGTGGCCAACTGAACAAGTTGTTGAATGCCAGGACGACTGGCAATGCTCCTGGACTCCTGTGAATCCCCCTGGCTCCACTACCAGTTGACAATGAGAGATGACTCTTGGACCCAGAGTCATTCTGCCGCCCAAGAAGAGCTGGATGCGTGAAGTTCCCCATTCCATCTCCGGCATCTTCAGGAGTTCCTAAATTCACAAGGAAATATTTGACATTAACGAATTTCAAGTAGGCATTAAGCCAATGACTGTCATTGTTACAGCCCCATCAGCACATTATGATCCCAGAGAAAAATGCAAAGGGAAAGAGTGTTATCTGTACAAATTAATAACTCAATGTCATCATTATTAAGGTGAAATGACAAGGAAATTTTAATTATCCCCTGTGACTTGATAAATGGCCTTAGTAGGGATATTTACCATTCGCAGTAGCATACTCCTTGAGAGCGGACGAGTTCAGCGAGGTGGAATCTGTGTGTGTGCACAAGGAAATTGCAAAATATTAAGACTGTAATAATTTATTCGAGATGACAACATCAGTAGTTGGGTCTCAGCAACTAAATACAACTTCTAAAAAAAAATTAACACGTCGGAGAAAGATTCTTAGGAGGACTCCAACAGCGGGAGGAAATCACGATTCCATTGCATATCCGTATGTATGTACGTATGTATTAGTTTTGTAGGAACTGTGGCTTTTAGTATGAACATATACATATTTACATGGCATATGTATGTATGTAATTATTTATATAGATATACATAGAGAGAAAATGAGCACGTTGCACTACCCGTATGTCTGGCAGTAACTTTTTTAGTACTTAGGAAATGGGGATGCTCAATAGGAAATGAAGATATGGCTGGAAGGGAATGGGGAAATGCTAGCAATTAGTTATTACGATTACATTCGGACCAAACACTTACTTACAGGCTTCACACATAAATTTTCAGAACTTGCTAGGTCATAAATTTTGTGAGGGCAAGTGTGTCAGTAAATTTGATGGGTTAGGAGATCAAGGGAAACTTTTTCATATTTTATTCGGTTGCATCTTCGCAAAAATAACAACTGGGCTGGAAAAACCATCACTCTAAAATAATTAGGAGCTCCTGTAATAACAGAGCACATTTCTCATCAGCAATAAAAATGTGCATAAAAACCTATGCTAAAGATTCTCAATAAATAATCCGAAATTTCCAAACTCTTCTTATTTAACTTAAAAACTTCTTGTGAATCAAGTAAATAATGGACGTAATTACTTGTAATGCAGAAGCATTGGTTTTATGGGGAAGTTGAACGCTGAGAGTATTACTGTAATCGTTACAAAATTATTGAGTCCATGCTCCCACACACTTGGAAATAATAACTGGCGATCTCCCCTTGAAGAACTAATCTCCAGGGAAGTAAAGCATGAAGAATGTAGGATGGGAATGATTAGAATGAGAATGCAGTTACTTTTTACTACACGTGCGGAAGCATGGAAGGGATACCCTCGAGGAAGGAAAGGTGTGTGTAGGTACGTGCGAAAAACATGGACTGAAACATATGTACATACATACATAGTAGATACATACGAAACCTTATACAGTCTCCCCCCGTAGTAAACATTTCAAATTGATGTAGTTGCTGAAAAGTTTTACAAGATAAAGGCGTAGAAAAAGATGAAATTTACTGGGGAAAGTAGAAAAGTAGAAGACGGCCGAGATGGGGCTCCAGCCATATTTATTACGAGCTCTGATCGCACTCTCGTAAATCGTCTGCCGTTGCAGACCCCGGAGAAGGAAGGACTTGGTATGCAAGAACGTGGACGAATAATCCGCTGGAATGGTGAGTTCAGTCCATAGTGGAGTTTTGTCTTCATTGTGGGATGTCAAAGGTTTGGTGGGTGCAGGTCGGAAAGCAAGTCGGTAATCAATCAGGGGACTGTAACATTCCACAGCCCAGAGTAGTTGTACTTGAACATCATTTTGTAATTCTGATGAGAAATGTCCGTCCTTATCATCCGTATTATCATTCAACTTCGGATGAGTGGAGTTTTCATTTCGGCCCGGTTCGTCCTTGGCCTGGCCCCCGGCAACTTCTGGTCCTGACAATGGTAAAGTTTCCCAGCGATTCACCACAGGAGGATTGGGCACGCCTTCGTCACCCCACATAGGAACATAGGATATTTTAACTCATTAGTTCCAGTCCTGGAATACTATCCTTTGACTTTTCCAGTCATCTCCCTCCATAAAACAGATTACCTCTCGGTGTGGACCCTGACACTTCCCTCAACGTACATATAATTTCTACACCATGAAATATTCCTCTCAAATTGAATGATCATGACTTCTACCTAGGCATGGCAATTACCATTATTATTGTGTTAGCGCCCCCATCAAATCCCTATACCTACCTAAAATACTGTCAAAATTCTCAATTCTTCAATCAAACTACAACAAAAGTATACCTGTCGTCAAAGTCAGTCAATAGTTTTGAAAGACTCAGCCTTGAAAAAATTTCTATATTTGACAAAGAGTCAGCAAATAAAAAATCTGACTATTTGTCCAGAATTTTCCCTAACGTCTCCCACAGACTCCAAAGAATCCTTTCACATTCAATTTTCCCGTGCTAACAGACTCAACCCTAACAGATTCTCTGAAACAACTCAGCCACGGGCTGTTGGTTTTCTGTCTGGTTGCATTTTGCTCAGAGACTGAACGAACTACACAGAACGCATGCAACCTCGGGATTGTTGAACATGGTGCAATTTGAATCTTGGCATGTAAACCTAATATTACATGTAGTCACCCCTCGCATCTTATCTTTCATCTCGAACGCCACCTCACGCATACCGAAGACTTGTGTAAATACAAGAAAAAAAATTAAATTCAAGCCTAAAACAAGGGAAATATTTCGACTGCGATGCATATCTCTACTCTAGATTATATACATACACACAAGTCGTAACAAATTGTACAAAAGCCAGGAGAATAAAAAATATTGTGAAACCTGAGAACTCGATGTGTCTTAAATCATAGCCATAACTATTGTTCGCGTTGCAGATGTATATCCCAAAGTCAGACTCCCGAACTGCGTTGATGGTCAGAGTGTACATTTTATCCCGGGCCTCCGCCAAGATACGCTCCGAAAGTGGAACAGGTTTCTGTCCCAAGAACCACTGGACCTGTCGGGGACACAAGTGAGCTTGTCATTGTCATGAGTCAAGTTATTATTCAGACCATCATAGAGCGGAGACATCAAATACATTTCCTTATCATTTACTTTACTAAATATAATAATTATACCCACCACCGACTACCTCACAATAACTCTAGCAACTCCACTGCGGCCTACACGGAGAAAACTTTCTGACTAAGCCCCTGAGCCCTGCTGCATTTCCCTTACAATTATTAAGGAACAGGTATGAGTCCTTGTATATAAATCTATAAACTCATGAATAAGATTCTGGTCTGAATAACCTGAAAGATTTGACATAGTATCATTATATTTGTATTTGTAGGCACTGTATCTATCTACATATTGTATAGGGCTGTCATCCTTCTCAAGATCCCTCATGTACTGTAATACAAACTGTTTTTAACACATTTGAAAGAGCCTGAACAATTGATCATTTAAGTTCCAGTCATCCTCCCTGCGGTCTGATTAACCTTTCCTATCATAAGGGATATATATTCATCTCTGTTGATATATGTAAGTACACTCGCCTAAGTGTGTACTGTGTATATCTATAGTAAAAGGAAACTTAGAAATGATAAGCGATTAGTACAAACTATGTAATTGAATATGAAGTATGAAGTTACTATTCTGCAGGGAAAAAGGGCACCACAGGAAATCAACCTGTCAAAGCAACCTCACTCCTTGGGTGTCAGAAATCATGCATATTCATAACAATAGGATGCTATCTAGGAGGTTCCTCATTCCTCAAAGGTGATTCAGAACAACCAGGAGGGATTTTAATTTAGGCGGGCTTCACTCCTGCCAAGTAATTATCTATTTGATTTTTCCTCAAGCGAAAATAAGAATTAAAAAAACTTTCGGATACATTTTATCCCCAAAAGAAAAGATTGAATAGATTTTTTTTTTTGAAAATTACTTTTACCCCTTCCTTCCCTTTTGGTTTCCTAAAAGACTTTGAGCACTTGTGACTATAAAGTGCCTGATAAATTGGGGAAATAACCGTTATCATCTCGTTCCTGCGACATAGACACCAGGTTCCTATGAGGCCCGCCTGACGGCTTTGGTTTGGAAAATGAAACTCGGGAAATCTAAAGAGCTCATTATAATAATGGAACCAGACTCGGAGAGACCAGATACATTTGAGGAGAGTGTGATGCACGTAACTTTCGAGCTCATTCCATGTCTGCAGAACCAATTTAACAAGGTAATAATGAGCATCTTAAAAGACCACTGAATGAGTTTTAAGCACTTACCTCGGGCTTGGGATCAGCGTGAACTATGCAAATGAGCTGGGCTTTGTAGTGTACCCCTCCATGAACTCTCCTTTTAGGAACCTCGACTTCAGGCGCATCTGGAGAACATTTATAACAAGGACCATTTACGCGTAAGAACATAACTTGAAGGACCTGTAAGTGCAGACTTTATATCTATCAATTGCTTGTTCAAGACTGTAATCGTCCTACTACAAAATAAAAAGTGCGTCTATATACCCTCGTGGATTTTTTAACAGGTAGGAAAAGGCTCATACACCAAACTCATTTTAATATCCTTCAGCATTCCCTTTACACTGCTTACCTCCCATTTAACTTTAACCCTAATTCCAGCATTTGTGGCCCATTATAGCATTTAGAGAGTTGAGAGGGAACCTCACATTAAAATATGTACAGACATAGACATACAGGGACAGGACATACAATGTTTTTTTTAGCTCCTATAGTTTGACTGTACAGGTTCAAACACACACTAAATTCTATAGGGTTACAATCATAATTACCCTATGCACACTTAAATTTCGTGGGTAATTCCATCTCAGAGATGCTTGAGCTTGTTTCAATGTTTACATTAACATTGTTCCTTCCATGTTTCTCCTTTCCAGGACGGAATCTCAAGTGAGGATAGAATCACCCATTTATATTCAGACAACGCTCTCCGCCTCTCCAGCAACAATGAAAGGTCATTCAAATAATGGCAAGAAAATGCAAACACATGGGGGTAATTATTTTTAAATAATATACAGAAACCAAGTCAAGGTTACAGTATCAACAGAAAGGGCTTTCCTTATGCAAAGCTACAACAAAATATCTTGTATACATCATTTCTTTAGTACATATGATTTTGAGGGTTTCAGAACAAAATACTACGCTAGCTTCAAAACTCTGCTCAGGGTTAAGGTCTCAGGAAAGGATACATAGTATAAGAGGAAGGAAGTGAAGATGAAGAAGATGAAGAAGATGAAGAAGAAGAGATTCCTTGAAGAGTAAGAATAATTTTAAATTGAAGAACTTACGAAGAACACGAACGTAAACTGCTCCCAGAGCTGGACGCCCGATGCCGTTATCCGCGGAGCAGACATAGAGTCCAGTGTGTTTTCGTGAAACTTGCTCCATTGTAATTACAGACTCGTTGAACAACTTTAGATGACTCCATGGAATAGATCCTTCCTAAATTTAAATTACAGACAGAAAATATACAAACACTTGTTTTGACTCTCAGGGAGGTCGTGAGTAAATAATCTCTATATGCAGAGTCTTTGAGAGTGTCTCTCCCGTGAAAATTACTACTCTACATTAAAATTATCACTACAGGGCTCCGAGAAATAATAGTCTTCAAAAGACCACACAATCATCTCAACAGTTATTAGTGCTCAACAGGATTTTACATTGCATGCACTCTCCTCAATTTACAAATACATTTGGTATCCTCATCGTACTGTAGACTTGTCAGGTACAAATTTCCCTCTGAGGGTGATCCTATAGATATTTATATAATGGTACTTATGTAATTATATGTAAAGATATTCACTATTGCAGTAGAGATTTTACCCTTTTTGACCATGTTATCCTAGGTTTTGGCTTCCCATGTGGTATGCAACCGATCTGTACTGTCTCAGCCTCTATGACAACCACTGAGCCTTTTGCAGGTAGCACAGAGACTGAGGGTGGGTCTGAAATAGGAAAATAATTAATTAAGTGAGATTACACATCAAACTATTTTGCAACTTGTGATCTATTAATAGTTTACAGTTATTCTCTCCTGAGTGCCTATCCATACGTATCTGTTCTGTTTGGGACATTTACAGTATCTACCTGTCCGTCAATGTCATTTACACCGACGGGAAACTACAAGTACGATTTCCCCCTGAAAGTTTATCTTTAGCAGGAGGAAGGAGAGACAGGAGCACAATGCCGTTATTTTTGCGGGTTGTCCATGATTCATCAGGAAATTGAATTGAATTTCTATTTTTAACTATGGAGTGTCAGGGATGACTTGTAAGAAGCATTGAAAAAACTAACCATGAAGATTGTGAAAAATGAACTGGTATCTCCATCCCAGGGAAGACAGGGGAACAGAATGAGAGCAGAATAATTTATCAGAGGGATTGACAACGGGACAAAAAGAATGGAGGGAAGTCTAATGTAAACTGATTTGTACTCCTGGTCCAGAGGTCCTGTCACAGCTCCCAATATTTTCTGCAGAGGGTGTTCCAATAGTCATAGCAATTTTGCAAAAGAGTATACGTATCTACTTATATGCAAAGATAGCGTAAGAGATTCTAACCAAAGAAACTACAAAAAAAAACATGGAGGGCCGAAAAAAGACAAAGTGAAAGTGTGTCAGTGCACTGTGGACTGATAAGCTTGTTGTCTCGGGAATAAAAGGAGGTTGACACGGTGACTACTACTATGATTGACGCATCCCTTGTATACCTATGTATGTGTTTACTTGGGAGTATAAAAAAAATCCGAGACTCAAAGGAAGATAACTAAAAGACGCCTAGACGAGTAGTGGTCCAACTAAATGCTCCTTCCAACTGTCCCATTTTTCACCGCCCGCTATTTTCAAGTACGACAACTCTCACGGAAAAAAAAATCAAGTGTCAAGTTCTTTGTAAATCTTTAGGAAATGTCATGACTTTATGTGTATTTTGTGGGGACATGTATCTACACAAGTGCTCTTGCATTCAGAGAAAAAAAAATGTAGTCCTCCGTTTGCTCAACTCCTTCCCAATTTTCTCATTCTTTGAAACACACTGGTTTGTTTTTGCAACACAAACATCTCCCCTGATTTTTTTTACCTACTCATATCCTGCCCAACGAATTTTTTTTCTTCTCTTTGTTTCAATTCAATAAGTCTTGAATAATTTAATGGGTACTCTCCGTCCCCCTTCCGCTCCTTTGAGTAATTAATTACATTTAAATTATGCAAATACACATACACGTACATATAAAGTTACGTTAACGTCCCCACTACATTGGGAACACACCCTGCTATCCATGCATGCATAATTTCCTTGGTTTTCAGTAATATCATTATCAAGGGGGACAGGTTCAATAAACACTGCTTTTAATAGTTTACGAACTAGACCTCTATGTACATATGTATGTATATCTATTTGTATGTATGTACATATCTAAGACTGTAGACTCAGACTCACCTTGTACGGTGACGGTGTGTACGAGCTTCAAAGAGGAGTCTGGTGAGGCAAGGAAGCATTCATACTCTCCCTCATCAGCCGCAGACACGTCGGAGATCTCAAGTGTAAAGTTTTCAAAGAGCCGAATCCTCCCTGAGTGATCGAAGTATGAGGAAATGTTACTCCCAGCAAGAATATTGGCCTGGTGCCGCCAAAGGATATGGTCCTCTCCTGGTGTGTTATTGGCAATGAAAGAAAACAAAACATTTTTAATTGAGACTCATTTCCATAACCCTATAACTTGTCCTTGGTTAGAACTCCTTGTATTAGTCCAGTGTCAAGACTCAGCCCACTCTGCCTCTCTGAGAAAGCTTGAACCTTATTCCTCCATTAGTAACCAAAGTTGCGTGTACCAACACGTTCACACTTCTCCTGAAAGATGATATCATGACCTCATGTGATACCCTCACTCCGTGTAACAAATGTCTAGAGAAGAGTACTACTAATTGGAAGGGAGAGAAAAAAAAATTAGAGCGTCAAATATACAAGGAAATCCAGGACTGGGAAGACTTGAAAGAAAGCTCTTGACTCTCAGCCTCCACTTTCGTACCCTGTCAGCCGCAGGTGCTCGTTATAGAATTTGTCCTCCTGTCTGAATCTCTACATGTAGATACTTGTACATCCGAGCTGGAAATGCATATAAGATTCTACCCGTACAATATCTACATTAATGTGCTTGGCTGTGTGTGTATGAATGAAAGGCTCCCACCTTCCTCCGGAGGATCGACTGGATTGTCGCCATATAAAGTAGTTCAATGAGTTGAATAAATTCAGTTACAGTGTGTAAGTCGGGAGAGAGACACTAACGGAGTAATCAGACTGCAACGAGAGAAACATGAGATGGGCCGTCCTTAAATCATTGACTGTCAGGACTGAAACTTTTTTTTGGCGGATTATGAATGGGAAAGTGGATCTGAAGCTGAATTGGAGTTGTCATGCAAAATTCCTGCAGGAAGATCAAAAGTTAATACCGCAATTCCGGTTTTACGTTTGCTTTTATAACAAGTTAGGACCCTTGTCTCCCTGGGTGTAGTAACTGTTGCATCGTGTATTATTAGGGAAATGTGTTGTGCTTGAATATAGGGAATAGTCCCTATGTGTGCATACGAGTTCTTACTATGCAGGGAAATGTACATACGGTATAGGTGCACAATGTGATGTTGAGACAGTTATAAAAACATCCTAGAGGGTCGTTAGTGAGAGAGGGACTAACGAGAAGTTGTAGGAATTGAGAGTAATACTCCTCTGCCGGAGCTTTGCCAAAATGACATAACGTCATGTCTATAAGGAGAGAAAGCATTTTAGGGTCTCATCGTTAAACCCTCGTGGAATCTCTCATAAATAACGTTAAGACCACAGGGGATGAGCGAGTTGAAAAAGCACATGACAGATTCCAATTGAGTACCAGCTCAATGAGCATTTCAATAGTTCCAGTCCTCTCTGAGGAGATCTTCTTTATGGATGGGCCTCCACTGTCAAATCAATGATGCTATAAGGCTATACTTGAAATTATTTTAATTTGAATTCCCTCCAATCTGTCAAGTCTTAACACATTGAGGAATTGACTTTAACTTAATTAGCTCGCTGAACTTGAGCTGTTGAAATAACTTTTTTTTCCTCTCTGTAAATTATATTAGTCAGAATATTAAATATACATTACGTACATATATATATAGATATATCAGCATTGCTGAGGCTTTTTTAGAACCCGTTCCTAAAGTCATGTCACCACTTCACAAAATATTTGCTGACCTTTGTAAATAGGTTAACGAGTCGTGAGTCTCGTAATGAGTTTCAATAGTCGTAGATTTTTTCTAAAGCACACACACACACACACACAATGATCCTATTCTTTATAAAATTGGGACCGGAGTCCCAGAACTTCCCCGGACACAGGAATATGACATCCATCCACCGAAAGTGGAATTCACAATGGGAGTCAAATTATGATGAAATTGTCCCTCAATCAAATTCAATTTGAGCTTACAATTTGAACGATTTAAACAAAATCTTAATGACTCACCAAGGTCACGAACCACACAAGGAAGAAGGATCCGGTCTCCTTTCTGAACCAAAACTCTCAAAGATGGACTGACGAACTGTGGAAATGTATTTTGTGACAGGGTTGGGAGAGCCAAGTCGAGTCGTACATTTTTCCGTGACTGCCATACAGCATTGGTGTTGTCCCCACTTTTCCGGAAAGACTCCTCGCTTCCACTCAACTCTAAAAATAACAGGAATGAGATAGTTTAGTGTAAACTCCATTATTTTTCCAAGAATGAAAACAAATTTTTCATTCTAGTTTTTTGAATGTTCAATTTTAACTTGTCGTCAGAGGAGCTCTCGTCCCTATTACACATAACCGTGCTCAACATCAATCATGGGTCCTCGCTATAGTAGTTGGTTGTTGGGAGCAATCGAAATACTTGGCTAAATGAAAACCAACGTCTATTTTCAGGTATTCGGGGAAATGGGCTTTGACTTTTGCAGCTATCTGTAGATAGTGTGTGCATATACTCTGTACGTTCAGTGGGGCTTTGACTGTAGTCGTGCAAATTCTATGGAAAGAACTTTCCGAGGATTAGTTGGCGAGAAAACAACTATTAGGACTTTCCAACTGAACATGTCATTTTGAACTATTCTTCCAACATTATTACAGATATTAATGGTCTGATGAATGGTGTTTTGAAGAGGCCTCAATCATCTCGTACGCAGTTAGCATTTACCATTCGTGTGGATATACACAAGTACTACAAATTCCCCTCCCTACACAATCATATTACGGATGCATGAGCAAATGTACATTTGAATAATTGTGAAATGCTTCAAATCCACAGGCATTCGTTTGCTCTAAAAAAAGTTTTACTTGAAGGATGGAGATTGCACAACCATTTTTGTAGTGAAACAATTTCCACCCATTACTTCCAGGCATATTTGTTTAGCTTTAACTTTTTGTTTTTAAATATTACGTAAGCTCCCCCAACTCCCAATAAATTCTAGAAACCACTTTTTCCTCAGTTTCCAACTCTATAGCCGCACCTCGTAGTAATATGTTAAATTTTATTGCAAACCACTTGAGTTCTAAAGCTGGAAGTTCCGTGTATCAATAACAATTTCAAAAAATCTCTCTTCCAAAAAATTTTGACATTTACGGCAATCAAGCTTGTAAATTAAAAAATAATACAATATTTCCTTATAATTATTATGTGATGTGCATACTTGAAGATGTCAAGAGAAAGCCAAAAGTTTCAAATGCTGGAAAGTCCTTAGATTTAGGTGTCATTGGAAAATCTGGCAGAGAGGGCGAGATGGAATTGAAAGCGATAGGGAAATTGTCCAAGCGTTAATAAAATATTACTGTATCTTTTTTTGATTAAATTATTGTCCCCAGCAGGAATCCAATATTTTACCGGGCACTCAAACCTATACCACCACGCATTCCTATAGATACTTATCTACTTGTAGTATGTACATAGTTATAGCTGTGAAAGGAAAGTCAGGACAGAAAGTTGTGGAGAAGATGTTAGATGTTTAAGAAATGAAGCGATAACCTGAGGGTTCATGTCTATACACTCGACGAGACGTCATTTCAGTGATAAGGATCATTTTACGACATATTCAAATTTTAAAGTTCATCGGATTACTACGCTGAGTCAGAATGAGGAAGAATTTTGCAAAGGCGTATCTTTTTCCGAATTTCAAGAGACTGATGACATTTTCAAGGACCTGGTGATAGTTGTACGTTTTTAAACAAGCATAGTACCGGGGAAGTAACAGCCTGTATAATGTAACGGCCTGACAAATTCGCACAAGCTTATCCCACGGATTATGATGTTTAATATTATATCTCTGGCGTCAAGATTTTATAACACTATAATTTGGGATTGATACTTTTTTAGGGGTGTTTGAACTAATCTTAATCGTTTTTCTTCATCAAGTTCCGGGAAATTCAGTTGCTCCCAGCCTTCCTTCCATGGCTCATCTCTTACTATGTAGAAGAAACGTTATAGGAAGATTTGAATTTAAATGGTGATTTCATGAAATTTCCAGTGAAATCTAAAAGAACTGAGTCTCATGAGTATCTCCCTCTCTGCATGCTGATGGATTTGCGGTAAAAGGTTGTGTGCACATAGAATGGAACTTGATTCGTACAAAGGGATGATACATGCCAGATAAACCATGCTTGTCTTGTTCACTGCCAATTTACATGAGGATTCTCTGAACTGTTTTGATTCCCCCGAGTATCATCTCATGTATATGGACTTGACGAGAGATATTATTATGAAAGTTGTTAATCAGAGGCTGTAAAAGCAGCGTCTGTCTCTTGGCCGTTGAAGCCTCATCATTTGTAAAGGAATATAATGAACGCTCCATTAGATCATGGAACATGGTAGTGGCAATTGACCAAAGACGTAGGCGTACCATAGTCATGATAAATTGGAAATAAATTGTTCCTTTGAATTATCAGATCGTAGAAAATACCAGAGATAAAAATGCTCACTTGAAGTACATGTGTATGCATACGTCTCTCCGTATTTACTTTTCCTCCTCACATTGCATTTTGTTCAGAATTATTATAAAAGAAATGTTCCGATGCTTCCAAGCCATTCCATCTATTAGGCACCCTTACACTCTTTGCATGACAAGAGGATAAAAAATCACAGCAACATGAAATTATCTCTCTCAGCTCAGCTGAATCATATCTATATGATCAATACAAGTTCAACTCAAAAAGGTACTGAATTAGGAAAATAAAAGTCAAATAACTAAAAATAATAATTATTGGAAAATCTATAAACTCTCATTTTTGCATTATTATTTTTGCTCTAAAATGTTACGCCGGATTTGACACTGTTTAAAGAAAATGTAAAATGATAAATGTCAAATGATGATCAAGCACAAATTCCGTGTATAAAAACTCTCCAAACTGATGCAAGTCAGTGACAGTGTCAATGTCAGAGACGATCTGAACTAGCAATAAAATATTACACTCAAAATCAAAATCCCACCCACACTCATTCCTTTCGCATATCTTCCCATAACCATGTCATACCCTAGGCTAAGCAAGCCTATACCTAATTCAATTCTAATACCTTAATTTCCCTTTTTGTCTTCCTCAGAATTATTTGATTATGTATTCTTCTTCTGTCACAAATTTGAAATTAAAAACGTGCCAACACAGCTGGTTCATTTTGCTCTAATTTTCCTCGGATGAAATCATAGTCGCTGTACAGAGTCACAGCTGTGCCGTAATATGAATAAATGATATTTTTCTTGTGGTTTTTCCTTTTCTACGCTCCAGATCCAGGGATCTTGCACCTATGGCTCAGTACTCTAGTTTTCTTGAGTTTCATAATAAATGTAATTACTTACATAGGAAGTTTCCTCTCATCTTCTTTTTAGTACTACAACAACAAGTCTCATGTATGTGAAAGACTCCCATTACAGGCATGTTTACTACTAGGACTAGATTTATAAGCACATGTAAGGGAACTGGGTCTTTCTGTAGATGCAAGTCTTCCTTCATGTTTAGCATTATGTACTCATAAAAAAAGTGAAGACTCACAAGTGGGACTAAGACCCTAGACAGGAGACAAAACCAGCTTAACCACTAATTGGTTCTACGGGAAACTTGTTAATGTAATTTGAAACCAAATGCACTCCATCATAGGGCCCAGTGTCGGAACAGAACTTGGTCCGAATGATGGAATGAACCCTCACCCAAAATCTGCTTTATATTTAAATGCTCATGAAAATATTTTAATGAAACTGGATCCTCCTGGTCACAACTCATTTCCCTTGTAATAACAGCCCTTGCTCACGTTCTTAGAGTAAGTCCATAGTTGTAATCAGAGGCACTTGACGGATTTCGCAGGGAATCCAATTAGTATAATAATTATTAGCTAAATGGAAAGCATAAGTTTTGTAAAAAAAAAACTTATTCATTATACTTGTTTATGTATGGTGTAAGGATGCATGTATGTATGTTTGTACTGTATGTAATGTGCCTGTTGATGTATACTGCGAATGAATTTTAAATTTGATTACACAAAAGCCATATGTAAACTACTACTGTTGAGCCCCCTGAGCTGACGAGTAGCATGACAACCATAGGAACGTTCCTATTCAATAAATTAGACTACTAAAAGCAATGTTTTTTTTATGGGGGGAGGAATGCTCTGTGAGTGAAGATTTACATATAGATATACTTACCCAAGAGAAAAACGTACATGACCCAAACGAGATATTTGGTTGGGAATGGAACCTCACAATAACTACTACCAGTCCCTGTCAACATCATTTTAAATCCCGTCACTTTTACAACCACAACTGCCAGAGAAGTTGAATTTAAAGGGAGCCGAAAAAGATTTTGCACAGTCGTCCCATCCGACACCCCAACACTTGATGACTCTCCAGAAGCTATCAAAGAGATGGATCTGACAGGTAAAACTAACCGCCACACTAGTATCTACAGATCCGAAGGTAAATTAAAATCCAAATTACGATTGTCTCACTAACTCCGCCACCAAGGAGAGTCTCTCAGGGAGTTAATTTTCCTTGGGAGTTCATCTCTCTCTCTCTCTCTCTCTCTTTAAGACTTGCAAAACCGTCACGACTGGGGAGCACTCCCCACAACTCACATTACAACTGTAAACAAGTTAGCTGAGATTGAAGGGAGATGCAGTATTGAGAGGACGTCGTTCCTGTATAATACTATTGAGTCAAGTAGTACTGGGCCCATGATGGTAGGATTTTTAAGGGACTCAATCCGAACTTGAGAGGGAATTCGGCTCCTTCCCCGTAATTGAAATTAATTATAGGAGAGCTACAAGGATTTGCGGAGAGTTCGATGGGAAATTAACTGGTAATAGTTGAGGGAACAACGACGCTGATCACCAGCATCATGTTCTCAGGACCAGAGAGTGAAAGAACTTGGAAGAGTTGTTGGCTCAAGCTAAAGTTGGTGCTGAATGATTGGGAGTCTTGTTGGTAAGTTTCATGTCTGTTACTGTTACTGTTACACATCCACAACACCATAGTATTACAGTCTATTGGTCTTTTGAAAACACGGATTTAACTTTGGCTCTTCTTGACGGTTGACGAAACGATGATGATGACGATACGGGTTGGGCCGCAGAGAGAAGTGAATTTTCTTTTCACACAAGTCAAACTACGGACCTTATGTCTATATACATATGTTGAGAATACAAACAGGCGTCGGAGTCATCACTGGTTCTCAATCTGTGAATCACTGATTTTCCTAACATCCCCAACAACATATCCCTACAGAGACATTTGCCGCATGTATATATCTACATATCTAGAGATGCTAAAAGGCCCGGCCAGGAGAGAGTGTTCAACAAGAGAGATGGATACACAAACAGTTACATACAAAATGATCCTCAAAAGAAATGCATTTATCTATAGGTATATCTGTATGAACATGTGCCAAACTCTGATATAGCTCACATGGCCGTATTAATTATATTGCACTCTTCCGAATCGCAAAGGCCTGTCTCCACTTCAACAGCCCTATCATAAATCGGACCACTTACGAAAAATTAAAGACTCATAACGAAATGATCGTAAATATTCCAGGCTATGATTATTATCTCTAAATTATGGACGCCGAATCGGTTTTTAACTCTCCAAAATGACTGGATGTTTTCCTCTCTTGTGAGCCCCCATGTACTGGGATGTGGTCTAGGAGTCCTTCTGTCATGTCTATTTTCCCTTTTCATCCGCATCCTTCATTATTATTATAGGCGAATGAAAGTAGCCTCTCTCGGATTTTGTATCTCCTTCAAATCCCCTGCTTTTCAATTTTTACAGTCACAGAGCAGATCTCTATGGCCTATCCATCCCGGGGTATTGATAGTAGGACTAACATTTGAGTTCTATTTTTCTTACAATTAGTGTTCGCTTCGAACACTTTGTTTTACTTTTAAACTGCAAAAAAAACAACAACCCGCTCAGGTTTAAATCCTCAGGCGGAACATATGACTTTTAGAAGCGCGTAGGTGTAACTATACTTACACAATAGGAGCACGAAGGACAAGTTTAAACTATAGAAAACACATATGAGATGTGTAACATGGAATGTACAACATCCTTCATTATTAATTGTTGTTTTGTTTTGACCAGTTGTATTCACACTTTGGCACATTTACACCCGAGAGCAAAAAATGAGTAACAAATGTGTAACGTTGGAAAATACCGTTAGGTCCCGAGTTTGTCCCACTATACCCCATGGAAGGATATCCCGTGTGCATGTTTCCTGGTGCAGTGGGCGACTCCATGGAGTTTTCCTACTCTCTAGCTTTTTCTCCCCGACTGGTTTGAAGAATTACGCCTAACGAGTCTATACACAACATCATAATGTATACTTATACATTTTGGGCTCGGAAGCCCAGCTTTGAAATTCATACGTTCTCTGTATATAGGCCTACTGCGGTTATGCTTCTATGAAAATATTATGTACGGCATAGCATTACGTATTTCCGAATTTCCCGGAGAGTTTTGTGTTGGGTGGGAAAAATTTCATGGAAAATTTATTTCTTTCGGAAGAGCTTCAGGATAAAATGTACAAACTTGATGCATATGTGTGTGTACATAATTACTTGCACATATAGATCCAGAGGCGCTTTCGGCTCAAATTGATATAGTTACAAATAACATGAAGGATCAGGGGAAAGCTATAGGTTGGCGTTGGCATGATTCCCTCAAATCACTCATCGTCTCCGCTCCTACATTCAAGTAATCACGTTGACGGTAAGCATCTTTCATGGTGTATTTTATTTTATGAGGGCAGCAAAATCACTTACAATTCCCAACGTCATTTATCCCACTATTATACAAGGAAACTGGGTGGGGACTGACTCTCTGACTAATTTCATCTTTGACAATATTATTTTTTCAAAGCTGATGAAAATACATTAATGTATAATAATGTCATGGGCTCAAAAGCTCCAGATTTTTTTTTAGATATTGAATTTATTAATTTGTGAGCTCTGCCAAACCTCCCGCTCCCTTTGACTGGGATGACATTAAGTTATCAAATTTAAAATGAAATGTGCATGCATTTAGGGATAGTAGTTAGTGTACGTTGATGTTATAGCCACGTGCCGGATCATTTGAAGAAATGTACACAAATTAGGGATATAAATCTTGGCAATGCAGTCGAATCAGTGCCTTTGATATATGACCTTAAGATATAGTAATTATGTATATCTATAGAGTCCCTATATACTTACAGGCTCACATTTGAGAGTACACAAATTCCATACGATTTGCACAAGTTTATGCCATCGATTTATTTCCATTGTGTTTGCTTTTATTCAAATGATATGGCAGAGATGAAGCAAATGGGAAGCCTTTTGAAAGCCTACATTAAGTGCATGAAAGGATTTAACTTCCCATTATTCAAATCCCCTACGGTCCTTTACTATATGTACTTATGGAAATGATGTAGAGTATTTTTTGCTCATCTCCTAATATTACTTGATTCCTGTCCGAATTAAATTTCAAAGGCGGGTTGAGTGCAGAGAAAATATAAACAACGTTTCGTCGTTGCTCTGATAGCAAGCCCCAAAATGAATCAATTGGTAAATTCTCTATTTCGTTCAAGCGGAGAACTATATTTTTTTTACTAGGACTTGGAATGAATTTTGGCACTTACAAAATTTTAACATTTCCAGACACTTGAAAACTTCCAATGGCGGGAACTAAAAATTGAAAGTATTTTTGGAGATAACGACTTTCAATATATTTTTTTAAAATTCCAACAAACCAGTCCACAAAATTGTGGAGTTTAATACTTGAAAAAATTGTCCTTGACATGTGCTAAGGATGATGGTTGGGTTAACTTTATGCAGTTATTTTCAATGGATAATGTACGACATACACAAATGTATGTCATGTAAATGACATACAAACAAAATGTAACAATGTTTTCACAGATGCGATATTGGAACAGTTCCGTCGGAAGAGTCTCCACTATAGAGCTACGATCTAGTACTTTGAAAGTAAACTTACAAGATTTGCGACATTGTTAGAGTTTTATTTATGTCAGGAGGAAGGCTCAATGTTGGGACAGGGATCCGAAAAAGTGGGTGAGCATCAAAGAGAAATGATTATTGTATTGATTTACGGTGTTTATATGATTTACAATGACAGGACTTGCATTTTTTCCAATACATTTCCTATTACATGGGTGACAGCTTGAAGTTCCCAACTGGAGATTAATAATTTCCTTCATGTCAACTCAATTTTTCTTGAACATGTAAAAGGTACTGCTGAGGTAGTCTCCTCAACCTTGTCTCCCTCAGACAAATGGTTTCTCATTTGTTAATGTATGTAATTGAGAGTGACTGTTTCCCTTGTGGTAGTCACTTACAGAATAGACTTTTGAAGCCTCATCAAAAAATACATTCACAACTGCACATACTTGTTTCCATTCTCCAATACTCGTACAGCATCGGTATCCATCAAAATATCCCTGCTTTTTAAACCACCTTAATTTGAGTCTAAAATAAACTAAGGTTCCTCCTCAAAATTCTACTCTTAAAATTACCATTTATACTGGAAACGTTTTGAGGTCACCAGGGGGGAATTTAACCAGCAATTTATAAACCAAGTAAATTTAAAGATAGTGAACATAGTTTGCAATAAAAATTACTCCCAGTTTCCTCTCCCTACATTTTTCCTTTTATGTGCCTCAAATTTCACTTTGCTACTGCCCAGGATGACCCGGGTATTTTCAAAACTGATTATTTTCAGGCATGACTGAATCGGGAAAAATACAGATCGTTGATGGAAACGAATTCGGTCGATTGAGCGGACCCGATGTAATTGCATAGAATTTTGAGCAGAAATTATTCCAAAATTGAATAATTCTTTAGGTTTAGTCGCATGGTTGGTTTCAACGCCCAGCTGTTTCTAAGTACAAACATCAGCGCGTAGCATTAGTCTAATTTCCATGAACCATTGAACCATTACAAGGCTAAATTGCTGACAGATATCCACATATGGAGCCATGGGCAGTAATCGATCAAAATAAATGCAGAATGGGACTTCCTCACCTTCAAAACTAAATCAAAATCCCGGATGGTATTTCATAAGCTTATGGAACACGCGAGTGAATCTGGGAGTCAAATGTGGGGAGCTACAGTGTGTACAATAAATTGGGGCTACAACCGAAACAAAACCCTTGTAGGATCATTTTCTGTGTATGTATATGTAGTGTCAAAAATATAAAAAATGTATTCATATTTACCCAATTGATAGTCATTTTTTATCTCCACTGTACAATCTACCGGCATAGTCTTATCAGAGTCGAAGGCTGCTCCTCTTAGGGATGCTTTTACAGACTGAGTTCACTCCAAACATTTATATGGAAAGTTAAAGCGTAGTCCATCAAGATGAATTAGGTTGGGATGGGCAATCACTAGATATGCAATAATTGGATGAAAGTTAGAAGCCCAAAGCATTGCCCCGGCTTCTTTTTTCCCAGTACATGGATTTTGCCTGGAATTCTCTGTAATCAGAACTTGTAGTGAATTAATTCGAGGTGAAACCCGATGAGCATTAGTTTCTAGAGTATGGATTCCTTGAACTAGTTTTGTTTGATTTTATATAATGTGAGGGCAAGTATTCCCCTTGCCGTTGATGAAATCTAAAATTCAATACAGATCAGAAGATTAATTACGGAAACTTTCTTGGAAATATTTGATATATTTGAATAATTCAAATTAAATTTATAGGGTTGAAGACACTACTTTGGGAGAATATTATTGATGTCCACGTGGAGCTTTTCCATTCCTTTAATAACGTATCCAGTCACCCCTCACCTGTTGTTGACTGTACCACAAGCAACGTTACGGAGCCTCATTAGCTAAACTTACTCCCTATGAGTTTAGTCCAGTAATTTTTCAGTAACCTTTGTAACTTTGGGATGCTAAAAATAATTCAAATGATCATTCCCTTCCTATTACAGGAGCCATATCCTTACCTTTTATGGTTACCTTGATTGGAGTCTGAGAGTAATTAATTTACAGGCTTCGGAAAAGGCTTGAGGAATATGAGCGTTCCCTTTCCTCATAAAATAATTACTTTATTGGTACTTACCATCCAGGATATTACCAAAAATTAATTTTATTGCTTTTCTCATATTTGCAGAGGGAAGCGGTGGACTTTTAAAGAGTATTATTCAACCCTTATATTTATTTTTGAAGGTCCATGAGTCTCAGTGGGAGCAATTATTATAATGCATTTTGCTCCCAGCAAAATTCATTACATCAGTTTACTTCAACTTCCTTCTGAGACCTCGTACTGTAAGAGAGAGGCGCATGTGGTAACACTGATATTACACTATTTGGGACTGTCCTCAGGTACATAAGCCTCAATCATGTAGCTCGTTTTGCATAAAATTTAGTAATAGTGAGGGAATCTCTGCTCTTCAATTCTGATGAATTGTTTTGAAAATTAGCACTTGTACGACAAGAGTTTGTGCTAAATATTCTCTGAAAATTCTGCAAAAGTTTTAGCCTTAGGAAAGACTGGGCTGGGATCTGTAAGGTAACTCTGAGAATCCCAAGACCAGAAGCAGAAATGTCAAGAGTTGTGCTGTGAGTAAACATTAAAGTCAATACGATACTCTCTTGGAAGGGAATTAAGACTAGGATTTATTGACACATCTCGAATTCCGACTCAAGTAAACCTACTTCCGACAATTTTCAATATCAAAATGGATTCTTGTGAAATTTCCCAGTGAGTGAGGAAACTGGGCCAGGACAAATCAAACAATTCTAGAATACATATAGACTCATCCGCTGACACAATTCCTCCTTTCCTATTTTAAAGGAGCACTCACTCAACATTGTACCAGATTTGTTTTTTTCAGGTAAGTAAACTAATTGTCCTAAATCATTGTCTTCCGTTACCCAAAGTATGTACATAACTCGATACACAAAATTTACATTAACCAGGTTACTCCTTCAAAATATTTTCAATTTTCGTAATTGAGTTGTTTGAGAGTTTTAAGGGAAAGTTTTATTTCCTTTGATTCAATTCAATTCAATCATCTCAATCTCTTTGTTACTATGACATGTCTCGTCATCTCTATGATATAGAACTTTGGGGGTCTACAGATTCTTTTATATTGATTTAACCTTTCAGATATTCAAATCTTTTGGATGCTCTGTTGACAGCACTCACGAATCCCATGACGTATGTACTGTATGGGATTTTGAGTATTTTCCGCTACAAAAGAATCTTTGGGAAATAAAATAGAGTTACTCAAACCTCTGTAGAATTTTCAGCTGATTTGTCTTTGTAATAGAAAATATTTGTAATTCCTTCCCTAAAGTCCAGCCATGTAGAAATTTTCTACTTACAAGAGTCGAGAGACTGAGGGAGAGAGAGAGAGAGAGAGAGAGAGAGAGAAAGAAAGAGCAAAGGGAAGCATTGAGTGAAAGTTCATGAAATAGTTTGTTCAAGACTCTGCGGTGGATTTAATACTACAGATTCAGTATATCTATATACGGAGCCCTCTCTTAAAAACAAATGTTCCCAAATAAATCAAGTTCCTGGATTTGGAAAAGATATAAATTCAGTTCCCTCATCATTTGTATTAGACAGGGGTTAAAAAAAGTACGTAGGCTCAAAGCTGGTGGGAAAAGTTTTGATTTCGACACAAAAGAGTTTCTCAGATTATTTTCCAAGTTACGTATAGACAAATGAAGGAAATATTTCCGGGAGAGTAAATATAGGGACGACGGAACAATTTATTAATTAGGTTTGACACACAAATACGATACTCATCCCTAGGGAACCACACTTGGATAGTTACGACATGCTAGTGTGGTCGGATCGACTTTCCCTCTATAACTTCCTCCTGTACATTAGGATTTAGAATATTTTCCAGAAAATTCCTCTTCCCTCCTTCCCACTCGTTCCGAACACTCTTCACGGAGCTCCCGTCCCAGTTAATTAATTCGTACGGTGGAAATTGTAGAGATTATTGCTCAGTCTTGTGTAAACAGTTGGGCATAGGTACGTACATATGTAGGACTTGGGCTAACCTGAAGGGTTCAGGATTCTTGGTAAATTATACCCTCTACGTGTTTTGTGGTTTGGCCCTTCCCTTATTGACATATTAGCACCGGCCCTGAGTGTAAAGGTAGTCAATGACATACTTTAGGCTAACCGTCCCCATGTAGTACGTGTGTTTATAATACCTCGATGAGACGGGGGTTGGAACGTGTTTTTTATTGGAATAATGCGGCCGTAGGCATCAAATTCATCTCGCAATTCTTCTCCAGGAAGCCATCCTCATATATGTATGGGAGAGTGTGTGAAATTGCAATCATTTCTTTCCATTGTATAGTATATGGGAAAAAATTGTGAGGTGTGTTGTTTCGCTGAGGAGGAGGAGAAGGAGGAGGAGGAGGGGAGAAAAACTAATCGACAACATATAAACTTTGTTTCCCGTGATAAAAACTTTTCCTGGGAAATAACAAAATGTAAGTATTTTCTGGGTCTAGTGACCACGTCCAAGCTATATAGTATATACTGTAGTAGTAGTAATGTTCATAGGGATAAAGATCCTAAACTACAAACTTGTAATTTTCATTGATAGGAAAGACAATTTGATTGGGTTGTTGACACACTTAAATTAACTGTATCGTAAGTAATTCAAAGTTCCTCCAGCTTCTCACCTCCCAGTCCCCTCACGATCAGGCAGAGTGACAGAGGAGCGAGAGTCTGTGGAAAGGAAAAGAGAGGAAAGCAATCGGAGATTTTTTGCAGGTCGTCAAGCCATCGTGTAGAAAACTTTGTATACTAGTTCCCTGCGCACAAGCAAGAGATCTTTGCACTTCCTCATATCTAGCACATATGTATCTACAGGGATTGTAGCCATCCCCCCTGAGTACATAGTACAGAGAGAGAGAGAGAGAGAGAGAGAGTGCTATATAGTAATTACATATACAGAGGAAGTATCCCCGTATTCCTAGTAGCACTGCTCTCTGGTAGCAACTTTTTTGCCTCCTTTGAGCTTAAATGTTTGAGACAAAGTTTATATTTGTAATATACTCGAAGGATTCTCATGTCCATATGTATCTCAATGCTTGACTCTGCATAGACTCCAGATCCGTCACATGAAGTTAGTGCCCGGTCACTCCGTCTAGTATTTATTATGTGAGAGCATAACCCGATCACATTTTTGAATCTACTTGACGGCCCAGTTACATCTACTCCTATGGACCTATGCTGAAAGATAGAGTATATAAAAGCGTTCATATTTTTTATAGCGTAAGTATCTGTAGATATCTATATATAATGCAATTATAGTATCTGTATTTATTATTTACATTGATAGTAAGGGACACATATGTATCTGCATTCTATAGATACTAAAAGCAAAAAAAAAACTGAGTGGAGGATTTAAATAAGAAAACTCCAGACATGACTGGGTTGAGTTCCAGACATCCATCCCTCCTCATCAATATGACTCTCGGTGGGACAAAATGGTGACCAAATGACAAGAAATCACGGATGTGAAGCTCTCAGAGTTGTAAAACATTTTAGTGCAAGTGCACTCTCAGTATAGATACTGGGGACAGAGACCCGCCCGGTCGAAACCAGGACAATTATCAATGAAATGGGAGCCCAGGGAAGAGCAGTCCGATACTAGATACTGCTCCCTTAAATTGGATCAAACATCCCAATATTACAGCAGTTACAAGACTCTCCTCCTTTGCATATATAGTGTGCCTCAAAAGACACTAGCCGGAGAGTCTGTATTGCTCCCAATGATCCCTCCGCTCTGAACCAGCCCCCATATAACACAGACTCTCCTTTTTAAAATATACAGTCCAAATAGTATTAAAGGAACCCTCCTGGCATATGTAGAGTATCTACATATGTATCTATGTATACGCTCTCCAGGCAGTGAACCTCCGGGATAGAGGGCATGGAGTGAGAGGCATGAGTGCAGTATTACTACTACAGTCTAGTATAGGAGGGAAAACATAGAGCCGTGATTTCATGAAAACTTCTACTCTTCCAAACAAGATCTGTTATGGCAGAGTCTGCATTCTGCGAGATAGAGACAGAGAAAGAGAGCGAAGACTGGCGTTGATATGAGTTAACTAGCACATGTATATATCCCAGGACCAGAAGATCCTATATATTTACTCCAAGGCGGTGGTTGGGTACGGGAAAAGGAGACTAAATACAAGTAAGTTGTGTCTATATGTGTATACGCAGTGAGTCTCAGAGAGAGATATGAGTTGGGAAGTATTATTGTGTAGATATACATATACCGGTAGAATGCGGAGGGACTTCGGGTGAGCTTCGTTCGGATCGGTAAGCTACACGTGCGTACTGGAGCCGTGTTGGATATTCCCATAGCCAAGTTCACTGCTGCTGACTCTGACTGAGTGAGAGAGAACAAGAAAGAGAGAGAGAGAGAGTGAGAGAGAGAGAGAGAGAGAGAGAGAGAGAAAAGTCCCCGAATCCGAAATACAAGTGGAGTTCTCAACACATACAGAGAGAGAGAGAGAGACCCATACTAGCGATGAGTATTCTCCTCTGTACACTCTTCTCAAGTCCTGTGCAGAAGACTGCAGCAGTCTCTGGCCGTCTCGCCTCCCTCATATTATTTCCCGAATAAATGGAAATAGCGAGTATATAAAAGCATTGAGAAATTCCTTCCTCCTTGCAGAGCTCCAGTTTAGCCGTAGTCGTCAGTTCCACACAAACTTCGTCCGCAGCAACAGCACACGCCGTATTCTACCTCTAATATCAATGCAGAGTGCAGTAACAACAATAATTATCCCAGGTCGGAACCACATTTGAAAAAATCCTCCCATGCCTAAATATCCTTAACAATTTCAACGTCAAGTGTATATCTCCTCATCCCATACCCCCTCCTCACCCAACATCATTGATTTCAATCTGTGCGGACAACGTATTCGTATACAATTACATACCTGGAGCAGTAGCCATATAATTATAGATAGTTCAGTGCAAAATTTTAAAATTGGAGGAGAGAAAATAGTACTACACTCAACCCAGAGCCTCTCCAAGTTGGACATCCGCCTTCCTCCTATCAGAAAATACAATGAGGTAGAATTAGCACAACAGACCCGCACGTTTCCGAAGTGGTCAAATCCTTGACAGTCACCAGACTCTCACTATTGTCCTACTCTCACGACTTGTGGACGAACTTCTCCAAAGGGAAAAAATTCACAACGTCTCTTCTCACACAATCATCCTCTCTTTCATCCAGTCCACAATTGTGTTGTCATTTCCTCCTCCTCATTGTACTAGGACAGACATCTGATTGCTAAACAGATTTTGAGCCCATTCCGAGAAAACACATTTCAATTGGTCTTCACTCTTGTGATTTCCCCTGTGGAGTTGTACGATTCTTAATAGAGCATTGACTCCAGGAATACGATTCGACTGTGGAGGATCCCTTCCTTTCATTTCTTGAGACTCGTCGTCTTACCGCGCTTTTCATTCCTCCAGTGTTTATATACCACAACTCTCGCTCTGTTCCTCCTCATTGAACATTCTCCCCTTGGCAGCGGTCAAGGATTGTGGTGGATTGGGTTATCTGGGAGCCCCAACAGCCTTGGAATTCTTATTTAAAATCATAAACAGTACTGAGTGTGCCAGGGAAGAGGAAATTACTAAAATATGGGGAGTAGTGACAGCTCAAGTGACAAGTGACAACTGACATCTGAGAATTTGAATGAAATTCTGCCTCATATGTGAGAAGCCCGAAATACTGTTTTTTTTTCGTATTGAAGTAATGGTGGAGGAGTCCTAGAAGTCACAGTCACTGGTTTCTTTGCAGCTATAAAGTCAAGGCAGTCAAGACTCTCCTTGACTGTCAAAAACTCATTCATGTTTCGGTAAGGAAGATGCAGATTTGAGCGGAATATTTTTTACAAGCATGATGCATGGCTATGTACTATTAAAATTGTCTAATGGTTGAGGTAGATTAGATCTGAATCTCCGAGAGTGATATTTCTGAGGAGGATTTTAATTCCCAGGGTCCATGCATATCCCAGAGTCTAGGGTCTCTCGTACCCTGGGTTTTTGCTTCCTGTATGAACCAAATCCATAACTTGATTTAGTAATGTCTTATTTTATGAGCACGTGCTCTATGCATACTGTATACTCCTTCAAGATGTTCAAATATACCTCTGGTAAATTTAATGGCAACCCCATAACTTTAAGACCGAACCATTCAATAGCATTTATGAAGGGCTCAAACGACCGAGTTAATATTTGAACGGAAATATTCGGCTTATAAACCAAATCAAGGAGGGTACATTTATTGGAATAATATCATTTTGCAAAGTATTCAGATGCTTACCCATAGTTGTAAAAAAAAATACAGTAGATACTTATGTATCTATATCTATGAATGCTCTCCGGCTATAAAACATCTACTGCTTTAGAGATTGCTTAATATATCAGTGAAGCATGCTGGGCTCTTCGAAATGACATAACATGTGGGTTCGGCTTCGGAAGGAGCCAAGTATAAGTAATGTGTGGGGTTCTGTCATTTGTGGGCTATAGGCTATATTTTGCTGGTTCATGTCATTTTTAGTATTAGTGGAGCGTATCGAAGCAACTGGTCTTGGCCTTTTCATTAGCACCTGGAAAGAAAGTAAAGAATCATACGTGCAACCACCAGGCTGCACTTACTTCATTGACACACTCGGAAGAGCTGGAAGGTTGTCAAAGTAAATAAAGCAAGTAAGAATTTCTCCAATGAAATGTCAATAGCCACACAATAAATATGATGATAGAGTGTGTGTACAGCCGGCTCCGTTCGATAATAAGGAAGCAATTCTCAAAAAAAAATGCGTCCAACTCAATTTATTTTAACCTATTTAAATATAATAGCCCAAAGTTTACTGGTAGTTAGCTCTCCGAGACATTTTCCCTTGTAATTAGTACTTAATTATATTTCCCCCTTTTATCCCCACGTGTGGGGATAAAATGCTACTATCGGGCTAATTGTAGTAAGATTGGGATAATTAACGTGTCGTATCCCTCCACTATAAATGACCATGTCAGCTATAGGGAATTGATCCTGATGAAGATTAATGAACAACGACTGGTTTAATGAATACATGGCTAAATCGAAAATATTTAGTAGTGTAAATCTACTGTGGATGTGCTCTCTATCTCTCATGGATCTGGTGACAAATCCTGTAGAACTTTTCCTATCTCTGTTCCTATTTTCACTTTTTCCCAAGTTAAAGTTCAATGTGAGACTAGTTGAAGGCTAGTAGGTGAGGAGCGTGTCTGACTGTAGTTTTAAGGAAATTATAGTTTTGTTTTTCATCCATGATTCAGGAGGTATACAGGAGGAGATGTCTGTGGACGTGTGAGACAAACAAGGTTAGGTTAGGTAAAATCAGACCTGGGATTTATAGGTACATTTTCCTAATAGACTATGACTATTAGTTCTATATGTCACGCCCTTTGAAACACACTGGCCAAATGAACCAGTTGTCATGAGAAAGTTATTGCTATCTGGTGCGGCGGAGGAGTCTGCCGCAACAAAGAGCCGGTTTCATTAGACTACGGATTGGGGGGAAAAGTATGAACGAAACAGAAAGTTAAAATGCAAGGAGTTGAATTTTATCTGCCGTGTGTGGGTATTTGTCTGAAGGAAAAAAGGGTAGGGAAAGAGAACAAGAGAAGACTCGTAACTGACACGCACGGAACATAAACATAAAAACTTTATTAGATCCTTCTTTTTGCGGTGAGAACTTTCTGTGAGTACACAGGTGTTACAATGCTGTCTCCCCCATTCACTTATTATAACACTCAAAGTTGAGAGAGAGAGAGAGAGAGAGAGAGAACTGCAGTGCTTGCTTTGCTTTCCCGACCAAAACCAAAGTCACCTTTGAACTTTAAAATTTCCATTCTGATTTCCGTGAAAAATACCCAAAGCCCTTCCCTTTGTTGATAGTGAAAGGAAGGTGGAATGAAAAATTCAATTTTGCCCATATCTCTCTCAAAAGTCAAAGAATTGAATCATACTAAAATTCATCTTTTGACGCCCTTCAGACCCCCATACTTCAGCAAGTGCTCAGAGTAGATACTCGCACCTATCAAAAACGATCAATATTTCCCCGATCAGTTAATCCCGTTCAATTTGAAAGGTCACAGTAGTCGCATTGACAAAAATGTATGGGATTCTGAAGCTGTTACAGGATATGTAGACAGGGAAAAATGACTTAGGATTTTATACATGTATTGTAGTGTCAATTCGAACGGAACCCTGAAAAGTAAGGAAGATCAAGTTAATTCAAACCTTGGAGGAAATAATAAAACAAATTTGGTAGTTCCTTCAGCTCTGACCTGAATTCTTTTCCTATTCCCTGTACCTACCTACTACAAATGTACATAGATACATACATATATTCCCCTCAATTTTTTAAAACTCCCTACTCCTCAACCAGTAGGCTCTGGTCCCAATATTAAGAGTCGGAAGCACAACATGTACAGATATAAGAAACCACAATGGAAATTGTAGCGGCTGGTCACATACCCAGCGCACAATTTCAACTTTCCTTTTGCGAGCGATTTAAGTTTCAGCATCCCAGAAGTTCGGGCTCGTCTTCCTCGCTCTCCCAGTATGAATTTAAAAATGCCAGGGTACATGCTCCCGCTCTGAAAAATACTCTTCAAACGAACTGACAACTCAAGTTTGGAAGGGCACACAGTCTACATATAAAGTTTGAGGCATATATTCCTGGGGATGTGGGAGTGTGAGAAAGATCGGGCACAGGGAAAAATTACATAAATTACCATTCAAGTTGGCAGAATGGAGATCGGAGAATGGTTGAAACGACAAGTGCTCCGAGAGAACAAGTTAAGAATTTCTAACGAGATTTCAAGTCAATTTTGTCAACAGGCTCTCTACAGCATCATTCTCTGTCGGTCTTGTTCAACTTGCTATGTTTTTATCTGAAAAAAAAAAAAAGTTGCATTGTACTTTTGAAAAAAAAAGTTTTCCATCTTCACAAAAAGGACCCCACATACATATATACATACACAGTCCTGCTAGTTCTGGGAGTACCGGAGTACTCACATACATTATTATTTAGATCCTGACGAAAGTTTTGAATGTTCGCCTGCGTTCCTTCTAGTAATACGATTGGGAGGGGGGGTTTAGATGGACTATATTTAAATAAGAATTTAAAATTTTCCTGGGATGGGTTGCTTCTGTTTATTTAACCAAGTTTATTTATTTATCTGGGCATTTCCTTTTGTTGTCAAGTGTTATTTCCTTGTATGACAAACGATTCAAGAAAAGTGAATTTGTTTTTCTGAAGGCTGAATTTTGGTAGGGATGTTTTTTTGGTGTTGGAGTTTTCTGTGCTAGTGGTTTCATAACCTGAAATACTCATTCCAATTTTGATGGACTGACATACGAACTGCCTTTGCTTACTTTACGGTCCGATCACTCAGAGTTAGATAACTGTACCGAGGGGGGAGCGACAGGAACGTCCGGGCACATGTTTCTGGCTTTAGTGTTGACTCTGTGGTTATATGTACTTTCTGCAACTGTGTCTACAGAGCAGTAGTCACCAAATGAATTAATATCCCTCATTTATCAACTTTTCAGTGTTGGCAGTATCTATTCATTCCTTGTGTCTACACATGAGTACAGGTTATATGTATCTATCGGATGTGTGTTACCTGGTAAAAGCTATCCCTGTTTGCATGGTTGACTCCTTTCATTCCCATCTCTGCAGTGGTAGTTGTAATAGAGACTGGAAGCACGCATACGTCCCTCCTTCCCCACATTTCTGTCTGAGACCCAGATGTATGTATATGTACAGTTAAGAGTTGGATGTGTCAAGAGCTGACTGAGGGAGATGTTTCCACCTGAAATTGGAGTTGTTCAACTGAAATTGCCTACGTTGCTAATAGCAAGAATATTAGATGCCTCAAAGAATACTCAGTCAATGTACGTGCTCATACTCCAGGAGAATAGTACCCAGTACCTTTAGCATTGCAAATTTTCTGGAACGACTGAGGTCGGTTTCATGTAATTACAAATACAATCATTTTTATGGACGTAATTACTTACACACATGGAGAACGATAAATGTGTTGTAATTTATTGCGCTTGCCATGCACAAAGTATAATTATGCATGTGTGTAGATACGTATAGGTACTCGCCTTCGTAAATTCACTGCTGATTGTCCTGTTTCTGTGGAGTCTAGCAAATGGGAAAATTTTCATTATCACCTGTACCAACCCTGAGTTGCTCGCTCTCTCTCTCTCTCTCTCTCTCTCTCTCTCTCTCTCTCTAACTCGAGCTGTGGTTCTTCTCCCAACTTTACCACAAAGTCATGTGTGAGAGGCATAACTTGTCCAGGAAATTTATTCTTGTGGTTGATAGACGTATGGAAGTGTCTGGCGTCGGCAAATTTACAAAAATTCAAGGAACATTTGCAGTAGAGCTTTTGCCAATTCAAATTTGCTTATATGTTGTATTCCACTCTATCCATATGATTTTATTATGTTCTACAATGTAATTACAATAGCAATCAGGAGGTTCTCTCTGTTCATACATTTCCAAGCTGGATTTTCCTATTGCCTCTGGCCTACCTTCTAAGGGGAAATTTTACGGTGTTCCCCACTTTTTGACCATTTTCCATTAAAGCAATCAAATCCTGCGGAGTTGCTCAGGTGCTTTAAATCCCCAGGTTCCTGTCGAACTTATTTGTGGCGGCTAATTCCGTACAAAAACATGGACTACCTTGTTAGGTCAGTGGATTGTAAACTAAAATTGCTCATTCAGCTTGAAAACTTTCCAGTTGAGTGAATTCCATTTCAAATCTCTGAGCCTGTAAGTTATAGTCACAATGTACATACATACGTATGTATGTATAGATATGTAAAAGAACGAAATACAAGATACATATTCAGCCATAAAGGAACAAGTGAAGTTTCCGTCGTCTATTTTGTGGCACTAAATAATGTTACCTTAAAGGGCTAGAGATTTCTAATCCCAATCAAAAATAATTACAGAATTACTAAGAACTGCTTACTAATAATATTTCATAAATTAAGCAACTTTGTGTAGACGAGTGAGTTACGTCTAAATGCAAATTCCATAATAATTACTGAATCAATAAATTATTTCTTTAATATTTGTGATACAATTCCAGGATTTAGTTGCTTCAATTATTAGTAAAGGAATAATTTAACACGCCTTTTAAATTGGTTTCGAATGTAGCAAAATTTATAGGATGGGATTTTAACATCATCAGAATACAGTATATAACATGTATATTTGTATATGCATATGTACATACATAGTTGTCACAATTCTTATACCTTCCTTTCTGCCCGTGAAAGTAGGGACCGGAAACTGTGCCTAGATCTGTCAACATCAATTTTAGGCCTTCAACCAACATGTCCATGATTCTTTGTTTACTCACCAATTCAACAAAACACGCATGCAATCAGCAGTTCAAACAAATTAAGGAACATTTTACCTTTCAAAGGATAAGGTTAGTGGGATTTTATTATCAAGTAACCAGCTATCTCCGCACACTGGCTCCATCCATACTTCCTGTCTCCTTTCCCTGAATGAATAAATGAATTTGAGTCTAATTTTTATTAACTTCAACTCCTTGTATCTATTTTACCTGCATTGGAGGTTTGAGGCACTCGGTGAGAATGGTGAGAGAGGAGTGGAACAAGGGTCATAAATAAGAGTGAAAAATAGGGGGAGCTTGGAAAAGAATATTTATTGTGAAGAGTCTTATCAAGAGGGAAGACAAGTGTTGCTCATTACTTGAAAGACGTAGAAATACGGGTTTTTCTGCTCCAGCAGAAAATTTCTCTCTCACTTTTGCTCTATCTTTTACTGCACCAGCTCCTTCATCTCCACCCACCCAGTTTACGCTACCTTTAATCCAAACAAGAGTATATACGGTGGATATTTACCACGTGGGACTTTGATGTGTGTACATCGGCCATAATTTAAGAGCAGATAGCAAGTTTGAAATTACGAGAAGGAAAAGGAGAAGCTCTTGCTCGAGAGTTGAAAGTCAAGGGAGGTCCCGGGTTTGAAGACGCTTGAGCATCAACAATAAGATAAAGGAATTTGAGGAGAAAACTGCAGTGGGAGAATATTACGAGATGTTGGCATGTATAAATACCACGAAGCGGGAGGTTTCCTCGTGTGTAGTCTATGTATGCTGGCTGAGTGTTACTCAAATATAGGTCAAAGGATATATTAAGACGCCAGGAGGGAATGATCGACTTGACTGCGTTGGAATACGAAAATGCTCGAGTATGTATATACCATGAAGGGAGGTCTCTCTAAATGCCCTAACAAGGTTTCCCCCATCTTCGGAATACAATGCAACTAATGAATTTTATGGACTTTACTTCAGCGATCCTCTGCAATTTGTTTATCTTTTGCTTGTGAAACTTTCCCGTCAGTTGAGAGGATTCTCTTTTTCGACGAGAGCCTGAAAGGGGCTCCTTTCTGTAACTTAAGTCGGGACGAAAGCACAATAGACTCGCAAAAGTTATATGGAAGCAGATAGCTCTCCCATGTCCCATGGTCTCAGTCAGGGGATAAAAATTCAAGAGGTTATACATATGTACATACATAAGTATAGGCTCTCAGGCTGAGGAGTGAAAGCATTTGGAGAAACAGAGAAGGATGAGATTCTTCCCCCGGAGTTTTAGTATTCCAAGAGTTTTCTCATTAAAACCCCTCCGATTAACTCCCTCTTGTTATATCAACAAATCTTACGTCCAGAATTATGGCTGACAGTTTTTCATTTCTACTCTTCTTCATAGCAGACCTGTCAGTTCCTCGGCATATTCATAAACAACCGCCTTTTGTCATCTTGTCCGACGTTCACATCTTTTCCTCTTTTTTCATTCCCAGGATGTAAAAAGGAGTTTTGTATTCTGGGCTCCCTTCCATTAATTCCCATTCAAGTTTCCATGTGGGGCAGGCGTGGGGGATTTTTGGAGGATTTTTCAACAACAATTTAATCTTTGAGAATCCCTTCAGAAGTACAGAAAGCCCCGGGGGAAATGCGGGTAAATAGTGACTTTTGTTTATGACGAGGTCTCCTATATGAAACCTCGAGGGGGGAAAACACAAGTATAGATGTAAATGAAAGGATATAAATTGAAATAATTATTGTACGGGTTCAACTGCCTGTTCAATGGAAATACCCGATTTTTAGCATTAGATTAGCTCTATAGAAACAAGAATATTGTTTTTGGAGATCGGGGCAAACGCTTGATCTGAGAAAGTTAAAACAGGTCAAGCATAAATGTCGTGCAAATTGATGTTCAATAGAAGCTCAACATCCGCCCACATTAAATAGATGTTCTATTGGGCGCCTTGTCGGGGCCTATTGAAAAATTGCCTGTTGTCAGCCTTAATTGTAAGTGCTAAGTCACTAGGGCGAAGCTCATTAATGTGATGTGACAGCAAAAGCTAGTAATTGTAATGCACTGTATGTGCAATTCGGAAAATTCTAGTAGAATGTGCGGAATAACTGCTTATACTGAAATGGAAAAATAGTAATAAGTATAATATAAGGCATATCATGTCGTTCCCCATTCAAGGGACGATAATGTAAAATATGCGATTACCCCCTACATGTTGAAAGAAATTCTTTCCCTGATATTTCAGCATTTGTTTCATTGGTCTTGGTCATGGATTGTGTTGACAATCGTTAAAAATCATGAAGGAAAGTTGAGATAGTTTGAGGATTTTAGGCCTAACAAAAATATTTTGAAAACTGCAAACGATCAAGGATTTAAGCCCCGGGTTTGCTAGTTGGCTTCGAATTTTTGCGGATTCCGAGATTTCCTGGAGCGGTCCCCATCCAAAAATAAAGGCTTCGGAAACTCTTACTTGTGGTGAGCAAGCACGCCATAGTTAGGAATATTTACCATTCCTGAAAACTCCGCTTGCATAGAATTGTTAAAAAAGAATCGGTCGACAAATTCTTAACGTGAAAAAAATTCATCACTGAAATGTTATTAATTGAGGTCATTTGTAATCACATGCAAATACATGTGTACAGAAACTGGGAGGCACAGCATGCGCCACCTATCAGTAAATGTCCTTTTAAATTCTTATTTAGAAATTTAGCATCGTTTGCAAGTGGATGTCCGTATGACTATAGTTTGCGCTAAATTTAAATAAGTGTTTGGTTGGCGCTCTCCCCAATTCTGTGTAATTTTACGTGGTACAATTTTTGTTGAAACTGGAAAAGTACGTCCCCCAGTCCCAGTCATATCAGCTTCGTGGTTACGCTATGATATGACGCTTCCCGCTTATTGTTAGTGAATTAACACCACAGTTAGTGTAAAATACCCATGAAATTTTCCTTTCTCATTACCTCGAGTTCGTATTTCCTGTTGCATCTAAAAAGAGTCTAGAACATCCAGAAGCAGGTAACATTTATTTCTCAAAGCTTGGCAACTACTCTCCCACAGAGTGCTTGAGCAGCTGATTGGATTTTGAACTATACCATTCGAAAATCCGTCTTCAAGTGTCCTCTAAAAATTTGATATGCAAGGCTAAACTAACGATCTTCAAGATAATATCTGAAGATAACCCAAAATTTAGATATTTGTTGCAACTTTGGAAAATAATTACGCCTAACTGACGAAACTCTTTTAGATGCGAATCTATAAATCAGATTTTACAGCGAGTTTTCAAATATTGCGACTTCCTGTAGATACTTGTACGAGCAATTGCAACTTTTATCTGAGGTTAGTATTTGGTCAAAAACTAGAGTGTAAAGAAATTTTATGAAAGAAGTCAATGAAAGACACTAAAAGCAGTAAAAACAGTGTCAGGTTAGTGCTTGCTGGGGTCAAGTTAAAATGATGTACGTACATATTTCTGTATCTATACATAGATATGTCTATAACCACACAAAAGATAAAAATCAGAAAAATAGAAAGTGCTATTCCAGAGGCACAAGACAAAACCGATAAAAGAGTTGCCTCGAAACAGGGCAGCTGGGAGCAGACTCGTCTGCAGAAGACGTTCGAGTATGGACCCAGATTGGAGGGAACATTTTGTTCGGAAATTGGTGGCCGCTAAAATTATAAAAGTTTTTCCAATTACACTAACGGTGGACTTTTTAGTGTAACCATTTCAAGATTCCTTTTGATGATGAGTAGGGACATGATATATGTATTCACATATGTTTATATGTCATATCCCGAATGAGATGTACAAGTTGGTAAGTAATGGGGGGAACAATAAATCTATGTTTATATGATGGGAGGACCATTATTCCTCTAGACCTGCAAAGTATATCTGTCTTTTGGTACACATCACATGCAGAGCTTGTAGAGCAGAGAAATTTCAGGATTTTGAGCACAAAAGGATTTTCAGGGAGAAAAGTTTCCTCAAAACTTTGTCTTTCTCTCTCCCACTCCGTCTATGAAACAAGTTAAGGAAAGAACAAGTAATCATTTATGTATCAAGTTATCCTATGGCAAACTGTTTCCCCACGGACTACTGGCATTTATTGGGGAACTATATATACATACATCTATACCTATGCTTTATAAACTTCAGGTTCTTGATTCTAATAGTCATACATATAAATACATACAACGCACACACACACATGTAAGGAGCATCCTGCCCTGCTCTCCCAGCACTTGGGAGATGCAACTGTCTGTTTCCCCAGGTCTAAAGAGGCATATAAAAGCATTTTCCTGTCTTTTATGGCAAGATTAGTAGGACCTCTCATAGCTCATAAAATAAATCCTAGAGAGAAATAAGTTTTGAATGTCAATATATGTTCACATGTACCTAAAGAAGCTATTTTGAGCTTCATCAGAATTTGAGAAAATATATCCCTCTTCCTAGACTTTAACTTCAGAGGAATCAGTTCTTCCTATGAGTGTATGTAACTTTTCCCCTGGAAAAATCCCGAAGTCCAAATAAAACTTGTAACAGGTTTCAATATTAAGATCTTACAGATGTGCAAATACACTATAACTTTTGTAGTTACTCCGCCAAGCCTATTCCAATTTACAGGTTTAATTTCCCACGAGTTTTCAACCCCATACTGAGATATATTCCGGAGTTGTCGGTAGACTCTGGGAATTGAAATAATCAGTATTTAGATAGATATAGATCTGCACATTGTAAATGCTTATTAAAATCTAATTGCTCTTTTCTTTCTATTCCAGATGAGAATCCGCCTGGGTTGGGTGCGGGACCAATCAAGCTGGACACAGGAATCCTCAAAAACTCATTCCCACCTCATGCAGCCGTTCAAATAAGGAGCACCAGTAAAACTTGGAGCAGAGATACATAGTAACAGCTTGAGGGTCAATTATTGTCTATATACATATTTCTTCCAAAAAAAATCCTTGTCAAAAATTAATTAAGAAGGAACCATGACGAAACATTTTGAGTTCAACTGGAGGATTCCAGTACCTGACAAGCTCCTGGAGGGGTGCATCGTTGACCGATGGACCGAAGTAAGGAGTTTTACTTTTTACTAAAAAAAAAGAACCTTGAATTGAATCCAAAGCTAGAAAATTACATGCCTTTAACAAAATTATGTAGTATAGATACACATAATACATACAATTTAAAATTAGTTCTAAATTATTATAACACTTTTGAAACTTAGCTTTGATTCAAGTAATTATTTCTGTAACAATTGCTTTTATTATTGACAACCCCAATTAAATAAGATTCTTTTCTAAATTGCAAGTTTTTTTTCAAAATGTATAGGTATATGTAAGTACCTTATAAAAATATGCACTTGAATTTTCCAGACCCTCCTTTTCTCTCAAGTGGTTTCACCTCGTTGAACTTGCCTGGAATCGTTTATCCTTATGTGTTCATGTTTATACAAATCTTGATACGAGTTTACTATTTGTAGGAGTTCCAAGACGGGAACCACATAAGAAATTCTGTAGGGGTTTCCTTTCTGATTTATTCCTGTCATAATTGGTTTTTCCCCGAATCTTTTACTTGTAATTCTTGAAAAGTCAAGGATAGAGTGCAGTATGATACTAGAAGACAGAGAAGGTAGGGTTTAGGAGGAAATCGAAATTATGTGACACTTTCCTGTCCCGTGTGTGTGAAGTAGGGGAGACATTCAGAAATAAACTACACATAGAATTTTCCATGAGCTCTTCAAATATGATCTTAAGAGAGAAACCATGAACTAGTATCCTTAACTTCCCCACGACGACATCCCAGTCAGCTGGGAGTTGAGCAAAAAGAATGGGGAAAGGAGCAGGAGTTACTATCTGTAGAAGGAGAAGACTAAGGAGGAACAAGGCTTTGAGAATGTAGGGCAAATGGAAGGCTCGATCCGAGAACTCATCAGTAATAAAGTGGGGGGACTCTGAAAAGACGTTGACTTTTAAGGAAAATACAAAATCCATGTTGGAGAGAGAGAAGCATATTTCCTCTCATCCTCAAGATAACAGTGTGGAGGAGAGCTGTAGAGTAAATTAAAGTCGACGGGAGGCTATACGAGGTGAACTTCTACTTACGCTCGGGCTAGTCTGAGGTGATATGTACATATTTAAATAAATGTGTAAATACATATGGGTATTTGAGTTGAATCATGCATATTGTGTGAAAACGAGCTGTTTACATCCATGGTCTTGTTTCACTTGCCATCAAAAGGCTGGGTGTTCTTTTAACTCATTCTTGGTCATATCGTATTAGGAAAAAGCTCTCCGTGGCTGGGATCCATCAACTTGCGTTAACCGTATATTCCTCCCTCACAGCAACGTAAATAAATAGGAGTTTTGTACGAAACATCCACATGTACAGTATTACAGAATAACAAGGGAAACGTTTACATGTTTTCTCATTAAAATTTACAGTGATAGATGGGAAACATATCCCCCATTCTTTCAAATATTTTCTCCTCAATTTTTTAAAGTAGATATGCATTTTTGCACTAGTAGACAAAATCCTATGGGTTAGACAATCACGGTAGTTCAAGTAGAGTTCTATTTTTTATTCCGGAATTAAATTCTAAATACAATTAACTTTTAAGCTCTGAATTTGTAACATAACCTTGGTTACAATTTTACACACGTAATTTACATAGGTCATATAATTTTCTATCAAAATTTAAATTGTTCCAGGATTGTAGACAAAGTCAAGCCCAAATTTGATCATATGCAATTTTCTATTTTGTTTATAAAATAGTTGTAAAAAAGTTTGCTAAGCCCTGCTATATTTTTTTTTCCGGGAGCTTTTTGTGTCACAGGATTCCACACAGTAATGTTTTCCCATCCAAAATACGGTGACAAGACATGGATTATCTGTTTCCAGCTGAAGAATTTGAGGATTTACATGCGTTGAGTGTGGGGACGTAGTCTTGAAGCCCCTTTCAACATTTCTTTCCCCTACAGCCTGAAACTTTCCCCAGTAAAAAAAAAAATTCTTTAAGTACCCTCAAAGTTTTGCGCTTGGTATTTGCTAAGCGCTGATAATGCAAGTTCATTATGCGAACAAGCTCTGTACTTTACTCCCCTCTCGATCCAATTTTCAATTCTTAAGTTCGCATTAGCTCTCCGCACCCACTTGCCAATCCTTGTCAGACAGCTCCTGGATTCTGGATGCACGTGCATACCTACTATGATTCCAACTCCCCTCACCTACGACAATACGCTCACAATACCTAATAATATTAAAACCTCAATATGTCCTTAAACCTTCTGAGGATTTCATCCAAGTGGAGCTTTGAGGGAAAAATATAGAAAAAAAAAAGATTCTTCAGACAAGGTTCTTCTCACATATGTAATTATATCTGTAGCTATAACCAAGTGAAACACATAAGTATAGATATATGAAGGAGGATAATAGGGGGAGAGAACCTCCCTTCAAAGACACGTTTTACAACCCACGTATTACAACCATAGAAAAAAGTTGTTCAGGAGTGAAAATTGTGTAGCCGCAAGAAAAACGTTAGATGTTTGAACGAGTTGAGACTTGATATAGCTACAAGCTAGACACGACCCCGTGTACTTTTTTAAAAGCAAGATAAAGTGTATCTCTCGTAAAGTTTATCAACTAAAGTAAAATCCTAGCCACTGGACGATAGGGAAAGCTCGGGTGAAAGCTTTGTAAGTGTTGACACGAAAAAGGATGAAAAAATCCGGCTGAGTTAGCAAGTAGCAAGGTTTTTTTTCCACTAGTTTTTTTTTTCTAAAATGGCTTCAAATAGAGTATACACTTTCACATAGGATTTGAGGCTCGTTCACAAAGACCAGGTTTTGGCCAACTGCCTACCCCAGCCCGTGTAGAGTAAGTACCCTCTGTATGTACGATATGGCTTACGGATCCTAGCTGTATTTAAGGAATGGAGGGCATGTACATATGTATCTACAGTATATGCACATTGTCATATATGCACGGAATGTTTTGGGGAGCGGGAGGTGAAAGCAAGAGAGGAAAGGAGGGTTAGCAGTAATGCAGCGTAAATGTTTCGATACTGTTTTTCCTCTTATAGTAGATACTGGGTCTGGGAATATAGTATACACTATATAGTCTCCTACTATAGGGCTTACCTCCTTGTACAATGGTGTTTTGAACCTAGGGCTTAAGATATGAAATGTGCTTCCCCTTATAGACATTTTTTATACTCAGAGACTATCTACACGTACGTATGTAATTACATATGTATATGGTGATAGTACGTGTATGGTGTCGGAGGCATGAGAGTTGGACATTATAAGAGTGGAGCTACTTTTGTATAAGTGTTTTTTACGGAATGCCCACAGGAAAGGGATGCCACGGAAATCGAAACTGATTGCCTTCTCAAAGTAGATGAGTATGGATTTTTCATGCACTGGAAAAGTGAGCCGCGGGTAATTTCTTCTCTCACTTTTTTTTTCATTCACTTTATATATGTATATCTATGCTTATCTATATGTATATATATGGATTCATCTCACAACAACAACCTAATTTAACTTTGCTTTCTTACTCCCGTCCATGGTTGGGTGGATGTAGCTCTCTCTGTATTTTTTTAAGGGGAAGTGAGGGAAAGAGTGAGTGAGCTCAATTGAAGTAACACCCACACGTGTGTACGATGTAATCTTCCTAAAGAGAATTCCCTTTTAACTTTCACCCATCACCCAAATGAGAGGAGCATTCTCTCTTTTTTTCAAGAACCTGACCCTTTTTCTCAATATTGTATCTATTGAAAGGACTAATTTTAGAAACTCTAATCTAAGCCTTGGATACAAGAGTAGCATCCTTGGCCTTAAGTAATTATATATTTTCCCCTCCACTCGGCGGTTATACTACCCTGACATTTTCAAATCAATGAGATTCTACGAGAGAGGGAAATAGTAGATTAAAAACACTCTCCAAGGTGTGGGATGACAGTATGAATGAAGATTGAAACTCAAGTTAATAAATAATGGGGAGCAGGGAGGCTTAAAATATTTTCCATGCGTACGTTTCTGCTATCGACAGGGAGCTTATTTTCTTATGTCATCTCAGTTCATTTCAAATTTTCTTCCTCACTGCGGGTCAAATAGGTAATTTAGTATTGGGGTGGAACTTTTCAAGAAAATTGGAAATATAGTCTCTGAAATCTTCCCTTGAGGGAATTAATTAGTGTTTCTATTTTTATCGATTTTTTAACGCTTCTTTCCTGCATATAAGCCAATGTGGGATTAGCTATAATTTAGGAATATGTTCGGGAGAAAGTGCTTTGATCTAGAGAGCTTTATCTATACGTGGTTGTTGGAGTTGTGGGGGAAATTTATCGGACACCTTCCAGGATAACAAGAAGTTTTCACCTGGAGGATGATTGATGAGATGCATGAAATTATGGTTGAGTGGGTTTATCCTACATGGGATATATTTCTGATCAATCTCTTTATCATTAAATGTAGGACGGTGATGTATTGGAGCTATGTCAAGTCAGCGATATTCGAGCTGGTGGAACGCCTAAGGTAATATAATTTTTTATTTTATATGTAGATAGATACATGGATGCTTCCGTAGAATTGAGCTATATAGTATTCCCTATGAGACATTTCTCTGAAGAGCCAGCTGTTTTTTGCACACTGGGTCAGAAATAAGTTCCAGGCTGGTTTGTGTGCTTCGTCCAATCACATTAGTAATTAATAAATGTAGGATGTAATAATAATTATAGTAAGTTTGGGAAAATTATAATCACAGGTATAAATCAAACCATTGCGCACTTCTTTCTCATTAAGTGTTATTGTATCCAATGCATTAATGATTGGCTACCGTACCGGGGTTTTTGCAAGCATTACATTACCGGGTAACCTTCGGGAGGGTTTTCATCCCAAGGTAGGAAAAGGGGTGGAGATCAGCAATTTATGTTTAATACAGTGATTACTGGGTGTAGACTATCTAGTGTCATGTAAGTAAGGAATTAAATACACGGACAGGAACGCAATACTTACAAGTTGTAACTTGATTCACTGGCACATTACCTAATTATTTGAGCGTTTCTGGTAAACCAACGTGTACCCCTGATTTGTTAACAAGGTGCAAAAGACCTGACGTCCCTTGTCTCCTCACCACTTGCTCGTGCAAGAGTCGTAAAATATTAATTTGGATCCCCCATTTTGTTTCTAATTTTACCGCAGATTTCCAAAAATTTATTTCACCGACCTAGATTAATATTTGCGGTCCCTGTGGTCAAGAGTGTAAGGTAAAGTCAGGATATTTTAATGAGAGTGTAAATTTTTGAGAATGTTAAGGCTCTGTTTACACTCTCCCTGGTCCTGTTTTCCCACGAAATGTAACCAATAGACTAATAAATTCTTGGAGGGCACCCGCTATGATTAAATAAATAATTCACAGCAAAATTTTGACTGCACCTTACACTCCGGATCTCCCATTCGAGGAGAGCGCAAATGTTGATTTGGATAAATTTTGTGTGCTTGCAAAGGTTTAGAAAATTTGCCACAAATGAAGTTCACCAAGATATATTGTCTATCCTTTTCGTTCTGTGAGCTTTAAAATGTATTAAGGGGTAATTCTTTTTCGTTGAGTTACAAAATGTATCTTGCCACTCTCTGAATTTCACTGAATTTCAAAAGATTTCTACACAAGGTTATATCTCAGCCCTTTTTATACAGCCCTACGGCTGATTATTCAACGTTGTACACTGCAAACAATGCAATTGTATTTATACTGGACATAGTATGCTTGTCCCTTGAGAAATCGTTGCATGGAGATTTCACTAATTATAATTCATATCCACTTTACATACATGTGTACAGATACAAGGAAATCTCGCTATAAGAAGCCTTTTTACAAGAACATTTTCTCTAAAGAAACAAAATTAAAGAACATGCTTTCGTACGTTCGTATTCTCTAATATGAGAATATTAATTTTCTCTGTATAAGAAGAGCAGGATACAATTAGACTGAATATTTATTCCTTTCAAGGGGGATCTTTTACAGAATATAAGGAGACTGCAGTGTTTGTATATGCTCAGATACTATTGCACTACTCGTACTGTTTTAGCATATTTTGCAATAGAAAAGATTTTCCAAAACAATGTTGTGTACTCTGTTGCAGGGAATTTTGTTCCCGGGTTGATGTTACTGCGGTTTCAAAATGAAATGAAACCACTTGGTAGTAGAACTTGCATGTTGCTATGTATTGATAGATATATGTATATATGTACACATCAATTGCTGAAAGTGCACTCGGGTGTATCCTTTTAGAATAGTATTAAGCTGGATTTATACTTTCGTCTTCCTTCGTGCTTCACTCAAAAGTTGAAGCAAAATCGTCACTTCAAGCGTTTATACTTTACGTTTAACGCGTCACGTGACCCGCGCGTCACGTGATCGTCCTCCGTGCTTCCTCCGTGCTTTTCCTTTGTCATACTGGACATTTATACTTTAAAGTATAAGTGAAAACTATCACTTTTGCTTCACTCATGCTTCACTCTCGCGAAGTTGAAATTTTTCAACTTTGCATGAGTGAAGGGAAGAAGGAAATAGTGATGAGACACTTTCTTGGTGCTGACGTGCTTTGATCATCGTAAATTGAGACAAAAAAATACTTAGAGTGAGTTCAAGCTTACATGTTTGAAACTCTAGTTTCATTAATATTATAATGAACTTACCCAAAATATGTATTGTTCTATTTTATCTTTATTTTATCTTTTTTTATTTTTACCCGATGCTCCAAGTTCTTCTACTAGCTTTGCTTCAACTTGTTCATTTCTTCAGCTCAAAATATTTATTGACCGAGTTCTCCGGTTTTCATATTTATTTAAGTAGTACACTAACAATACTTTTTACAGAAATTCTTGATCGTAATTCATCTTTTAATACTAATCTATTTACCTGGTGAAATTGAAGACAAGGAGTAACGGGATTTCGCGCGGGAGGCATTTATACTTTACACCAGAGCAGAGACAATGAACGTCAAGCCTTCCTTCACGCTTCATTTCGCGTATTTTTTGGCTTAAAGTTTAAATTACCAACGTTACGTTTGGGGTAAAGTGAAATGATGGTGACATGAACGTGAAATGAAGTTTGAAAGTATAAATCCAGCTTTAGTCATTACATACAGAATCAGAAGCCAGCTTCAATCTTGAGAGCGTTTCCCTCCCACACAGACTTGAATAAAATATATAGGGAGCCAAATTAAATTAGAAATTGAGAGCAATGTAGCCTCGGAAGAAGTGTTGCAATAATTACAATCCATGAGACAATTTTATTCACGCTGGAACTGGGAAGAAATGTAGCGTATTGAAACCATAGAAACGCTACTTACTTAATCTTACAATGTAATCTTTCTCTTTCTTCAAGCTAAATACTCCATCATGATCTGAAGACGTGTCTTTCACTTATTCCTTGTTTTTCTTTTCTTTTCCTACGCATAGGATCCCAGGCTACTCTCCCAACTTGTTGGGAAGCATGGGGAGACTTTGGAAGACAAATCGTTGACGGTTTGTAGTGGAACAGATCTAGTCAATATAAATTATCTTCACCTTGTCTTTCCTGATACCGACACTGCCAAGGTATGTACATATGGATTTATCTCAAGTATTTAAATACATAGCATTCAAGGAAAAGTATCCTTTTGTTCTTCAATATCTACATTTTACATCTCACCATGTGCTTACTATTTAGGAATAAATAATTTCTCCCCCAATTTTAGCTCCAGCCACGTCAGGTTTTATTTGCGCGGCTTCACTTTCCTCCCACTATATTATATTTTCAGCCTGTCCACACTTCTACTCAAATTTTTGACAATGAAGGATACAAGCAGGACTTAGTCCTAATTCAATAGTCAGAAATCCCATAGCAGTCCTGTGCATTTTACTGTATACTGTAAACCCAAAGAACTCAACTGTGTAGGAGGAAATCAAATAATGAGAGATGTCAAAGCATCCCGATGTATGTATGTGCTTCCAAAAAGAAATGTAATTTTGAGCATAGAAGCTCAAATACGAGTCTTCAGCAGTACATGATATACAAAATGCTTGTTAGGGAGCAGACCTCTACCCAAGTTGGAAGTACAGATACAAACTTGGATTATTCCGGGTGTAGTAGCGGGGAAGTGAAGGGGAAATATATGTGAATATTTTAGAACTTGCTGGTAACTAGTTTGGAAGTAAGTCTGGAATCCCGGAGAAGGGAATATGAGACCTGCCAAGATTCCTAACCCATATCCAAATTTGGATCATGCGTTTGAGTCTCGGGCGTTGTGTAGATATCTTTTTGTGCACTACCCGCAGCATTCCCCTTCACATTGTTTGAGTCCCAATTAAGGAAGACAATGGATTGTTCATTTCCCTATGAATACTAATCGGATGAAGAAATGCTTAGGAAGGATTCATAATAAATATATGTCTTCCAGCCACCTACACGCAAACCGTAAATAAGCCTATTTCTCTAGATTAAAACGATACTGGTCCAAAATACCGTCGTCACACGTACATTGTCCGGTGTTGCTGGAGCAAAAAAAGCTTCAGATGGAAAAAATTAGGAGGCTTCTCCCAATTATGGATTTTTACAGAAGAGCTTTCCCAGTTTACATTATAAACGTAGGCAGCGTCCTCTGCAATCTTTTAGTCACTGACATTTTGTGATAATTATTTAAAATGCTTATCCTCAATTCAGACCAAGGATAAGTTTCAGTTGAAGTATAATATTATTATGTAAGGATATGACTAGAGCTCAAGTTATTAAGATCGACAAAGCGTAATTCAGTTGATGTTATTATACTGACCGAATTGCTAAAGCAATTCACTTTGTCAATACTAGGATAAAAATCCCTGGCGTGTCAGACCAATCATAACAAATGTAACTAGTTTTCGTCTGAATGGGGCAATTTCCTAATGACGATTGGGCTACATGAGCTGTCTACACAAACCATAGACAAAAAATACAGTTCCTGGCGGGCAGGTATCTCTATATGAGTAGGAAATGAGTGTAGTTGTATAGAGCCCTGGATTTGATGTACCATTGTGCGCTCATATAGGCATGGGCACATGTAATTACATACGTTCGTTTGTAGACTAAGTTCCGCCAAAGTTAGTGCTATGAGGGACGGGACTGTCATCAAGGAATCAGCCCAAAAGCACTAGTAGCTCCGGAGGAACCTCCAGAATGTACAAGATTTGGGAAAAATTGGAGATAATTCCAAAAACTGCAGGCTGAGCTACAGAGTTAGTTATGACCACAGCTTTTAGGTAAGGCCCGGAGACAAAATGAGTATTTGGAGGAAAGCCTTGTCAAATATTGATATTCCGTGAGCGCCATGCCCTTCTGTCGTTTTTCCCCATAATAGTGACGTGCGGAAGTAGGAGCACACGACGGGGCTCGTCCAGGTATTACGAGTACCTACATATCCAGCCAATTACGCTTACGCCGTTTCATATGGACATGGACAGTAAATAGTGACGTCTTATATGTGCAGACTATAATCACCATCTGTAATTTGAATGGGATGTCCCTGACTAAATGCGGGACGGGTAGCTTTTCCTACTTCCAGATACATCCGGAGTATAGACCGTTAACATTGGGATGATTAGTAGGAAGGTAAATTCCCTCTAATGAGCTTCGAGTCATGTTGGTCTCCCTCCCCCCCCCCTTATATGTCAGTCCGTGATGGGACTTCAATATTAGTAACTTCAAGAGAGTTCCTGTCAAAAGACAATTTATATTTAGATAATTGCGTCAATGACGTGTTCGTTCTCAGTGCACACATAATTTACAAGCCTCCGTCTCGCTTTTCTCCTCCAATATCATCTGTGCAGTTCTCCTGTTATGAGCGTCCACAATAATAATTATTATTAGCATCCTGTGTAAATTCATCCGTCGTACTAAAGTCAAACTCTTGAGCCTCTTGGCTATACTGTATCACTATTAGTTTGCTTTGAAGGAAATACATTCTCTAATCTCCTGTTGAAATCTGAGCTACTGAGCTCCACTCCTGAATCCACACATGCAAGTTTTAAATATTTGAGCCGATGCAATTATAGCGATTGTCCAAATACCCTCGAGCTTTTTGTTCAATTCAATTTCAAAAACTGTAGTGTACGTACGTATTTACATATTTACATATGTTCGTAGGGATATAAACAGTAGGGATATAATTATATGTGGAGACAGTCAAGAGGTTACTCCTAGTGAATAATGGGACTGGGTCTCATGGTTGAGGACTGGCTGTCTCTTCGAGTCTCCTAATCTCCCTTTGTACCTCATGGAAGTCCCCAAGGTGGTGGAGAGGACAGGATGAACATCAACAGTTGCATTTAACTGAGACATTGAGCATTGGACAGTTCCTGGTAGACAGGAATCCGTCCAGGATGTTAATCAAGTTAGAGACAGGGTCTGTATCATCAGCTTTCCTCACATCTGCAGTCTCTGTGTTCTCCTGAGAGTGAAAGTGAAAAAGGACATTGGAGCAGACGGGAATTCTATTTAATTTCCCTAGTCTGCCCACACTACCTCTACCATATATACAGATAGCTCCTGAATCCTTTATAATTTCCATACAGTGTCCAGGCACTGATTGAATTTGCTGGTATTAGTAACCCTTGGATTTGTATGAGCAATGATATATGATGAGGTCTGCTCTATTCTAAAACCTATGGAGTTTATAACAATAAGGAATCATACTGACTGAGAGTGAAAGCTAATACTACTACTCTGTAGTAGTGAAGACCAAGTGTGAGGAACTAATCTATTTCGTATGTATTGTTAATTGTTAAAACTAACCCAATCCCAGGCATGGTTAGAGGGCGTGAGGACGATCACACATAATGTCAAGGCCAACAATGTTTGTCCGATGACCTGCCTCAAGAAGCAGTAAGTTCCTTCATGACTCTTGCATGATCAGCAATGGAAATGACTGTAGTTTTGTCAACTGCAGATTGTATGTGAATGTAAACAAATAAATTACATTGGAGTCAAAAAAGTTTCTCTTCTTGTTTACTTTTACTTTGTTTCTTTTTTTTTTACGAGTAATGCCTGCTCGGCATGATATATAGAGTGCATGCAAAATTCTATTCTTTGACTCTGGTTCTTTATTTATAAATGTAATGCCACTGGGAGGGACAGGGAGGAAATGGATGTTTTACTCTCAGAGTAAAGTAAGTACATGCACATTGAAGACTGACAGTTTGGTAATATCTCGAGAAATATATACTTTGAAGGAGAATTTCCCTCCTGAATTAAAGGCAAGACAGTTTTTTTTTGAAAGCTCCAAACTAACTTGTTCCAGGTTCCACAGGAAAGGATCCAGTTTCAAAGGATCCGTGCCAATGTGTTGTCGTTGTGTGTGTGTGTCGTAAAAGCATTAGGGAAGGATGGAAGGTTGGAGAGGAAATTAAATTTCCATGGATTGTGAATCCTCCGTTGGAAGTCAACTCTTGTGGTGGTCGTTGTGTGTATAGGGACTAAGGCCTATCTGTAGATACATGTACGAAAATTGAGATAGAAAACTCCAGCGGTTATTTTATTTGTAGACTTTTTTCTTCCAGAGAGCATTCCCTTATTTATTTTCCTTTCGCGTAGTAAAGGCAAACCAAGGTATTAAAAATTGACTCAGTGTGCCCCCTGATGTTTGAGCTTCACCATTTGATTTCAGCACTTAAACTGAGAATTGTTCCGTGAGTATTATCTCTCTACAATGTCTGGTATCTTTTTCTACTCAAATAGTAGCTCATTGTTGGATTAATGAAGCGCTCACCTATTTTATTTCTAGACTTGAAATTATGGAGCACCCTCAATAATTATTGTATTTCCCACGGTCAAAAACTTGCATGTAGGAAATCCCCTTAAATTTTTCTCATGAGCCCCCGCCAATGGAACACCAAAGAAATGAACATGTGTTAAGATAATTACTTGAGTCCACAAAGAGCTTAGGCTTGTTCCAAATTTCCAGTTCTAGTAATTTCCCTTTAACATGCTCCCAGATAATTATTTACTACTTTACCCCATGAATGAGGGAGAATTACTACAAAGAACAGTTCCCTGGAAGAATATTTTAGGAAGGAACTTTGAGCGAAGATCTGTACAAATTAATAAATCGCATGATAGAGAGAGAGAGAGAGAGAGAGAGAGAGAGAGAGAGAGAGAGAGAGAGAGAGAGAGATATGAGAATGTGAGGAATTACTCACAGGGAATAAAGCTTTGAAGGATCTGGCGTTTCCAAGAATTCCTTGCATGTCTTGGGTCCACAGATATTATTAATGGAATACAAGAATTTTAAGAATATCTTTTCTAGGAAATTTCTAAACAGGATTCCGTAGGAGAAAGTAAAGAAATCTTCCCCTCCCAGCTTTTCAATTAGATTTGAAGAATCTCTTTTTACATATAAGGGCTACATCTCCTACAGATAAAATCGTTAGCACTAAATTTCCATGGAAGACATTATTACTGAGAACGCTTGGCAGTCATAACTTATCCGGAAGAGCCAAACTTGAAGTTTACATTTCCATAGGATCAAATACCCAATAGTCGTTGGGGATACCCTCAAAATTAGAGTTAGCTTTTGGATAACAGTCAGGGTAAGTAAACTTTTTGGAGGAAGAGAGAGAGAGAGAGAGAGAGATTCACTCTGATTATTTAACTGTATTCGTTTGATACATCTTAAGTACCTTATTAGAGTTAATCCCTTTGATGTTCCAATTTCAGTGAATGGTATTGCGCGGGGGCATATAATTGCATGTAATTATATGAATATAAACGGTCTCAAGTTTAGACTCTACTATAGGAGAAGAAGACGTCTACAGCGACGTAATGACTCCCACATGTTACTTTTTCTTTTGAAGCATATACAGGGACATTATCTAGATATAATTACATATAACCAGTCCCATCTACTACATATAAATTACTAGTCCTACCTTCCCTGAGGGAATCGTTATCTACAATTATGACATTGTATCAACTCCGCGGTTATTTCCGTTCCTCTTATGTATTTTATTTCTTGTCTTTTCTTTCGTTTCTCTTTTTTTTCTTGTAGACATGGCAAACAAGTTTACACTCGGTCGCTCATAATAACAAGATGAATAATGTCTGTCCCAGTACAAATCTGATGAAACAGTAAGTCTTGTCTGAATTCGAGTGTCTTCGTCAATCTTTATTGTCTATTATTTTAACTACCATAATCACACGTGTACTTAATTATTGTAGTGCATATAATTATTACTCACAACCAGTCAACATCTCTACTTAAACTATTTACGGTCTCCAGTAACCATTCAGCTAATTTCTAGTCAATTCCCAAACAAATTTTATATTTCTCAACAATAATACAACTTTGTTAGCGCCCCAACCCACAGTAACCCAATTACTATAATCAAATCCTTAATCACCCTGTTTTTTTTAAAATTAACTAAATTTGAAGCGATCATTTTGAAGTAAACATTTAATTATTGTGTAAAGTTTCCATATTATAATAAGAACTAAGACTTGCATAATTTATATATTTAAGTAAGGACTTATGTACCACAGACTACTCACAGCTAGGCAGAAGACAAGCACCCTGTTAATTCCAGTAGTTAAAGTTGAGTTGCAATTAATTACTAATTAGCTAATGAGCTGGACTTACTTTTAATATGGGTGAAAGTACAAGCTTTATGAATGGTTAGTAAATCTTTTGGCATTTAATCTCAGCTCTATCAAAACCGTAGGTCTTGACAATGTCAGTAGATTCATCTTTTGTTTTCAACAACATTACTGAAAGTAAATTAGAGTTTAGAGTATCTACTATTAATTATAATAATTAATTACTTATAAGGTAATTCGGAGTGAGTGGGAGAATCAGGAATCGGAAATAATTGTTGCATATCTACTTGAGAGAATTCCAGGAACTAAGGCTCTACCAATGTATTACATTAGTTGCTTAAAAGGTTTGGAGCAGTACTTAAATTCTAGACTTCATAGGCTTTTTTTTCCACTTCAAAAATCAATGGATTTCAAAGTAGGTTTTAGATAGCTTTTTATGTTCACATCCGCAGGAGATTATAGCAGATTTGCTTGTGAGGAGGGAATTTGAGGAAGATTCCTGAAGTGCACGTAGGTTTAACTCTACGGAGAAATTAAGCAATGAGAATTTTATTTTATTTGGCAAGTGCATGTTTGTATGTGTGAGCATAATATTTACTAGATGCATTTATGTATTCAGATTTGTATGACTGTGACTATGTAAGTATCCAAGGGGAATCAGCCCCCTGTGTAAACGGATTTTCAGGAGACTGTAATAATTTATGTAAGGCTTTCGTAATGTGAATTCATGTAGAGTGCACGTTGTTGAATGCGTAAGAAGGCGTAGACAAGCTGACTATCAAGTATTTTGCATGAGCTTATCTGTTTTTGTATGTACATAGTGAATATTAAGCACGTACTTGTCCAAATATAGAATTTAGGTAAATCCTAATAAATAGAAAATATGTAATAGTATGGATTTAATTCTGATATGAAAGTGAGATACAAATTTTGACGAATTGTGCAGTTGGATGCGCCTGGGATTCCTTGTGGATCCTGCAGGGAAAGTCCCGGTGAAAGTAATCGCTCGGACATTTGCTTCTGGAAAGACAGAGAAGTTCATCTACCAGTGCTTAGCAGAGGGGGGTCTTCCATGTGAAAAGGTAAATCCAGAACATGTTTTTGTTTTTGATGGTTTTTAAATTCCTCAACCCTTTATTTCTAATAATTAGTAGTCAATTGCGTACAGAAACTAGGAGAATGTTCAACAAGGGGCTATCCAGCGTTAAATAATACACTGCAACAAATAGCTTTGAAATGAACAAGTTTTTGCAAGATACTTGACAGTCTCTTTACACTTGAGCAATGTTGTTTGCTCCTATTTTATTTCCAATTACGGCTCTTATCGTACGGCCTTGTGATGATCCTCAGTGTTCCAACTGTTCTTGAGTTCCCAAAGTCCTTCATCCTCCCTTGCTCCAGATCTCTCACTTTCTCCATCTCTCTCTCTCCATTTTTGTTACCAACAAATTCCTCTTCCTCTCTCCGCTCTCATACAAACTTCATTCTCATACAAAACTACTTGTTTACATTTGCTTACCAAAGCAAAGTTTCAAAAAATTATGAGCGGAGAACCTCCCAGGTAGTTTTACCTTCTCTGTGTTTCTCATGTTGACGCAGTAAATTGTTTCATGGATGCAATCAGCATTTGTTATAACTTTGGGTCAGTTTGACGTAGTAGTTTCCACGAGATGGTAATTTCCTCATGATGGAACATTCATTTTGAGAGTAAATATAAATTTACTTGAATAAACTATGACTATAGAAATAATTAAATGGAGAGCCGAGATGCTTTCACTTACAATTAGACATGATTCCTATCTCCGTAGTTATTTTGAGTATCTTCCATTACACAACTCGTCCTGTCGTAACAGATCCCATTGTCACATTAAAACTAACTCAGTCTATGAGGTAAGTTGCGAAAACTTGGGATCTGCATTGTTCAAATTGGGACTACTGTAAAAATAATAAATTGACTTGTATATTATTTCCAGAATGATGTAATTGAGCCAGAGGACTTTACTTTTGAAAAATTTGTCTCCCTCTACCATAAAATTTGTCCAAGGAATGACATTGAGGAGTTGTTCCAGTCCATGTAAGTATTGATTTGACATTATCATTAATCATCATACGTATGACTACAGTACTTGTGTATGAGATGCGGGAAGGAATTTATGGCACAATTCCTCCCCAATGCAATCGATATAGATAGTAACCTCATACATAAATGTATATGTAGGAAAGTAAACTGACCAAAAGAAAATTGTTATGTTTATGTCAAGGGCAGGCTTATTGGTTACTACTGCTCAATGGATTTGAAACTAGTGGTTGAAGTCCTCATGAGCACATGCGATAATGTCCAGGACATTTAATAATGTAGCACGCGATTTGAGTGGAAATCGTTCCACACTTCATAGGGATCCCATCCATACGTATACATATATTTATTTATGTAGCTTTTGAGTCGAAGTTCCTATACTTTTATTCAGGCACGTGAACAGTCCCAGGATGTAAGAATTGTATCTATAGGTAAGGCTCTAACAAAACCTAGGAAATATCGTAATCCTACTTAATCACGTCATTAAATTAGTCCTAGGGCTGCGTACTATTACACACACGCGTGAACAGGGACAAATCGGACGTCAAATACAGCTTGACGTTTTGTCCCCGCTCGTAAATAGCGTTCGTAATTGTCCCTCAAATGTGTCAACTCAACAGGGACAATCAGGCTATTAACACAATCTAAATTTCCCAGAGTATTTTGGAAGTGTGGCTCAAAGAATTTGTGCAGGGGCTATAATCTTTAATAGAGCATTGCATTGATTCCTTGTTGTATTTCCCTTATTTGTTTTTTTTTTCATGTTTTTTGTTTTTCAGAACCAAAGGAAAGGCAGACTACATTGAAATTTCCCAATTTGTAAACTTTTTAAATGATAAGCAACGGGATCCCCGTCTGAATGAAATTCTCTATCCCTTGTACAATGACAAGAGAGCCTCGGAGATAATTGTGAACTATGAACCCAATGAGGAGCTCAAGAGTGCCAGTAGGATCAGCAAGGACGGCCTCATCCGTTATTTGATGTCGGATGAAAATGCCCCGGTTTTCCTTGACCGACTTGACATCTACATGGACATGGACCAACCTCTGTCTCACTACTATATCAACTCGTCTCACAATACGTACCTGATAGGAAGGCAGTTCGGCGGGAAATCCTCCGTTGAGATGTACCGTCAAACTCTCCTTGCTGGCTGTCGGTGAGTTCTTCATTAATTTTCATTAAAATCTTCCAGACAATTGTCCATTTGAATCCCCCTATTTATTGGACTGGGCTCAACAGCCTCCCTTATAGTTATAGCAGTGCTCATTTGATTCCCGTCATATTAACCTACTTTAAGGATTTTCCTTTCGCAATGTTATCTCCTCATTTGAGTTTCATATTTTTAAGAATTCTTTTTCTACGAGCTGTATTTCCGCTCACTCACTTTCTATCTTCAGACTAAATTCTGAATGTGCTGCTGATAGCCACAAGACTAGTTGTTCTATCAGACATGATACAATGAGGAGATTTGGGTAATAGGTTACTCCAAGCCGGAGCATGTCCTTTTATCTCAGTACAAAAAGAAATGCCAGTTTTGAAATTTAATTTTCCCCCAGCACTTATCTACATACATATAAAATTGTATTTACGTGCGTATTGTTAGGACAAAAATGGGAAAATCGAGGAGCACTTTCCAAGAGGGGAATAAAAGTAAGGATAAAATGAAATGGCTTTTATTAGCTTCCGGTCTATTATCTGCTCGTGGAGTGTGAGTCTGAGAGAATATTTTATAATGACTAAGATATATACATACCTATGTATAGATACTTACATATGTAGTAGGGATGCTCATATCACTGTAAAAGAACGCACGTTGAATGTTCCGTGTCAAAAGAGATATATGCTCTTCCCAACTTTCACTCCATTTCTCCATCCCGCCGTTTACATTGTTATTTCAATATTTCAGTTGTTTGAAGTAAGTTACTGTTATGTAAAGACTCCCTACAATTTCCGTCCTTTTACTCCTTCCCAGCTCAAAGAAAAATTCTCAAGTTAGAATTTGTACATGCTCACCCACGATGGATATCTGCTCTTGAATTATGGAATATTTGTTTTTATGGTTTAGCGGAGACTGTATCTAGACAGGCAGTACTAGTCATGTGATATGGGTATGAGATGAAGGTTTTTTTACACACTTATAGGGGAAACTTGGGCTTTGAGCCCTGTATCATCTTCTTGCATGCAAAGGGAAAGAGTGCGGAAGATTAAAGGAGCAAGTTTTATGATGACTTTTTTATTCCCTCCTCCCTCACCACTCTCCATGACTCTCCCCATCCTTTTTTTTTGTCTTGAAGGGGAAGGTTTAAATGGAGGAGGGAAATTGAGAATAAGGTAAATATTAGAGAATTGTTAAGAATTTGAAGGAAGTAAACAGTTCCAGGCCAGGAGATCGGAGGGGGAATTTGTAAGTGGGTCTACTAAACTCTGAGATTGGAAATGAAATTTCCCTACTCACCGATACATAATAATTCTTGTTAGAGTCAGGAGTTCCTGTTTTGTAGGTCTAGGACGACAGTTCAACTTCCCTCCCTGCTCTGACTCTCACTTTTCAACCTTTCCAATCTGTAAACAGAGGATAGAGCCTTTCATTGTTCACCCTGACGTTTCTTTGCATCAGGAATTTGCGGCCTGACTCCCTTGTTTTACCACAATGTATTATTATCTGGATGGTGCTAAAAGTTGTCAGCAGACAATGTTCATTGTGGTGATAATTCTGACGTTCTATGTAGATATTATATAGGTGCATATATTTAGCTTGGGGGTTGAGCACGTAGGGATAGATATATGTACTTCCTTCAGCGTGTGTTCTGTACATGTACATACTTACGTATTGCATATGTGCCTGGATTTAGGTTACATAAGATGAGGGTACGGAACTTTGGGAAAATCCCCTACGCTTCAAGTTGAATGTTGTTGAATATTTTAATAAGTGTAGTCTTGACGAGGAAAAACCTTTTAGGTGGATTTTAAAAATGAATGTGTATTTCTTTGCATCATGCAGATGTGTTGAATTGGACTGCTGGGATGGAGGAGATGAAGAGCCTATTATAACCCACGGGAAAGCCATGTGCACTGACATTCTATTCAAGGTGAGCACTTTCTCAGATTCTCTCCGCACAATGCCGACATGTCCTAACTTCCCTGCACGTCGGGATAAGTATCTCACGAATATCTGGAGGTTATACATTCGTAACACACATACATACGTAGGAACTACTTATGCTCTACTTGTCTTAAGTAGGGCGGTCAGGGTGGAAAGGAGAGGAGGGAGTGTAATATGTACATTTGTAAACTCAAGAAGTGTGCTCGTATTTTATGGCCCACTGACATATTACACATGTAGTGGCTCACGTATTATCTACAACCACGTATGTACTGTAGCATGAATAGTTATATGGCTCAATACTACTTCAATACCACTCTTCATATACTCTCCAACTCTTTATTCACAATTTGAAACACTATTACATCAATTACAAATAGACTTGACAGGGAATCCCCATCTTTAGTCAGCTCTCAATCAAGTCAGAGACGACCCCAACTCTCAGGAGAGACTGAGCCTTAATATTAAACAGTCCTCCTTTTTATACTTTTGGAAATACAAACTGATTGGTAGATTAAACTAATTTAATAATAATCACAATTTAGGAAAGTGATTTAACAATTATTTAAGTTATTAACATCAATCATCCTAATCTATTAGTAGCCAGGGAAAAGTAACTACGTTACATATCTATCCCCCTTAATCCAGCTCCCTCTTATACAATATTAACATTTTGTTAGTATTCCATATAAATTCAGTCATTATTCCTGAAGATACAAATGGTTCTCTATTATGGAACATTAATCCAGATTTTCCCATAGCTTCACATACATCAATTTTCATTACTTGATTACATTTTTGAAATGAGAAAAATAATTTTTTATAGATCGCTGTTTCTACAATTTTAAACTTAATCTTTGGATAATCTTTCATTATATTAGACAATTGTAAAGCATTAATTTTAATAGTAGCCGGAACTTCAATTGGCCGATCATTTGAATTATTTGCCTTACATCTGTCCTTTCCTGTCACCATAGATACGGTTGCTGTTTTTGATACCTTGTTTGGAATTATTGGAAGATATTGAGATTTATTCACTTTTGGCTGCACAATCCGTTTCTTAGTGATAGCATACTTCACCTCCTGCACCTTTTCTTCCAACTCATTTTTAGCAAATGATCCATATCGCTTTTCAGCCCTCTCCTTATTAGCGGCCTTCACCTGATCCCACTGCTTTTTACTCTCCAAACAATGCATCTGCCAAGCTTCTCTACGCATATTTTCTCTGAATGCTATTGATTTCGCCAACTCCTTCTTTAATTTAGATGGCGTCTTATGCTTCTTCACTATCTTCACCTCTGCTAACGCTGCTACACAAGCACTTGAGCGAAGTTCTTTAGCCCGATCTTTAATTCTTTGCTTGGCTGTAGATAATTATACTTTTAATTAAATAATGTTTTTCAATTATTATTTTACCATTTACTACAATAAATACATAGTATAAAACACTAGTTTACCGGCTTGATCTCTTGGTGGCAGATCATAGTTACAAATAGCAAAGGGTAACATGATGAAAATTGTTAAAAGATTTTCACAATCTCAATAGAATTAATTACTTTACTGCCCTCCTTGACTCTCAGATCACGACTGAATTGTCATCATAATTATATATTTAATATTATATTTACTCTGGAATCACTTTTCAAGTATTCATTAGTAACTATGTCAATACTTTTGTGTCAAGCCATCCGCCATCCCGGATGTTATTAAAAAATAATATTCTATTATATTTAGCTCTTTTTTCACAAATATAATCAAAAACAAATTTTACATTTGTGTTACTACCCTTCAATATTAAAATGCAATAAATATCACTCGTCTGAGAAATACTATGGTTCATATTATATGAATTCTCACAACAATAATTTATGAACAGCCATGCCAATAATTATATATTTTATTTACATGAAATTATGATCTTTGCTTCTTTTAATACATTAGATGGAATTTTCAGCTTCCAATCAAGCAACACATTCATGCAACACAATTTCGCTCATATACTCTCTCTGCTCCTTTCACTCTTACATTTTTTACTCATTTGCCGCTTACTCCTTCATTCATCTTTCTTGTACAATTTTGAAGCGTTCAGATCATCACAATTTGCATGTTTCAAACGAGACACGTGAACACGTCCAATAATTTTAGAAGAATTTTGGCATTTTAGTTCACATATACTATTTGAACACATTTTATTTATTAAAAATGGGCCACAGTATTTTTTACATAAAGAACTTGTGATACCTTTTGCAGCATTAGATATATTTAATGCTATAGCATATACCAAATCATCTACTTTATAATCTGGGTTTGATTTGTCTTTGTTATAAATAGCTAAATATTTTTGCTGATTATTTTGCGTATTAGATTTTGCAATATTCAAAATAAGTTGAATACGTTCATTGACATCATCATTTCTATCTATACTTGATAAATTGATATCCAATTTTGAATCAAATGGTGTTCGTAATTCCCTCCCAAAATTTAAATAAGCCGGTGAAAAATTTGTGGAATCATTTATAGATGAATTTATAGCAAATGCAACTTCTTCCAATTTACAATCCCATTCATTGCATGATTCTATCTGCGTAATAATTCTATCTTTGATTGTTCGATTATACCTTTCACAAGGATTACTTTGGGGATGATACGATGCAATTCTCCATGATTTAACACCAAGAGATATACACCATTGCTGAAACTTTTTACAAGAAAATTGTTTAGCATTATCAGTTAATAATGTAAATGGAAAACCCCATTTCAAAAATACAACCCATAGTCTTCTTATTATAGTTGCTGCAGTGGCTGCTCGTAATCCAAATAATTCAACGTATTTTGTTGTATTACACATCACCACCAGTAAATACCGATTTCCTTTGCGTCCTCTGATATATGGACCACAAATATCACATACTACATTACCCCATGGTTCTCCAACATTATGCGATATTCCGATTCCAACATTATATGTCCTAGCAGCTTTAGACTTCTGACAAATTTCACACCTATTGACAAATTTTACTATATCTTTATGCATTCCTTTCCAATAGAATCGTTCTTCAATTCTTTTAAATGTCTTATTAATTCCCATGTGTCCTGAAATATCATTATTATGAAAATATTGAACAACATTATTAATCATCTGCGATGGCAACCAAATTTTATAAAATTTGCATTCATTTTCCCAAGGTTTATTAATTGTGCCTACATATTTATATAAGCATCCATCATTTGCTACAATAGCATCCCTAGACAATTTAATTATAAAATCATTAAAATTCAAGTCTGGATTATTACAATATTTAATAACTTGAGCCAAAATATGATCTTCCATCTGACATTGGATTAACTGATTTCTATCAGGACATTCTACATTATGAATAATATTTATTTCATACATTCGAGATAATGCATCTGCAGCTTCATTGTTAATACCCTTTCTGTAAATCACATCAAATTCGTATCCCTGTAATTCTAACATCCATCTTGCTATACGACCTGTTGGATCCTTAATAGTTTTGAGGAATGTTAATGGTTTATGATCAGTTTCTATCGTGAATTTCGTCAATTCGATAAAACCTCTAAATTTCCTAATTCCGAAAATTATTGCAAGTGCTTCCTTCTCTGTAGTAGAATAATTTCTCTCTGATGTTCTCAAACTTCTACTTGCAAACCATACAGGATATCGTATTCCTTCTCTTTCTTGCATTAAAATTCCAGCAATTCCGCTATCACATGCATCAGTAACTATTATAAATGGTTCATTTAAATTTGGCATAAATAAACACGTAGTTTCATTTAATTCCTTTTTAAAATGATCTAATGCCTCTTGACAATCCTTTGTCCAAATGAATTTTGTATTCTTCATAAGCAATCTATACAATGGTCTAGCTCGATAATCAAATTTTTCAAAGAAATGCCTGTAAAAACCCACAAATCCCAGAAATTTTTGAACTCCTTTAACATTTGTTGGAATAGGATATGCTTCTAAAGCTGGACATTTTTCTTCCAAAGGTCTATATTTTCCCTCACCGATAAGATATCCTAGAAATACTACTGATTTCTTAGCGATTTGAGCCTTTTTTGGACTAACATGAAATCCATTCCTACTTAATGCTGTTAGAACTAACTCTAAATGGAGCAAATGGTCCTCTAAAGAATTACTCCAACAAATAGCATCATCTACATACACAATGACATAGGACCATAAACCATCACCCATTGCCATTTCCACTGCATCTTGAAAAGTAGCTCCAGAATTCTTTAAACCAAATGGTACTACTTTGAATCTAAATAATCCTCTAGGTCCTCTAAATGCAGTTTTATTACGATCTGCCTCGTCCACTTCAATATGATAATAACCCATAGGTTGATCCAACACAGTAAACCATGATCCATTAGATAAAGCTACTATAACATCTTGCAATCTGGGTGCACAATTTTTATTAGCAACAGTTACATCATTCAATTTTCTATAATCGAAAGTTACCCTGTACCCACTTGTCCCATCACTATTTTTCTTGGGTACTATAACTGCTTCAGATGACCATGGACTTTCACACCGTTCAATAAGATCTAATTCTAATAATTCATCAATAGCATTTTGGAAAACTTGTCTTTTAGCTGGTGTCATTGGTCTTGCCTTGCTGGATATTGGTTTAGCATTACCAGTTTCAATTCTATGTGTCACTAAATTGCAACGTCCTGGTTTCTTAGAAAACATATGTCTAAATTCATAAAATAGACTTTTCATTTTAATTTTATCGTCAAATATTAAATCATTATTATTGTCAATCATATCATTTATTATCGTCATATTCTCCTTGTTATCGTCCTTCTGATTCATGAAAACTTCATGCCTAACATCATCTATCATATCAGTTATAGATGTAAAATCAGAATCGTCATCATTTGTTAATACATTATTACATTCTACATTTCTCACTGTTTGATCCTGTATTGTCCATGTTCCCAAATTTACATGAACTGAAATTTTATTGTCACCTAGAAAGTCTCTTCCCAAAATTACATCACGTTTACATGTTGATATTAAATCAAATCTTTGATTAATATTACCTAACGGACATGTCATAATTGTATTTATGAAACCTTCAGTTGTTCCAATACCACTTACAGTTCTTAGTTCAGCTACTTCATTAATAATATTTTCACCTTTTGCTTTAATAAGCATGATAAATTCTTTCCCTAAAACAGAAATATTCGATCCTGGATCTAATAATGCAAACGTCTTTACTCCGAAAATTTCGACAGTCATATATACTGGTGGATATAAATTGAAATTAGAATTGCTGTGAGGTTGAATATTATCCATCTGAACTTCCCTCACTATTTGTTCAGATGACTCGCATTTCCCTGATTGTTAACATTATTTCTGCTTAATGATGAATCACGACTATTGGGTTTGGAATTTGGATTTGAATTCTGCATATTACCACTGGTAGGATTGAATCTAGTTTGACTTCTACCTCTTTGATCCTCATACTTTTGATTACTATCATGTTCTTGATTAGCTTCAATTTCTTCCCTTGGATATGGACTATTACTCCTTTGACCACCATTATTAAAACGGTGTTGGTAATTGCCATTACTTTTGTAATTATTATTAAAGGAATTATTACCTTTAAATTGATTACCATTATGAAAATGCTGCTTAGGATTTGATTGATTACCATTTGTATTAGTATTAGATCTCCAATTAGAATTATCAGCTTCGTTTGAAACAAATCTACTCTTAAAAATTGGTTTGGGATGAAAAGCATTGAATTGATCAAATGAACTTCGTTGAATCTCTGGTACTTGCTTTTTGTATGGATCATTTTCAGTTGATTTTTCTTTATAAGATAAGGATGGTTCAAGTCCCCTATTCGGGATAGGAACTTTATATTCTCTATCTAGAGCAACACTGTTTTGAGCCTCATATGAAACCTCCATTAATTCTCTGATGCTATGATACTCCCTCCTGAAGGAAAGAATTTTAGCTCTATACTGTGGATGCATCATCTCAATAATTTTATCTATCCTCACTGACTCAGGAATTGACGCATCTATTCTTTCATAATAGTCATCAATCACACAAATAAACTTCGACAACGGTTCCTCAATTCCCTGATACCTGTAATCCAAATCTCTCAACATTTGCTTGCTATAATTGCCTGCCTGGAACTCTTTTCGAAAACATACCTTGAACTCATCAAAAGATGCAAACATTTTTCGCACTCGACGATACCATAGAAACGCATCTTCTACTAATGCATAAGGAATAACTAAAGTTATCATGTCCTCATCACTCTGTCCAGTAGCTACTTGATACTTTTCCAATTCCAACAAAAAATCATAGGGAGTTTTTTGTTCGTGTGATCCAGCATATTTAGGAATAATTACATCCTTAGCCTTTAATGCTTTAGGTGCCACTACTGGAAATAAATTTCGTCCACTTCTATTATCACCATTCCTATTATCCATCATTCTACCAAACTGTCTTTCGGGTCTATGCATATTAGCATTATTAAAACCATTGTCCATTCTATTAAAACCCATATTCTGATTCCAATTCCCATTAAACGCATTATCTCCTTGAATAACTGCTGAAATTCTAATCTGATCATTCTACTGAAACGGCGCTATTCTTGCCAACCTATTCTCAAATTGCCCTAATCGCTGATCAATTGTAGCTAATTTTGCATTTAATAATGAAGTAATTTGTTCTATTAATCCATTTTCATTATTGTGAACCAAAGGACTATTCAATTCACTACCCATTGGACTAGTTTCAATATCATTCCGATCATTATTCATTGCTGCCGCACTACCACGCCTAGTTATCATTGGCATTATTAAATTTTTATTAGCCACGTACTCCAAAAATTATTAATTTGAAATTTGAATAAAAAAAATGGCATAGATTTGTTAATTTTGTTGTTAAAATATACACTTGATTTGAAAATAATTAATTGAAATCAAAATTAATTGCAATTTTTTATCAAGTTAAATTGTTCAAAAAAAATTTGAGCAGGGGTTTGTTCACATTTTAACACTTTTGAAAATAAAATAAAATTTCTATTTTGAAAAATCGAAAATAAATCTCAAAAAATAAAATTCTTAATCCCGGTTGAGCTTTGTAGCATGAATAGTTATATGGCTCAATACTACTTCAATACCACTCTTCATATACTCTCCAACTCTTTATTCACAATTTGAAACACTATTACATCAATTACAAATAGACTTGACAGGGAATCCCCATCTTTAGTCAGCTCTCAATCAAGTCAGAGACGACCCCAACTCTCAGGAGAGACTGAGCCTTAATATTAAACAGTCCTCCTTTTTATACTTTTGGAAATACAAACTGATTGGTAGATTAAACTAATTTAATAATAATCACAATTTAGGAAAGTGATTTAACAATTATTTAAGTTATTAACATCAATCATCCTAATCTATTAGTAGCCAGGGAAAGTAACTACGTTACAGTACATAAATTCTTGTACTATGTTTGCATTTTTGAGCGTGTGGGGGCTTCAAGTATCTCATTTTAATGTGATTCCCTATAGAGCGCAAAGGAGAAAAATAGGAACGGAACCGTACATTTCATTGTACTCACCGACTAAATTTAATCCTCAGTTCCGATTCAATTTCTCTGTGTAAATTCACATCTGATTGATTGATAGGACCTGCAGTTGTTTCCTGTTCAATGGAGAATGGTCCTTCAAACTAACGCACAGTAAAGGAACTGATTTTGTCAAATGAAAATAATTCACACACAAAATAATACACAGTTAGAAAGTAAACAAATTATATAATTATTTAGAACTTGTAAAAGAAATGTTGACGGTCACGTTTTTGGAAATTGATCAAAATAAAAAAAAGGACGACGATCTCAATGTGCATGGAGCAATTATCTGTTGCAGTATCATTTAGAATTTAAATAGATACATCAAGTGGTATCTAGCCCTAAGTATTGTGCCAGACTTGGAAAGGGTTACAATTCAATATACAAATCCCACCTATTTTTACATAAATAAATGCGCATCTTTTACTTGTATTTTTACTGCCTGGGAGCAGGGAACAGAGCCATAGACGAGAAGGCACTTCACATTAAGAAGCTGGACGTACATACTCTCATACATAAATTACTTGAAGATCTGATATTTTATTTGATAGGTGTACGTATCTATGTATATGAATGTAAGAAAAAATAGATCAAATACAAAGGTGCTGGTGTCTGGGGTGCTCTGGAAGAAGAAAATATAGAAATATGCAAGTACGTAGTAGACATTCAACCGCTATATGGGTAAATAAGTTTGGTGTTCTTTATTTATTTGACTTTCCCTCATAAACATGCTTGGAGGGGAATCTTGGAGATATCGCCATCCGCCCATGCAGATCCATCCTTGTGGATGGAGGTGCCAGGCCGGAGAGAGAGAGAGAGAGAGGAATAATTCCCGAATTTCAGTATTTAAATTCTCGACGTGGCTTCCGATAGCATTTATAAATAATGCAAGCCTTAGGAATAAATAGGTTGGATGTAAAATCCATTGACAACGTTGTAGCATCCTGAACTGCGCCTCCCTGTCCCATAAATACTCCAACGCTGGGTCATGTTTACTACAAGCTGATTGTGTGAGAGGTTTGTTATGACATGGCGTAAAAATTATGCCCCTTTTTTTCTGTTCTGTTCTGTTCCGTGAAGACAATCTGAGCAGAGTATTGAGAATTTAGGAAGTCCTGGTTGCTAATTGTAAATGAGGCTTTGTCGGTTATTTCCGAAGGACATTACCTTCTACTGCTCAGACATCAATTCCCTGTTATGAGTCTCTGACAGCATAATGCTCTTTCCCCTCCGTAATGGTAGATACTCCTCTTCCATACGGACAGTCTCATCTTGCTCATAGATACTGTCACAAAATGGGAGCGTTTGGGAAAGTAAAACTTGTTGAAATTTTTGTAATTTCCGGAGTATTCTTTCGTTTCTGTTGCCATGTACGTTACTTTTACTGTCTGGTTAGGGAATCCGAGACCCACGGGACAGTCAGGCATAGCTTCCCTTGAACTCACTCATAATTCCGGGTAATACCGGGTATACTTTAGTGCTCATATATAGTTCCCCATGGATTTAAAAAAAATGGCCAAGTTTTTCTTCTAAAGTACACAAGTGTACAGAGTAAATAGAGCCGCTGGAGATAGCACACACAGACACGGAGGAGGATGCTTCCCTTTATTATGACACTGTTCGTACTACAATGTATCCATTTACCCAATCCTTGGATTTTCCTCTGGAATGAATGAACCCTAAGTTCCAGGAACTTAGGTTTCTTTTCAAATGTATGTACAAATTCCTGTATGTACATACATACAACAGGATGAATGGCATGGAACAGTGTGGGGTGATATATCCCCGCAATTCAAGTTTTGTAGTAAAAAAGGATCGTACGGAAGGTATAAACAATAAGATGGGACATAAAAAGTAGGAATTCCTAGCATCATTTGAGGCCCTTTGGTGTCTCAAGATGTGGATGTGTCTGAGGATGTATGTACATACATATGTACGTCCATACGGGAGGGAACTCAGAGGAGTATGACTTAAATTGTGGGGAACCCATTCCAGCAGTTACTATACGGCCTTCGTTATTTTTTATTACCAGCCAAACGATGCCTGATGGAACTAACTGTCGAAGATGGAGTGCAGTGACGAAAATTGTTTACAGCAAAACTCTGTGCAGGTATATTTTGTCAACAAACTCCCACAGTAGTGTGGGCTCTTCTGTAAAGTTCCCCAGCACCATAACCCCAATGACTTGTGTTCCCTCAACATCAAAGCCAATGACTGTTGGTCAGGGTTGGGAATGGGGATCCTCTCAAGTCCCAGAGTTTTACTCCTTCATCAAGTCTCTAAAAACTGCCAAGAAAATATTACATTCCTCCTATTACTGACGTGAGTAGCTTTATTGGGATAATTGGCAACAGTCTTAGCCTTCCTATGACAGCGGGATTTCGAATGTCTTGGATAGTAACAAAAATCTAATTAAACTTGGTTATTAGGCACTCGTCAACTCCTCTGACGAGGTTCAAGCTGTAATAAGCTCCCTATTGTAAAACTTCCCAAGTACCTATCCAGACCACGGAATTTTCTAATAATAAAACTAAAATCTTAAAATATAAGGACAACAACATTAGACCCTGATACATATGTACATACATATGTAGTGTCTATAACCTCGTATTTTTTGTTCAGCAATTTCAGCTGTCCCTTTAGAACCCCACAAATTACAAAACTTGACACCTGACTTTCACCCATTATGTACATATTTTGCGGTGACTTTCTTCAATATCAAATTCACCAGTAAGATTGACATATCTGGGGAGAATTTTTATGGAGCTCCATCCTGCACAGTCTACGATCCTTGTGGACAGTGAGATTAAATGTAGGTACATAGGTAGGTGCTATAGGTTTTGCATTCTATTGAAGCACTATGAAGAATTCGAGCGGGCGGGAGCGAGAACCCGTGAATAAAATCCCACTGACACTTTCCTCCTGGCGTCATGCCACTCTCACTGTCTCTCTCTCTCTCTTATATGGATGCAGACGCAATGTACATGGGGGAAAAAGTACGTGATTCTTGACTGAATCATTTTCATCTTACATTATAGAGTTTCACACAGCTGGCTTCCGAACTTGCAATTACTTTCCTTTAATATTGTCCCGCAATTTCCTGTCCCAGCCGGTGCGATCCGAGGGAAGGGAATGGGACAATTGAAGGTCCGAGGATGAATTTCATCTTCTTGACATCATCTTCCTGACAGAATATGTTCCCGTAAAATCCTACTTCCTTCCTACAAAATTTCAATCAATTTCATATATATCTGGAAGCGGGCATGTCATTTTAACGGGACCCCAATAATATCTTACTTTCATAAAGGAATACCATCCAAGATTTTTGATTTGAAGTTTTGATACTGTAATATTAGATTATCCGCTAAGTTTTAAGTGAATTTTGCTCAAGTTTCTTGTATTAAATAATTTTGAAAGAACCCACAAACTTGGGTACGACTAGACCCAAATTAAGATATGACACAATTAAATCACTCTCGTTCGAAAACCCTAGAAACAAAATGGAAAGGAGCATTTAAAAAATCCGGGGTAAATAAATATTCAAGGGGTTTCTCTAGTAATTTGAGATCCTTATTTGAAACAGTGATGGAAGTAGTTACAGGAAGTCCATTATAGAGAATGAATGGGAGCGAAGATAGGGTGTGACCTATTGCACCTTGTAGTTGGCGAATCTCATGGCTTTTGAAGTCAACGGAAGCAATAGGGAAGTTTCCAATGTATCTTACATATCTACAGATAGCTGATCATTTTCTGCCACCGTTCCGCTCCAACTGACATGGTCTAAAATATAGCAGTTCGTTAAGTAGATATTATATGTGTACATATGTACATGACCAGAGTGAAAGTCTTTGTGGTCATAGACCGTACGTTACATACATAACAATATCGTATGGATGAACTAACAACGGTATTTCCTTACATGCACATTTAATTTTTGCTATTTGGTATGGTTTCTATTGCAAAAAAGTCTTAGATACATATTGATGGATGGTGAGAATATACGTTGACTCATCCAGGGTGCTCAATGCTAACGTCCAGACTTATTTTTCCACGTACATAAGAATCTCCATCCTGTCTCATGATGGATTAAAGGGAAAGGTCGAGAGACGGGGAGTCGGAAGGAGGCAAGGTAAAAAAAAATATCGGGTTTGGGGATTCCTATAGATAATATAAAACAGAAAAATCCTTCAGGGATGTTCCATGAAGAAAATGCTCGCTTGAGTTGGTTGTAGCACGCTGGAACGCACAGGGATGAACGATAGGTTACTTCATGTCACGTTTAAGTACATATGTATGTATAAAGTCACATTCTCAAAGCATTTTCCCTTTCCTCTCGAGATGATTTACGAAGTTTCCAGGGAATTTTCTCCTTTGCACTCTTATGCCCAAACACACACACACACACTCACACACTCACTGCTTGATGGAATTTTTATGTGCGTATACCTCAACATACCTCCGTAACACGTGAATTTGCTACACCTACATACATACATATATGAGTACGCCTATTGTACATACAGAGGTTGAAATACAATCCACGCTCAGCCTTCCCATTGTAGAGAGCATGTGTGTGTGTGTGAAGATGTGATGTGGGAGCTGCTAGTGAATTTTGATTCTCCATTGAGTTCCAGCAAGGGTGAAAATTTGAGAAATCTCATTGAATTCTTCCTCTCGAACAAAATGGTTGATTTGCACCATATGTGTTGGTCTGACAGGACGTGATACATGCCATTCGGGACACGGCTTTTGTCGTTTCGGATTACCCAATCATTCTTTCCTTTGAGAACCATTGCTGTAAATTTCAACAGTACAAGTTGGCCAAATATTGTGATGAGATTCTTGGTGATCTTTTACTAAAGGAACAGCTCCCCGATTTTCCGGTAAGATTTTTTCTTCTCAATTTGAAATTTATATGGGAATGTGTAACGGCGGGACTCAAGGTCAGGAAAGTATCCAACAGATTTGTAGAATCATATTTCTGATATTTCTTATATTTTTTTTTAATAATTCCACGGCTGTTTATATTTTAGTACATATTATTAAATGTACTATAATTTATTTGTTTCAAGTTATGTTGACACGTTGTCATTGATTTTTTCAGTTGGATCCAGGTGTAGTTCTTCCACCGCCAAGTGCACTGAAAAGAAAAATCCTAATTAAGAATAAAAGGTTGAAGAAGGAAGTGGAACAGCAAGAGTATGAATTGTTCAAGAAGGGTCAATTCGTGATAACAGACGACATCAAGGAAGATGCATCCGCAGCCGTGCCTGTACCAACGGAGGACAAGAAGGTATTAAATTTTTGCCCTTACTCTCAGCATTGCAATTAAGTTACAATCTTAGTTACTTTTGATAGTTGACAATTTTAGATAGATTAAAATATCTATTTACGCCTGACATAATTAATTATAATATCACAATTATACTTACAATTTGTCCTTCTTCCCTTACATAACTTTATTTGGCAAGTTCCTTACTGGCAGATAGACGCTCACTCCGCAGTAAGGAAAGCATAAGCTCAAAGTCAAAGTCGTCCCTGCCCAGTGTCATAACATTTCCTGAGTGAGTTCCGTCTGTCAGAGGCGAGATTTGTTTACACAATACGTTACTAACAGTTTATTTGTCCTACATTCTCCGCCTGGGTGCTAATGTATGTAACATACTTGGGAGGGCAACTGTAGGTAATTATGTTTACGGACATGGGGAGAGATCTGGGGCCAAAATTACATCCTGGTCTTTAGAATCCCAAGTATTTAATCCCAGTAGGAGGGAAATGTAAATATGTATGTAGCTCCACATATGTACATACATGAGAAAGCTACCTAAATACATACGTAATTAACATAAAAATACCAACATGCAGGGAGCAGAGCCCACCAAAGAATGTATATATGGCAAGTATCCCAAAGCCCTCGGAGCATTATCTGTTAAGTTTCTTTTCGCAGTTTAGCATGGACTATGTTGACAGGGGGGAAATACTAGCAAGAGGCCTTTTTCTTTTTGCACTATTTTTTCCCCATGATCTATGACCTCAGATTTTAGGATTATAGTCTCCGTAATGTAAACTTAAGACAATTCCCAATCCCTTGTTTTGACCCAGTGTCTATTATATATGACCGTATAAACGAGTTAGCATAAATTATTGCTATTACTGAGCCCATGAAGAGTGGATTTATCACTGCTAATGTATTTTAATGTCCAAAACATTGATGGTACTCCTCCAGTCCAAAAGCAACTGTTAAGGGCTATAAGTACGAACTGTATATTTATAGACATTCTATACAATTTAGTATATCTTACAAATTTATAGTAATACGTATGGGCAAGGTTGAGTGTACTGTCTGTAGTGCGCTTTCCTGAAAAATAAAAGGAGCATAGTCCGGGTCTTGTGTTTTATTAAAGGGAATTCAAGTCGTAAATCATGATTATTGGAGTTAATGCCTCTCTCCCTTCATTTGTTCACAGGCGGATGAGCCGGGAGCTGTGGATCCCGCTACTGCTGCTGCAAACTACACCGGTTCCACTCTCAACGTTCACCCATGGCTGTCATCAATGATTAATTATGCACAGCCGATCAAATTTCAGGGATTTGATATTGCTGAACGTAAGGAACGGCAACCTGACTCTTTTGTTATAGTCGTTTGCTTTTACAAAAGTCACTTCCCCACATACCATGTCTCTCCCATTACTATATTCAACGCATAATTTCAAAATCCTACATTAATGCGTTCAAGTCATAATGAGATATGTAAGGATGTAAGGAGCAGTAGATTTTTCATCCCACGCGAGATAGCAGTGCTTTTGAAAGGATAAAAGTTGTCAGGAATTGGTAACTATAGCAAAAATATTCCCTCATAACATTTTCTAAAGAAAGGAGAGTTATTGGTGTAAACATGAAAGGAAACCCCAGCTCTGTGCTGATATGTTCGTAGTCTGGTATAATCAGCAGATCTGGAAGATGTTTTTCTCTCCTCTTTTCTTTATAAGTATATTAAGTCACTTCAGCATATAATTATTATTGCTGATGTTGACTTCCCTGGAGGATATATAGCCCATGAAACTTTCTCACCACGTATATATTTATAATGCTTGAATTCAAAGGATTTTGAAGGGAAAAAAACAACTGATAAGGTATAGAGTTACTATGCACTCTATTTTAATGAGCTGATCCCTCCAAGAAAAAAAATTAATTGGATGAAATATATTCTACGATCTTTAGAGTATTTATTGTTGGTTTATTGCAAAACTTATATATTGAACCTGTTGACAAAACTTTTTATATATACGTTTGAAATATTTTCCAGAGAAAAACATTCACCATAATATGTCTTCTTTTGCGGAGAGTGCGGGCTTGGGATATCTCAAATCTCAAGCTATTGAATTTGTCAACTATAACAAGCGACAAATGAGCCGTATTTATCCCAAGGGAACAAGAGCTGATTCATCCAATTACATGCCCCAGGTTGGTTGGCTTAACGGATATTTTTTTTTTGGAAATTATGTAAATGTAACTTTATATTTGGAATGTGTTGTCTCTTATTTTAAAATAAAAATTCCCCCTCCCTAAAAATTCCCGAATGATTTTCTTGGAAACTTAATCTGGCTCAGGGAAAGAGTTACTTTTGTAATCTTTATTAATATTTAACCCCCCTTTCCAAAAATCTCCTGAATTTTCACAAGAGTGTGGAATTTATTATAGTTTGAAGTTGATAATGAAAAATGTGTCTGTCAGTCTTTGTGACGACCTTTCTCCAAAAGTAGTTCTTACTTGAGACTATGTATATTGTATAAATGGGGAAGGATGGGGAATCGCACGATATGCACCAGTAGGTTGAGGTTCAGTTTCATTGAACTCCGTCTCAGGATGACTTTTGTATATGTGGGTATTAGATCTTCTGGAACGCGGGCTGTCAGATGGTGTCATTGAATTTCCAAACGCCGGATTTGCCTATGCAACTGAACCAAGGAAAGTTTGAGTACAATGGAAATTGCGGCTATTTGTTAAAACCTGACTTCATGCGTCGGCACGATCGAAGCTTTGATCCTTTTGCTGAGTCTCCCGTTGACGGGGTTATTGCCGCCCAATGTACCGTTCAGGTGAGCTCTTCCTTCAATTTTCAGACTTACTCTCCCAACCATCCAGGTTTGGATTTTAAACATTTTACGTTTCTTTCCCCCTCGTCTATTGTCAAGTCAAGTCTGCATGCATTGGATTTGCTTCGCGTCAACCAGGGAGGACGCATAGTCCATGTAAAAAATTTTGTAACATCCAATGTAAAAGTTGAGCGGTATTACGGATTTACAGTATCTACTAAAAGTAAAAGTCACGTAATTTCCAGTGAGAAATTTTAACAGTATTTCATAAAGTTCCGCCCGTGTTTGAACATGTGCGGAGTTAATTTCCTTGCGCCTTTTCATTACATCAAAATTTGTCCAACTTTTGATTGGGACTTACTTTGATGACTACAGTAGATACTGTATTCCACTGAATTTTATCGTACACATAATTCAGGGATAGAAGCAACTTGCTCAAAGTGGCCACATCTTTTCAATGTTGCCAGTAACCGGAGGTAGTGTCGATGACAGTAACATTCTCTAGAGCAATGTATGGAAAACCCCTTATCTCCGTAGAGATTGGCCGAGGAGAGTGCCAAAGTTGAGAAGCTCAAGTGAGGATGGTAGACGCTATTTTGAAGCAATCTTTTTTCCATGGACAATCAATTCGGGTTTGGAATGGTTGATGTCATCTAGGAAGATCGGAGATGTGATTGCGTCTGGGTTCTCTATCTTCTAGGTAATTGCTGGTCAATTCTTATCGGATAAAAAGGTTGGAACCTACGTCGAGGTGGATATGTACGGCTTACCCACGGATACTATCCGGAAGGAATTCAAAACTCGGATGATTCCAGCCAACGGTCTCAATCCCGTCTACAACGAAGACCCATTCAGTTTTCGAAAGGTTGGTCTCACTTTGTCATAAATATATGTTCGGTCGTTCTAGGAATTACCTCTAGATAGCCCGTGAGAGTCCTACATTTTTATCCGATTTATACATATCTATGTATGTATCCATTTCTCCTGATTCTGCACTTGGAATCTCAAGAGGACCATTATGATCAGGAAAGATTTGTTTCCCTCTCTCTGGTTAGTAATAATTAATTACTTGTTTTATCCTCGAAAATATCCAGGTTGTACTTCCGGACCTCGCAGTTCTCCGGTTCGGGGTGTATGATGAGAATGGGAAATTATTAGGTCAAAGAATTCTGCCATTGGATGGTCTGCAGGCTGGCTATCGTCATATTTCCCTTCGGACCGAAGCTAACTTCCCCATGTCCTTGCCTATGCTATTCTGTAACATTGAGCTTAAAATATACGTTCCTGATGGATTCGGAGGTCTGTCACATTTGAAATATTTTTTTCCCCATTTTGAATAATGTAACTTTAAGTTGTTGAGAGATGCGGAGAGTCTCATAATTTCTCATGAGTGTATTTATGACTGGAGGGCGAGTTTATTATCGTGAGATTCAAAGCATGCTCATCCCATGATGCTCCGCTTTTCTGTGGGACTGTAGATACATACATACTTACATACATACATTTGTATAGATACTAGTAGAGGGAGAAATTGCAGGAGGGAAATAGTAACGGAGTTTAGATGTACATAATATGGAACTGATGGTCCGTAATGCATATTGCATGGAGCTTGGAAGGAGTGAGGAGCATCCTCATTTATTATAGAAGGGAACTTCCCAAACTTTGAGCCTCGCGGAACTCATCATTTACGAAATGACTTGGAGTTTACACATGCAGAAATAATCCATTTTCTCTCTGTGTCACACTTAAGTATATAGCTCCGAAAGTTTTCGCCAAGTGAAACTTCTTGAGACAATTGAAGGAAGTGGCACTTTGCATAAAATCAAGCTTCTTTTCCTGTCACTTCCAGCAGTCCCATATAACCCGAGGAGTCCCACAACTTAAGCTCGCTCTCTCACTCATACAAGAGCCATTTCTTCAATAATGTAGTGTGTTGAAGTACTTATTTTTCAAAGCGAACCCATCATATGTTTTTGGCCCCCTCTTAATTTTTTTTTGTCCAATCATAAATTGCAGTGAGTCATATATATAAAATTAAATGTATACAATATATGAGAATTCAGAATTCATACCGTTATGCTTTATTGAGATTCTATACGAGAGCCTTCTATAATCTAAAATCCCGGCTCTCCATCTCCGGATACGACTGTATCCCAATAAATTGCACTATATGTCAACAGGAGTAGTTATATGGACTCGCATTATACATCATAATAGTGTCCATTTAAAGACAAACTTTCCTCGTAATTCCTTCATTTCCTTCAGAAATCTCATTAACGTTCTTGGGATCCTCTATACTTGAGTAACTATACCATAGGTTGGAAATTACAAGAAGATGCTATAGCTATAGCTGTCTAAAGGACCAACTCAGGAGCCACGCGGTCCAACTCATAAACCAGAGACTTTAGAAAAATCTAGGGCAAACCCATATAATTTATTGGCAGTTTTACTATAGACCACGTATTTACCCTGTATGTGTGCTCTTTGCTGGCAATGAGAATCAGAGTCTGGCAGGATCCAATTTAAAGTCCGATTTGCATACTCAAGTATAGCTATTTAGTACTGGGAAGTTCCTTTTATTGCCTGGAGTTCAAACTTAATGGATTTCACAATTTGGATAGATGATATGAATCAAATAAAGATGTTCATTAAAAATAACTCCCTTTACTTCAGACTTTATGGATGCTCTGTCCGACCCAAGGGCTTTTCTCTCTGCTCAAGATAAAAGAGCCCAGCAGATGAAGGCCATGGGAATTGAAGAGTCCGATATAAATACCAAGGGACTTTTGAATTCGACGGGAGGTGCCAAAACTGATGCCAAAGGACAGCCCGCTAAAGATGGAGCGAAACCAGCTGGCGGAGTTCGCTTTGAGGAGCCCAAAGGTGAGTCTTCATATTGATTTAATGAACCTTAAAGTTTTACACCAGCTTTAGATGATTAGTTATAGTAGTTTCATTGGGAGTAGAAATTCCTGTGCCGAATCTCAAGTACAAGGGGAAAGTCAACATTTCGTAGGAAGATTAATATTCAGTCTCGTATTAAATTTATGGATCAATTCCGAGTTTGATGGATCCTGGTAACTCTGGAGCTATAGGGTCGATATTATTTTTTTTACCCCGTAAAAACTTATAGCTGTGCTGTCAACATGTTTTTGCGAACATGGCAGTCTCAAGCTAGCGAGTTATATGATAAGCTGATATTCGGAACTGATGCTGGGTTTGAGCAAATCTGTAGTAGTCCTAGAGTTGATGGGATGTCAGCTGTGATGTCGTAAGGTTCATTCTCCCCCCCCTCCGGAAACCCTGGTTTTGGTTGCTAACAGTTTTCTCTGTGTGTGTGTGTTGAGAAAAAGTGAGATTGGTTATCTTCACTAGAATTGAACTTGTCTTTTATTGCTGAAAAAGGAGATTTTGAGAGTGTTCACACATATGTGAAGATTTATGTTTGAGAATTCCATACAGACCAACGAACGTATGAACATGAAAAGGTCCCTGGAAATGGAAATGCTTATTTGATGATGTGTGTATGAAGAGGCGTTGGCAGCGGGACGTGAAGATCGTGCGTTTTATTTACAGATCTGCATAGAAAACTAAAGTACATGTTTGGCTAGTGTGTCGACATTGTGTTACACTATTTTGTGCATTTGACAGTGTATGCCTTGGGATTGCGACACAAAATACAAAACTTGACTTGATTCTCGCTCTTTATTTTTTTTTTCTGTTTCTTCATGCTCCAGATTTTATTATACCATATGACACAAAAGCTTCTTTCTCTCATCCCACTTCTCAAGTACCACTTGGTATTTCCAGCCAGCGAGCCAAAACAAAACATGACATTTCGTAATATTGTTTTTATAGTTGGATGCGCCTGCGAACCCTCTCTTCAAGTTGTATAAGCAATTTTATGGAATAATATTAACTTTATTTGCAATATTTCCAAATAGTTTACTTGCCTTCACTCTGCACATGTGAGCAGGCTGCTCATGGGAAATTGTTTTTCTTTATTACTTGTCTTCCCATCGAATAATCGTTTATTGCTGAACTAGAGCAGATCCCATGTCAAGTTTGTAGAATTCCTTTTTAACTTCCAGCAGCGTTAAAATTTTTGGCAAAATATTTAAACATTTGGTTAAAAAGCTTGTCCAATCCTTTATTTCTGTTAATTCCCACAAGCCGAACAGATTCAAATTCCATGCTACCAGCTGGGGACCAGTCTTCAAAGAATGGCAGATTTTTTCAACGTTTACACTTTACTCCCAACTACAGCTTGTCTTGTACAATCAAATAAATTGTTCATCTTTGGTAGCCTTGTGTCAGAATGTCAATATTTTCATTATTCAGTTTAAAAATGTTTCTGAGTTTCCCCAAATGTTTTTTCATCTCATATTTAATGAATTATATTTTGGTAGAATTATAATCGTGCTTTACATCCCCGGCGAATTTCTCATCAGGTTGAGCCCTTGCCTTCACCATGCTATTATTATAACCACATATTCTAATTCGGTTTTAAAGTTCACATGCTCAGGGCTTGCCACTGAAGACTTTGTTTATTATCATTACAGAGGATCTTAAGTTCGAGCCCATTACAGCCGAGAGTCTGAGAACTGAAAAGGGATTTGCCAAAGCTACCAAGAAACAACAGAAGGAACTGGAAGCCCTGAGGAAGCGTCATTTGAAGGAACGTCTTCTCATCCAAAAGAACCAATGTACTGCTATCGAAAAATGTGTGAAGGGGAAACAGTAAGTTTTTTTTCCTCCTTTTCCAATTTCCACATGCAAATTTCTTGGTTTGTTCCAACCTACTCAAATTACTTTTATACATTGGAGGTAAAGAAATAATAAATCCTCTGGCTCTTGTTAGGATTCAGGCTAACACGATTGCCCACGGAATCTAGAACTTTGTTTCTGAATTATGCATGCATTGAACTATATACATATAAGATACATACATAGGAGGCTGGGGAAGTCGATTTGTGTTATGTCAAGCATGTACGGGATAAAATGCATAAGTGTCATAAAATCTGTGGGTGTTTCGTCAACTTTTCCCTTAGTACTTTCATAGTGAAAGTGTTTCTTGACACTCAGTGAAGTTGCCAAGGCAGAAATGAGAGATTTCCAGAGAAAGAAGACACGCTACCATTTCCCGTGACTTTCTATGTATGTATGTATATTTCGAGAAATCTGAAACCTGAGGAGGTGCTAAGCTGAAAGAAGCTTGTCGTTACAAATTGTAGTGCACGACTACAAGGATGAAAGCGTTTTGTTCCGCGGAGGAAAGCTCTTTAAAGTTTCTGCTCCTCCAAATAAGTTCCTGTTACATTTAGTTTAAATCTTTGTGTCAGGTTGCTCACACATGTCTGTCCCTGGATATAGAAGTGATTTTTGAGCTAACTCCCATATATTAAAGGGTGGGATGTATATAGTACAAATAAAAGGTGCACACTACCATGCTAAGGAACATAAACTTGGGGTAATTTAATGGTACATGAAGGAGATGATCTATTATAGAGATTTCAAAGCTACGGACCGTAATTATTCTTGTACTGAGTTTGTACTGGACAGCTCCCATTGGACTCGCATTTTATTCACAACTTCCGGAATACAAATTATTTCGAGAGCTCATGGTGAGCATCGCGGACAACTTTAGTTTCACAGCTAGAAGATTCCTGTCTGGTCAGAGCTGATAGAAGGATTTCGTACCCGACACGAGAATTTAACTCATTGGGATGACGTTCCACGGAATTTTTAATTTTCTATAGTCGCGTGTATAATGTCCTAGTAGTCGTAGCTTTTCAAGAACTACTGTGGAGTGCAGAAGGTCTGTCTGACTGGAAAAAATGTCCCTTCTATGGGATTTGGTATGCCAAGTTGGTTTTAACCCTGTGGTTTAGTTACCACGTGTCAGGAAGATTCTAGGGCTACATTGTACGACAGATTAGTTGGGAATAGGGCTGCAGAAGCCGTACGATTGTTAGTCGCTTATATATATCTATATAAGGAGCGGGAGGTATCTATGCATTAGTTGAAGGCTAAAGCAACAGATTCCGTGGCCCACTTTTCGTTTCATCTCTTCTTCACTATACAGACTGATCCTCTGGCCTCCTTTACAGTACTCCGCGTGAGCTTGGATCCCAGAGGTTTTCTGGCTTCATGCATTCCCAACGCCAGAAACCCGAATATTATTGGCACATTTTCCGTGGAGTCGTCATGGGATCAGTGAATTACCCTTTTTAACGTCGGGCTCATTTGTCGTTCCTCACAGTAAGCCTGTGGTGAAGCTAGTTTCTTTGAGGCTATTTTTGAGCTTGTACCCGTTTGTTTTCCCCTGCTCATCAGTCTACTGTTATTTGGAGGTTTCCCCCACATTCATTTCCATCTACACAAATTTCCCGAAGATCTGAAAGGGATATCAGGGACAAGGAAGATTTATTTACAATTAAATGTCAATCATTTGACTGTAACGTGGATAGGGGTAGTTATCGCTACGTACGTATGTATGTATGTATGTATATCCCAGGAATTTAATAAGTAAATACAATGGCCTTGGTCATCACCTACATACGTAGACGTTCTGGGAGTTGAATTGACACTGAAGGTTTTAAACATCGTTTAGGTTCAACAAGTTTTATTTTAAACGCTCCTGCCGGGATTCGTACATAGTGTCTGAAGGTGTCAAGCAGAACTGATACAAATTAGGATTATGTACCTTAAGTAAATTCCTTTTTGAAACCCTGTAGCTTGGTTTGCTTCAAAGTAGTGAGGAAATTGATGGTGTGTATGCATAGAATTCTTGTATAAACAACTTGGGCAAGGTTGGGAGATTATCTCAAATGCTCGAATATACAAAGATCATTTTACGACATGGTGAGTCTCATATTAGAGCTAATATGAATACAATTTGCTTAAGGCCAAACTCATTGCAGAATTTCCACAAATGTCAATTTTGGTAAATGTTTCCCATATAATTGAAGCTATCCTAACCCAGGATCCTCATTTCCTGGCAGGCAAAGCGGCATTTACTTATAATGTGATTAAGCGAATAGATAAATCCTGTTTACAATATTATTTCATATTGCTTATGTACTTTATATACTATCTAGTAATATGGAATTACTCGCTATTAATGATGCGAAAATTCCTGAAGCCAAACCGGAGCTCTGATAATGAGAGAGATCACGGGAGGGTTTGCTTGGGGTAAATATTTGCAGTGCCACAGTGACGGTGTCTAAATATTCTTGGGAAAGTAATTTCTCCATGATTTTGCTATTTATGTTTGATGAAAGCTCTGGTAAACTGAATTTTTCCTTATACTTAAGGCTTATGGTTAGATGCAAATATGTTCTAGTGGAAGAATTGTATTCCGTGAGTAATTGTACTTATAGAACTGTAGTGTTATGTTGGAAGATTCTTTGGGAATTAAAATGAAATTCATCTCTTACTGTACCCTATGTACACTCAACTGAAGGGCATTTCAAGCCTGCTGAGTTTGCCGGAATTTTATTACTCACGTGTCAGGATAATGATAACCCTTCCACCATATCTCCTCCTCGGTGTGACTTTGATCAAAGGATAAACAGTAATATTAGCAGATGAAATTTCTCTCATTTATTTTGTCTATCCAGTTCCCTATTTCATTTCCATAGGTTTCCAAATCGTGCATTCGGAAAATGCGGGTGTTGGGTTGCTCAGGAATTTGAACGTTTCTCCGAGTTGGATTCTGACTTTCAGAAAATGAAAATTCTTAGTAATGAGCAGTGAAACTGTAGACCCAGAAACAAATCCCTGGTGAAGTGGTGAAAGGAACAAGTGCAACTGCCACACAAATATTCATACACAATACACAATTCTAATATAGACTGAGTTACACAGAATTGCATGCCTTACGTTTTACATTTAATGGTTTCTGGAAAGACTTGTGTAAGATTCCTACTGCCGAGGAATATTATGTGCATAAAAGGTCGTGGACCTCTGTGAATATGCGAATAAAATTATGTCAATTTTATCTATTATGCATCAATGTCGCAGTGGTGGTAGACAATACACAGTGGTGTAATAATTAATATATTTAGTAGATATCTTGTTGTAGTAAGTGTAGTTCCGTAATTGATGTAGACTTCTTCATTGTTTCACAATTCACAATTAATTAAATAGTGGCGAGTTCAAATTGTACTTTTCAATATGTGTAGATAACCTTCGTTGGCAGAAATTTGATCCAAAATAATTTATTAGAACAGATAGTCCATACAAAATATCTGCACAATATGGTTGGAGAGTCTGGAAAATGTAGGATCTCATCTCTGGATTGAATAAGGATTACTTACAGTGACAAATACATTTTTGTTATATATCTTCCCACGAAAAACGAAGGAACATTGATCAGATAAACGCAGACTTTCGAAATGGGGCCTCGTTGGCACCGACAGCCGTAAAGAATAGAATAATTGTATATTACGTGCACTGTGCAGGTTCAGAGCTGACTTTAGTTGTTTTGAGAAGGATTCTCCTGCTTAATAAAACTATCGTGAGAAAAAAGGGGTACATACTAAAAAGGGGTACATACTATAGTGCATGCCGTTGAGAGCAGCAGCGGACTTTTATAATGACATTGAGCTATCTTTTGTCATTGTACATACTTGTAGGATATAAAAAGTCGGAAGCCCAGGTAAGTATCTGTAACCAACTATCTTTATCACTCTCGTTGTTACATTTGCATTGATTGCGTTAACTTTCTCTGCATCTACGTTGAATCCGATTTACCCCAACCACGATCCGTTTCTATCTAGGAGTTATTGGGAAAAGCTTTTAGCTTGATTCGATTTTTACGATTTCTGCCACTATCTACTGTTACACTAAACTGGGTTGGCTCAAACCACTGGTTGATGTTTGCAAGCTCAGCTTTGATTTTCATGTTTTTATTCACGGAACACTGTGCTCAATGAGATTTGCCTTCTTTCCAGAAATTATATGTTATTTTTCAAGTTGCCTGCTACTATTTTGAAACCGTCTACCATAGCTATAGCTATTCCATAGCTTCCAAAGTTTGAGACGCTGTAACTGTTGATAATAAGGAACCTTAAAGAGCTACAATAGTATCTCTTAAAACTTGAGTTAATAATTTGTACACTCATCAATTTTTGGCTGACTTTGTTACTCTAGTTTGCTTATTCTAGTATATTGTATATGGGTATGGGTGTGATCAAACATTTAAGGACGAAAATTCCGACGGAATTCCATGTATAGGGTTATTAGCAATGCTGTATGTAGATGCATATCTACGTTGAATGAGATATCTTCCTGTGATATTTTTATCAGCACTGACTTTTCGCCAGAGCTGAGAGAAGGCGGAAGGACGTGAAGCTATATGGGAGAAAGCAAGAGAAGATTAGAGTCTTAGGAGGAAAGATTCTAAATTTAGGAAGGGCTTTCTTTTTAGTTGCTGACCGCAAACTCGACGTCTCCGCTCCACAGTGGCGTGTAGCGTGTCTGCCTGTACTTAAAGAGATAAGCATGTTCCACGCACTCTTTGTGTCCTTTTCTTGAGGGATTTAAATCTACCGTAATTTCTCTATGGGATGTTACGTACTTATCTGTAGGTGTGGGTGTGATATACAGGACTTGGTATGAGTGTGTGTTGGTGGGAGGGCTATAAATATATTCAGTATAAAAGCTAATATCAGATTTTTGAGCATTATTTAAGCCCTTACGCGTGGGTGAGTTCATACGATGTGAGTCATTCCTACTACATACGGACTTTTTAAAATCCGCTTAAAATTCTCGGGAAAAATTGGACACATGTCGTAACATAGTAAAGCAGTAAGGGTTTGAGCTTCCTACTTCAATGCTCAGTTGTGTCCGCATCATAAGATTTTACATATGTATAATTACATAGGTATAAACTCCTGCGAAATTTTAAGTAACGCACATTGAAGCTTCCGATGGGAGGAGAAATGCCGTGCAAATTTTTATATGTACTAACATTTAATTTAAATTCAGGCTCACTGAGTGAAAGAGGTATCTGAATAATATCTACCTGAATGTTTAATGGTAGTGTCCTACCCATGAAAGGTTTCTTTCTATAGCTATGTATAATCAAATGCATTTTCTAAGCTGAAGTCAATAAACTACTTCCTGAAAGAAGGCTTGTGTTCCGGGTAGAACTGGGGAACTCTTTCTAGAACATTAGGATACTAATGTTATTATGGTTGGCGAGGGACAAAATTGATACTTAGAATCATTTCGTTATTCCTCATTGGTTTGAAGTTTGAACGGAAACTTCCAGGTTCTGTGGGACATTCAAAATATAGTTGCCAGAAAATTATCTATTACGAATTACTCAAATATCTGTAGGTATAGGCTATAGGTATCTATGCATTATGACGAAATTGTTCAGGTAAAAATAAAAAATGTTGGTTATTTTTTTCAGACCCAATGAATCAGTTTCCGATCCAAATGTGCGCCGTGTGGTTGTTGAGCAGACCAAGCAATGGACTGAGATGATGGAGAGGCACCGGAAAGAAGAATGGGAACTGATGAAATCACATCTGCAGGCTCAGGAAGAAATTCTTAAGAAATTGATGGAAGTGTCACAGGCCATTCAGATGAAACAGTTGGAGGCAAAACATGACAGGTACGGAGAAAATTTTATTTGGAAAGAAGCCTAGTCTAACCTGGGTTGAAGTCATGCACATTTTTTACTACAAGAATGTGTGGTCTTGTCACGTATTTATATTAAATTGGAATTCAATTTTTTTTTCTTGGAAATGAGAATGTATTCGCCCCAAGTAACGAGAAGTACTTTACAGTATTCCTGTACTTAAACCTGGTGAATTCTTGTTAAGCTGCAATATGGTGATATTATTGTTTTACTCTTGTGCGTAGGGAAAACAAAGCACTGAAAGCATCTCAAGCAAAGGTATCAGTGGAGACAGCTAAAGAAATTTCGCAAGACAAAACTGTAAGGAACAAAGCAGAGAAGGAGAGACGCTTGAGGGAAAAGAACCAAAATAATTACAAGAAATTTATTGACGAGAGAAAAACAGTTGCTATAAAACATTCAAAGGAAAAAGAGAAGCTCCAAAAAACTCATGACCAGCAGCTCCATGATTTATCAAAAGACATTCAGAACGTGAGTTATTTTCAAGGATTTTCCTACATTAAATTTTCCTACATTTTGAAGGATTTTCGTACGTTGGATTTTCCTACATTTTGAAGGATTTTCGTACGTTGGATTTTCCTACATTTTGAAGGATTTTCGTACGTTGGATTTTCCTACATTTTGAAGGATTTTCGTACGTTGGATTTTCCTACATTTTGAAGGATTTTCGTACGTTGGATCTTCCTACATTTTGAAGGATTTTCATACGTTGGATTTTCCTACATTTTGGAGGATTTTTCCTTAAATTTTTTCATGGAACGTTCCTTTATGTAAGAATTTCTTTCACATTGTATGTAAACTAATGAGCACTGATTTCCATTGCAGTCAATTGAGATGTACAAGAATGCCGAAATTGAGTACGAACTCACCCCGAAGTCCGAGTGCTTTGTTTGAACTCTCAAGTTTGTCCCCATTGGCTCCAGAAATCCTCCATAGTTCTACGGAGATCAAGTGTGCATGAACGTGTAAAAACAAACAATCCAAAAGGTGTAAAAGTAATTAGTTTTAAATATTCAAGCAAGATCCATCCAGAATAGTGAGTATTGTTTTCATCACTACATTAATATTATTATGGGATGCATGTAAAGTTGCAATTAGCATTAGTTTCTAGTCAAGTGTTGTGTACAACATATACGGTGTGCTAATTTTCATGGTCAGACTTCCATTACTATTATACCTGTATTGCATTTAAATAAATTATTTGTATAAAGCATTCTAGTTCATGCGAGTTTTAGTAGGAACACACCGATTAATTAAGTGTTACTATGATCTTTATTGATTAAAGGGAAATTTTTCTACATTCGCATAATTATATATATGTACTCGGAGTAGCTCCAGCTAATTTTGAGCGTATTACTAAGATGTCCAAAAATGTCGACCTAACACTATTACTATATATCTACATTTATGAAAACAAATCAAAGTCAATATAATAAATTATAATCTAGTTTTTTGCATAAATTATAGTCATTAGACTAGCATTGGATAGAACTAATACTAGTATAGTATTACTGAACATTTAAAAACCCCATCTTGGTGTCAAGAGTAGAGCGAAAGCCCGGACGAGTTTTACACAAAACCAAACACACATCATGTCATGAGCGAAAAAGTAAACACTTATTCAAGTGGTCAAGCACTAGGCCAGTAATAACAAATAAATAGATGTATGTGTGTAAGTACTGTTATATCACTATCATTCAAGATCGACCATACAAGTACTAAATATGAGGAAATATGAAGTAATTTTCGGACTGCCGATTTTGGAAAAGGCTTCCATTCTAATACATACTAATTACATTTAGCTACAATCTAGAGACTTGTATTAAGTCTTGTATACATACAAATTTGAATGATCAATCTGCTCTTCGTAATCATCATAACTGACATTTTAAATTCAATTATAAAAGAAATATCGCAACGAAAAGGGCTCCTTCGAGTCTTGACCATACCATACCTCCAGCGGTTTTTGCAAACTAAATAAGTATTCATATGAAGCCTAAATATTGTGTTAAAAACAAGGTGACGTATTTCATTCAGTATTTTGTAGAAGAAAGGTGTGTATAGATTTGATTCCAACTGCTGCAGTTTAACAACAAAAATACTTGTAGATATTTGTAACACTGTCCCATCAAATCTGTCAAAAATCTCTAAAACAAAATGTAAACATCATGTTTATAGAGTCGTTCACATCAGTCGAACTTCTTAGCCCCAGTTGTAATTTCATGACCAGGAAGTATAATTATGTGTAGCTAAACACTGTATTTTGAGCAGTTTTAAATTATATGGATATAGTCAAATAAAATCCCTGTGTCAATTCCAACTTGCAACGTTTTCAAATAGGAAATATTTATATGCAAATATAATTAAAACAAATCAATATGACACCTTACCCGTTGTGATTAAAGCTCTGAGTTAATTCTCGGACCAGTACTTACATATAGAAAGGGGGAGTGACTAGGTACCTAAAAATTTACAGTCATGTATTTACCAATGCCTGCTACAACTATTTACATATTTAATCAAGACATTTGTATTTTAGCATGGTAACCAGAATCAATCTGGCAGAATACTTCCCGTTCAAAACCTTTACCAGATCAGATGTACACATGTAAATATAGTACACTTCCTATATGTACATACGGAAAAAATTGAACCTGGTTTAATGCGGTTTATGCGCCCCTGTCATTATCTCTTGTGTCAAATAAAATGCGTAATGTTTTGCTATTCTTTGTACCTACATTATAGTAATATGTCCAAATGGACTGCCCTGATCTCGTTTAATAATACTATTTAATACAGATTGGTTGTAAGGTGCCCAACGTTTGAAAAAATAAATTCTTCTTTAATTTGTAGTTGTTTACTTATGTTTCGCTACTTGTAATCAAAGATTTGAATGAAGCGAGATATTGTTAGCATTGTTTACCATTGTATAAGAATATTATAAAAAGTGTTATTTTAAATACGAGCTAAAGGACCATCTCACTGTACTATTTGAATGTGTAGCAACAAATAATCCAAATCATGGAAAATATGTAGCTTATATATTGTAGACCAATTTTCGACATTATATTTCATGCAGAATTCTACTATTTGATTAGATTTTAGTTCATGATTTGTTAAAAATTGTTATTGCTTATTGTTCGAACAACGAAAACTTCCGTTGGGTTCTGCTGAAAGATAATTCTTGTGGCCAAACGGATCATTGTGTTGAAACACAATCATAAATTTGTCAAAAGTCTCGAGCATTAAAAGTTGACATTGAGCATACAAACGTGATAGCGAGTGATGATTTATTCGCGATACTTCAGACGTTATTTTACTCCTGGAGAATTTCAAATTACTATCAAATTAAATGTAGAGAATTATCAATTTGACGGAATAAATATTAAAATGAATACAGTTTGGAAAGTTTCAGGAAGAAATCCCGTTTCTTATTCTTTCATGTCTGCATCCAGTCATCCAATCAACTCTTGTTTCATATATGCTGATTGTGAGTCACGGAAAGTATACACGAGAGCGGAAACGTCGCATGACCTGACATATTGCATTCAGTAATTTCAAAAGAGATCTTCTTAACTATCTATAGTTTTTTAGCACACGCTTTTTACCTTTGAACATGCCATGATACCTAAATACGTGGCTGTAAGTAAATGAACACAAGCAATTCCGGCGTAATCATACGATTTACTTTCCACTGACTTTACTTTAGCAGCTTTGTGATAGCCTTTGGCAAACGATTTAGGCTTCAAGATAACCCAACTGACAAGAGAATCCTCCACAGTGCCCCAGCCAGAGTAGGGGGAGGGACTTCTGGTAGCTTCGGCTTCCGCTCATTTAGAATAAATTGTGTGAAACCGTCTCGAGGTTCAGTTAATCGTATAGGCTTATTCATGTATATTTTAAATTGAAGAAAACAAAATCAATGTAAGGTTATTCCACGGCTCATACTAGGGTGTTGTTAGGTGGTTATTAGTAATTTTTTATAACTTCAAAACTTGCCAAACAGAAACAAAACTCGTTTACTATAGCTATTTTTAAATTTCAAGAAAAATGTGTGCACTTGGTAAGTTTGAATTACATGGATATTACAAATCTGAAAGAATTTTTGTGGAGAAACGTTTTGGAGATATGAGGTGTCACAGGTTACTATTCTGATAAAGAACTTAATAGCTTATATAAGCTACAATGGAAACTTTGTTTGATTTCATACTGAAATTAGTGCGCATCCCGAATTTTAGAGTAGCATGTAACCGAACCGATTTTTTTTCTAATTAATGTTCTTTATTCCGAATTATTTTCGGCTGAGCCCGTATCATCCATTCAGAGTATACATTGCCAAATATATTTGTTTAACCTAACCGAATATCCAAGCCGTATGGCCAGTAAATAAGTATTTAACAAGGACTGAATTTAATTAGAACAACAGGATGTGACATTTCTTGCCGATCATAAAACCTAAAATGTTTCGAGGGTAAATTGGACTTATATCAAGAACACTCATGTGAAGGATAGTAACTATAATACTGACGAATACTTTTGATATGATTAATGGCAACAAGGAGTATAATGATGAAATAAAGTGAATATAATACACTTTATTAATCAGGGTTAATTTCCATGTACACATTATTTTTGGTAATGGTTTTTCAGTATCTCCTATTCAATTTATTCTGCAACGTTTTACCAATTTAGTTTCCAATAACCCGACTGAAAGCCACAAACATGTGACCGTGAGCAAAAACGGGTTCTTTGATATACCTACACCACTACCCTCACTAACGTTTGTTCTTGCGCTCTTTTAATGGTGAGTGCTAATTAGCACTCAGTATTACTACAGTACTATTCAGTACACTAGTATTAATACTACACGCCGAGGGAAATAATTGTACCTTCGACGAGGACGAGAGGAAATTATTATTAACCATGTAAATTAATAATGTAAATAAGTTTGGTAAAATTGGTGGAATCATCCCTTTTCTCCCCCTGGCGGCACCAGTGACATCCTCCGTGATAATTATATTTTACTTGAAAATTCTCGTTCAATCAACATTCTCTTACTGTAAATCCCGTCTTTTATCACCAAATTTCTCAGAAGAACTTTCACACACCCTACTTCAATAACTAATCTACACGATCCTGTAAACAAAACTACAAATGTGTAACACTGGATGAGTTCATATTGCAAAAGGCACCTTGGTCAAATCAAGCCTGAAACAAGTTTTTTCGCCGTTAAGCAAACTGAAAAATAAGGAACAGCAGCACAATAAGTTGTTTTCATTTTATTTGAGGAGATTCATTAATCAAATACAAGACAAAACTAATAACAAAGGAAATAAGACCTGTATGTTATTCTATACTCAAAAATTGCATTATTTGTTCCTGGTACAAGGGTAAGGGAAATTTAATCTTAGAATATTTGTTTTCTTGAGCTACACCCGTTCTCAACTATCGACTAACAACTATACCTTGACCAATACCTCAATAACAACGTTTACGAAGCTTTGCCATTTATGTACTGGTCCACCATCCACTACAATATAACACAACAAATAACATTAAATAATTACCGCACAAAAGCATACTGGTCATAGACTGCGAAGGAGTGATAATAAATTGTAGATATAATAATACAGCACTTGTAATTCTAACAAGCGGATGACGCTATTTCACATAATTTGTTGCTATTTTTGTTCGGCTTTAAGACACTATAAATTGGACGGACTATTTTTGGTAAAAATCGAAGTATTTTCAATAATCAGTACGTGAACATACATATATGTATATAGGTCAACGCATAGCTTCTTGTTGCTGTACCTTTCTCATTTTTACAAACAATAAGTATTAAACACGGTTACACAAACATCAACACATATTGATACGTACTACATATGTACTTTCATAGCATTTTTTCTTCACATACACTATCAGTCTAAGATAATTCTTACATGGAATGCAATAATCAACCTTTTATCAAACTGCAAGTTGCTGCAGCAAGAACCCAAAAGGGCTCTTGTTTTTCCCACACATTATGTAACTCCGCTTGTACTGTTTTAGGAAAATGCCCATAGTCATAACTAACTTACATTTCATTGAAAATAACCTGGAGTTCAGTTTTTTATTTAATGTGACACAATAACTCCCTTAAACTTAACAGAATTTCAGTATTAAGGAGGATACATTTTAGGTTTTTTTTCCGGCGTTGCAAGGAATGCTTTTTATGACTCATTCAGTAAATGTTTATACACATTAATGAAATGCCTGGATCATAAGTGCAGCATTAACTTAACTTACTAATATTAGAATATTAAAGATAGAAAGTAAAAATAACATACTGAGTGAGTGTTGCACAAAATTGACAAATAATAATTACGGTGCGGGTGACTGAATCCTTACAACGGACACTGAATTAGTGTAAAACAACGAAATCTTGTTAGAGATATTACGCACAGTATACGATGACAGCCATTCCACGAATCTGAATGGTAAATGTTGAGAAATTGAGAAATCAGTAAATGAATTTGTCAGGCTTCCATGACTAATTTCATAATTACAAGACTCCTCATTACACGTTTTTTATCGTAGCATGACACCTCTGAATTTCTAGTGAGACATTGTGGCAAGACCATATAAATCAACCGCCTGTATTGTTACACTTATATTTTCATTAATAAGTCTCTGTAAAATAAATGTTTACAATTTAATAAATGCACACACCTCTATTCTTAACATGCAGGTTCAGTCGGGAAAAATTGCTATTTGAAAAAGGTATAAAAATTAGTACCTAGAACTACACATGTATATGTATGTACATGATTTTCACCTATGAAATATACTTCGAGTAAAAACTCGTCCCCTAAATATTGCTGATTTCAAATTTTCTACAATAATTATTATAGTATTAACATGTCAGATAAATTTTAGCTACCACTATTCACATCATATACTTTATATTACATTTATCCTGAAATATATTTGCTACTTCTCCGTTCTCTTTTTACAGATATAAAAATGATCTACCACTCTAATGATTATACTATATGGTTGTTACAATTTAATTCTCACTGATCATTAGCTACATATGTATACTTATCTTCTACTATTAATCTGTACACGATTAAATACAATTAAGACAATTTAATTTAAATTTTTCGCGTGATTTGACATTTAAGGACGGCATAGTTGCTTAGTAGCTTCACGTATATATTAATCTTTGTGATCAGGTTTCATCGTTGTATCAATTTAATTTTGCACAGATACAAGGTAATAAGTTTGATGCACATATTCCAGATATTTTTCTTTACTTTCCTGGGTATTATTTTATGTGCTTTTTTGGAACATGTCACCTTTGATTTATTCCAATTTTCCGTAAGAAATAATCTTTCGCTTCTCAAATTAAAAACAGTTTTGGTTACTCTTAATTTTGAGTCGTACACTTGTTTCATGCAAAGTACAACATAGAATTATTATTATACCTGCGGATGGATATCGAGCTTTGTGTCTAGAAATCCTTCTCCCAAAACCATTGTGTAACAGATGCTACTTCTTCGTATAAAGTGCATGTGTAAGTAAACAAATTAACAAATATGAATCAGTTTCAACGAATTTCGTCTAATAGGCGTGGCTTTCAACAGTAAATTTATGAACAAATTCTAGTAGTAAAAAGTACAGTATAAAATTAAATATTAAAAAATACTGGATACATTAACATTTCTGGAATCAAGATACTTGAAGCAAACTACGGAAAATCTGTTACGGCAACTTTCACATACTACCAATAAAACTAAGTTCATATGCAGTATGATTATGTCAACATACTACAAAGAACAAACAATGAAACGCTACTAGCAACTTAAGCATTATTTTTTTAAGAAGGTGTAGAAGTTTCTAGTTGAACTATTTTACGCTCGATTAATGCAGGTCTCTGAAAAGTTACTACCTGACTGCAATAAATTCTGGAAAAATAACAATAAAAGCCTTTAATCTACAATTTTATGACTTGTTTGTGAATACATTTAATTCTATCGGTCCTGCAGCTTAGGTTTTGATTGAAGGTAATCATGTGAGCATTGCATATACACAGTCTGAATCCATAAAAAGTGTAAAAGTAAATAAGCTTCCCAACTGAGTGAATTCAATACAGCAGAATTTTAGGAACGTTCAATAAGCTACGAAAATAATAGTTTAATAAGCTACAGCCAAGAAAAAACAGGTCAGTTTCGACACAAATAAAACATAACCGTAGTGCAAAAGTTGAACGGATAAAAAAATACTAGTTTTTGTGCATAATGCAAAGTGATTTCATTTAGTAAACTATACATACGTTAATTTGTAAAACGAAATATATGTTGTCAGTAGTTATAATAAATATACGGTAATACCTGATTAAAATATCAACGGTTTTAAATACCCGGTTCAACGGTATACATTTGGAATGTATTGAAATAATTATTGGATTCAAAGAGTCTTGAAAAAGACAAGTTGAGTACAAAAGGGTTGTTACAGGAAAATTGTTAGAAGATTTCAAGTCACGGACTCAATAAATATTATACCGGATATTTCATACTTGCTACTAACTAGTATAGAATTCAGATATTAGTTTAGCATAACTGTTAAACGACTATAAGAAGGTGCTTATAAAAACACTCAGTCTAGTATTTTCAGTTTTAACTAACGCTGTAAAACACAGAATGGGGCAAAGTATTGAAAGGCTATATTACAGATCTTTGCTGAACTGTCTGTTATAAATTATAACACACATATAATCAAAACAACACAATATCTGAGTAAATAAACAAATAAAGTTTATAGCTTAATATGAAGTTCAGAGCTAAAAATCAAAATCGGGACCTTACTTGTTCAAGTTTCAAAAATCAAACAGCAAAAACATTATGGAAATGTTTGTCACTTGTTTTACACACAGTATTTAAACTAATTTGCAAGCTAATATGCTTGCATACCCAAATAAGGCCAGGACTACGCTCATGATTTATTCACTTACGATTATGGTCTAACATTCTATTACAATATCAATACTTTACAGCTGCAACTAAAGTTAACAAAAAGCTTTTAGTTAACATCTTAAAAAACTAATTCTCAAACGGTTGCATATTTTTACTAAACCCATTATTTTCATTGGTTATTTTATTAACTGGAGAATCACAAATTCAACACTAACACGACGTATGCATTAGGCTGGAGGATTCGGCATGGAAAGCATAGCTCGATTGAGATTTTGCATAAGCGGCACGAGTACAGACGGCGGACCTGCTTCTCGCAGAAATGGATGTTGCAATAATTCTGCGGCTGTTGCTCTCTGTGACGGATCTCGAACAAGCATTCGTTCTAGGAAGCCATGAAGACGCGTTGATATCTACAACAAGATTAATCCATTTAAGTTACGAACTCAACCATCCATATGATACCTATCAAATGCACTCTGGTTGAACTAGGATTAATGAAAGAAGCAAAATACGAGTAACTACTAACAAACAAACTATTTAAAACTATTTACAAAAGGAGTAATTTTGTTTTACGCTGAAGTTCCACTTCAAAATAATTAGTGCAATTATCTTAACAAGGGTATACAAACAATACATTATGTCTGTGAGCTGTGGAACTAAGCTTGATGCAGTAGAACAATGACTGTAAACTTTTGACAACAATTTTGCTTACTTTGTGAGTATTTTTAAGTTTGGGTGGAGGCATATCGCGAATTCTGCGCATAGCTTGCAGAGGAGGTTCATTGAAAAAAGGTGGTTCTCCATCCACCATCTCAATCACCATGATTCCCATTGACCAAATATCAACTTCCGGTCCGTATGGCAGACGTGAAATTACTTCCGGTGACATCCAATAAGGTGTCCCTACTAATGACTTCCTCTTAGGCAATTCTTGCGAAACTTGTGCACAGAATCCGAAGTCGGAAAGCTTCACCTGTGAAAATTCATAAAAAACAAACATCAAATTTCATACGTCATTCACCACACCATACGTTCAAAGCGACTATTACGATCAATGTTCTTTCATGAAAAAAATACATTGCAAAGCAACTATGGCTAGGACTAGAACCAATAAAAATATGTTCGAATCATTATTACAAATGAGCAGGACATAGTAGCACACGTAAAATACGCTAAGTTTAGATTTACAGCATATTTAAGTATCGCGTGAAGTAAATTTGCATTGGAAGTGCACATAGAACATACCCAGTGCAACCGTTACAGCACAGTTGTAATTATTCTCAACTGCTGAAAATAACAGCTAGAGGATAAGCAGTTTTACCCTTATATATACTAATTATCACGCACCCACAAAGCATACTCGGCAATATACCACTATTCTGTAAAAACAAGCGAAGTTAGTTCAAACAACACGCAAAGTCATTAAATGACACAATACAAGCTTACCCTTCCATCAGCAGCCAAGAGTATAGAATCACTCTTAATGTCCCGATGAATGACTCCTTGGGAATGGAGGTATGCCAAGGCTTTTAAACATTGTTTACAGACCGTTGCAATTTGTTCCTCGTCCATTCTAGCATGTGTGACAATATCTGTAAGTGCTCCACCCTCCAAATACTCCATTACTACCCAAAGTTCATCATCGACCAGGAAACTATCGTACATTTCCACAATATTAGGATGATGATAATCTCTCATGATAACAACTTCATTGAACAGAAGTTCTCGTCGTTGTTGCTTTCTCAGGTCCATCTTCTTGACTGCAACCTGTCTCCGCGTGGTTCGATCAGTGGCAATACATACAATGCCAGTGGAACCCTCTCCAATTTTTATGAAGTTGTCCAAGTTTTCACGGGGGTCACCTGGACTCACTACCATTTGCAATGCAGCACGGAACTATATGGCGTAAACCAGACAATGCAGTCACTTAGCTACTTTTAATCCTTAACTGTCGTTTAGCATGCAAGATATTTTAAGTTTTCAGACAAACGGAATAAATCAATAGCAAATGGCTAGAGCGAATACACTTCCAATTCGAGACATTGAAACCAGTCTTGGGTAATTAATAGTACAAAAAGAATAACTGAGCTAAAAAAATTACACATATATTGTAATTACACAAATTAAACAATTTCGTGTCAACAAATTTCAAACACAATTTGAATCAATGAACAAGTTCGGACGTACCTGCTCATGAGTTAGCCTATGTTGTTCAGGTTGAGAATGTTGAGACTGCTGAGATGGCTGAGGACTTGGCTTTGGAGGGAGTTGCACTTGAGTGGCTGGAGCCGGTGGTGGTGGTTTAGTATTCTGATTATGGTCTGTGGATGCTGAGGTCTGTGTAACAGGGGTGAAGGAAGTCGCTGGTTTGACTAATGGAGGAACCCCAGGTGGAAAATGTTTTGGACCGGTTGGCCCGCTTGGAAAGTTGTGATTAGCATTGGTCACTAAACTTTGAACAGTTCCAGGCACTGGCACAGGGGAAGGTTGACCACTAGCACTTGTTCCAGTTCCGCCACTCTGACTACCACTTCCTGCACTGCTGATTGACATGTGTGTTGACGGACTTGGTTGGGGAAATCTATTTAGATTCACTGGTGGAGGGTGCTGTTGTTGTTGAGGAGGCTGAGGTAGCTGTGGAGGTTGTTGCTGCTGTTGGTGCATAGCTCCAGGAAAACTTGTACTTGGCTTGATCCCATGGTTGAAACTAGTAGTTGAATCATTATTACTGGCATGATGATTCCAGTTGCCGTTTGTGGTAGCTCCACTAGCGGTACCATTCCACTGATGATGAGGATGGTGACTGGCATTAGCCAGTGGACCTGAGAATCTATTATGAGCACTGCTCGGTCCGTTCATCGATCCCTGGAAACTGTGTATGGTTAAATTGCTAGGTCCTCCCATTGGTGGAATTGGTGAGGGCTCTGTCGACTAAATTTCCGTAAAAAATTGGGAATCAGCACATTTTAATCAGTTGAATAGACTGGTGTCCATTGAGCTTAATGCTAGTTACTAATACACTTTTACGATTAATCCATTTATATTTTTGGGGTTATATGCAAGATCCTAGTCTTCTCTACAGTTAAGTTACTACTATATGTTTGGAATTTCGTAATGTCGTAAACAATCATTCTGGAAAATAGTATTAAGAGCACATATATATTCACGGATGCTGATATCATACATTCTACTTTACAATCCTAACACCCTATCAAATGTAAAAGAGTTTCATTTGTAGTTCCGTGAAAATAAGCAGGTAACCAATACTTCAAATAAAAACTTGTACGGCTTTGGAACTTCATTGCTGGAATAAATCGTGAAAACCTACGAGGACTATGCCGATTAAATTGCTCTCATACGACATACGATATCTACAGAGAACTTATTACGACAACAATTTTTCGAGACACATGATACTAGTACAAATACAAGACAATCACTGAATACTGCTGACATGCCTGAGAAAAATTAAAATTCATAGCATGCTTACGACTTTAAAATTCAATGTTTGAGTCATCTCAACAAATATGCAACCCTATCGGTTTAACTCGTGTGTGATAATAGCTCACGAGAAACAATATGAATAATGCATAAAAGCAGCTGCACATCCTATCAAATAAATTGGTACAGCAAAAACCTTAGAAGGTATGCAAAGCAATTACAGTACGTTAAATTACATCTTTTCTAAACTACCAATTTAAACTGTAGGAAGAAGTTTAATTACTATTCCAGCTCCAAATTCACCTTAATATCTGTGCAACAAATATCTCTGCATTGTTTTGATTTGTTTGTTTACAGTGTAGGTAGCAACAATAAATGCATTTCATTGTTATAAAAAATATTCTCTGTGCAGGTACTTTATGCAGATAGCAACCTCAACTGCTGCTACTGATAAGAACCCATGGATTAGCAAATGATTGTCATCTACAACAAAAGTCAGGTTGATGACTATGATAACTCACCTGAACTCCATTGACAGAACTTGCAGCACCCGAATTAGGCCCACTAAACAATGATGGAGTTTGATGGCCATGAACATGTCCATGAGGAGACTGCGATGCTAATCTCTGATGCAACGGCAGCAAGGAAGAATGAGTTGGGAATAATCGATTTTGCTAAAAAAAATTAAAAGCACAATATGAAATTCATGTGGTAATTTTTTTTATCAGCGACAATATATATAATCGTTGCAGAGCATAAAAAATAATTATCTACAACATTAAACATTTGTTTCACCTCAGTTGCATTGTTAGGGTGGAAGTGATCTTGAGCTCCATGCAGAGTACCTGCATGTGGGGGGAAATTGTGTGGATGGGGTGAAAATCGATTAGAGGAATGTGAGTGTCTGATACTATCTTCCTCAGGTACTGTTGGAGGCAAATTCATACGAACATCTCGTCGAAGTCTAGGAGGACTGGATGACCTCAATGAATTAGAACGAGCAACACTGGAAGTTTTAGGGATACCACCCACTATGTCAATTTTCGAGTCACCACGTACGACCGTCTAAAATATAAAAAATATCAGCCATAAAAATCCTCCAGCGAACTTAAAATTTATTTAATAAATAGAAGTTCAAAAACTAATGTAAAACCTTAATATCTAATTAAATAACATAATAGCAAGCGAACCTTCACCTTCAGATCAAGAATTTCGGTGTGGGTAATTTCGGAAGGATCCACCAATGGTAAAGGTCTATTTGTACTCTTGAGAATCTGATTATTTCCAACCACAGATGCCCACTGTGGTGGCAATCCAATGAATTTCCCCTCCTTTTTATCGTAGCCAGTATGAACCCGATGTTCAAAATTAGTCGGTTGACTTATCAAAACCTTTTTCTTTTTCTTCCCAAACATATTATTTCAATTATTCGTTTCTATTCGTTGTATTTGCATTAATACTAACAACTGTAACGCTGACTAAACACTTTCGAAGTTAGGGTAAGAAACAGTTCTCTCAATTTTGTTACCTTGTAAAATTTTATGATTTCATTTTTACAACGTCACTATACATTTGTCAAGTATGTAGGGTTCCCTAAGGTCAAAAAAATACTACTACTCAAACACACAGTGCATTACAACAGTCAGTTGTAACTACTTAGCAAAGAATAATACACCAGGGGTAATACTCAAATGGATCACACTTGATAGCAATCTTAAAACTATAACCAGTAATATTAATACTTGTGGATGGAATGTTCGATAAAACTTTCTTGTGAAAATACTAATTATTATTCTACAGCGTGTAACGGAAAGAAGTAAGATGATACTGATTAAACTGTTCTCTTTTTCTCCTCTACATCTATGAATCTTGCTTCCAAATATCCTTATCACATTGTTTCATATTTCACATGTACAACTCAACCGTCATCAAGGCACTAAAAACAATTACTAATTTGATACTCTACCAGCCCGGTACGCCTTCTTTCAAATCCCATCAACATCTTTGGTTACAACTTGTTTCAAAGCTTGCTCCCTCCTTCAAATCCGGCATCAGCCCCGCAACACTATATAACTCCTTGAGCACAAAAACACACTATATTTACAGGAAAAAGTAGCTTGACACAATCCTCTCCCCAAAATATTGACACAGGTAATTTCCTCCAAGATGCTCTTATCTCCCTGATTGACTCCTCTTTACACCAAAACTCCCATGAACCCCAACTGGACGGATATAGTAGAACACACGAGACGTTACTATAAAGATAACGGATGACCGATAAGCCGTTCCAATATTTATTTTAGGCACTTGTCTGTCCCGTCTCCGTTGTCCTCAGCAGCACACACCTCTCAGGTAGATATATCTATATATATACATTTATTTGACAGCACGCAGACAGTGGCGGTTATTTGTTACTTAAAGGGGGGGGGAACTCCTCCATCAATATAACAATCCTCTACTTTTACACACAAACCCAACTATTTTTCCTCCACATCCAAAACGAACCCAAACATTCGTGTGCACACTCCAAATAATAACTATCTTCCAGATTCCTTTTAGTCACACGCAAGAGGTCCAAATGACACTGCCACTGCCAGTGCCAGTGCATCAATGCACTTGATGTGCTCCTCCAATGGAACTGTACATACGTCCATTAATTTCTTCCTTGATTGTTCTATATGCTGCTTCCTCCAATAATTTATTTCATTCATTCATCATCACATCCTGTCTGCGCTCAGTCTATGGAAAAAAAAATTAAAATCATCCATTGTCTATTACACCTTCATATACTTTCACTAACTTACTACATTAACCATTTCAATCACACTTATAAATCATAAACCATCAAAGCCAATCTTGCCTTCATATAATTACATATACATAAACCCTCCATAATTTTTTTTAAATTCAATAATATTTATATTATAATAATTACCTACACAACTCAAATGATAAACACAGTCCCATTCCAATTCCTCCAACTTCCCAGTTTTTCAGAGCAAATCCATTCTATCCCTATTTCGAAATATTTGATCCAAAGAGGCCCAGGAGAGAGACACGACAACACCAGTATGGAGAAAGAACAGGTGGACGGGGATATCACTAAACACTGGACACTAAATATTAGTAACCGTTTACAATCTTGAGCTCACAATATACAGGAATGATCCGTAGACTGGGTTAAGTCAATGCTGATTAATGGGCGTATCTCCTAAAAGTTAATGTTGTTGGTAAACAAATAAATATTTGGTTGAGCATATCCTATCTAATTTTTGATTATGTATAATATTTTATCCCAATAGTGAAAAAATTCTTGAAATGAACGCAGTAAGTACTTTGAGAGTCAACTTAATATTGAGTCTTATATATTGGAAGTCTGTGTTTTGTGTGGAATCAGTGCGTGTATACCTCCACCACGGTCTCGACTACACTATTATCAATAACACATACAGTATAGGGGAACGAGGCGATGAGTGACTCCAAGAACAACTTTCGTTGCACACAGCCATGGGTATGGGTTAGGCTCTGGCTCTAGCTCTATAGACATGTTCATTTGGAGGAGGTTACCAAATATTTGGAGCGCGGTTCAAGTTTGAACTTCAAAGCACATTGGTGCTTAGCTCATTGTTGTTTTCCTATGAAAAACCACTAAGTGCAAGTTTATATAATTAGAAAAACTGATTTTGATGAGGTAAATAAACGCTAATCAGTTGAAAATGCTCACATGTATTGTTTCTCGTTACAATAATAACGAAAAAATTCCCCTTGGAAATTTTTTCGCCTTCCAGTCAATGAAAAGGACAGGAATGAATGCATTAAGAGATTTTTAATGGTTAAAAATCGTACACATGAATGGTCATATTACTATTTGTTGACGTTAGATTCAGTAAAACATATATTTTAATGTTAATTTACCTCTACAGTGTAATATGGTAATTTTGATGTATTTTTCGTGGGTCCTCTTCCAGGTTCAACATGCCCCATAATGTTATTGCTCCCTTTGACCAATTTTCTAACGGTTATATAATTACTTTTTATGTGGTCTTTTCCTCTAGTCAAAAATTGTAATCTATTTTCAAAGAATTTAGCGATTTTCGAAGTTGAAAAAACACTCATATTTTAGTTTTAAATTGGCCGTCCTATATGTTTCAATGATTATTGAAAATGAGCTAAGCACCAGTATCGGAATTCGCGGAAAGTTATGCACACTCCCTCCGTGTCATGCGCAGAGCAATCTGAACATGTCTATAGCTCTAAAAGCTCTACTCCTCTGCCGTCTCGCTCCGTGTGGAGGTTACCAGATACCAGTTACCATCAGGTAATACACCTTCCCCCTTCAATTATGTGTTATGGCTGGGTCTATATAGGTACGTGCATTGTTACCTTGGTCTTCTTATTTCCTTTGAGTTGATTACAGGTGAGCGGAGATTTTTTTTATAGCACAACAAGTACATGGTCGACTCTTCCCTCCCCCCTATAGCCCTCATACCAGCCACATTATTCTTGACTTGAGGAGATGACGGAGTCTTAAGACAAAAATTCCGACAAGTTCCTTGCTTGTTGCTGTCCCAGGTTTATACATAATAGGAGTATGGAAGGTATGAGTATGAGATGAGGGATGAGGCTCGTTGAGGCTCTCTTCTTTAATAATATGAGAAAAAGGTATTCCTTGAGTGTACTACAAACACGCCGTGGTCGTAATGTGTAAGTTGTAAGTCTACTAGTAGTAAGGATTATGGTAATGTTTTTTTTTCTGGAAGGAGTAAAGTGTATGTGTAGTAAAGTATTAACACAAGTCTGTTGTGTGGTAGTGGCAATGGCAACGGCAAGTGCAAGACGCATTCATACCATTATTACTTTTTATTCATTTTTTTTTTCAGGATATAAAAGCATACTCCAGGACGACGGCATACGCTCTTATGTAGTTCTCCCTGCCTGTAATGTGGATGTAAAGTTGTGATGGGACTGAAAAGCATTTACTGAATTTACTCCTGCTCTCAACTCAACTCTCAGCTCATCCGCATAATGTTAAATCTATAGGACAAGTGTGGCATCATGGATGGCCGGATACGCTTTCCTTCTCACTATTATGATCCATGCATATGAAATTGTGTGTATGTTGCATATATTTTAGAGTGGAAGAGTTTACTGGCCTAATCCTTCCCTTTACTACTTTACTAGTGCTTTTTTTTTGCTGGGGCTTCTTTACATATGTGTGAATAACTGGGATATCAGAGGCTGGATAGGAATATTTATGTAATTATGTATGATATTTATCACAGAGGGACATTTATCAGAGACAGTGCCAGAGAGATGATGATACGACAGTGCTGTTGAAGTCTGGTTTTTTTAGCCAATCATTTAACAATAGGTTTCATTTACAAAACGTCCAACAAACAGTAGAACATTCAACTGAAGGAGTACAAAATACTGAGCATTTCTTATTCTTTGGATTGTTATTTCTCTTTCGTTATGCTATAATAGGTATGGAGAGAGAGAGAGAGAGGCTCGAGTATAATTAATGTTACTCCCTTCTGGGGGGAACATGCAGGAGTGTGTATAGCTGATTGATGGATAGGATTGCATATACTCAGAGACGCATCAATGATAACGAGAGAATAAAAAGTGAGAATTGAATGTCAGGATGTCAGGTAATTTTTAATTAATGGAAGTTGTTCGTATGAGTATTGATGTGTGTATACTTTTATTTGCAGTGAGAATGAAGAGGAGTTTTTCCTCTGACTGGGATTTTTTTTAGAGGTATTCGTTATAATTATTGTTGTATATACATACGTATATAGGAGATGTTTATAGTTTACTGGAATCCGTTTGGGAGAATGGGGACTTCTGTCCAGCAGAGGTATTAAAATTAACTTGAAGTGGTGAGTCTTGTTAAGGAAGGATCCTCGACTCAACCCTTTGAAAAGGTTTAGGCTTTCACGGAATAAAGTGGTTCTTAATTAAGCTACTGAGGCCATTGAGGAGCTATTTCGTGGAGGAGTATTATTTAAGCAACTTATAAATGCACACGCTTTGACTTTCGCCAGGGACATTTATGTACGAGGGGTGTGTGTGTAATGTACGCAGAGCAGAATAAATGGTCAGTTTGGGAATGACAGCTATCTAAATTAATACTTGAGTACACTAAAATTAGGAAAGTCATATATACCTGATTCCTTTCCATAATTGATCTAGACTTGACCTACTATAGAGGATCATCGGTAGCACTGACACAAATATGTCGCATTTGTATATTGGGTCATGTCTCTGAAGTCATGCTGTGGGTTCCGTCTCAGTGTCTCGTATTCTCAGTCGTCGTAGGGACAGTTAGAATGTAGTTAATGTAAGTTTATTAACCATAAAGTTTTTCAAATGTGAGGATGTGGTCCTGTTATGACGCTACTGTTTAACATCTTTCACAAAAAAGTTAAGTACTTTCAACTTTGAGTTGGGAGAATTATGCAGGGATCTACCAATCATTATTTATTATGACGTTACTACACTTACGGACGGGGCTTACATACATATACGCTTACTATGTCAAATTCCAAAAGCGAATAAGTTAACTGTCATCTGTCTCTGTGAAAATAAATAATTTTGGTATTACACGTTTTGCATTCAAAATTGTACTTTGTACTGTTTATACCATTGCTTGATTTAGACAGGATGTATGTACACATTGGTATAATTAATACAAGGTTTAAAGATTGAATAAAGGGTAAGTGAGTATAATAATTACTCATCTCCATTTCTGATTTAGCTCATACGTATATTACGTATGCATTCTAGAACCCCTACACTGTGAGTTATGTACATGTATAAACATTTTGAAATGGGGTAAAAGTAGATTTCACAACGACACGCCGCAATGCCTGGTTAATAAAAGTTTGTTTCCTTGCAGTTTTATTTCGGTTTCTCTTTTGTGTAGTTTATGTATATGTATAAGCACATATGGGCTACAAGCTATTAGGATTCTTTACAAGACAGATATAAGCCACTTTTTGCACATTTACAGAAGACAAAAGATTTACCTGACTAATCTGAGTTGAACGGAAGCTGCTTAAATAAACCAGATCTAATTCAGTCTCACTTGTTCAGAACTCCAAACACATGAAAGTTAGAAGAATGTGCATACCACTCATGATAGCGTAGTTTTGTTTAAAAGGAAAACCTTGTAACAACAGGAACACTGGGAAAAGTTCACTGGTATAAGTGCGTTTAAAATTATCAACTTTGTAATAATTAGAAAATCTTGGTCACCGGATTATTTAGTACAGACTATAGCCAGGTCTGAACTTATGTATAGAAGTAGGGACCATGGTATATCAAAACAGGGGGAATTGTGTTGGAATTTAGCATATCTCTTTTTTCTCCGGAATTAGCAAGGAAATGCCAACATTTCGAATGGAAATACTGATTCAAGTACAGTTTTGTAGAAATGGCATCGTACCGACATTTAATTTTTACACGAGATGATGTGAGCTTTTAAGTTTTCCCGTCAGCAAAGAATAGGTAATGTGTTTATTTCGTGACAGTTTATTAAATATTTCATTTGGTCTTGTGCCGGAGGAATTACATTAATTTAAAATATGTAACTGCATAACGTAAGAAATACTAAAAAAAAAATCTATGGAACAATAGTGAGAGCCAACAACAAAATCTCACCAAACGCTTTTGATGTCATGATATTGAAGGGATAATACGTGTATAAATCATTGAGCAATGAAATCAGCAGAAACATAATTTATAATGTCATACTTGTAGATTTATTAGATTTTCGCACTCAATTTACTTCGGTACATTTTGAGTATGTTACTTTATGGTGTCTTTCAACATAAAACTACTATTTACGGACTACAAAGAAACAAATGAGCAATTCCATCCGGGAATCAATAAATATGCAGGAATTCCTATGATTACTCCTATGCATGTATGTCAAATATCTTTCTGTGTGCACGTTCTCAACATATTCTGCACAAAACATTATCCTAATTGAAAAAATGTGCATACAAGCTCTTTTTCATGAGAAAATACATGCATAATAAGGGATTTAAAAAAACTATACACGTAGCCGGCATTCCGTTGGCCCTTTATTTGCATCTATTGCGGTGAAATTATTCCATCACTATACTAATTGTATTTTGGAATAATGCGGAGCTACAAAATACCTACAAAGCACAAAAAATTTCTCCTAGGGATTTTTCCCATGCTAATAAAAAAATGAATATGTGAATCAAATTAAAAAGCTAGCAAGAAGAAGCCTGGGTTAAAATACAGTACCATTATTGGTACTACCAGTGCTTTCTAAAAATGATCTGCATTTCTCAACTAGAATTTACTGATTATAATTTCAAAATTAAAAAAAGGAACATGTACATACATAGGAACATATGGCTGCTGGCCAAAAACTAGGCATAGTTTAGCCAATTTAGTTTTCTACTTCTAACGACTTCCTGATTTCTTCAAGCACGTCTTGGTGATTTTTGACTAGATCCTCCTTTTTTGCTGATTTATGTTGTCTATAGCGCCTGATGCATAACTACAAATATGTTGCGAATACAATTTCAGAAGTATCGTTGCAGTGTGTATATCTTGGGACGGAAATATTATTTCGTGTAATTACCTACTACAGTATTTATATAAGCAGTAAATTCTGGAAAGCCACTGCAATTATAAAAAACCAAAAACCGCCGTTCCAAATATTAGCTGTCTATCAGGATGATCACGCAATGTCTTAAATCTTTCAAATTAACATTTTTCATGGAGTAGGAAATCCTAATGATAATATAAATTTGCAATTAATTCATGAACTAAAAATATTGAACATAAAAAATAAAATTGCAAATTAGAAGTCGTCGGGTATAGTTGTTATCTATAATCCTGGTTTAATGTGAATACAATTTACAATAACAACATACATTTACAACTTTGACGAAGATTAAATAAGTGTCAAAAGAATTTACCCCACACTCCGATTGGTCACACAACCCTAAAAGATTATTCGTTATATTGCATCCCTGTAATCTAAACCTTACATACATATATACAATTAATTGCATCTATTATTAACTTCAATGTTTAAAGTCTCACCTGAAAATGATTTGAAGTAACAAAACAGAGCTTCACAACGACTTGAATAATAATTCCATTCATAAAATATTTATTATAAATTATTATTTTATAACATATATCATTCCTCAAGCACCTCCATAATACGAGTCCGTAACTTATTATTTTTATTCGTTATCATCATCTGGCCAGCTTGCATCCCAATTTATATCCCATCCTTGTCACAGATACTTTTTAATTTAAATATAATGCCAGTAGCACATACACTTAATGCAGGTTTTGACCATGCTCAAACTATTTAACTAAATTTATGAGAGTAATTAATTATAGCCACGAATGAAACTATTATTAATTAACTTGCAATTACATTACTTGCATTAGTACATACTACAGGTTCTATTGGGAAACACTGGAAGCTTAATTGATGATCTCATGCGGACAATTAAGTTGACAAGTGTATTTACATAATTAAATAATAGTCCTGTAGTTAATGTAAATTGATAAGGACGAAACGATAAAGCAATAAGAATTGCGAACGGTGAGCGGAGCTTCAAGAATTTGACACTGCAGAGCGCTAGGCTTGGTTTTGCCACCACCCTCACACAGTCACAGACACACACACACACACTCACTCACACTCACGTCCAGTACCTCAAAGGTTTATTTATCTTTCGCGTATAGATACTCTTGCTTCGGACTTGAAGAGGAACTTTCAGTTGGAGTTTCCTTCCTTGATAATGCTATATAGTCCTATGGTTTACTATGTGGTGTAGTTTTTAACCCTACTAGTGATGTGTAGATTGTCTACGTGTGTACATACTTAAGGAATATCAGCTCGGCAACCTCTCCTGCAGCAACTATTTATTCAGTACACACACGTATCTTGAGTGACAAATATTGCATTAGTGATTCACGTCCATAGGAAATATTAGTAATAAGTAGTAGTGTAGAGGAAAAAAGTTAGAGTATATTTGTGGTTTAAAAAAGGAAGGGTGACGGCTAGCCGAACTCGGACCGAACCCTTCTTTGGAAAAAATCCTATAATTTTGATCATTTTGAATTGGAAGGCTCCGAATCATGGACAGCCAAGGGAGGAAAGTCATAGTCTGTGATAATGGAACTGGGGTATGTGTTTTGTACTGTTAATTAATTTAGGATTCATTGGGAGTTGCCGTAATCATATCCGGCATCTGTCATTTCCAAAAAGGAGGATATTTGATAGTAATTATATTTATTGGGGATGTTGTGTCTGTTGGGTGTTCGGAGTTTTGATGGACTCTGTTTGTATATAGTTTGTCAAATGTGGATATGCCGGTTCGAATTTTCCGGAACACATATTTCCATCGATGGTGGGACGTCCTATTATCCGAGCTGCGAACAAAATCGGTGACATCGAAGTTAAGGTACGGTTTTGAAACTTGTAGGAATTTAATGGTAGACAGTAGTGAATTGGCGAAGAATTGATTTTATTATGTTAATTATGGGACGGTCAGACATTGTGAGGTTGGATACATTTGTATGGTAGTTCTGAAGGTCTTAAATTGAGATTTATTTGATATGTGGTTCAAAATAAATGTGAGTGGAAGTACTTACTAATTTGTGTCTGATTTTTCTGGGAACAGGATATTGTTGTCAAAGTACGTGAAAATCCATTTCGAATTGTTTCAAGTAACCTTCCGCAAATTTAAAGGTCAAACTAGCATGTGAGGGATTTTGCAAAAAAAAAATTAACCCCAGTCCCCAGTTTTGAAAGCTGATTAACAATCTTGATGGATTGAGTATGAATTAAAAGAATAGTCCCTTTGTTTTGCACTCGTGGATTTGTTTAGAACGAAAAATGGATATTATGTGTAATCCATTGTAGGGATTCCTGCTTGATTTGTGATTTCTACATATATGTTTTTATGTGGATACTTAATCGTCTCTCGAGGATGTTTAAATTTGAAAGCTAATATTATGGTTGATGGTTGAAACTATGGAGCACGTTCTTGTATTTTTTTATTGGGTGTTGACATATTTTGACACGGGGCTAATTCTCGTAATGTTTTTTGTACAAACTTTTTGAATGTATTTGCCAGATGGATGAAGAAATTCCTGTAAGTTTCCAATTAACATTCGGAACCCCTTTAAATTTTGGTTGATTTGCGAACATTCCGCAAAAGTTGATAATGAGGACTGTTTTGCTTAGTTGTTTAACCCACAGTGTCGAGGTTGCACGTTACCAAGTATTACATTTGGCTCAGTTTATGATTTTTTTTACTGTATTGATAATCCCTTTTGCCAGGGTAGTGTCTTAATTGTAGCCATTTTGGTTTGGACAGTATCCTGTCAAGGCAGAAAATAGTGTAGTGTATTATTTAGGTATGCTAACCTTCTGTAATGCAAATTTTACAGCATGAAACACAATTATTTATTCTAACACGGTTATTTGCTGTTTGCCAGTGGATGTAACGTGTTGTTGCTACTGCTTTAGTATTTAATTACTGATGTGAAAGGCAGAACTAAATTTAGGTATAATCGTTTTCAGGACCTGATGATCGGGGATGATGCAAGTAAATTAAGGTCTATGTTAGAAGTGAATTATCCTATGGAAAATGGTATTGTCAGGTAAATCCCGTGTAAATTATCAGTGTTTTACCTCCACCCTTTTGCTTTCGTATTGCTATTCAAGATCGTTTTTCTGTGTACCTCTTACAGGAACTGGGAAGATATGCTTCATTTATGGGATTATACTTTCGGCCCGGCTAAAATGGATATTGACCCCACTGAGTGTAAGGTCATGTTAACGGAACCTCCAATGAATCCAACGAAAAATCGGGAAAGAATGATAGAAGTATGTACTCAAAAGCATTTTCTTACTTCTTGTAGTATTATTATAAGCAACGTTGCCTTATTACAATACATTTGTAATTTACCATCACCTAAAGCAGCACCAATTATTTGTGAAATTAAATTAAATTTCGATACTCTTTTCGGGATGCACCCATACAGTACATAATTCATAATGGTAATCAAAGAGAGAATAGAAAATTATGTTCTCATTTTTCTCCTAGAGTAACCATAAATAAATTCAAAACTCCCGTGGGTTTCTAAAAAGAGAAAAAAGAGATGTTTCAATCTTGTGGTCATGAATTTGATTTCTCAAAATGCAGCTTCTTAAGTGGTCGTACTTACTACATTTGATTAATCCACGGAAGAGATCATTTTTGTCCCTGGAGGTTAAAATCTACACAGATAGGAGAATTTGAGTTTGAATTTTATAAGAGTTGTATGTACGTTAGGACAGGAAAGTTTAGACTTTTATTCGCGCGAAGTCGTAAGTGGGGAGGGGGGGGGGTTCTTATCTAGATATTCAGAGATAGAAAAATCTTCTTGAATGAGATTTTAAGTAGGAAGGAAGGATAAGGTAATAATTCTGTTCAAATGGTCTGGTACAAATGACGCATAGATTACTACTATGATTTGTGGAAAGAAACCGGCTTAAATTACAGACTGAAACGCTCAACCGCAGCAAATTAAAGTTTATTTAGGATGTTACGAATAAAATTTTCCTATACAGTACAACTTTAGGTCCATACTGTGAATTTTTACGGCTTGCGGCTGAGGAACTTATATGACGAAGCATAATTATATAACGACTCGGAAAAGAACACTGATAGATGCTTCGAGTGCCGTCCGAAAAGGCCTAAAAGAAACTTGAATGTAATTATGCGCGAAATCTTTAGGAAAGGATATGTAGCTGCTTGACCTTTATAGTAGGTGCCTGTGGTATTTACATTGTAAAATGTATTCCCAGAAGAAATATATATAATAAATTATTATATAATTTTTTAGTTTGACTTATTTCTGGAGTAGTAGTTAAATGTTCCCTGGTAGGCTGGTAAGTACAACAGATACGTGTTGTGTACAACACACTTGTCTACACAGTTACCCTTTTTTTCACATCGTTTGGGTTTTCGGGTCCGATAAGAAATACGATACCCTGCAAATATTTGAATGCATTGTTTATGTTATATATATGTTGCTGCTTATAAATTTGTACACTAGTGAAGATTATTATTCATTCAGTTCAATTATTTTAAAATTCAAGGTAATGTTTGAAAAGTACGGGTTCGCTGGAGCGTACATAGCAATCCAAGCAGTTCTAACGCTTTATGCTCAAGGTTTGTTAACCGGTGTGGTAGTCGACTCCGGTGACGGAGTTACCCACATCTGCCCTGTGTATGATGGATTCGCGCTATCGCATCTAACCAGGAGGTTGGATATAGCTGGACGAGATATTACTCGCTACCTCATAAAGGTATTAAACCTTGTAATTATTATTGTTTAATTATATTCCAATAGCAAATTGATATTTCATGTAACCTGACCGTTGAACAGATTACGGCATTATGTGCAAATTAATTTTAACTTGTTTTTGTCTAGTTACTTTTGCTCCGGGGATACGCTTTCAATCATTCAGCGGATTTTGAGACTGTTCGTATGATGAAGGAGAAACTCTGTTACATTGGCTACAATTTAGAAACTGAACAGAAACTTGCATTAGAGACTACTGTTCTTGTAGAGACGTATACGGTAATAATTATCCTATTTTTGGTGTAGTTATTTTCATTGCTACTGATTCAAGTTAATCAAACTACATGACTGAATGTTAAATTATAGTTGCCTGACGGTCGAGTCATTAAGGTAGGAGGCGAGCGTTTTGAGGCTCCAGAAGCTCTATTTCAGCCGCATTTAATTAATGTAGAAGGACAAGGTTTGTGAACTGTGTTATATTTTATTTTTTTAGTTATGCATTTTTGGTACACATGCTTTTGAGTAAGTATTTATACTACTGGTACTGGCTGTAGGTATTGCGGAGTTAGTGTTCAGTACTATTCAACAAGGAGACATTGACATTCGACCTGAATTGTACAAGCACATCGTATTATCCGGTGGATCTACCATGTATCCAGGTCTTCCTAGCAGGCTTGAGAGAGAAATCAAGCAGTTGTATTTGGAGCGTGTACTTCGTGGAGAAGCAGACAAATTATCGGTATTACGACTTAATTTTTTATATAGTATGGTTTTGTGTTCATCAAATCAGAGGGTGTATTTTACTATTGAATGTTTTTCAATGTTTGTTTGGGTTTAGAAATTTAAAATAAAAATCGAAGATCCTCCCCGTCGAAAAGATATGGTGTTTATTGGTGGAGCAGTCCTTGCAAGTGTCATGAAAGACAAGGACGATTTTTGGATGTCAAGGGAAGAGTATAGAGAAAAAGGTGTTCGTGTCTTGGACAAACTAGGTGTAAGAGCCGGTTGAATAATGGCAATTAATTTGATGAAATTTTATTCTTCATTCCAATTCAACAAATTGATAAGCTATAGACTTTGTACTCTTACATGCATCCTAAAGTGTTGATACCAGTTGGATGTAAAATTAATTGCTCGAGTCTGCATTATTATTGCAACCTATTACTAAATATCATCAAGTCTGTATGAACCTGAAAATATTTTATCTACTTATGCAGTAATTGTGTTAAATTGATTCTTTTCTATAATTTTGCTGATACTTTCAAATCGCTCGATGATCATTCTGTAATAATTACTAAACTGTACTAACAATGATTAAGATAAACTTTATTGTCGATGTTATGTTTTGCAATATTGTTACCTTACAGAAACGAAGCTTATATTAATAATGTATTATTAGTGGTACGTGAAGCGACGTCTATATATTATTAGCAATTTAGTTACTTTTATGAGGATTACATAAAGTGTTTTTTAAACTTTCCCGTTAATACAAGTAATGGTATGCACCCTATTATAAAGCATGCGTGCATACTTTACTTTGCGAATCCAATTATTGGTTTCCGATATCTGTGGTAACTAAGTATTGTTTTGCCAAGGAACCTCTTTCACGAAATAGAAAATTAATTTCATAGTGAGTGATTGCAGATTAGTGTACAGAAAATTAATGATAAAATATGTGTGAGCCAAATAAAAATAAGTAAATTATTCCTTAAAATTTTATTTCTCAAATAAATATATTATTGACACATTTAAATACAGTGTACAATCCTTATCTTCTGTCAAAATATTTAGTCTGGCGTATTTTAGTTTTTAAAATCTTTGTATAAACATAGTGATGTTTTATAAACATACTGAAGAATAATATCATGTTTCTTCAATGATTTTCCTTCACTCATATTTGACCTTAAGACTATCTTGAAATTTCTTTCACTATTCTTGCGATGACTGCCTTTGCGTACCTCTTCTGAAGTGTCTTAAAATTACATTGAAGTAGAGAAGAAATGCACTATGGTTCATAAATCAAATACATTCATGAGTCCTGGTGCACGCAGAAAATCATCGCATCTCGAAAAAGTCGACTTAGAACTCCATTCAAGATAACCTTAGGATCATTTTACCATTCACATAACTAAATGAGCAAGTTTAAGTACAGATAATTTTTGGTAAATGGGAAATTCAAAAAAAAAAAAGAATCAAAATTCCAAGTTCAGAAACAATCATACAAACATTACATTATAACAGGCAAAAACTAACGGAAAATGAAATCATGCAGAGAAAAGGCAACACAATTAAATAAATCTGAATAAAAAGCCATTTGCAAAATCTTCCTGACGACGAGCTTCAAACACACTAATATATTTCATGTATATGTAACCTTTGTACTTACCTGTACAACCATATTGAAAGTCGTCAGAATTGCTACCAGATAAAAACAACTCTCCTGTAAACACACTAAAACACCGTGGCAGCCCAGTGAATATTTACATACAAGAACCTTCAGTGACTGGAATAATATTACTAAATTACGATAAACCCAGTTGGTCAATTAGTTTCTCTAAATCATCAATTTCATCAAGAACGTCATCCTTCCTGTTTATCTTCTCTATTTGTTCCTTTTCAGGGGTTTGAAGCTCTCCAGACTCAATCTTCTTCTCCAATGTTTCAATATCCTTTAATCGCTTCCGCAAATTACGAAGTCTCTTAACAGGATCAGTAGTTGTGACAGCTGAGGTATTAGTTGTAGTCCCGGAAGGAGCTTGATTACTTCCAGGCTTCTTTCCCCCATTCGTACTAGCAGCCACTTCCGTGGAGGACTCCACCTGCTTATTTTTACTCTTGGACTTTTTCTTCTTTGAGGCCGGCTTTTCCGAGTCAGGAGTCTCGACAAAGTTAAGTCCTGGAATCGGTGTAGCCACAGGTGCGGGTGTGTACAGACCAACATCGAAGTAAAGAGACGAGGTGGTTCCTCCTCTCTGGCCCTGAGTTGCACTAGAATGGTTTGAACTTGATCGGTAACTCGCCACATCCCCTTCAGTCATCCCCACGGGGTAAGAGCTCCCTTGCTTCCCCTTGCTCACATACAACGGTTGCTCCTCCTGAGGAACGTACCCATCCTTGACTCGGATGGGTCGTCTCCATGTCCCGTCCGGACGTTGACTTGAAGGAATAAAAGTGCCCGAATCGTCCTTAATGTAATTAACCGAGGTCATCTTCTTCACCTTCCAAAAATCTCCTCAGCTTCACCTATACAGAAATAATCAAATCAATCAATATGTGTCTTCTCCTTCCCTGACCTCAAAACAGTACTGAAAGAAACAGTACTAGTCAGACAGTATTTTCATATTTCCTAACCCAAAATGATAAAGCAAAAGTTTTCTCCACAAAAGACTCAATCAAGCCAGGCCCCTGGACAGCTGGACAAAAGGAAGGATGACCCGACAGCAGCAAATTCAAATGTAATGGTTTCCTAGTCAGCAACTCCTTTACGTCACACAAGCAGTTATCAGATTGTGAATAAAAAAAGCTTTAAATGCTTTATTGATTTCCTTCGGTGCTTGGACTATATATTTATACATGAAGAGCTCTCTTCCCTCATCCCTAGTCTGACGGTATATAGTCAAAGTAGTAGCTCTCGTCTCAACTATATTTTGTCCAAATGTTCAACTTCACCAAACTTCACAGTCACGAATCTACGAAAGTACTGTAATTAAATTATCTTAATATTTCTTCGTCAATTCCAGCCAAAAATCTGTCATTGGGAATTTGAGCCTTTAATTTTTTTTCGGGATAAGCTAATATTAAAAGTTTTTGGAATTTTCCTAGAAATTCGAAGGCATGTATAGAAGAGTACAAGTTGGTTTACACTAGGACCACAGTGTTCTATACGACCTTGTCCGTAAGAATAGACAGGCACAGCTACTGGAGCAGGCTTAAGCGTAACTGGCGACACTGCTCATCAGTGCTCACTGCTGAAGAGGACACTATAGGCTTTGAGAGATCCGACTGGGTTCTATGCTCTAGTGCTTTCAGTGCTTTCACACACGAAAAATAAACCAGCCACCTTCGGCTCAACGCTAAAAAGTACGCGTGGTACTCAAAACCTCTACTACAAACTACTACTCACTCACTCTCAGCTCTGGGTTCTGCATTGTACATTGCCGGTCTTTATTAACTCGTATTGTATATATAGAAGTTAAATTCCATTTGTGTGCATGCTATTCACTATCCATGTGTTCTTACAAGCAAAGATGCACTCATATTCCCAGAGATGTCCAAATGAAATTGCCTTCCTAGAAGTCTTCAATTTAATAAAAATCCTCCTTTCTACTAATGAAGTTTTTATAAAATGGTTTGCCTTCCCTGAGCCTTCCCTCAATTATTAAATGAATACACTCTTCCTTCAGCCTATGTCCAAAAAATTTCCTGCATTGAGGGCCTTCATTTATTGTAACATTTTAGAAATGGTGTCAAAACTTGGATGGATTTTGAAAACGAAGTAGTTTTGGTCAACAGTAACATCGCAGATGAGTGGGATGAATAAAAGTTCTTGCAAATATTTCAAAAGTACTTACACTTCTGTCTTGGATTTTATGCATAAGGCATCTTCCCCGTGAAGACTTTAATACCGTAGGGAACTGTGGTTACCAGTGCAATTTGTCTTCAGAAATAATAACGAGTATAAATATTCGTTACAGTATGTACATCAGAAGGTTGTTTCTAACCCGGCCTTTATTCGTCTACCATTTTTAGTAAATTTTATGAAGCCTCAACCTTTGCGAAAAAAATCGACATACTTTTATTATTAGAGATTACTTCACTCGGCTGAAAATTCGGTAAGCCGCCTTCAAAGGCTGACATGTCTGGGGCATGTTCCACCTTCCCTCAGGCCCAAAAATATTTTAAGTAAATACCGAGTAAATAGAGGAAGATTTAGGACAAAATTCGATGAGATCTCCCATTAACACTGTATACTGATAAACCTTGCATACAGTTTTAAATTGTATCAAATGTACGAAATTATGAGCTACAGAAATCTGGCGCCTGTTCCCACCCTTCAATCACTAGACGTAATTGCTCCTTGGGTGTTTAGTTACAAGTTTATTTCTGAATATTTTTTAAGCAAACAATTGGCACCTTGTAGTTCTTTTAGACAAAAAGATTAAAACATTGAAAAATTAATTGACTGTTAGCTTTACGATCTGAGCATAACACCTTAATTATTCTACTCTGCTAAATTAACGTACAGATACATGTCATGTTTAGATCATACAGAATGTTTAAATACAAGTACATAATATTATTATAACATTTCTTTGTTTTTTTTTTGACTTATGGAAAATTGTTTTCAAGCGAAGAAACAATTATTGACATTCTCATTGTACACACAAATGTGTCTCCATCTCCACCACCGTGAGGGCTTATACTGGAATGTAGAGCGCCGAACATTACGTATTACAGAAAAATGGAAATTAATTAAAAATATAATGGGGAAAATAGAAATAATCTATACTAATTTCAACATAAATCATATTTTTATAATGACTAAAGGGGCACCTAGGTCTCAAATTCAAGCTCAAAGACATTTTGTTCATATTGATAATTATCCTATAAATGTATAAATTACTAATCCGATGATCCTTATCCTAAATGTATATTTAATAATACTGTCAACTCAAACGTCTATGTATTTGGTCATCAGTGAAAGTCGACAGGACCTGATATAAATCAATCAAATATTGATAAATATTTTAAATTATTCTGTGGGTATCACAGCTATATTTAATCAAAGCTATCGAGCTATAATTACAACATGACACGCATGTAAATATAATAATCTTACATAAACATTACCACATATTATTTACATATGGAATATGAACATGCGCTACACAGCCTCTGATGAACTTAAATTAAATTCTCTATTATAGTTCCTTGGAACAATCTCTCACACAGAAAAGTTCCTACACCCAAAGTACATACATAAATCATCCATAGTTTTATACCACCCAAGAAAAAACTCTTCCATGTACAAACGTATGTGGAGCAAAGGAAACTTATTTTAAAATTGGGATTTTAAAACTGTACAAAAAAGTGTTTTTATGTCTCACCCTGCCCCACATATCTATTAACAACCAAGCCCTCAAATAACCCTGGAATTTTACTCCAAAGGAACCCTCGTAAAGTGAATGTAGACTGAAAGGTTCCTGTCAAAACCTAAAAATACATAAATAAAAATAATACTCCAAGAGTAGACCCTAAATCCTGGAAAAACAGTTGCATACAAAAGGTCCTCGTGGGACACAGTACAGGCTCATCTTTGCTTGTAAGTATACCAGCTACACTGAAAGAATGCGTAAGCCCCAAAGTATCCTGAAGCCCTTATTGGGCCAAGTCTCTCAAGCCTGGGCACGTACGACCCATGCGCTGCGAGAATCCTTTTGATGGCCCGCGGCCCCGCTGCTTTTCGTACACTGCCAGGCTAATAAGAGTCCGTGGAAGTTTTTTTTATGTACATGTGAACTTTCGTATGATCCTACGTATAACTGTGTACATACAGAATTTTTAGGCCGTTCACGTTCAGAGGCTTCAAGATGTGACTCTATAGTTTGTTCCAGTTCTAGTACAGTACAGTGCTGCAGCAGCCTATATACACACAAGACGTACTATTCCAATTCCCAATGTAATAAAGTGTAGTTGCAATTTCTATCTTTCACCCATATCTTCTTCTCTTGGCTCTTGGTGTTCCTATTTAAGTGAAATTCATCTTTTCCCTGTTTAGTTCCGGGCCCGTGAAGCATCACTAATCACTGTAGTTTATTTCTTATAATTAGTTATTTTTGTACTTGAGTTTTTTCCAATGATTTTAAAAAGGAGTAATTACTAGAGATTGTAAAATTGGTTTTACATCGAGACACCCAGCATTTACCTGTATTTTGAAGGGGGTGATCACAAAGTATCACAGATTAAGTTCAGTCACGGCGGACGACTCCTTTTTTTATAAGTTCCGCTTCGTATTTTTGTTGTAGTTATTAAAAACAAAAAGTGTAGGACGTAGTACGTAGTGTGAGTACTTTGACCCTGAGTTGTGGTCGGTCGGTGTTGTGTTCATTAATTGGGAGTTGGGACTGAAGGGTTAGATTTTGACAAATCAGTTTCTTCAAGCTTTGTCGTCATCATGTCTTCAAGGAATGGGAAGAGGAAGAGCGCGGTTCTGCTGGACAGCGACAGTGATTCTAATTCGGGTTCCGGCTCAGGGTCAGGAAGTGATCTTGAGAAGGTAAGAATTTATTTCGGCTCGAGAAGTTTGTAAGTTGGGACTGTAAGTATGTGTGTGATTATGGGATGGGATTAATACGGAATATAGTAAAGACGTAGAGTGTATTGAGATGTAAGGTATGCGCCGAAGGAGAGATGCCAAAAGGAGTTAATGATGATGTTGGGTTATGGACGATGTTTTCAAGTTGCGGGTTGTGACGCAGGGTTAGTCAGAGTTGTGTAATGAGAAAATGACGAGATGAACAATTTCGGTGGCATGATGTTAGATTCAGTGAAATTTGAGTTGTGTGAATGGTAATCAAGTAATCTTTCCAGGGTAAATGCTTGTCTTGCAAAAATTCGTCCTTGATGAGTGCTATGTGAGTTGCGAGTGGATGACTTGAATGGAATAGAATGGATGGGACATGTGTGGAATGAATACAACATGATTTATTTTTTTTTGTATTGATGAATAGGAGATGTTATCACTCTCTAAAAATAAAAAGCAAGTGCCTGCGACGAAGAAGGTGAAGCAGGAGTCTTCGGGGTCAGATTCCTCCGATTCAGGCTCGGATTGGGGGGAAACTACGAAGAGTAAGAAGAAAGTCTACTCGAAGAAGAAGAAAGCAACGAGACGCTCTATGAGTCCTTCACAGTCTTCAGAGTCGGAGCAGGATGATGTGGCTTCATCGGTGGCGGTTTCAGAGCCTGTGGTCAAGAAGCCACCTGAGGATTTGGAGGAAGGGGAAGTGTCGACGTCTGAGGCGTCGGACGCGTCTTCGGAGGAATTCTATGATGGTTATGATGATCAGTTAATGGGGGATGAAGCCGATAAGAAGATGCTGTCACAAATGAATGATTTTGAAAGGGAACAGGAGATTTTCAAACGGCAGGAGCAGAGAGACAAATTAAAGACACGGTTTGAAATTGAAAAGAAATTAAAGCAGGCGAAGAAAAAGGAACTGAAAAGGTAGGTGTTGGGTGTACACTGTTGTATTATTCGGAGTCATTTTAACTTTCGGTGCTCATCATTCCCTCTGTGGTTTGCTTTGAAGGCAAAAGAAAGAAGGCAAGCTAGAAAGCCAAAATCAAGCCATGATCTCACCGACAAGTCGAAATGAAGAGGGTGAGTTTAAGATGGATGCCAAAGAAAGAAGTAAAGAGCGAAAGAAGACTGTCGAAAATAAAGTGGACAAGAAAACTCAAGCTATGGACGCCCTGAAAGCTCGGCGGGAGGATAGGAAAGCTCGATTGGAAGAAAAGGAGAAGCTGAGGGTGGAGGAAGAGCAGAAAAAGGCAGAAACTGTTGCTGACGATGATTTTGATATTCCAAGTTCAAAAGACGAGACTGCCTCCACTGCAAGTGGAATTGAGAAGTCAAAGAAGAAACTGAAAGCATCAGATATTTACTCAGATGATTCGGATGGGTCTGAGTGGGAGGAGGAAAACAAATCATCTGTTCCAGCGAGAAAAAAGAGTGACAGTGAGTCTAAGAGCTCCGAATCTGAAGATGACAGGTTGGTAATATTTTGTCTTTCTGTATGCATTATAAATGAGGGATAGATAGATAATTGCTGATTACCACTTTTTCATTTCTGTAGACAAAAGCGACCTCAATATGTGGACAAAGTAGATGAATTAAACAAAATTAGAATATCTCGAATCAAATTGGAAAAGTAAGTAAAATATTTGAACTCACGGAATGTTGTTACCAACTTGTCCTGAAATTATTGTAAACAATGTCTTCTCGTTGTAATAACAGATGGGTACATCTTCCGTTCTTTGCTCGAGTCGTAAAGAACACTTTCGTTCGAATCGGAATTGGTACTAATTCTAAGCACCCTGAAAAATCTATCTACCGAGTAAGACTATGTATTTTTTATTCAAAATCGCGAAACGTATATTTTATCGCTCCCCCTTACAGCATTTACAGTAGATTATTCTGCATCCTGGTTCTGTTAATTTCACACATTGAAGTTTACAGAAGCTGGATGCAGATTAAGCTAAAATCCTTAAAATTCATTAATATTTAGTTTTGGTAGTTGTTTATTGCTGTTTTGTTTTTCTTTAGATTGCGGAAATTTTGGATGTAGTGGAAACAGCCAAAATTTATCAGCTAGGTTTAACGAGAACCAATAAAGGTGTAAGGCTCCGGCATGGTTTGGATGAAAGAGTTTTCCGACTTGAATTTGTAAGTAATTCAGATTTCAATAAAGAGGAATTCGATCGCTGGGTTGAAACTTGTAACAACCGTGGCGTTGTTCTTCCTACCACTGATGACATCCATAAAAAGGAGAAAGAAATTCGTGAAGCCACAAACTACCAATTTAAAGAAGAGGATATCGATCATGTATGTTTGCTGTATGTATGTCAGCATTAACACCTCGCATTAACTACCTGTATTGATTTGGTTTTACTTTTTATTTCAAACAGATTATTCAAGAAAAACAAAAATTTAAGCAGTCGCCCGTCAATTTTGCAGTGAAAAAGACACATTTAATGAAAGAACGAGAGATGGCACTTATGCTGTAAGTCCTGTTTTCGATTACATTTTTTGGCAATCATTGCTATGTACACAAAATGTACACGTTACGCATATATTTATTAATAATATAGCTGGTACCTTAGATAGCTATAAAATATCATGGGTTTAAATATTTTAGTGGGAACGACAGACGCGCCGAAGAGCTTCTTCATGAAATCGCTGAAGTGGATGAGAGAGCGAAAGAGCTGGATAAACTTCGTACTCAAAGCATTTCAAGTATTAGTTACATTAACGAACGAAACCGCAAGAAAAACGTCGAGGAGGCTGAGAAAGCAATCTTGGTAATCTTTTCGGCTTGCTCCTTTGCATGTATCGCGTCGATCATTAGTAACTCGGAAAATATCTGTCATTCCTGTTCTGTTTTGGGGTGAAACAGGAAGAAGTAAAAGCTACAAAAGGAAAACGAACGGAGGATCCTTTCACAAGAAGAAACACAAGACCGAGTCGGCCGTCAGTTTTGAATCCATTGGCAGTTGACGAGGCTGGAGTACTTCTGTCGGTTAAAGCAGATGAAACCAAACTCTTGAATGAAACGTTGTTCAGCCTTACTGACAATATCGGGGATATTTCAATGGTAATGTTTTATTTTCGCCCAGTTTTCCGTATTAATGTTGATGAAAATGCAATAAATTCTTGCGAATACAACCAAGCGACCATGAACGCTTAAATCCGTGTGGAATTTATACAATTTGGTTTTTTTGTAATTTAGTAATTCAAATTAGCTGTGTTACAAATAATACAATCTACCTTTTTTATTAAAGAATTTGGATGACGGCGAGTCCTTAAATGGTAGAATCGAACTGCATGACCCAGCAGAGCCACTCAATAATCAGATTTTAAGTACAGGGGACTTATTCTCTGCTCATGATTTTGACATCAAGCTGGACTTGGATGCTAGACTTCCTCGTAAGTATCCTGCCAGTATCTTAATTTTATGTAAATAAGATTACATTGTAATTCTGCTGCAATATAAATTTTGTTTTTCAGCTGTTACTCTTCCTAATATTGCGCGTCCAACGATTACTCCCGTTAAAGAAACAGGACCGCGGAGATCCCTTAATTTAGAAGACTACAAGAGAAAACGTGGTTTAATTTAATAATAACTACAGTTAATGAATTATTATTAAATTCGTTACATTACTCTATCCTCTTTTGATTTTTTATTGCGAAGTTTTAAAATGTCACTATCTACAGCCTATTTTAGAAAGTAAGTACTAACAGATTTCTTGATTTAATTGGCCTGTTCCATATAATTTTTGTCAGAAAATCCATTTTTTGATACTGAGGAATGAAATAGACGAGCAATACACCGTTCTAAACCTACATAAATGCATGTATTGTTGGTTGTATATAGGTGAAAGTCTGAGGCAAGCAGACTGTTAACATTTTTACGAATATTAATGATTTGCATTGCCCTGAGTAATAAATTTTCTGTATAGTAAATAGTAAGTTCTGGTGTTGCGAATTATTTTTATTATGTTTGCTAATTCTAGGTGTACAATATTGCAAATTATCCTTGCATTGAAATTGAATTCTTGACTTACCTATCTTCTGTAGGTTGGCTCAGATAAAAAAGTTTAAAAACATTAATATCACCAAAATATTCATTCGGTGGCCAATGTAACTATCCCCTTTAGCACTTTTATTTTCGTTTCAGGATAGGACAATGTAAGCAATGTTACATTATTTCGTTGGTGACATTTAGGTTTAACATTTCATACTCTTGTAAAACACGGTCTGGGATGATTCTTTAATTCACGTTACCGCAAATATTGTACCAAATACGAAGTGAAATTTGCGATGAAAATGCTCGAACAAACCGCGGATGTTTTGGTTTTGGCTCCACGACCCACGTTGTATTGAACTTCAAGATTTGTCCTAAATCAAACTATGGAATGTATATATATAGGGCATTTAGCTTTAAGAGCAGCATTCAAAAACTCCCTGCAATTATCTGTCAGGACAAGTGTCTATTGACAAAGCTGTATTTATTCCTAAATAAATATTTGACTGGAGTGATTGATATTGATAAAGTGATCTGGTACCTGGTGGCTGAACGTTTCATACAGTTCATTGTGTACTGTGGTTGGGACTGTAAGGTATCCTTACGAAACTTCAAAAGTTCTTGTAATTTTGTAGCGTGGTTGCATCTTCCCATGAAAAATTGTTTTTCATAGATGTTTTGCTTTGGTACGAGTAAAAGTAGATACACTATTGGAGCATGTAAGGTAAACTTTCGTGCCCCTCAGGAAAGAAACTAAACTGCTTTAGTCTGAGGTCTACGAGTCTATGAGTACTTTTGTACATTTGACACATATTTAGCCGTACTGCATGGTAATTTAAGACTACATTATCCTTTGTATTTTTCCAAAAATATGCAGAAAAATCGAAATATTATGAAAAAAGAAAATTAGAACTTTGTAGGAGACCAATATGGAGAATAAAAACTAATATGTAGGCCACGATGAAATTGTGTGTACTGCAATTCTTCTTGAACTATTGAAGAAGCATTGCAACGAAAGTAATATTACCAACTTATTTTAGCTTTCGTCTTTTTGTATTAACTGCTTCCGGATTTATTTAAATTAAAAAACAATCTCCGGTATTATAATGTGGTTAATTTTTTGCCACAGTTTTAGTAAAAGTAACTGTTCTGCACTTATCGGGTAGATGGTTTTAAAACAAAATATCACTAATTTGACTTCATTAAAATAGTGTGCGAAAGGTTGTGCAACATACTCAGCCTCGCAAAATACTATTATATTTAATGGAGTTAAAATAAGTAAATTGCAATGTCTTAGCAATTAACCGTTGTTCTACCTGCCAGCAATTGATACTCAGATGGAATTACGTAAGAAATAGGTATCTTATAACGAGAATGCACTGTATCCCGCAGCTTTATTGCCGTTTACGTGCCAGCTTCTGAAATGTGAACCATAATGAAATTCCCAAACACTTTGAAAACACAAAATTTAGTAATATACGATCTTTGACGTGTTGCAGTCATCTCGTTAATTATTGAGCCTCATCAGAATCAACCTACTAAACGAAAAAAAAAATGTGTCCAACTGATTATATTTTCCCAGTCCAATACTTACCTTTGCAATGCGGGGTGCAAAATGTGCAAATACATATCTAATTAGGCTAATGCAAGGATTAATTTACTGAGCATGTTTTGATATAAAATTATAAATAGGTCTTAAAAACAAGCGAAAATACATGCTACAACTTGCAATCAGCTACCTCGGCAAAATTTTAGATCCAGACAGAGGCTATGATTTAAAACGAGGAGCAATCTCACTATTTCCCTATAACTGGCCGAGTGAGACTTTTTACATGGCCAGTCAACGAAAGTTGTTAAATTGTGTTAGCATTCGATTTTCTTCAAAGAAACCATAATCCGGAACCAGCATCATGAAACGGATTAGTTTTTACATATAAGTAATTAAAATTCGACTCAAAAAATTGTAAGCATAAAATTGGTGCAAACGGATACTCCTGCTGAGAATATGTGTAGAGTTGGACAATTGAAATTCTCATTTCATTTAATGGAAAGGAATAATACAGTAATTCTTTCAAAATATTTATATTTTCCCATTAAAGCCATTAAAATTGCTTACACCCATTATTTTGTATCCAAATTTAAAAAAAACAGTTCCAGGGTATCAGCAATATAAGTTGCAAGTATTATTTCCTGATACCAAAATAATTTCACTACACGCAGATGGCGCTCTTGAAAGTAAAAATTGTTTAAACCAGGAAACAAAGCGTAAAAATTTAGTAATGCTTGGAGCGCCCGCTGGAGTAGATTTTGGAAAAGGGATCCCACATCCGACTCCTTTCATTGTAACATTAACTGGTGGTAATGTCGGAATTTTTTAGAAGCCATCATCATCAAAATTCCTTATCTCATAAATGCTCTACAAATAGTTTCTGAACATATGATATGATCCGGAAATTCTTGCCTGCAAAGAGCAACAATATTTTAAAATTTACCAACTGTAAGTTCACATGATCTCAAAAAAATGGTGCAACCAAGTATGCTCGAATGCCGACATTGACTTTGAGATCTTGACATCGAAAATAGACGCAGGAGGCAGGTTCAGAAGTCTTTCCCAAGGTATTTCGGATGTTCAGAATACAGAATCAGTATCAATAGCTAATGTGAAATGTTCCCAAGTTCCCTGTACTACTATAACCATCGAGGAAAAATAAACTTGGGAGGTTTTTAAAAGAAGACAATACATACTCATATATGTACGTATAGCATCACCCATGACAGGAGAAATATTTTCTGTGAATTAATAAACACAAAATTTAATAATCAATTTCTTTGTACATAAATTTGTAGATATGTGTAGCCTCATCATAAAAATATAATGTTCGATACAAGTCGAAAAATAAGACATTGAAGGCAAGGCATGAACACATAAAAGCTCCACATTCGCAACTCTTATAATGAAACATTTCTGGATTGTTTGTGAAAACTCATTATGTATTACTTTCCAAGTGTAAACACTAAGCCGAAATTGTTCTACTACTGCACTTTTGATTCCCATTAAATTCTATATTACAGACACAAGTATAGATACACACACTAAATCCAAAGCATATATACCCTCATGCACTAACAATAACATTCTGAGTTTTTCCCATTTGCCATTTGCCACACGAGTCAAAAATCTTTAGTACATATACTTAAGACTTACTTTTACACTCTTACTACAGACTAGATACTACCGGACTTGATCATAAACTTCGTCAGACTTGATCCTCGCATCTCTTCATGCTCCAGGTGTTTATTTGACGAAAACCTACGTAACCATGAAGTGATTTGTGTACGAAGCCAAAATAAGCAGTGCCTTTGGCTCCGTATCCGTATAGCTCTCTAAAACACATAAAAGCAAAAGGATAGGATAGGAGGGTAGGAGTAAGTATACAACATTCATACTATTTCATACTATTTTTCTCTTCGAAAAAAGGGAGAGAGAGAGATCTATACACTGAGGTTCTTCTGAGTGAGCTCTGACTGACTGTATGGGTACCCACTGTCAGTTGTTTCCACTCTGAGAGAGAGAGAGAGAGAGAGAGAGAGGCATCAGAATCAGTCAGATTGTGTACGTATGGTTCTCGCGCATCCAGTTGTAAAGTGGCGATGACGATGACCATATATGGTAGCAACATCAAGTTTTCTTTCGTAGTATGTATTTGCACGACCAGAGCCACGATATTTACCCAACTCTCTCACTGGTCTCCAAACGAACTTCCACATAACTTTAGTACGACTACTCGAAGGAAGCAAAAGTACACTTTTTACTACTACCACTACCATTGAGAGGATGCATAGCTATATATCGAAACCCTGCGTATAACTCACAATCAGCTCTCCTGTATATGTGAAAAACACATACAGGAGAGACTCTTACAAGTTTTAAGCATGATTTCAGTCAGGGAACTTATTACATATAAATACAGTTGGCATCATCAGAGCAACGAGAACACGTTAACTATAAAGGAGTCAAGAATGAAGAAATGCATAACCGTATTTGTATTTAAGAAAAAAAAAGACAACGTAAGGGATAAAGGAGGATGTTGGGATTTTTGCTGCATATTTTCCCCTATGTATGCTGGTTGTGTGCGGTGAAAGGCTAAAATACTTTTTGTCATGTGAGTATACTTACTCATATAGTTAAATCCTCCTTCCAACACTACATAGCGATAGGCCAGGCTACTTTTTTTCCTAACGTGAGAGTATCATCTATACCTCATATCACTCCTTAAAGCTCTCCAAGAATAACATATTTGATGTTAATGAACGACTGAGTTTACCTATGTGTATGAACTTTTGGTACAGTAGTGACTTGACTGAAAAAGTTATGACTAAGTTGGCTCTACAGAGCTACTACTATTACTACTACCTTTTAGCCATGGAACCCAATTCGATAAGAATTGTACAAACTATTAACTATACGGTCCTTTCATATAAGATACTGTATGAGTATGAGACTGACTGACTGTTCCTCCTATTAACGTATTTTTTGAGGAATCTCACATTTACTTGGGATACTCTGATAATTTTTCTATGCATGTATGTTTTCCCATTTATCTACTCATTGTAAGACCTTAATGCCTGGCTGGACTGCTGGTATATACTCCATGCCTGCAGTCATCTAAATTTACTTGAAACTTGCATACATAATTACCACACTCGACACAATCAGAGTCTGATAAGAACAATTCTATTTTCCCTGTTCCTTCCCTGTAAATATATACATACATAGGAGAGATGGGCGCATATAAAAAGTATCTTGCAAAAAGCTTATTTGCTCATAGGGCAAAATCCAGCCCCAGCCCCACATGTGTCTCTACACACCTTATGTACACATAATTAGATACTTATATATATAAGAGCTGAAACCGGTAAAATGAAGAAAAATCCTACTCAAGAGGTTTTCATATATACAGCTATATATTTTTGTGTGATTCATCATGGAGGCATGGTAGTATAAGTCCAAGGGAAAAAGGAGATACAGAAAATTACAATAATTATCATCCCTTTTGTTCCACCAAGTTTCCAGTTTGAATTAATTGCCAAACATTACCAAATTCGTAGAGCTTTTACACACTTATCTTATTTTGCCAAAATTCCAAGGCATTTTTATCACCAGTACCTTTTATGTCCCTGACTCTTTGAGGGGAGAACCTCATTGATCTATCTCAAGTCCAAGTAAAAGCAAATAGACGTGAAAAGTTGGCTTTTTAAAGAGTAAAATCCTATCATTCATTTCATCACACTGACCTGCTCTCTTGTTCCATTCCACCGATCCTTGATTCTTTCATTTTTTTTCTCCTTTTATATATACATATACTCTTCCCTCTCTCATGTACCCTTTCATTCATTAAAGTTTCCATGTGTGATATACATACGGACGCCGGCTCTTCTTCTTCTTCTTTCCAGCCCTATTTAATTGAAACTACATATCCAAACGCACTTCACTTTTCGTGCTTACCAAAATACATTTGTCTATTGACATTTCTCCAAGAAAGTATCCTCTTTGAAACTCATACCCTGTCAATATTCCCAAACTGCATCATCCCAGACGTCAACCATCAAGGTCACAATAGCCAAAGGTCAGGCCAGGGTGCTTGCACTTCTATATATCCCTTCCTTCTTTCCTATTTTTTTTTATGTACCACCAAAGACAAGTTAATGACACTCGAGCCTCTCCTATACAGAATACTATATACATCTGAAAATGTCAACCAAGCCAAAAATGACGCAGTCTTATTACATATGCCTACCCTTACTAGCCTAAAAACTCAATCCCGTTTAATGTCATGCTGGCATGCATCATGCATTTTAAAAAAACCTTCCATCAAAACTCCTTGTTCAGAAACCCAGTCAACCCCAATCAAGTCAACACCAGTCCAACTCTTTCACGAAACACAACATCCAAAAATTTCCCTTACTAAATGGTCATTGTTGTTTTAAAATCCTTAATAAAAATCCCAAATAAAAATCCCAAATAAAAATCCCAAATAAAAATCCTACACTCATTCACACATAAATCAAAGGGAAACCAGCCATCACCACAACACTCTCCATACAATTCCCACATTGATCTCCACACACCACAGATTTTGATCCCACTTATAATTCCCACATTTTTTTAAAAAAATCCTCAAAAATGTTATCTGTCAAAAGACAAATTCGGTCAAGCCAAACAACACATCCCAAAAAAAATCATCAGAAGCCCCAGCCACAGACCATGCCACAGGACATGCCACAGCCTTCCGAAAAAATCATCATCATCATCGCAAAATAAAGAAAACGGCCAGTCTATTAAAAAAACCAGCTCAAAATAGAAACAACCCCAACCTTCATTCCCACTTAATTCCCTTTGAAATTACAGCCCCTATAACATCCTATTATACCTCCGCTCAAAATTCATTACCTATTTACAAAAATCAGCCCGATACTTCACATTATCTTAATTACCACGTACTTAAAGTCATCATCTTTAGAAAAAGGCCATTCATCTCAGAATCTATTCCTGGTAATCCCACCAATAGCATTCCACATACCCCATGTAAGTAGATACATGCTACAGTGACTCACATCCACAAATCGTTAGTAATTTATTAAATTTATTCATCATTAATTTGCAGGAATTATTTACAACTAACTACCATCCCAACGGCCAAGCTTACTCATTCATGATGATGCTCTTCCTAATTTTTTTTTTATTGGAGAGCGTCATTGAATCCCCATATGCAGTGTAGTACAGTTGAGACGTTGAGAGAGTGAGTATGTACATACTATGTAAATAGATACGGAGCGTTCTAGACACATACATACACACACGTAGTAAGAGCATATATGTAAAGCAGCTGCATGTGTGTCTCTGTGTGTGAGAGTGAGTGGAGTGTGTGTGTGTGTGTGTGAGAGAGAAAAAGCATGAGCTTGAGATGAGAGTGATGGCATATGTGCATGGGCCCTAACCTTACATATTTTTGAGAGGACGCAAGGCTATGGTCATAGGAGCCGGTGCTGTTATACTTGAACTATAGCCCAAGCCCCAGGTTAGTCATACACGGGATGATGTAATGGTAAGGGAGCTATGATTGGAGCGGAGCCCCACCTTCTTCCATGACGTTGACCGGAGCTCCTGTCCTGAGCATTGGTTGAGGTAGGCCTTTGAGGGGGAGCCTAACCCCCCCAACCAATCTCCTCCCCGGTCTCAAAGTGGGTTCTTGGTGTGGCGTGAAGAAATGAAGAAGGGCAAAACGGTTATCATTGGTCTTTGGTCTGTGTATATGAAAGGAATAGGACGCCGGTGGTGAGTCAAAACGGGAACTGATTTCCTTCAATTTTTACCCGGATTTCTGAGCCAAGATGGTAAGTAATTGTTTCAAATCATACTCTCACATTTTAATTTATTTTTTAATAGAATCAATTTCAAGTCAGGATTTTCAAGGGAATTTCTGGATAGGAATAATTCCTCAAGTGTCAATTGAGAGAGAGAGAGAGTCCGGCTTCCATGCATACAATGTAGGGCTTATAGAGTTCATGTTGAAATAATAATTTTTTTAAATTGATACTCACTAGAATTTTTAGGATTTTGTCTCCTGAAGAATCTTAAATCGTTGGTGCCTCTGGGTTTTTTTTCGAGAGTCAGTTCTTGGGATTTTTAGTAGGGAGACATTTATAATTGGTAATTTGGAATTTTTTGAAAGTGAAGTCATCGGGGTTTATTAGTTTGTGTCAAATGTTAGAACAAGTGTGTGACCTTTGGAAGGGAGATAAGGAGATCTGCGGGCAATGTTGAAGTGGGGAGAGAGTGAGAGATGAGATGGGATCAAGTTCGGGTGAATGTTGAAGTTGAATTGGATTATTGTAGAATGATTATTGAGTGTAGGATTTGTCGATCAGTTGGAGTCGGAGATGTTCATGCCATGAGTTGTTTTTTGAATTGGATTGAATTATTGTATAATGGTGCAGTGTGTTATTTTTTTTTTAAGTTTCTTTTTGTCTAGGGCGAATCCCCGTGTGTGTGTATGTGTCGGATTTTCTATTTCTGTAATTTCCCTACTACTACTACTACTACTACCGATCGTTCTCCTCTCTTTGGTCGTTGGGAGGATATAGTGTATACGTATTATGTATAGTTACGTGTGTGTGTGTATGTGTGTGTGTGTGTGTGTGTGTGACTCTCCTGCCTTGGCTTGATGGTTGGTGGCTGGTGGTGGATGAGCTAGGAAACATCATTGGGTGGGGATATGGCATTTCCTTTGGATATCTTCATTTTCCTTTTTTTTTCCTTCCTCTCCGTCTGTATTATTAATCCCATGCCGTATGGGTAGGACTGGTGGGGAGAAGGACTCCAGTTGGTGTAATTAATGTGATGGTTAGGCCGGGCTTTGATTTGAGAGTGTGAATCGGTAATTAGTCTCCCTGGGATTTTGGATAGGATATATGAATGGAAAGATGTATGAGCGGTGGGATGGTGTTTCGTACCTTGTGGATTGGAGGCTTGATTTGTGTTTGAGAGGCATTCCGGTCTGATTGTGAGCTAAATATTTGCTCTGACTAAAATTGTTGTTGTGTGAGTAGAGTGAGTACCCTTGATTTGATATTTCAATTCCTCTCGAATTACTTGTCCGCGTTGGTAGATTGTAAGTTGGTTCGCCAAAAAAAAATAACACAGAGCTTATGTTTGTTACCCCCAATAGACTTTGTGTGACCGTGGCGGCATATGTATATGTGATTTATAGGAGGATGGAAGTTGAACAAGAGAGAGACTGAAAGAGAGGCACTCTTCAATTCTAGGTTGGATGAGTAGGCTGTTTCTGAAAAATGTTATTTCACTCGAACCCTAATATGTAGCTGGGGGTCTATTGCATACATGGGACTTTGTCGTCACTCTTTTGTATATATACTTACACGTCTGAAATACATGTAGAAGATGTGTGTGAGCTCGTCACAAACAACGGATACAATTCGACTCGGATATTTAGTGATTTGATGAATCACATGCATCACTCTCAGTATCGTTATGTAATGCTTTTGTTCTAATCGTTCAAGTACTTGGTTACAATTATTTCAGAGTCAAACAACGGGCTTCGTTATCTAGTAAAGACAAGGGTTTCGGTCAGTTCGTTCCTTTTTTGGTAATTTATGCAGTGAGGAAAGGGCTTCAATTTGAAACGTTTCGCATGACGCATGATATAGTGCGGACGGGATTCATAGGAATTTTTTGTACATATTGAAATGATAAAAAATAGAATATGGTAGTGTAAGCTACAGTGTAATCACCTAAATGACTGATAATCTAGAACATAATCTTACTCGATGACATTGTCACGGGCTTGTTTTTCCCATTGATTGATAACTATGGGTTTAAATAATTATGATTATCATCTGATGACATTTGTTGTCATCATCCTCCCCTAATAGAGTTCCAACGCACTGCTTGCATAACTATAAGTAGTAAGGCGAGCTAAATCCCTGTCTGTCAGTCTTGAATTAGTATTGAACCTGGTTCTTCTTGTCGCTTGTGAAAGTTAGTGCTGGACTTGTAGTCATCAAGTGTAGGTTAATCACCCTACATAAGTTTGTGGGATTTCAACTTTTTTTTCTCGCAATAATGGTAACAATTTTCCTCGTCTAGTATTAAATATTAGAAGTGTGTAGACTGTATGAAGTAGTATGAAAGTAATCTATCTGAATTTATTATTTGTAGTGGAGTGGAATTTTTTTCCAATGGCTCCACCCTGAGTTTTTGTGGTTTTTCCCAACCTAAGAGCGGTTTGACATTTTGTGGGCTTAAGCAGTGTAATTTCCCCACACCAAACCATGAATCATTTATCATATTTATTGTTTAATTTGAAGTTTTTCTAACAGTCGGATTATTCTAATTAAATTATTTTTCCTTAATATAATTTTTTGAACGTGTGCATAGGTACACGTCCATGGAGTGGATAGATTAAGTCGAGATTTAGGGGGTTATGATAGAAGGGAGGACAGAAAAGAAATGAAAGAATAATAGGCGTGAAATTATGCCGATTGTGCATGCAGAGACTGAGGATTAATTGATGGAGTTTTTTTTTCATTCTGATTAATCAGATTGAGTTCAGTTACCTACAACTTGAGGGAGTTTTAGCGTTGTGTACTTACGTGTACCCGTAATTGGCAATTCTATTTATTTTCTATCATTGGGAAAGGATGAATACATCACTCTTTCTTTCTCTTCTTTGTATCCTGTACGGTTTTGTTTACGTGTCCAATTTTGAATTTTTCAACATATTGCCGATGTGATCTATTCTATCGCTAAGTTTTTTTTCTGCTGCATGTAAAGCTGGTGTTTCTTCTTTGGCGTATGCTAATAATGAAAAACAGAAGGAGATTTTTCTGAGTCGTTCTTGTATATAAGGAAACTGTTGACGTTATAGAGACCTCGATCTCTCTCTCTCTCTCTCTCTCTTTCTCTCCCTTGCTGCCTACGCTCTCTTACTCTCAGTCAGTGAGCTCTCTCGCTGCAGATCTGCGAACGGATTTTGATTTTTTTGGAGTACATGCAGGGTTATTGAGGATGTGTATGCGTGTCGTCTGTTACTCTCTTTAACTTTCTGAGTTATTTTAGTAACAAGAGGAGGGACTTGGCCCCTTGAATTGTAAGGGGAACTTGGAAAATTCGGGACTAAAATTAACTCGCATCTTCGGTGACTTTTTCCTTGACGAAATCTGTGAGGTGGTATTAGGGTTCGAGTAGTAGGTGTTTAGTATGTATATGTGACAAACTTAAGTTTGTAATATTATGGAAAAGGAAAGAGAGAGAGAGAGAGAGAGAAAAGATCTCTTTTAAGAAGTATCGTTTGTTGATATGTTTAAAGGGAAAAGAAGGAAATACTGAAGTTTTGTGTTGCAGATAGGGGGTATATATGTTGAAATGGTGTGTGGTGGACGTGGCTTTCCGCTTTCTATTATTAATAGCTAAACAGTTTAACATAGTGCTCATCTAACCTGTAAAAAGGCATGATAATTATTATAGGAATGGCATACATTTGAGGTGCATGGGTGTTACATCCGTATGTTATATATAGCGAATGATACGAACGTCATCGAAATACAAGAAGCATGCGTTTAAAATCGAGTTCAAAATCGACACCTTATATATCATTGTAGCATTATTTCATATGGTTGGTTTGGTAGTGGGTTTTTGGTCAGCGTTCAACTTCCTTGTTTTAACTTACTTTCAATTTCAAGTTGATTTTAGCGTGGAGCGACAGAGATAATGGTAACTTTTTTATTGTACTTTAGTAATGGGATGGTGATGATAAAGGGATAAGAATGAACGCATAGTAGTTCCAATTAATTTAGACTCTTTGTCTTGGTAAATATTTTCCTTCTTAATAATTTTTGTAAGGATATTATTTTAAATAGGAATACGACACGGGTTTTAAATGGTCTGAGTGTTGAACGAGTTATTCTGGCTGAGTAAGATAGGATTTATTTGCGGTATGGTGATAAGGAAAGTTTTGGTTTGCAAACATGGTTTGTGCAAACTATTTAGTCTTTAGTTAATTGCGTACGTACTAAGTGGAAAATTAATGCAGATATTTTTTTATTAATTAAATTACAGGCCTCTGGCGTGACGGTGTCGGACGCATGCAAAACTACCTATGAAGAGATCAAGAAAGACAAAAAGTTCCGTTATGTAGTCTTTTTTATTAAAGATGAGAAACAGATTGACGTTGAAGTAGTAGGTAGGTGATCTTGAAACTATTCCAATTTATGAAAGTTTCTAATTTTTTGTAGTTTTTATTAAGGTATAAAAATTATTTATGATTAATGTGCTTTCTAATAATACGGAATGTAGAATTAGATGATGATTGTAAATAAGATAATTAGTACTGCTAACTGCTAGGTGTAGTCATGTTTCTAGTGGTGGTGTTTTAGAACTTTCAAGAAGGTTCTTGCTAAACCGCATTAACATATAGTTCGAGGGCTAAACAGAGTGGGAGGAAATTTTTCAAAAAAATAAGTAGCTGCAGAAATATTATATTGTTTTTTATGCATAAACAAGTCCATGTAATGGTAGACTGACGACTACCCACTCCTGTAAATACTATTACAACTACACTACTGCTAAGCCGACGACCAATATGCCGTCGGGTGTTTTTTCTGTTTTCCGTGTTCGATATGGAGAGACCTTCTTGCTTTATTGCTCTTGTTGAGTTTTAGAAGGGCGCAAACTTTTGAAACCAGATGGTGTCAAGCCAGGACGTGGGAAATGCGGTTGAGAGCGCTGTACGGCATTCGCTTGTCGTTAATAATTAATATTAATATAAGTATGCTAGTAGAAATAAATGGATGTAGGATAAGCCGAGTTGGCAAGAATCGTGCGAATTTTGTCATTTTTTCACGCTTAGATATAGCACATGGATATATCAACTTTTGAAGAAATAAGAAATAGTAAATAAGTTGGATGTTGCTGCGAATTTGAAATGGCTAATCTATTTTTCATTTCGCTTGTGTAACAGGTGCCCGTGATGCCGCTTACGATCAATTCCTGGAAGACCTCCAGAAGGGTGGAAGTGGAGAATGTCGATATGGATTATTCGACTTTGAGTACACCCATCAATGTCAAGGAACGTCTGAGGTAAATCTGAAATATTTGAAGAGGATATTTTCTTTAAACTATAGTTTTTGGCAGTTTCGTCGATGTAGTCCCTTTACATCAGGAAAGTATGATACATTGTTATTGAGATGTATATCAATGAAAAGTATTTAAAATTGTAAAACGATTGTGCATTGTTAGCCAGTAAAAGATTATAAGTACTTGTGTTCGTTCTGTACCGTACAAATTTTACGTGTTCGGTAAATCTAGGCTAACAGTTTGTCATGTTATTTGAGAGGTGTTTTGGTACAGATAGATAGATTGACAAGAATCTATGTATTCCTAAGATTTTGTTTAACGACATCCCGAACTGTCAATGAATAGTGAGTGCAGAGAGAAATGTTTGAGTTAATGGCTCGGAGGGATTGAATCGATTAGAGTAAAACCTGTTTGGGGATTATGATTTTTTTCATACTGAACAAACTTGTACCATAAGAGTCTAGGATGTTTCAGGATATTGAATTGATTCGTATGATATACTTACATGAGGGTAGGCAAGTTTTTTGTTGGCTAACGTATTGGGAAGAAATAAGCAGGGGTGTCGTCTTCATTATTTTCATATCTTGCAAAGGTGGTACTTTAATCATTAAGTGAATATGGATTTGATTGGTTTTTATTAATTTTACTCCCATTTAGGCATCAAAGAAGCAAAAGTTATTCCTTATGCTGTGGTGTCCCGACACTGCCAAAGTTAAAAAGAAGATGTTGTACTCCTCCAGTTTTGATGCATTGAAGAAGTCGTTGGTTGGTGTGCAGAAATACATACAGGTTGGTTCGAATATCTTTAATGATTTATTAAGCTGAAGAATATTTTGCCAGTTCATCAGAGAAAGTGTAGTTCGTATAAATCAATAAATAATGTTCCATTGTTGAAGCTGCTAAATAGTATTGGTTTGCATTTTGTAAAATAAATATCCTAATGGTATGTTTCAATTGTCAAATTTCAGGCGACGGACGCTTCTGAAGCAGCAATGGATGCTGTTGAAGAGAAATTAAGAGCCACAGACCGTAACTGAAAAAGAACTCACAGTCTGACCGGCTCAAATTTAAGTTACATTACATTTAAGCATTTATGCAACATTATATTAATAATAATAATAATAATTATAAAAATAATTACTTCCTATTACATATAAATACAGTACAGTGAACGAACTTGATTAATAATTAATTATTATTATTATTATCATGATTATGTTATGATTGATTGAACTGAATTAGTAATTTTGAATTTGGTACGTCTTGTCGAATTGGTGAAAACAAAGCACAATAAAAGAATTTCATACTGTCAAAATTCTGCTTTCCTTGTACTCAGTTTTTGTACCCTTGGAAATTCTTTAGTGTGCATCAGCACTATTTTCATTCATATATACTATCTGCTATGTAATTTTGTAAATTGCTCCCTGTAAATAACTACGTGTACTGCTGGCAACTAACTGTAAGACACCAACACTTGATTGTATGTAGTAATGGACATATTCTTAGCAACTGTATTAAATTACCCTTGGAGCATTAAAACAGTCAACTGGATCGTTTCCCGTCCAGCTATATATAAACATAAGTATACTTTTAAGTGAAACAATGTTAGGAACTTTAGTATTAGAATGATACAATTGTCATTTTAGTAAATAGCCTCTTCCCTTCCGAAGAACTCATTTCAGGATGTTACCATCCACAAAGTACTTCCATCTGCCTTTGGAATGACTATTCAAGACCAAGATTTTCGCAACTTTTCACCTGCCTTTGTGAATATTTTTACATGTGACTAATGCAATGTAATCAGGATAAGCCCCTAATGATACAGTTGTGAAGGCATGTGAAGAGTTTCTCGATAATTCTATGGACCGAACCAGAGGACAACAGATAACAATTACTTACATAAAGGCCTAGACGCACACAACACTCATTTCTGATGAAAACAAAGCCAGAAGACAATACTTAGCAACGCTTTCTCTCCCAGCATCTACATATTGCAAGTTTTAGTATTCCCGAGTAGAACCACGGAAACTCTATGTACTTATATACTAGGGATGAGTATAAACGAGACGATGACGACATTATCGTCCGTATCGTACATTTTGAAGCAACGATATGTAACGATATTTCTTGTAACCCTAAAGCGATATAGCGTTTCATTTTAATATCGTAAATACAAGGTTCAATCTTCAAAATATGCCAGAATGTATTCATCTTTCTATTTGCTTTGAATGTAACCCTATTGACGAAGTAAAACGTTTATATCTCATTGAAAATGACAGTTCAATTAGCGGGTAAACTTTGGCGCTTCTATTTTTTCTACATAAATGCAACTTTGGACCAGCTAAAGTTGAAGTGTAGCTCTTCATCTATACTTGGTTATGCTTTCACATTTTCAAATTTTATCTGGAAGAATAAACCATACATTCGATTGCATTGAAGTCTGTAATAATTGTAAAATTAAAACGCCGAATTCGGGCTTATACGGCATATATCATGTAGAAGTAGTTAAAATATGGGAAGGTTTTAAGATAACTAATATTCGATAAATTCATCACACAGTGATGAATTTTGGGTAATACATATATGTCAGACCAGAATAGGGAGGTCATCCAAGCATGGAATACAACTCAATAAGATCGCCGATTTCTCTTCAAGACTGAGATCTAAATCCAGCAAAATCCCATATTAAATTGTTATTGCGTATAATTATTTTTACTAACATTCTTTCAGATTTAAAAATTGAATCGTTTTGTAACAACTTATTGCTTGACTTCAGAATGTGTAATAACTTGTATGAACTTTTTAATTCCGGAACTTGTTACAAAAAATGGCATGTCTTTGATTTTTGCCCAAGAAATACGCGCCAGATATATGGACGACTATTTCTAGGTCTAAATGCTTACGAATTCGGGTTTCTTTATCCGAAGAAAAATTAGCAATCAAATCATAATCTTTTTTCCCCTATGCAAATAAGCGAAGATTATGATGAAGAGCAGATTTCAGAAAATAATTCTGATTTGATTGAAGATTCCTTTTCAAATGAAAAATATAGCCGCATTCGGAAGCATTTAAACTTGAGGATGAAATTGTGAAACGTGGAAAAATAAGTTTTACTAATTTTTATTCTAACTTTACATGTTTTACTGTCAATATTTTTGTTTCTTTGAAATTGAACCAAATATCCCTGTCTCGTTCATGGGTATCATTATGGTGTTTTTGAATGTGAACGATAACGGTATTAACGATATTTCAACATTGAATGATACGATCATGCCTATAGTAGTACTTACTCCTGAGAGTCAAAGTTTACGTACTTGGCTGATTACGTGCGGAATGAATGTGCAAAAGTGTCCTCTTGATGAATTCAAACGTACGACGAACGAGACTGTTGAACCTGTCTGGTTTAACTTCACACCGTCCTCTTTCCCGGATTTTTCAGCTGCATCCTTCCCTATAACATTCAACCTTTCATTTTCCTTTTGAATCTTCCCAATATGATGCATACTCAGGATGAACTTGCGAAGCTAAAATAGTCACATCCACTGCTTGGACGAATTTAGAAACAACACGGACAATGAGTAGCTACATATATATTATGTACAAGACACCAGAAAAGTCGCAATTGCATTCATTATACTGACAATTTTGTTCGTGGATATGGGGTTCCTGTAGTAGGTTAATCCATTAGGATCCTTAGTAAAAACTCATGGTATTGCCTATACGAGCTACAGAGCCAGGCATAGTGTAGGCAAAAGCAATGTAATGACATACAGTGGGGTCTTCTTTCGAGGAAGTATACTTACTTACGCTTGACAAAATTACGAAAGTGCGAAATCCTACTTAACTAATGCAATGTGAGCTGAAATAAAAAAAGAGTGAGGAGCAAACGGTGTGGATTCACTGTTCGGGTATCACACAAACTATTTACATGTACCCCGTGCTATTCTTATATATTCATTTCTGTAGTATATATCTATATATATAATATTTGACTGGAGAGGTGAGGAATGTAAAATATCAGTATAATAGGAAGGGAACCAAGTGGACAAAATCCTCGAAATAGCAATAGCAAGCTCCCATAAAACTGGCACAAGTAAAGACAGGCGCGGATGGGAAGGAAACTCGCACAAATTTTCGGTGCAAAATGAGAAAGAAATATTTTGCAGCACAGTTCTAGTTTGTAGGTTGCCGGAGCTGGAACCTAGAACGCTCCGCTCCCGGGTTGCATCTTCTCCAGGAATTCTTTGGATGCAGTTGTTGTCACATGAGGAAAAGTCCCCACTCAGAAAAACCGTTGGACAAAAAAAAAGTGATTTCATAAATTCCACTCGTTGGAACAACCCATTTGGAGGAAAATTTACCTGTGGTGATTTTAATTGTTGTCATTCATTATCAATCAGTGTGAATTGTTTACCTGTTCGACCCGGCACCCCGGGGCCGTGTGTCTGGATTGTGATTTTTAAAGGTGCATAATAAATTAAATATTGGAATTAAAAAACTGGCATCCTTAGACCAAGGAGCCATTGAAAGCATGTGAAAGTGTTTCTCTCAAGGAAATTGTACATAATTACGTAATTATATACATATATATGCACTTATCAAATTAATCCTACGAAAAGAGTCGGACCAATGGGAAAGTAAGGTGTTGTGGATTATAATTATTACGAGACTTTATTTTTTGTTTTGAAAATTACTCATCTCCAAGTCTGGGATCAGTGCTATGGCTGACAGCGAAGGAGGTTCGGAGCAAGATGATGTATCATTCCTCCGCACGGTAAGCTTAATTCTCAATAATGAAGATAATTAGTTGTAATCTGTTAATGCTCAGCCGAAAGCAATATAATTTAGATGGTGATAATGGAACAAGAAGGACTTGTTTAATTTCCCCTTGGAAATACTTTCGCTCCATTTTCTTCCTCATTTCCCCATTATACGACTCCTTACAACATCCTCCCGTCCCATTGCATGTGTGCTCATGCCTTTGGGTAGCTTCCAAAAGAATAAAAACTTTCACCCAGTAAACAAAACAGCCCTAGACTAATATAGTTGCAAATCTATCAAGAAAGTTTCCCTGAAACTTCGTCATTCAGAGTAATATACGAAACGGGGAACATTTCAGCTTACTAATGACTTCTTCCTTGATGTACGTACTCAACGACACTCTGTCATCAAAGAAACTCAAGAATTTATGAGTTTTGTTTTTCCAAAATTCCAGCCAACTTTTCCCAACAGCTTTCTTAATCCACTGAACTTTGATTCTGTGCCCAGGTGCTACATGGTTATAAGATTAAAAGATATAGTCCCGTATCTAAACACAAGTACGCTAAATCTTCTTGACTGAAGCGTATTTCAAAATTTTGGAATTTGGGTGTTCGTGACCCATTAGTCTGGTAATGTTTTAGTGCTAATATGTACTACGGAGTGTACTTACCTGGGAGGTCTATTTTTCTATTCTACAAAGAAACAACTTTAAATAAAGCTCCGGAGGAAGATTCTATTTCCAAGGAACCTTCCATTTAGCTCGTCTCTGGATAAAAGCTTGTAGATGCATATATGTATATCTAGATATATTTACGCCATACCTCCACATGTTACATCAATAATTTATACATGGAGTTTACGTAGATCGACACGATAGGAAAGATTTCCCTCACAAATAGAACCTAGTAAGGAGCTTGGAGGCTTAGAACTGTTTACATAAACAATTCAAATTCTTATGTGGATTTACTCTTGCCTCTGCTGTAGACACAGGAACATCATAAATTATAAATTTCTATAGAGTTTATAAAATAAGAAATGTTTTGAATTTCAAATTTTTCTTGATGTCTCAAAACTGAAAGCTACTGCTATTCAATATTGTATCCATCAGATACAAGCGGACGTATTTACGTGTTGGGAAAATACTCTAGAAATTGTTGGAACTGTTTTTAAAAATGTATGCATATATGGAGATGTGTAGACATGTTCATGGGAAAGTTATGAGTGACCATATATTATTCAGGATGGTCAGAAGTGCATGAATGCGGGTGAATTGAGAGTGAATTTTGAGATGGCAATTCATCAGGGAGAACCCACAGATTTTCATTCAGTGCCCTCTTGTACTGCATTCTCATCTGTAACTAGCCTTCTATTTTATTAAAGGCCTTCCAGAATGATTTTTGGTTGAGCTCAGGAATCTTTATGTGGGGTTTACCCTGTAAGTCATGCACTGAGCATAAATAAATACTATATGCAATTGCACATTCACACGTTTGTGTACCGACTTCTATAAATTTCCATATGTATGTATGTATGCATTCCTACATACATATGTAGAGATATTATGTATAATTATGTAGATTCCCTTCACCCTGTACACACACAACATTTTCCATTAAACCAATCGACTCCAATGGCAGAAGATCGTTCGGAATGGGAAGAACGTCGGATAAATATAGCCCTTGGTTTTTACTCCTATCATTGTCTGTTCAAGTTGGGAGGAAGTTCCTTGAAAAGTTTTTTGAGATGCTTTTGGCTCAAGTTCCTATTTAAACCTACAGTCTCTCCTTTAGTTTCTTTCTACTAATATTATCTACATATCGACGTGAGATGCGTCGAGTTCTTTGAAATGTACTTAAAGAACGAATGCTCCTTGCAACAGGAATCCTTTGAAAACTAAAATGAGAATTCTCAACCTTAAAAGTAACTTTGCCATTCTCGTCGGAGCTAGAGATCCCACTATTACTTCCGTAAATCTGTAGACGACCACATGTAATTTTTGAAACTAGGAGTTTGGGTGGGAGTGGATCGGAAACTAAGATAGAAGGCATTCTTGAGGAACGTGACATGATTTAGCATTAGTCCCTCTTCCTCTCTCGTAATGCACTCTCTCCAAGGCTCCGTATTGAAGATATACAATTAAGCGGAAGTCCTATCGCTGCGGTATTAAACATTAAATCATTTTAAATTTTAAATGCTCTATCTTCCGGAGATACACATCCATGCCTATGTTTTCATGCGCATGTACGTAATTACATAATTATTACATGCGTAGAGATATATAGATAGATAGATACATTTTACGTACATTGAGATATGAAAAGTTCCCAGAAGACAGGTGAATTCTGTTTTCATTCTTGTATTACATCAGCGAAAACTTATGCAATAATATACACGTTGAAATTAAACTCGTACGGGAAAGTTGCGTAAAATATTACGCTGCTGACAAAAAAATGAGTGAAAAAACTTTCAACATATTTTTTTTTTAAACTTTCAGGAAGACATGGTATGTCTTTCGTGCACTGCGACCGGGGAAAGGGTTTGCTTGGCTGCAGAAGGATTCGGTAACAGGCACTGCTTCCTGGAGAATATCGCCGACAAAGTAAGTCAGACAAGACTATTCCTATATGTACATCTTATATACTGTATATACCTATACTTATCTATATAAAACCTAGTAAGAATCTCCTTCCAGTCCTTTTTTTTTACCTACAAGTGGATACATTGAAGTTCATATACGGACAGAGATATAATAAATTTACACAGTATACTGTATCCTATGTATATGCATTAACTTAAAAACAAGTTTGGTTTCGAAAAGCTTTTGCTTCCATCTCTTTAACACTCTCTTTCCTGATCCTGATTTTTCAGCCACTGGTTTTCCCAACTTTTCTGGAGAACATATAATGGTGTTAAAAGAGAAACCTTGCCAATGTACTACAGTTAGAACTACTGCTGACATGGTGTTATGTGCTAGAGGCTTATTTATAACACTGCATGTTCATGCTCCAATCTCCGATCCGACGTTTAACAGTTACGGAAGAGAGAAAAAAAAAACTTTAAGCAGTTTACCCACTCACAATTTCACACTTGACTGAGAGTCCCTGTAACTTTTTAATTTCCTTTTTTACTTCTGGATTCTTCCAATCATTTCCCCCATCAGTTATGGTCCCCATCAGGCGTGGACGCTCTACTGGAATTCCGAACCCCACAATATAATTTTGATGTTGTTGCATTCTGTAATGTGATTGCTAATCCAATGTATATTTGTTCCGTTTATTCATGCAGCTAATTGGAGCTGAGGTTCGTAGCTAAACAAAAGTGTTTACCATAGTTTAATAAAGTATTGAGGGCTTAATCTTTACAAAATTAGAATTGAAGTGAGATAAATAATAATTTATTATTATTACTGGTAAAATTGGAAATGTGATGCTTATTTACAAGACTTTACTCTTTTCTTTCTATATACCTGCTTGAAAGGGAAAATGAAATGTCACTTTCATACAGGAATCTGATTCCTCAAGTGAAGGTGACATTGCCAATGCTTCGAGTTGGCGCCTTCTACACAAACTTCTTGTCAATCTTTAAGCCTCTGCTATACTGCTTCTATAAAACGCACTAATAAAAAGCTTTACTCTCTGCAGCTCCTTTCTACCCCGTTGATACAGCGAGCCACGGTGAACTAACATTTAACATTGTAACTTTTATAAATCCATACCTAACTTGACTCTGATTTTGTACACATACAGAACAATCCACCAGATTTAAGTTGCTGCGTTTTTGTCATCGAGCAAGCCTTATCAGTGCGAGCGTTGCAAGAATTGGTCACAGCAGCCGGAACTGAGCAGGTAAAAAGAACCTTTAATCTCACTTTCTCCATTGTAATCTTCGTCTTTGGGTTCCCTTCAAATCAGTCTCGTGCAGTGCTTCATTTTATCCGTCAATCTCAGCGACACCCTAATAGCGTCTGACTAAATAAAAGCCAAGCATTTGGTCTCCACAAATAGATTTCTTGTATTGGGAAACATAATAATTATTACTGTAACATTTATGTATCTATCTATATAACCCACGTCCCCTGAAGAATTTCCCCTTAGAGTAGTAGCCCTTGGAGTGAGTATAGTAATACTGATCCCCTTTGCTCTAATGGTTCGTTACAAGTAAATTGACGCTAATGATGAATAAACTCTGGAACCATAGGCTACTAAAACGTTGATGGTTTTTAGTTCTTGCACTAGTGATTACCTCATAGATAATTCAGCACTTTATTTTTGACAAAGCCGCCAGTCCCCGTGGAGTAATAATAGCATGAGTAGTAAATACTTGCCAAATCCTGTCGCTGAATTTTATTTTAATGCACAATTCCCACAGCAGATTTCCGCTAAATGCCTCAAAGAGGAAGATTTGATTGTGGCCATGCATAGCTTTTATACTGACTCAATGCAAAATGTAAAGCCCTGAGAGGATTTACTTTTTATAGTGCCATATTGATCGCCCACTCGATGATTTTTCGGACGTTCAAATATTCTTCTGTATATATTTGTACATACAGATATGCAATGCTTTGGTTCACTAATTTCCTATCCAGTGCTAGATCATCGGAGGTTATAAATTTGAACCAGCAAAACTTTAATTGGATCAATCCAACTATATGTAATTATCTAGTAACAAAAACATACACGTGTACGAGGCTGTTATGAAGCAACAGATAGATAGTATTCAGTCTAGTACAGTCTGCTCAATGAGCTTTGAAAAAAACAACCAGTAATTGCTTAAATCCCCCCTCCCTCGAAAACTTTCAACTATAGATTTCAGATACCTTAGAAAAAGAACAGTGTTAGAGGTTTGATAGGATAAAATAAAATTTCAAAGTAGGTATTAGTAAGCCTGATTGAGCATTGAATGGTTATGTGATTCGTGACCGTGACAATTACAAATATAAAGTTCCCTACAAGTGAACCTGAAGTAATAGATGGTTTTAATGCGGTATTTGAAGATATTGTAAGAGTAGGTTATGGTCATACCATGAATTCCTAACTCCTGGATTATTTACTTATGCAATTGTCAAGAAACTGTAAATAATTGGAAATCGTGCTGATGAAAGGAATGATTATGAATAAACGATTGAGTGTGATTTTACATTAATCCGAAGACTAATTGCTTTTATTTATAATTGAAATCAAAAAGAAAAGGAAATGAAGATTAACAACTAAAAATAGGTGTTACTGGAATGACTCTCAGTTATTCACTGAAGAGTCTGGAAGAATCTTAAACTTAACAAGTGGCTACTTGAGCCTATTTTTACAATCTTAAGTCTAGACGTTACATCATAACGGATGTAACGGGACGTTGACACTCATCAGCTTTAGCCGATGGGAAGTGCTTACACTGCACCTTTACAATAAGTGTTTAAGTACTTTTGCACTGACTTAACCTAAGGTTGTGTATTTCACAACTTAATTAATTATTCATGTGAGGCTTAACTAATTTATGTAATTTCTATATACATACCTAACAATATAAAGTGTCACAGTATTAACAAAAGTTTGGTTTTGTTTCCCATTGTTTTCAGGGCAAGGAAACCATAGTAAGTTGCAAATGTTACTTTCCTTGTCGAGTATATTTCTCTCTCTCTCTCTTTCTTTCTCTGTCTCTCTCTGCCTCTCTCTCTCTCTCTTTTCTTCACGCTGTCTCATTAAAGTGTAGCCGCTTCTCTTTCATACCTTCACACTACTGTCTTTCCCTATCAACTACTTTCTGTTGTAACTTCAATACTGCTACACTGTTGCTGTACTTACTTCAACACACCAATCAATCAACCTGTACTCCCCTCAGAAATTACGCACTCTGTACTACTGTACTACTACCACTACCCGCTACAGCTCACTTTTATAGAAACACCAGAAACCGTACGCATATAAAACCCGAAAAATCCTCCCTCTCTCTGTGAGTTGCGAGACACCCAACCATTCACACACATTGTCAGCTGAATGTATGTAAGCCATTTCATCAAAGTTTACCGTCCTCAATCAATGTTTTGTACTTCCGAAGTTGCTTTTGTTTTTAGACGTGTCCCTATATAAATAAATTATGGATATGCATATGTATCTATTACCCCATGTGTATGTTCCCCATGCTCATGTATGTGTAGATCAATTTGATGGTATGTATATTTGTGATTTCGCTCGAGCCAAAATGTATAGTTTATAGTTTCTTTTGTGAGTCGTTGAGTCTGTTTGGAGTGGTGATGGTGAGTGTGATGGTAGACAGCCGAGACATTCCTCCATTATAAAGTATTCCCTTTGATTATTGGAATTCCACTCATTCTCACGGTGTCAATTGGACGGATCCATTGCCTAAGTAGCCCCCCCCCCTCACCCCTAATCTGGGAGGAAGGATCTCATTTGCCCAGAACTGACTGACAAGTGGAGTGAATGCTGTTTCCATAGCTGGGTTTCTTTGTGCAACCATTTTGCTGGCTTTTTGAGCTATCCGCTTGATTAACTGTAGATATAGAGAAAGTAAGACCTCATCCATAGCTGGTATGCTCTCTAAAACTGTCACGGACGTCCCCACAGTACTGTACACATTATATAACCCTAATTTGTAACTGTAGCTCCTTCCCTCCTAACTGCCTCCTTACATTTCTTAGTAATATCCTAATGGCACATTACAAATTACTCCTTCTGTCAGTGTCATTGCAATTTTCTCCCACAGAGTTGAGTTGTCCTCGAAAGTTTCCCTCCCATAGAGACTTGATTCCCATTATATCCATAACCTCGGCTGTGTGGTCTGCTCCCTGTAATAATTTTTGCTCGGAAGGACTGTTAGCAGTAAAACTGACGGGGTTGTAAAACTCTCTTCAATTTTCAAGGAAATAAAAACTCATTCAACTTTCTCATCCGTTTAATTGTAAACTCCCCCAAAGTTTTTACACAGACTCGAGAAGGACTTTTACTGTAAGTACAGAAAGAAATCTTATCCGAAACTTCAACTTCTCTTATGTTTACTTTTTTCAACTTGAATTGTTTTTCGAATTCTAACTTTTTTTCTTATAAGACGGTCCTAAGCATTGACCATGCATACTACTGACCATACATATGGGGGAGATTCAAATTAGTTACATGGACAAGTGAAGTGAGACTGTCCCTTTTATGTCAGGGATACTTTAGCTCAATAGAGAGCCGGGCTTAAATTGTAGATTGCACTGTAGCAGCGTTGCACGTGTATTCCGTTTACTTGTGCTTCCTAATCAATGTTTTAGTTTGAATTTATCGTATTACTCCCCCTCGTATCCCTACATGGACGGCTGAGTTACTTATGCCTTGCCTGGTGGAAGGAACTATGGAGACCAGAGACAAGAATCGGTAGACCGCAACGCGTGCCTCTTGGAATCCTTGTCCTTGTTTAGAGCTTGTGTTTTATTGAAGCACAATGTAATGTAGAGATACGTATGTATGTACATACATGGTGCCAGGACTCTATCCATATGCTAAAATGCTCTTGTATGAAACAACTTTTAAGTTGTGTCTGTTTGGACAGAATGTAAACAGCAGTAGGGTATTAGCGTACATATGTATGTTGTAGTGGGAAGTAGAAAGTAGAGTGCCATGCACCAGGAGTAGTGTACACGTAATGTACGTATAATAAACACAGGATGGTTGTTTGTGCCTGAGCTGGATCCTCGGAAGTAGAAGTCTAAATTTTGTGTGGATTATTGTCTAGGCATATTTTTGAAGTCCACTTGTTTGGCTGTACTCAAGTGTGTGTACTATACGTTGTAGTAGTAATGATCTCCCTATGCAGAACCGAGAGAACAAGGAAGAGTCCACAAGGAGGTGTTTTGTTATTCCGGGAGTCCCGTCATAAAGTCAGACTGAGGACTGGACTACCTCCAGAGTAACATATGATGATAAAAATCCTATGAAAATTCGTTTGAAATGTAGGTGCATCTATGCATTTCAGTTGAATTAAAGAACAACATGTGATTCTCCTCTCCTTGTAATATGATGCTTGTCATCACGGTTCACCAAAATAACCTCAGACAATTAGTCTATTAGTCACATTACCTTTCGAATGGGGCACATGCAGAGTGCAATCCTCCGGTAATTATATGCAAAGGATGGAAAGGAAACTTTATTCTGGGATAACTTTGTTCTGGGGTAACTTTGTTCTCTCAACTGTATATACGTATGACCACATGCACTCAACACGTTTGTTAGACGACAGTAGGAATTTGAATGGGACTTTTTCCACTATAAATTATACGGGCGGAAATGGGTTGTTGTGTTGCAGTTTGGAGCAAATGACCCCATAAAAGAGATTACTATGGTCAATGACAATGAGTTCAAGTGCTTTGTATTGTTCATGTAGTGGGGACACAAGCTTGTAGTCCTATTTGTTCTCAAGTAATGTAGAAAGTGCTCCCGTAATTATTTATGCAGTTTAATATCCTCCTGTAACACCAGCCTTTCCCTATAATATGTGACACATTGAAATATGGAGGAGATAACGTTCGACTGTCCCCATATTGTAGAAGTCAAGGCATTTATTCTAGTGCAAGCGAAACTCTTAAATAACGGTAGATATTTACCTGGTTGGGTATCTATAATAATGTAATTACGTAATTCCTACCTATACACTGATTAGTTTCCATGTAATTTGATCCGTGCTGGTTTCCGGTAATTTACACCCACCATTATACAGTATGTAGTTAATTATGTATATAGATATATCGGAGAGAGTACCTGTAGATACATTGTCTTATTACATTTGTGAGTTTTCCGTACACTATACTGTATGTCGTATGTACTTAGAGATACATGTCATAATCACTCATGTGAAGTGAAGTATACAATGATTTGATGTAAAGTAATGTGTTTGTGGGACAAATGTCAACTTCGTACGCATATCTATGTATTTGTTTGGTCATGATTATTATAATGATTACATGTAAAATCGTAGGCTTTGTGTACAAAATAAACATCCTAACTAAATTGCTTCACAATATTTCGCTTCTTGTTGTAATAATAACGTAATGTATACAGCGAGGTCAATTTTCCCCTGGGTAATGGTCATTAATCCGTTTAATTTGTGAATGTCATTCAGGGAAAAGGCACAGGCTCCGGACATCGAACGCTTTTGTACGGCAATGCAATTCTCCTCCGTCATCAGAACAGTAACATGGTACGAACTTGATTTATTCTTTTCATTGATTTTTCTGCCCTCATCATAGAAGTATAATAAATTCATGTTCTACAGTAAAATGAGAAAAGTATATTTATAATTTCTACATTTAAGATTTATCTTGAAATAATTTTGTTCTGGGAATGTTACATGGGCCTGAATTTGGAGCTGGTTAATTAATTTAATTACTTTGAATATTTAATTAATTAATAGTACCTGGCATGCTTGTCAACTAGTTCCTCGAATGACAAGCTGGCTTTCGACGTGGGTCTTCAGGAGCATTCACAAGGTATCACATCAACTTTTTACATCGTCACTTTCCATTCCTCCAGTTTTCACTGATAACTATATAATGAGGCCTTGGCTATCCCTTGATAAATGATTCTGAGAAATTTTCTGAGAAATATGTCCTACTTCCTGTGTTTTGAGGCTGCTGCAGTCAAACTACATGCAATGCATGGGCTCAGGGAAATTTTAAGAAAGTACGGAAACTTTCTTTTTGTGTTTGTCTTTGTATAAATAATTAATGGTACGATCATGTTTTGGAGAATTTTGGGACAGGGATTTGGATCCCAAGGTTTTGTGTAGAACGAAATTGTTCATGGGCTGCTTCTGCAGTTCAATTGACAGATACTGGACTTGAATATGGATGTATGTACTATGCATTTGAAAAAAGTAACTGTCTCTGGCAGTAAGTATAGCAGTTTGGAATAAAAATGACTTTGTGTATTCAAAGGAGAGGCATGTTGGTGGACGGTGCATCCCGCGTCAAAACAACGATCAGAGGGTGAGAAAGTTCGTGTCGGGGATGACTTGATTCTGGTATCCGTCGCCACCGAGCGGTATTTGGTAAGTGGGGGGAAAACCAATCACTGGAAATAAACGGTGCAATTTTATGCTGTGGCAGAATGCTAACGACAGATAAATGTTATGAATAGCACACAACGAAACAAAATGACTTGTCAATTGTGAATGCCTCATTTCACGGAACACAATGGTCGGTGCAGCCGTTTGGAACGGGATTGAGTCGAGTGAAAAATGTTGGTAAGTCTGGAGAAATAGCAAATATTTCTCAGCTTCAGAAAAATTCAACAACTTGATTTCCTGAAACCGATTTCCCCCTTGGGTGTACGTGCATGAGCACGTATAGTGTATATATAATTATATATATACATATGTGATCCCATAAAATATAGGAATTTACAAGGCAAAAAAAAACTTTTCATTCCTAGAAAACGACTTAGAAGCCCTGCTTTTCAAAGAGATGTATTACAGTTATTCCAGACTCTTTTTTTTCCTGTGGGAGGCATTATACATAATCGTATGATCCTACATAAGGAAATGTAATATCCCCCGCGAACTTGTTACGATTGTAGAGGAAATTTCTTTCCCCTACCCTTCCCAGTATACAATTATTGTGGGGTTTCTTATTGCAAAATATATAATCAGTATACACAGTTGGAAGAAATCTTCCCTCGTGGTATTGCAGAGTACCACAGACTGTCATAGGTTTTAATGTGCTCTTGCTCTTGTTCTTTTCCTATCTCGCCCGTTTTTATTAGGTTTGAAAAGAAAATAAGATTTTGATCATGGATGTACCCACATGTATGTATTTATGAAGCTCCCTTTTCCAACGTCCCTCAACTTTCTCTCTTTCACTCTTTTATGTCCTCAAGTAATATTTTCCCCTGTATTTTCTTTTTAAGATAAGGGAAGGAAGCCAGGAATTGATTTTCTCAAATTCCTACATACTAATACAGCCAGTGGAGTGTGTCGAGAATCGATTATTTAAGGTTTTATGATTGGGACGAGAGAGCAAGGGCAGGGTTTTTATTTTCATTACACCATATTTTTCATTTAATGGAAGTCATTCATTTCAACCCTTCATTTCTCCTTTCAGCTTCCACGGTCGAGTTTTGAAAAATACCCTTTGTTTTTATACCCAATTATTTAAATGAAGTGGGGCCTGTTCCTTAGCTATTTATTATGTGAGACACAAGGCTGTCTTAGGAATTAAATCTCAGCTTGTGCTATATACTGTGTATAGGGATATAGTAATATAAAAAAAGGAAATTTAAGATTCAAAGGACAATAAACTAGGACAAGATGAAGGTCAATGTAGAGGAAAGTTATTGGGGAGTATTTTTTGGCCCATAAATGTATTTCCATTAAAATCGATTTCCCTCCGCCGTACAGTAGAACAACGTTCCAGTTGCATCGCCATTCATACTCATACATATATAGGTTGACATTATTCCTTCTACTTTCCAGGCTTTGTGTTTGGAGGGGAAGTTCTTCGATTTTTTCATGGCGGCGATGAGTGCCTCACCATACCCCCTACGTGGTCGGAGCAGCCGGACCAAAAGTAAGCTAAGGATATGGGAAAGTAGCAAATTGTTTCCTGGAGAAAACAAAATATAGATAGATATACCAGGAGCAATTTTGAGTATATAGTATGAATTTTTTTTCCAAAAAATTCTACCACTCCCAGTTTTTCTCATTTGTCTTTATAGCATGGTTATCTACGAGGGTGGTGAAGTAGTGAGTCAGGCCCGTTCTCTCTGGAGGCTGGAGCTAGCTCGTACGAAATGGGCTGGAGGATTTATCAACTGGTTGCATCCCATGAGAATCAAGCATATCACGACGGGTCGTTATCTTGGCGTTAACGATAATAATGAACTTATTCTTATTCATAGGTACTATACATAGGGAAGCATATTTGTAATAACTTCCCCCCATTAATATGATTCATGCCCCCTTGTGTTGGGGAAATACCTTCCGGAGACAGTATAGTGGCTCCTAGTATTGATTACGTATTTACAATAATTTAAGAAACGAAGCTACACTCTCTTCCACATCATTCTGCCTCCGCCAGGAGAAGGATGACCAAAAAGCAATGCTGGAGGACAAGGATTTGGAAGTGATTGGAAGTGCTGTTATCAAGTACGGAGACAGTACAGTCATTGTCCAGCACACAGAGAGCGGCTTATGGCTCTCTTATAAAGTGAGCACTATGTTCCCTCAGTTTACAAAATTTCCTGGGAGAGAACCAACTCCATGAGCTCTCTTGACTGTTGTTGACAAAATATGACGGTCCATTGGATATTTTTTGGGATAGACGTACGAGACTAAGAAAAAAGGCGTGGGGAAAGTTGAGGAGAAGCAGGCCATACTCCATGAGGAAGGGAAGATGGACGATGGTTTGGAATTTAGCCGGAGTCAAGAAGAGGAGTCCAGAACTGCCCGAGTCATCCGGAAATGCTCATCTCTATTCACTCGCTTTATCAAGTAATATGGTCCATGATGCTACTCTATATCTTTATTGTCACGCAATTTCTCTCCAAATTTTGCCAACAGCCCCCACAAAAATTCTCAAGTTCAGAGCTTTACATTTACCCTACTTTTCTCCCTCTATTCATGTCCCGACTCATGGAAATAATCCTCGAGAAATTGGCAGCACTTCACTTTTAGCTTTTGAGCCCGGGGAGTAGAGAAAGCGTTGGGTTTAGGTTGCATCCTCCAATAGCTTTAGGGTTGAGAAATGTCGTATCCGCAAAAATGTAATAATGTCGATATTATCCTGAGAAACGCCAGTGTATGAGTGCATATTTATGTATCTAGATTTGTACCCAAATATGAATAACACTGTACGCATAGCCGTGCATATATGTATATGTGACCCCTTTTATTGACTACCCTCACAGGGGTTTGGAAGTACTGCAAGCGAACCGTCAACCTGAATTATTTTTCAAGTCCGTAAATCTTGGAGAGATGGTGATGTGCCTGGAGGATCTCATTAACTATTTTGCTCAACCTGAAGAAGATATGGGTAAGGGAGTCATTGTTGGGTCTCTCTCTCTAGCTTTTATGTATATATTTTTTAAGTGGTACTACTCCAAAATTTTTCTCCAGTATTTTACTTAACAAATGGCTAATGAAATATTCCGCATGTATGTATGTAGTAGTGCCTCCTTGAACCTGCATCTCCACGTACCTTCCTGTAACTTCCACCTAAAAACCCACTGAGTCAAGTCAAGCTCTCCTAGGAGAGTGGGCAGGGCTGAAATGAAATAAGGCACTTTCCACGTCCCAGCACGTACTCTATAACATTTCATACTATAGGATTTGCACAGATTGCCTTAACGCCGGTCTACAGTGGATAAGGAATACTTACGACTTTCATATTTTATTCGACATTCAGCATGGAAATCTGCACAGGCTCAGCTTCTCAGGGAAATAAATTTATTTTCTCCAGTCCCTTGTACGGCCTAAAACAATAGCCATTTTGGCATCCCTTTAGTAAATTTACCATGTTTTGCAATTCATGTCCATTTCAAGAGTGGCAACCAGAATTTCCTTGCGATTCACAGAATTGTATTTAGATCATTTCAATGGTTTTCGCACATGTCTATATACATGTAATAGGCATATACAGGTACACATGTTCATGGAACAGATGTTCTTGCCATTTCAGAGAGCGTCAATAAAAATTGTTATTTTTAAGTTTCAATGTTTCTTACCCAATTTCCTTTTTTTACGTGCATATAAATGTTGGGATACGATTTAAAAGTTACTTATTAGGGAAACAAACCAGGTAAGGTACAAAGATGTATACGAGAGCCTAACGTGTGTAGTGCGAGTATGGCATTCAAAAAGCAGAATACTAATGATTGGAGTAAATTGCAATAAATTGCAACCTACAAAAGAACGAAAAGAAGTTTCAAAAGAGCTTTCATCAAGGTGAAAGCATCTAACGAGCAATTTAGGTCTAAAAGAGGAAACTTGTGTTTTCCCTGCTGAAAAAAATAATAAAAGCTTTGTAGGACGATTTCCCTCCTGATATATCTCCAGCCTTTGTTCCTACATGAAGAGTCATCATCATCATATGTCTCCGCTCGTTTCTCCTTTATGGCACGAGTAATTTCCTCATGTCACATCCATAATGGTTGGAGAGTAGTTCAAGGTTTCCAGTCCAGTTGATTTTTGTTGCTAATATCTCTCTCTCTCTCTTTTTCTCTTTTTGCAATCCCAATCTTTACGCAATCCACGCAGAGCATGAAGAGAAGCAAAACCGACTTCGAGCTCTCCGTAATCGACAGGATTTGTTTCAAGAGGAAGGGATCCTCAACTTAATCTTGGATGCAATCGATAATATCACCGTGATTACCTCTCAGGGCTACTTGGTTTCCTTAGCGGCGGAGGAAGACGGGCAAAGTTGGGACTCAATTTCGGGGTATCTCTACCAATTGCTAGGTAATTTGGGAAGACTCCCTCATATACTATTGACGAATCTCCGTATTTTTTTACAGAGTCTGAAATTAGCATGCAGAAACTCTCTAGACTTTTCCAGTTTCCAAGGTACTCTCACTCCTTGCAGAGAGGCTCTGTAGACAATTTAATTTTATACCTTCCGTATGTTGAAAATAAGGAAAAAGGGGGAAGTGTCAAATGAGATTACAATTTGTCAGGCGTAATTGAATTAACGTGTATGGATGACGGGCGCTGATTGAGTTCTAAACACAAGTTGTATTAATAAATGGTAGGGCTCGTTCCTGAATGTAAACTAATGATTCTTTGAAATAATGATTTTCACAGCTGCTATCATTAAGGGGAACCATACGAACTGTGCTCAGTTTGCTAACTCGAATCGACTCAATTGGTTGTTCAGCCGACTGGGTTCTCAAGCTTCCGGGGAAGGAACTGGTATGCTGGATGTACTACATTGTGTCCTTATTGATTCTCCTGAAGCTCTTAACATGATGCGGGTAAGAACTTGGTCAGCTCAAGGATTCATTGAAACCACGGATCTTTAGATCTTCCTGACGCTCCAGTCTAGATATATGTACAGTACACACAAACTTTAGCGTGAGAGTCCACACTTGGACTATTCACACTCACTATTAGCTACACAACAATGCTCTGCCGATACAGAAGGGAGGATGTGCTCAAACTACAAAGGAGAATTTAAACAGAAAGTGCATATGTACATGCCTGTGCTACTTGCACGCTAATTTAATTTCTACTGACTCTCATCCTATTTCTAGTGTAGTTGGAAAGCTGGAGATAAAAAATTCCCGTAATGCTACTTGACGTACAAATTTATACACACAGATCCACGCACGTTCTTATCAGCAGCTCTTACCCTAAGGATAACACTTCTCTAAAATAATCACTTGACTATGAGAAAGGAACTTGACACCAAGAAAACACTCTCAGGCCTTTTTTTGTGGGGGTTTTTGCAGATAATTATTTCCAATTGATTTCGAATTTTTGAATACCCGTTTATTTTATTTGCATTCCTTTACTTACATGTTACATTTATTTTTATTGATCATTTTACTGTACTTGAATAATTTTGAAACGTGTACCCCCAAAATTGCCAGGTATAGATATTCAACTGGCGTATGTCCTACGTTAGTGTTACGTAACCTTATTTTTTTTAATGAAATTACCTGAGTACACAGGCTGTGAGCCCAGGCATGGAATCTAATTATTATTGTTTTACGACTTCGGAGAGTGGAGGGGTGAAAGCCCACTCAAAACCTCGTTCCAGCATTGGTACACGCAATGCAGTACGCATTACTACACTAGCCGTAGTTTTTTTTTCTAAGTAATAGTATTGACTTGAGTGTAAATTCACACTTGTAAAACATGGGAAGCTAGAAGGTTGAGGGGGGAAGAGGAAAGTACAAGAAAAATATTAAATGTTCATGGGATTCCAAATGACTGGAATTTCGCACGTTGGTGTTCATTTAGGCAAACTAGTACTACTGTGAGGGGGTATGGCTATGTACTTGTTACTTTATAGATACTTACAGCAGTGTCCCCACGAGCATGGAAAAGGATATGTAAATAATTACATTATGTATGGATGCACTCTAGGACAAAATAAATACGCCAGTGTAGTTACTTTTTGTAATAGTTGTTGTTGACAAAGGAGGAATAATTTTGGGGAAAATTGTAGGAAGAGCACATCAAAGTGATCATCTCCCTACTTGAGAAGCATGGGCGGGACCCCAAAGTATTGGATGTACTTTGTTCTCTTTGCGTGGGTAATGGAGTGGCAGTGCGCTCTTCTCAAAATAATATCTGTGACTATTTGTTACCTGGGAAAAATCTACTACTACACACACAACTTGTGGATCATGTTGGGAGGTAAGGGACATTTTCTATATATTCATAGCCCTCTCCCCGCTCGTTCTATTTTCTTTTCATTCCCACATGTTGAGTCTTCTGGCGATGACCGGAGATCACAATAAAAAAAATAAGAAATTGAAAGTCTATCTCTTCCTGGATCTAAATTTCCAATGAGTTATCTATCTCTTGCACGGTTCCTCCTTTTGACTTTCCTTGTGTATGTACATATGTATGTATGTATGCTTGGAAGGAAAGGAAACTGGAGCATGTGGGGGATTCAGTATGACATTGCAGCCTGAAATTTCCAGGTATATAATGGATTGATGATGCAATAATGGTAAAAGGAAACCAGGCAATTTCCCCTGACAGGCTGACAGTAACACGGTTACATATGGCGAGAGCACCTGAAATTTAATTCTGATACATGATACCCCCCTTCCTTAAGTATTCAGAGTAAAGTTGATGAATGATTTCTTGACATCTAGTGTACGGCCCAACATTTTCGTGGGGAAGGTTGAAGGTTCGGCCTTCTACCAAAAATGGTACTTTGAAGTTACGCTGGATCACATTGAGCAAGCTACCCACATGATGCCCCACTTAAGGATTGGATGGGCGAACACTGCAGGGTAAGCATCTTCCGGCAATATTTTTTCCACCTACAAAAAAACACTTCATTACAGTACTTCAAGCACGGACATATTTTCAGCTAACAAGAAGTTATGTGAACCATTTTTAAAAGCTCAGCATCCTATGAAATTTTAACAAGCTGGAACTTGTAGTATTTACGTAGTTTTCTGTAACTTGTAATATTTACGTAGTTTTGTGTAACTTTGTATAACTTACAATTAGCTTCTTTAAACAACTGTCTCACAAATTCATTCCTTGCTTTTAACAACCTTGTCTGTATATCTATAACACCTGCTTATTTTCCTATCCTAGCCCCCACAATTAGCGGACAATTTCTGGAGATCCTTGTATTTTTAGTATGGAAAACTACTGTATTTGTATTTACTTGTATTGGATAGGAAATAGGATTTTATCCACTTGGCTGAGGTTACAAGAGTGGAGTAAGAAAATTATTGTAGGGAACAATCTGTCGTTCAATCTGTTGTGGGATGTTAAATTGCTAAAAATTGTTTTCATTTCTTCATGTGAAGGTACATCCCTTTCCCAGGTGGCGGGGAGAAATGGGGCGGGAACGGTGTCGGAGACGATTTATACTCTTACGGCTTCGACGGAGCTTATTTGTGGACAGGTAACTTACCCCACTAACATCCAGTATACCTAATTTGTCTGGGTTCTCCTGGGAATTTCCCTTCCTCCTCGAGTGGAATCACTTTCTCCTGCATCCTTCCCTGAGACATGGTCTGTATATACATATCACAGAGCTAAAGATATCCACTGATATGTCTGGAAGACGAAGGAGCTCCCTATGCAGAATATGATATTGCAGTAGAGGATATGTCTTCCCAGTTCCCACAATGCACTCACTTCTGGAATAATGTATTTTTAAGGCGGTCGGAGTACATGCGTTGTTCCTGGCTCGGCGGAACCTTTCATCCGGAAAGGAGATGTTATCGGGTGCTCCATTGACCTTTCTGTCCCCGTCATTAATTTTTTCTTCAATGGTGTCAAAATCCGAGGGGCCTTCAAAAGCTTCAACCTTGACGGAATGTTCTATCCAGTTGTTAGTGCTTCAGCCAAAGCAAGGTATATCTACAAGGATTTAGATTTAATTACATTCCTTTGATCTCTTCTTTTTTTTTGAAGCTCATATTCCTTTTCCTTTTATATTTTTTTCCCTATGAGATGCTCACGTTTTTTTCTAGTAAAAGAAAAGTAAATGTTATAAAAATAATTAAATGAATCCCTTTAAGATTTACGAAACGGAGCGTTCTAAGTAAAGCTTCTTTACGACTCGTTTGACATCTGAGCCGAGTGTAATGGTTTGGTGAGCTGGAATTATGAGACATTAAATCAATTTCCATGACCTTCCTTTTTTCTTTCCAGTTGTCGTTTCCTCTTCGGAGGGGACCAAGGTCGTTTGAAATTCGCTCCGCCCGAGGGTCATTCACCGTTGGTAGAGTGTCTCCAGCCCACACAGGTTCTATCCATTGAGCCCTGCTTTTTCTTTGGTGATTTATCCAAAGGTGTCCTAGCGGGTCCATTAAAAGTTCAAGACGATGTTGCCTTCGTCCCCCAGCCACAGGACACATCCAGTGTAAGGCCACTATTTCTGCCCTATTTCTTATTGTTTGAGTAGATTTACTCAAGCTGAAAGGAAACGATTGTGCATCCAGTGAAAATGCACTATCAATGCGTGCACTCCCTTTTCATACCGTAAATTATGTACAATATATGTGTGTGTACATACAGGGGAAAACGCCTTGGGCCAACTTAGCAAGTAGTAATAAAACTTCACTTCTAATTCCTTCCTTGCAAGACGCTATAAAATAACGGTATTCCATGGAAGCCTAAATTACAAAGGGAATGAAGTTGCCTTTGAGTTAGTACGAACATAAAAAATTTCTTTAGCTCCTTTCATGTCATTCCTCTGGTTTTTTCTCCTTTTTTCACAACTAAATACATTAGTTCTTCAAATAGGAGCCTTCAATTATGATCCTGTTTGGAAAAAAGGAAGCAGAACGTCAAGCGACAATAAAATGTAAAGGCTTCCGCTCTGTACTCTCCCGAAAAGGGAACGGAAAGGAAAATTGCATTAAATTCCTTAAGCTGGGATTTCTGGAGAACAATTGGTTCTGACTTTGGGAGATATTTTTTAATGAGAAGTATATATGAGTGTGGGAAGGAAATTCCCTATAGTAAAATGTCTATCGTGCAAGTCTCAGGTTACGGTATCTACTTCACAAGGAGTATAGAATATGAGACTTGAACCTAATCTCAAGATGGGAAAAGAAGGTCTAGGAGGTAATCTTGTTTGTTCAAAAAATTCTTAATGTACACATTTTTTTAAAAGGAGAATTTTATAATTTTATTTCCAGGTGCTACTCCCGCAGTATGTTGAGAGCGTGAGGGACAAGCTTGCGGAAAATATACATGAAATGTGGGCTGTGAATAAGATTGAGGCTGGTTGGTTATATGGGGAGTATCGGGATGATTATGACAAAATTCATCCCTGCCTCGTTCCATTCGAAAGGTTACCGACTGCTGAGAAAAGATACGATATTCAGTTGGCACAACAAACTCTCAAGTAATTTTCTCTCCTCATTTCACTTTCTAGATATTTCCCTTCCTTTTATCTTCAATGTTGCAGGTGCGCTTTCCCATTCGGAGAGGTTAATGGTCGTCTGTGTATTTTCACAGAGTCTGACTCTCGAGGCATAGAGTCTCATAGCCTCAAGTATTTTTTTTGTGTTTGTACATAAAATAAAATAAAAAGAATGCGTTTGTTTATGTAAAAGCGTCCCATTCATCAGTCTGTTTACGCTAGACGAAATTTTTGTTTTTAGACTTGGAGGTTTTGCTTTACTTGTGTATGTAGGTGGTTTTTTGACAAAATATTTTTTCTGTGCAGGACAATTGTCGCCTTGGGATATCACATTACCTTGGATAAACCTCCATCACGGATACGCAGTATTCGTTTACCTAATGATCCCTTCCTTCAACCCAATGGGTACAAGCCTGCTCCTTTGGACCTGAGTGCTATCACATTGACGGCAAAGCTCGAGGAGCTGGTGGATCAGCTTGCAGAAAATACGCATAATATTTGGGCAAAAGAACGCATCTCCGAGGGATGGACTTATGGCCTTAATGAGGTTTGTTTACGAGTCCGTCCTTGCACATACATACGTATAACGAGCTACCTCAATAATCTTTCCTCAAATTGTCTTCCAGGATTACGTTAAAGAGTAAATAGTGCTACTAGCTAAAATATAGTCGAGAATTTATGTATAGTCCTTTGGACTGGTATCTCGACTAAATCCAAACCTGGGGCATTATTCCTTCCAGCTTTTGGTAGTTTAACTATCAAAATTTTGGCAATAGCCATGCCATTGAATATAAATGTCTTTGCAATGCACGTATGTACAAACTTGTAGATAAATGTAGTGGAGCCATGAACTTGCAAATATTTTATGCTAACAGATTTATATCATAAATAGTTATGATGGTCCCTGCGGGTTTGGTCGCTATGTAAAGTTACAAGCCTTAGCATAGTTGTCCATTTGGAAGCGAAACCACTGTGAAATTCTTACACGTCCGTTTATCATGGGATAAAATAGATTTAAAATTTAAATACAGGACCCGGACATCAAAAGAAGCCCCCATCTAGTTCCTTACAGTAAAGTGGATGAAGCCATCAAAATTGCAAATTGGTAAATGAGCTGGATACAATTAGCATATAATTTACATACGTCCTCATATCTGCAAATTTCCTTTGAATATTTCCTCTCAAAAGTAAAAGAGTCCAGATTTTAAGCTAATAACATTACAAATATAATGTATAGGGACACTGCCAGTGAGACAGTAAGAACTTTGCTAGTGTACGGCTACAACCTTGAACCACCAACGGGGGAAGCTCAGGAATGTAAGATTTTACCTATTTCTATGGGATAGTCCCTACTACTAATCATATTGCTTAGGTTATGCTTAATTCATGTGAAGACTAGGGGTGACAGGACAATTGCACCGCCTATTTCCTAGTCTAGATTTTATTTACATGATTCATATACCTATATATTCGGACCTATGTATCCACTTATTACCCGGTACATGAGCCGTGCCTGGAGGAATTGAGGGAAACTTTCATATCGATTTTCCTATCATTCCACACGTCCCACAGATCAAATGTAACTTTAACTGAATTCGCCCAAGTCGTAACCATAACTCAGGGCCCCTGAGTCAGGGGTTCAGGCTGGGTTCGTTCCGGATAACTTAATCTTATTTTATTCCAGTATTTATGTGCCTTCTGAGGCAGCTAGGGATGGTTAACATCCTCATGATATAGCACAATAAGCTTGTAATGTCTAAATTCCTAAGTTATTCTCGTAGGGAATTGAAATACCGTGGGAAAATATTTACTACTTCCACACAAAATTATGATTTTTGATAGATACTACAAATGTATTACTACGATTACAAATTAGATTTCCTCTTTCTTTTCTTGCCATATCCCCCCAAATATGTTCTTCTTGAAATATCCGCAATTTTTTCATGTTGTAATTTCATTTGTTTAAAATAGAAATTATATTCATAGAATGGCTCCATGTAGTAGTATGTATGTAAGACCAGAGGTGTGAGAAGGAAGGTGAACTTACTGAACCATAAAAATCCTTTGATTCTTATATCCATTCTCTATGTACATATGAAAGTTCAGGACCTTTTTCCTATTTACCTGTAGTGAAAACTGGCACCTCCGAGGATGAGATTCAGCGAGACTACAGAACTTACCGAGCCGAAAAGACTTACGCAGTTTCGGAGGGAAAATGGTAAGATTGTTTACCCTGTTGGGTTGAATTGGATATGTAAATGAACTTCTCTTTTTTTTAGGTACTTTGAGTTTGAGCTAGTGTCGGATGGCCCAATGAGAGTTGGTTGGGCTCGGGTAGACTGTAAACCCGGGAGTCAGCTGGGTAGTGATGAATATTCTTGGGCTTTCGACGGCTTCAATGTAAGTCATATATTTCTCCTAGTCTGCAAAATTCCATGACTATATGATATCTTCCACTCTTACGAAATTTGAAACATGACTTGTGACAATGATGTCTTTGGGAAAGTTAAATGTTCTGGGGACTAATTTCATTATTGATTATACGAAACGGATGATCCCAGACGGAAAAGATCCATCAGAATTATAGAGAGTCGTATGGCCAAGGTCGAAATCTTCGCATAGGCGATGTCATTGGTTGTTTTCTAGATGTGACGAACAAGTCCATGAGTGAGTACTATAGACCATAGTAAATATTGCATCCTCTCAAAAATATAGTCTACCTTCAGATTTTTGACCTACGAACCCTCCTTAACGCATTTATAGTATTTTTTTGTTTAGCAATCTAGCACTACTATATTACATACAAGGCCGAACAATCTAAAACCATGGCTTTCCCTCTTTTTGCATTGTTATGTCATAATGTACATGTACCTATAAATATAGTATACCCCAATATGAAATACAATGCATCTCAACCCATGCATACTTACCTCGAGCAAGCTTTTCTTTTGTTGTACACATTTTTGTCGAATGAAGCATCGACTTTTCCCGAGGTCTGTGCTTTTATTTGTCAACCTGCTCCTCTTTTACTTTTTGTTTATATATATGTTGTTTCTATTTTTATTTTTTTTACTGGTCGTCCCCCTGTCCCCATTAAAATGTATAACCCCTTCCTGCTGTCTTGTTTTATTTTTTTTTGTTTAGTTGCTCCCATATTACATCTCAGATTTTTCTGTACAGTGAAATCTTGTTGTTATTATTATTTTGTATTTTTTTTTCGTTTCTCCTCAATATCTTTCCGTCTTTTTATTTCCCTCCAGTCACGATTTTGTAAATACTACTATGTAAAATCTGAATTTCAAGGTCTCACTGTAGTAGATAAGCCAAACGAATAGTGCTTTTGTGATGACTCAAAAAAAAATCATACTCTGTTAAATACATCGCTAAAAATCCGCAAGCATGATGAATCAATTCTACTAATAGGATTTCACCCAGTCCATTAGATACTACAAGGGAAATCATGAGAACGCCACTGGTCATGTACAATGAACATTTGAAGTCTGACAGTGCACTATTGTGTAATTTAAACATGTACATATCTACATGTGTGTATGTAGGATAGGGTAATTATATCTATGTACATACATACTCGACAATCTGTGGGGAGAGGAAACGTGAAGATACTAATTAGTGTAAGTAGAGCATTCTGGAAAGAACAAGCAAATATCATTGAGGCATAATATCCACCACATGTTCAATTCGCACGGCTCTCTTTCTCTCTCATCTCACATTTTCAATGTAGTTTTCGAGAGCATGCTGAAGTCTCTATTCTCAAAAGGAATCCCTACTTGTGAACTCGGCTCAGAATCAGAACTGAGGATACTCAGACGGAATTTGAAATTTTGATAGTAAACCTTTGCATTAATACCCTACCTCACTTTATATCTATGTATATATCAATGTATTGTAAAGTTATTGAAGTTGGCACTTACGCATTCTTCCCTCCTCCTACACCTCCACCTCCTCTATTCAACTCCAAGAGAATCGAAATCCTTTAGTGAATGCAACCAACTCCGCAACCATAGTGATCATGGATGTTGCACACTTTTGACAAGATCAACCTTTTTACCTCCGACCTAACCTTCGGCATACCGTAGTTACAGAACTAGTTGTATCTGTAGCTTATTCCTTCCTTATAATGTCTGTAAATCGGAAATGGTTATGCTAAAGCTGTATTTGGTCATGACATATTGGTTGGAGACAGATATATGAAACCCTGGCATTCTTTTTCTCTCCAGTGCGAGAGATGAATGATTCTGATTGAATTACTTCACTTTCCTCAAATATGTGCATACGTTCCCTCTGCTCTACTGTACTTCCCTATACCTTTTGGAACGGACGATTGAATGAATTCGACTAGATATCATATGGAATGAGATTGTAGATGATATGTGTCTCTCAGTCAATTTACATCAGATACTTCAATGTTATGCAAATAAATTAAACTATCCTCTCCTGCACGAGATCTCGTTATGGAGCAAAAGTATGTTGCGAATGGATGTCACCCCTTTTCTTGCTTTTCCCTGTTTTTTTTATCAAGGAGGAGAAATCCTATAGTGGCGCATTTGAGTCTTACGGCAAGCAATGGAAAGAAGGAGATGTGATTGGCGTTCTTCTTGATTTGATTGACAGGACAATCAGTAAGTTGTTGTCCATCTTTTGGTCCATGTCCACTTATCTGCTCGAACATATCCCACACTCACCTTTTCAAGTAGTCATGATCCAATCTCCAAATCCTTTACATATCTATCCCTCTTTTCATGGTTTGCCTATCCAGTTATAATCCCTTGCGGTTTTATATGGACGGTGTTAAAAAAAAAACCAGAGTACCGTATTTGTAGTTGTTCCTTATACAGTATGTTCGAGCGTTTGTACATTTCACTTATACAGACTCACACTTATGAATATGTGTATATCAGCAGTAGTTGTCAGAGCGCGATAGAGTTTATAGTAGCCATCACTCAAAAATACTATGTATAATTGTCTACATATAAGCTGGATTTTAAAATTGCATAATATAATTATTATTATTACTGTAGGCTGTAGCACACCATACAGTTTAACATGTACAATTTAACACACTATTGACAATGCTGTCCTGTACACCTGTACACATACTAGTACATACTGTACATTACTGTGCACATTATACTCTGCTGTACATTTGTCTGTAGATAGACTCAGGTAACCACTTGCACATGTTTCATTCCAAGGAACAGTAAGGACAGTTCTCAATTATTGACACTTTGCTATCTATCATTTTGTGAACACACATCCAGTGCAAGGGCTAACAATTACTAATCAAGCTAGCATGATAAATGTGTATTTTTTTGTCTGGAGTGGCTAATCCAACACTTGGAATTACTGTACTGTGTGAGCAGAGACAATGATATGACAGAAGCAAGCACTTCCCATCAGGCTCAAATAACATTCATTTTAGTCGTTTTGAGGCTCTTAACGAGTAGTCGTGGCAAGAGTGCATCATCGTCACTGATGATGATAATCCTCATTGCTTCATCATCCCAGTCTTTATATTTGCTTCTACAAATAGTATGTATTGTGATATTAAGTAAGCATTCCAGCCGCTGCGATCTAATTCGCTTTATACGTACAAACAGTTCTTGTAAATAAATGAATGTTGAACTATTGTATATACATATTCGTGTATACAATGAATCCTGACTGCACTAAATATATCTATGCACAAAAGCAAGGGGAAAAAATCGATTGCACATTGTCAACTTATGCATTTCAATGCTGAGTGGTATTATTTCCAGAGACAGTGAGCACACTGGCTCTGTGTTTGGATGTATTCTTTCTTTGAACACGTTCTGAAAATTGTATGAAGATTAATAATGAATGTGACTCTGCAATTATGCACTCCTTGTTTGGAGGAAACTACTACTACAGTACTTGTCTGCAAGCGTGAAAAATTAAAACCTCCGTTATCCAACTTCCTTTTGCCGCATGATTTCAAAGGAGTGCTTCTCTATCATTCAGAATACAATATTCAAGTGTTTGCTTCAGCTTTTATTTATTGACACAAAGCGGTTTCACATTATTTGCATGCTCCCATGTATAAATCATAAGGTGCTCTCCCGCACGAATAATTACTGCAGAACTTTTCACAAGTCAAGAGGGACTTGTAAATGTATGGCTATGATAAATGAAACCGGAATGATTTATCCCATATGCATATGTAGCATATTCACAACTCATGCATGCATATACAGTAATGTAGATGCCTGTAGTTTTATTCCTCCACCGCAGCTCTGCTTACTTGACAAATCTGCAGTTGAGTAACTGAACCTATATAGCTACATATTTGCCTTCAGATGAATTGAGTGAGCTGGATCTATTGTAGTGATATTTTAATACTAGTCTTTGCTTTGAGTAGTAGTAGTAGTTTGTATGCATTGGCATAAATGTTTGTGCTTGGGAGTTACACCCGATGACCTGATAAGAGGTTTTTTAGGAATGACTTTATTTAATATTGGCTGGGCTCCCGAAATCCCAACAGGTTTCTCGTTGAACGGTGAGCTCCTCATGGATGCTATGGGTGGGGAAACGGCCTTTACGGATGTACAAGGAGACGCTTTTGTCCCAGCCTGTACTCTGGGTGTAGGGCAGCGTGCCAAGTTGACTTTTGGACATGACGTGAATGCCTTGAAATTCTTCACTACTTGCGGTCTACAGGAGGGATACGAGCCGTTCTGTGTGTGAGTGCAATGCATGCTATACAGATAGAAGCAGCCCGGATCCTATACACTATGGGAATAATACAAATATATTCTAACATTATCAAAACTTGCTGAGTGCTTTGAAGTGAACAATCCTAGAAGACAATGTAGAGTCATAAACATAGATATGTATGTACATATATGCCATATTATTGGAAATTCCTCAGGAACATGAACCGAGCTATGACCTGGTGGTATACTAAAGATCAGCCCATTTTCGAAAACAATGATGAAGGTGAGGATACCAATATTGACGTGGCTAGACTTCCAGCCGGCTCCGACACCCCACCCTCCCTTCGTATAAGTCACAAAACTTTCGAGACCATGGAGAAAGCCAACTGGGAGTTCCTTCGACTCTCCCTTCCTGTCATTTGTCAGGATGAATTTATCGAGTAAGACCTCAACTTTCCTATTAAGTGGTGGACGTCCGTTCCAAATTTACAGCCTGACATTTCTACAAATTTTATCGATAAAGCCCATGCTTTCACCCTGAAACACACTCATTTTGGTATTTGAACTAATGAGAAGCTATAGAGTCATTTCCCGTTTCTTTTCGGGATATCTTCAGATTTCATGTAACATACATACGTTAGGGAGTAAAAACGTTAGGAGTAGGTATAGTAACACTCCATAATAACTACTTTCTCAGGAAACACATTCAGACAATATGCTCCTCTCATCGCACACGCACGCACTTGTATTTAATGTGTATACGACCCCGTGTTAGTAAAATTCGTTTTACCATAAAGCCCTAGTTTTTTCAATGAGAGTTTATGTCAGGGAAAGGAATGGAAGTTAATTCAGCTGTCTTCTTAGGTAGGACGGATGTTATCCATAAATTCCTAGATTACCAGGGGATGTCATACCATTGTGACAAAAGCCCCGCACGATAAGGCCCTACACATATTAAGTGACGAAGTAGTTTTTCTTATGTGTGATAGATATAGTTTCCTGCACAAGCTGAAAATAAAGTTTATGTTAGGATGTTTTGGCTGTGCTTTCCTCCGTTTTGCTATTCTCAGTTTTTTTTAATGCAAGTGTCTAGTGTAGCGTGTAGTTGGACACATACCTTTGTACATATGTGTAAATCTATTACGTAAACGGGAACAATAGCTTGTTACTACAGTCCAGACAAAAGTCACACAGATATCTACGTGTATAGAATGTTACAATTTCCACTCGAAATGTCCACAATGAACTAGATTCTTGATTTTGTTTACAGCGAGGAAGAGAAAGCTCGTCGTTGGCAAGAAATCCGTATCCGGCAAAATAGACTCCGGCACAGTGGAATCCATCGGGGAAATCCCATGGAGCAGTCCATGCTCAAGTCAGGTTTCACCATGAGTGACATAAAAGGTGAGTATTGACTTTATCCAAATAATTCACGTCAAAGTGGTGGCACTAAACCCAAGTGTACCAAATTGCTTCTTGATTCCTTTCAAAATCCTAATGAAAATTAGGGGACGGAGTGGAGTAGGACGTCTTTTATTACCGCTGCACATGTACATTAAGAATTATGTCTCCGTGCATGACTATGCATAATTATATATGTACGTGTCTGCATCTGCAAAGCAATTACTCTCAAACTTGTTTGCAGAACTTCAAAGAGGTTACTCCGAAGATGTGGTAGAGTCGGATGACATGATGTTAACAGATTCACACGATGATCGTAGCAGAGGCTTGAAGCGCGGAAAGAGCACAAAAGTCCCGCCAACAAAGCCCGCCCGTTCTGGCTCAATCTCCCGGCAATTGCAGTATGATCAATCAACCGGAGCCACTTTAGATACAACCAAATTGCCTCGAGCCTCAAGTGAAATGCAGCTAAATCGATCGAAAAAAGATCATGCATTGACTCCAGATCCCGAAGCAAAGGAAGAGAAGAAAAAATCACGTGGAAAGTCTCCGTTCAGGTTAGACATCCCAAAAGGCTGAGATGACTCTTGAGTGTCTTGAGCTCTATGAAACGAATGGAAATTCTTTCCAGCTTTTAATTAAATAATCCGTAATTATTATTATTATGGTTGAATTTGAAAAATGCCGCTGCTCTACTCACTTCACGTTGACTTTGTTCTGGCTTTGTTTTTTAAAATTTTCTCTGTACTGACCCCTTTGAAACTACAGATTGACTTTTTTGGAATTTTTAGAAATATTACATATTATAACTACCACTATAATTATTACTACTATGAATTTACCACATTCCAAAGACATTGCTGAATGATTGACTTCCATATAGTCCAATACATTTCTATATATGACAAAAAACTCATATAAATTTTTGCTCCGCTGTAGTAAAACTTTGTAGTGAATTAAAAATTGGCTCAACATTTTCTAGAACAGTTTTTTGGACGCTATAGTGATGCTAACTTAAAACATTAATACAGAGTAAGTCTTTTAATTTCTAGACTAACTGCTTTAATTTCCTCTAACCTTGATAGCATGTATTCCATCGAAGAGATTACCGAAGTTGGGATGGAATACGCTTCACGGTAAGCTTAAAAAAAACATGAGATTACAATGCTTCCTCTTCATTTCTTAGTTAGTACTTTCCATGTTTTACTCTGACAAGAGCACGTGTGATCTTACTGGGGCACTCAAAGCCTCGGAATAATAGTTTGTGTTTGAAAAAAAAATTTCAATTTCTCTCCTTTTAAAACTTTTATCCCTTAACAATTTTTTCTTACACAAGAAGAACCAATTGAAAAGAGCATGCAAACCTATACGGTATTTCTATGGGATTGGAGGCATTGTCACAGGGAAAGTTAACGAATGGATTCTTTCTTCAAGGTTTTTCTCCCGTAAACGAGAAGAGAGCAAAGAGCGTGCGAAAGCTTCTTCAAGAACTCCTGAACCGGATGCCGTTGAGGACAGGAATAGACAGAACCAATTGAATGTCCGTAACGCCGCCGTACGACTGTCACAGGCAAGACTGGATTTATTTAAGATACCCCTTGAGTTCCATTCCTCCCCACTGCTAGCCATCCATTTTATTGCTCCATTACATATATAACTGTGGTCTTGTTTTCCTACCATTCTCCTACACATTTGAATGTCTTGTAGCAAACGCATATGAAACCTTTCTACGCACAGTTTGGGGCTACCATAGTTTATTTCCTTTCTCCATTTATATTGCCGATGGGATAGGAAAGTATAGAGACTCAGACCGATTGCAGATAATTCCTTTTGATTTGTTTCTCGAGGCAAATGTTTCGCATTGTGCTTTTGAGGATTTAACATTCCGGGGAGCTCACACTGGGAAATTTCCTATTTGCAAAGCTTTTAGGCATACTTCTAAGGGATGCACTATTTAGAGTTAGTTATGCGTATGTAACATATCTATGTATGCCTGCCATGTAACAACTATGTGTAGATAGATACATGGAAGTTTATTTTTTTAAACTTTCTCATATCCAGAGCAATCTCAAGATAGTCCCTCCAGCCGTACCTGAGCGAGCAACTCACAAGAATTCTCCTGCAACCCAGCAAAAGACAATGCCTATGAGTGGGCCTGGGAGCAGTGAGGAGGATGAGGAGGGTGAAGTATTCGATGCGGAATGTCTGAATTTAATTAACGAATACTTTTACGGTGTGAGGATCTTCCCAGGTCAAGACCCATCCCATGTGTACGTGGGCTGGGTAACGACCCAGTACCATTTCCACACCAAGTCATTCAATAGGAATAAAGTCCGTCGGGTGACCATCTCGGGAATTGATGAGTTTGATACGGAAGTTGAAAAGTAAGACTTTTATTGGCGTAAATAGTTTTTTTTATGGATAGATATACCTTTTAAATACTTGATGCTCCAATGTATTTAGGGGGGACTGCGTGTCTACATGGAGCAGTCATCATTGATGCAATTGAAGATATTTTGTCCGTTATCTAATAATTAATATGTTGGATATGTTATTACAGTGTCGAGCGCAACAGTTGCTATGTGGTCCGAACTGACGAGCTGTTCAATCAAGTCACACAGGATGTGTCGGGGAAAGGAGCATCCCAGGGGATGTTCATAGGTTGCTTCGTCGACACTGCCACAGGATACGTCACTTTCACTTGTGAAGGGAAGCAGACAAAATATACCTATCGGGTATGTATATACTTTCCAGGTGTATCAATAATAACACAGAGATTTTCACATAGGATCGAGCATGTGAAAGCCAAATCTCATTTCTATCTAAACTTTTTTTTTTACGGAACTGCTCCAAGGGAACTAAGATTGAATGAGCCTCACTCCCATTATATATCTCACGTTTTACTTTCATCAGCTTGAGTCAATTCACTTATTTGGAAAGACTCTTGTTAAATTCTTGGAGCCTTATTTTTGCAAATACATTTCCTTTCTCAATTGATGTCACATGCAGGTGTGCTTATAACTGTATCTATACAGATGGAACCTGGAACAAAACTTTTCCCAGCGATATTTGTGGAGGCCACGAGCAAAGACATCCTTCAGTTTGAACTCGGTCGCACTCCAACTACTCTTCCTCTGTCGGCGGCTGTTCTACTCAATTCTGGGAAGCATTTGACACCTCAAGTAAAGTTTTTCCTAGACTTTCTCTCTACTACTAGTAATGACATGAAAATCATTATGGGAGGCACGATGTATGTACATACGTTGTCAGTGTCTACTATTTGTAATTTGGAACTTATGTGAGTTATTTATTTGAAATCCCAGTTTCCCCCAAGACTGAAGATTCAGTATTTAAAGCCACATCAATGGGCCCGAGTTCCTAACAATTGTATGAGGATTCACGCTCTGAAATTATCAGATATCCGTGGCTGGAGTACCCTCTGTGAAGATCCTGTTTCCATGCTTGCACTTCATCTTCCTGAGGAGGATCGGTGCATTGATATATTAGAACTGATTGAAATGGAACGGCTACTTAGGTGAGTGTCCTACATCCAAGTACAGTATTCTCTCATGCGTGGATTTTGAAATCCTGTGAATGCTACAATACCTCAAGATCTCTTATAGTTTCCCATCCTTGTAATAATCTCTTGTTATATGAATTCCCTGACAAAAAAAAATTGTTCTTCCACGTGAAAACTTCTCTGAAGAGGATTTTGAAAAGCTGTATTTGTCTGTAGAGATGTCCTGAATTCCTTCTATCTTTATTCTGTGGAGTTGGGAGGAAATGCATTAGATTTTCACACTACAGAAAATACCTTGTGTGTTACTTTTTTGTATGAATTTTGAGGTGAATACCCTCTGACCATGTCTTTGGGATTTACAGTTTTCACTCACAGACGCTAACCATGTACGCAGCATTATGTTACCAGTCAAATTTCCGAGCAGCCCATACACTCTGCTCTTACGTGGATCAGAAACAACTGCTGTATGCCATCCAGGCGGAGTACATGTCAGGTCCATTGAGACGAGGGTTTTATGATCTTCTCATTGCACTTCATTTGGAATCCTTTGCAACAACCATGTGAGAATTATATTTCAGTAATAATAGCCTTTCCCATTATTTGCATGTTTCTGCAATATTATACACTGCTGCAGTAGGAGAAATAGTACTCCGCTGACAGCGATTTATTAACATGACTGGGGTATGGACGGAACTATACGTCTGGAGGGAAAGTATGTTAATGACTGGTTCCGAGGTGGGGGGAGAGCGTTCGTGGTATTTTATCTTAATGAAAAATTTAAAATTTAAAAATTAATTAATTAGAAAAATTGTGTTGTGGCGCAAAATTCATTTACAGTATTGTAGTACCAATCCGCTCTACACACGGTAGTAGCACACGTATATTAATGAAGACAAATTAATTAAAATAGTGCAAAAAACATATTCTCATTTTTACAATCCACCAACTCAATGGTGTACTTTGTTATACACACGTAAGGTGTGTTTTATGGGTTGATGTAAGCTGTAAATAAAAATGCAACGGGATTCGCGCACCGGTGAAGCTCATATTTTATGCAACGCTTTGAGAACGGATTCGGGAATAACAGCTGGTTCCCGCTGGGTGCAATTACAGCAAATGTCACCCAGTTTCTATTCTATCTGTACTCTCTTTTGAAAATTTTATTTGGACAGTCACAGTTAAGTTCTAGGCCAGTGTAACGGGGACTAGAGTTGTTAATTCCAGGAGGTATTTGCAAAAAATAATTGTTGTTCTGGCCGAATGGGTTTACCTACAATTGTATGTACATTTTATGTCTTTTATGCAGGGAAGTCTGTAAAAACGAGTACATTATTCCCTTGACGCAAGAGTTAAAGGATCTTTATGAAGATGAAGCAATGCGGCATAGTCTACGATCCATACAAACCTTGTCCATCATGCCACAGATGACCATGACGGAGATTGAGTATGAAATTCCCTTTTTCTGAATATATTTGAAAAATTGAACAGTTTTGTATGAATGTCAGCACTGAAACCACAAATGGTTGAATTTACATAAATAAATAACTACACAGGCTATTCTTCCCATGAAATGTAACTACGTGGTTTTGTATTTTGACAGCGAGAAAGTAGAAAATATCAGGAATCTCAGCAGTCCTTTCTTCCCACTTCAAGTTGTCAAGGACTTTTCAATGGACGCTTTGGAGGAGGCTGTACGAATCAATCAAGTCCACAATCGCGACCCGATTGGTGGTAGCAACGAAAATCTGTTTGTGTAAGTTCTTTTTATGTGCTTTAAAAGCTTTAAATACATCCTCCCAATAGGAATAGGAAATACATTGATAAGATTGATAATACCTGCTGGGAACTTTTAGACCATTGCTCAAGCTCGTTGACAAGCTACTGATGGTCGGAATTATCCATGATGAAGACCTTGCACGGGTTTTGATAATGGTCGACCCTCAAACCTGGGATCCAGAGAAAGTGAAAGGTAAATCGATAAACGTTGTCAGAGAGTTTTCTTTCTTGTTTATGTACAATATACAATGTATGGGGTCGTTTCATGTAAAGAGTATCCTGTGGGATGTACCTAAAATTAATCCCATTTTTAATTACTAGCAAATGTATTCACATTCAACCGTTTCCCGTCGGAATCAGAGGATGAGGAAGACCATCGAAAGGGTCTTCTACAGATGGAGTTGGCAGAAGGGGTCAAATTACAAATGTGCTATCTCCTCCATCATTTAAATGATATTCAGCTCAGACATCGTGTGGAAGCTATTGTAGCCTTCAGTCACGATTATGTTGGAGAAGTCCAAACGGTTAGTTTATAGGACTAAATGATCGGCTATGCTTTTAAATATTAAATTATTACAAACCATTGCAATTTGGAATGCTTTAGAATGAGTTAGAATTTTTTAAACAATTTTTAGGATCAATTGCGGCGCTACAATGAAATCAAACAATCGGATTTGCCATCTGCCGTTGCTGCTAAGAAAACTCGGGAATTCCGATGTCCTCCTGTAGAACAAGTTAGTTTACAATAGAGAATTTCTTAAGCAATGATTAATTGTTGAGGGTTAATTATTTACACTACCACGTTTTGAACTATCACCTTTGTAGATGAAGCTAGTTCTTGGATTTAAAAATCTCGAAGAAGAAGAAATTGAAAACTGTCCTTTAGGAGATGTTCTTCGTGGTAATCTACAAGTATTTCATGATGGCCTTATGAGTAAAGTTTCCCTGGAAGGAATTATAGACGCAGAAGGCTCTGAGGTACGAGATTGATTTTGAACTTTTTAGATACTGCAAGAGATGATTACCTATCTTCTGACTTGGTTCAATGATTGGAGAAGTTTTAATTGACAATTTTCTGGGATTGTTTTCCTTGCAGGAGAATCAGGAAGAAACTAAAGGAACAATGGTTTCACGTGTGGTAAACATGTTAAACATTGTGAAAAAGTTGGAGCCTCCAGAAGAAATCACGGATTTAGAAGAAGTAAAAGAGAAATTACCTGAAGGTGAATAAATCAGTCCTTGATTTTAGATATTATAAAAGGATTTTTATTTCTGAAGATTTTAACAATTTTGTCGTTTTTTTTCTTGGCAGAGAAATTCCGAAAAGTTCTGACAGGCACAATCGTTCGATGGGCACAGGAAAGCCAGTTTGAAACGCCACTTTTAGTTCGGGAAATGTTTGGGTTAGTACATACAGAGAACATAAATTGTGGAAAAGGCTGGTTTTTGCAAACTTTATTTCAAGTCTTGTCTTTTTCTCCTTTGTCCTATTGGACTTCCCTGTGATGTTTTTATGAAAGACGGAAATCGCAAATGCATGAAATTAAAATGAACAAAAATGAGCCTCCTGATAAATCGTTCACCTGTCTGCTAATTTATAAAAATCTGCTAATTTGTTTTAAAATTTAATTGTAAATTCCTTAATGCTGTGGGCCCTAGGCTTATTCTGAGGCAGTACGATACCGTTGGAGAATTGATCCGTGGATTGGAGAAAACCTACGTTTTTAGCAGCAAAACAACAGAACATATTGACGGCATGTGGGTTGGTTTGAGCCGGATTAGAGCCTTGCTACCTGTGCAGATGTCGCAAGAAGAAGAGGGTCTCATGAGAGTTTTGTTATGGTATGTCAAACTGTGACCAGTTTTTGGTTACAATTTCTACGAACAAACGTTCAATTCCTTTCGAAACATTTAAATGGCTCATTTATGATTTCAGGCAACTAGTAAATAATCATGTATTCTTCCAACATCCGGACCTAATTCGCATCCTCCGTGTTCATGAGAATGTCATGGCATTGATGATGAATACTTTAGGTCGAGCTCAAGCTCAGTCTGATGCACAGGAAAAAAGCCAGGCGTCCTCCCCTGAGGGTGAACAAGCTCCGAAGGAAAAGGTTACAAAATTTGCAAATAGCTAATTGTCAATACTGCAATCTCAACCAGAAAATAATCAACATTTCTCAGCATTTTGAGAGTAAATAATCAATAATTACTAATGGCATAACAAATTTACAGGACACATCTCACGAAATGGTTGTCGCGTGTTGTCGATTCCTGTGTTACTTCTGTCGAACCTCACGCCAGAATCAAAAAGCTATGTTTGAGCATTTGTCATTCTTGCTGGAACACAGTAATATTTTATTGTCTCGTCCGTCTTTGAGAGGAAGTACACCTCTGGATGTGGCTTATTCCTCACTGATGGATAACACTGAACTGGCATTAGCTTTGAGGTAATGCATCTGTTGTTGATTCATTTGCATGTTAGTATAAAGGGACGTGTTGTGAATTATTCAAGTTGTTTTTCACAAATGATTTTATGCATACAGAGAACATCTCCTAGAGAAGATTGCTGTGTATTTGTCTCGTTGCGGACTTCAGTCAAATACTGAATTGGTTGAGAAAGGTTATCCGGATCTTGGCTGGGATCCAGTGGAAGGGGAACGGTATTTAGATTTCCTCCGGTTCTGTGTATGGGTTAGTGGTGAAAGTGTTGAGGAGAATGCTAATCTGGTCATCCGACTTTTGATTCGTCGGCCGGAGTGCCTCGGCCCTGCCTTGAGAGGTGAAGGGGAAGGACTCTTAAGGGCCATTATTGATGCCAATAAGGTAAGCTGGTACATTAATGTTGATTTTTGCAATGTTCGTGTTAAAATTGCTAAATTTCTGAACGAATCCACTCATTTAGATGTCAGACAGGATTGCTGCTAGGAATGCTCAAGTAGATGTGGAAGGTGTCAGTGGCTTGAATGTAGATCACCCGTTACCAGAAGGTGAAGAAGATGAAGACTACATTGACACTGGGGCTGCCATACTGAGCTTCTACTGTACCCTGGTAGATGTATTAGGAAGGTGTGCTCCGGATACTAAGATAATCGCTCAGGTGAGAAAACAAAAAAAGTTAAAAAAAAAAATCCATATTCCATATGTACAAACAAATCCGAACTTTAAAACTAATTCCAAGTCCGATCTAATTTAATATACCCATTTGAAATCTAGGGCAAAAATGATTCCCTCCGGGCCCGAGCAATTTTGCGATCCCTGGTTCCGCTGGAGGACCTCACTGGAGCTCTCAGTCTTCGCTTCAGTCTCCAGAGTTTTACAATACCTGGTGAAGGTCCAAAGAGTGATATGCCCCCAGGATTGGTCCCTAATCACAAGCAAAGTATAGTTCTTTTCCTGGAACGTGTCTATGGAATCGAAGACCGAGACTTGTTTTTCAAGTTACTGGAAGAAGCTTTCTTACCCGATCTACGGGCTGCTACCATGCTTGATCGGGTAATGTCAGAAATAAATATAATTTTGAAGGCGTTTTGGGGCAAAAATCTGCTTTAAACAAATTCTAATTATCTGCAATTTTCAACCTGCAAAATTTAAAATCTATGTTTCACATTCTGATTTATTTTGTATGTAGCTTGACGGCGGCGACTCCGATATGGGTTTGGCTCTCAACCGCTACATTGGAAACTCAATCCTTCCTTTGTTGATCTCTCACTCTAAATTTTATGCCGAAGCGGATAACTACGCAAGTTTACTAGATGCCACACTGCACACAGTGTACCGACTCTCAAAGAATAAAATGCTAACGAAGGGTCAACGTGAGGCTGTTTCAGACTTCTTAGTGGCCCTGACCCGAGAAATGCAACCAAACATGTTGCTTAAACTCCTGCGGAAACTAACTGTAGATGTGGCTAACTTGTCGGAGTACACAACGGTTGCTCTAAGGGTATAAACTGCTTTCGATCCATGTCGACATAACTTTACTGAAATTGTCTGTTTACATGTTAATGATGTAATGTCATAAACCCTTTCAGCTACTTACATTGCATTACGAACGATGCGGCAAATATTATGGTTCTTCCGGTGGCCAAGGTAGCTATGGAACCGCTAGTGAAGAAGAGCGTAGACTCACCATGATGCTCTTCAGCAATATATTTGACTCCCTGTCAAAGAGAGTAAGTAAATTACTTCTAATTGCTTTGTACATTCTGCGTAGGATCTCCTATTGGGATTACTAAAATAAAAATGACAATTTTTAGGAATATGATCCGGAATTGTTCGGGAAAGCACTGCCATGTTTGATTGCTATTGGTTGTGCTCTTCCACCCGACTACAGTTTGTCTACAAATTTGGATGATGAGTTGATCAAGAACAATGCCTCAGATGCTGACGGACCTTACAATCCTCGTCCAATCGAGACACACAGGTACAATTTTTCGTATAATAAGTTTCAGGGATTTAATACTAAATTAGTAATTCTTAAAGGAATGTAGCTGTAGATGCTCTATTTTCTGTTTATAGCGTCAACATCAACTCAGACTTGAATAATCTGGTAGTTAAATTCTCGGAGCATTACCATGATGCTTGGTCAAGTAGGAAACTAGAAAATGGATGGAAATTCGGTGATCAGTATTCATGGAGCGAAAAAGTTCACCCTCGTTTGAAGCCTTACAACCACCTGTCAGAATATGTAAGATGAATTATTTGTTTTACGTAAAGCTCTGGATTTTTAAAAGGAAAATTCAACGTTTTGTATTATTTTTGTAGGAAAAAGAGCGATATAAGGAACCAATTAGGGACTCGTTGAAGGCGTTGCTGGCCTACAATTGGAACATCGAGCAAGGAGATTCCGAGATGGCGTCTCTTAATCGATCTAATAATCGAAGATCTTCGAAGACTAGTTTGGTAAGTTATGTTAATTAATAGTAAGTTTGTGCAGGATTTGATGATCACAAGGAACAACATTCATTCATTATGTCAATACGTAGGGTCCGGATCACCAAACTCCTTTCAACTACCATCCTCGGCCAGTCGATATGACGAATCTGACATTGAGCAGAGATATGCAAAATATGGCGGAGAGGCTAGCTGAGAATGCTCATGACATCTGGGCAAAGAAAAAGAAGGAGGAAATTGATTCTTCCGCAGGAAGTCCTCATCCCCAACTGGTGCCTTATGATCTGCTAACGGATAAGGAAAAGAAGAAAGATCGTGAGCGCTGCCAAGAACTTCTCAAGTACATTCAGTTCCAAGGCTACAAACTTCATCGTGTTAGTAAGGGCGGACCAGCACCTCCAGAAGACTCCTCAGCCACCTCAGCTGCTTCGCTGGAGAGACGTTTTGCGTACAAATTATTAGAGAAGCTTCTTCATTATCAAGATATAGCTTCAGTGAATATGAAGCAGCAAGTTCCTTCGTCCACATACAGTCACCGAAGTGCCTTCAAAGACACCCCGCGGGATGTCAAGTTCTTCTCAAAAGTTGTTCTTCCTTTAGTCGAAAAATATTTCAATACTAATAAGTCTTACTTCATTGCTGTAGCCACAGCTGCCAGTACCAGTGGAGCAGCATCCTTGAAGGAGAAGGAGATGGTCGCAACGTAAGTAAAATAAATAGATTTGTATAAAGTATGAGTACTTCATAAAAATTATTGGATCACATTAATCTTGCATTTACAGACTATTTTGTCGATTGGCTTCCCTCTTGCGCTCAAAGTTTTCAGCTTTCGGAAGCGATGTCAAAATTACCGTGAAATGTTTAGAAGTTTTAATAAAAGCTTTTGATGCAAGGTAGGTCCTGCGGTACTTCTGTATTTTAATTTTAAAAATTCTGAGAGTAATATTACACATGTCTTGAGGCTTAAATATTTTCATGTTTCTGGGACTCATTTCAGATCAATAGTTAAAAATTGTCCGGAATTCATTCGAACCTCAATGCTGACATTTTTTAACAACGCTGCGGAAGATCTGGGTCACACAATTTCAAACCTGCAAGAAGGAAAATATGCTCATTTGAGAGGAACCCATCTGAAGACGTCAACATCCTTAAATTACATCCATGCAGTTGTTCTGCCTGTCCTCACTGCACTATTTGATCATCTCGCTGCGTATGAATACGGAAATGATATGATTTGTAAGTGACAAAAGTATTATTCCCATATTTTGTGCTATCGCACTTACACTATATCAGTTATGGAAGGTAATTAATTGTATACTTATTGTATGTTTTTATTTGCTGATTTTTATTAGTGAATGACTTACAAATCGCTGCCTACAAGATGCTTAGTAGCTTGTACACTTTGGGTACGGACATGACATTGCCAAAGAACCGGAAGTACATGAAGCTGGAAATTGAGCGACATCGACCCGCTGTGGGGAGCTGCATGGGAGCATTTGCTTCAACTTTCCCTATTGCTTTCCTTGAGCCACATCTAAACAAAAACAATCCTTTCTCGTGTCATCATAAGCTGCAGGCTGGTTCAGGTAATAAGTCCTCTCGGGTGGATTGTTTACATATGATTACTTAATAGGCAATTTCCGGACTGTCCATTTCAATTTCCCTTGTTGATGTGTAGATGTCATGGCAAGAATGGGCGGAAATCTACCAACTCTAGAGAATATTTTGGCTGAAGTTGAACAGTTTGTGGTTTCTGGAAAAACTTACAATGAAGTACCTCACATAATTGATATAACCCTTCCTATGCTTTGCTCATACTTACCATTTTGGTGGGCTCAAGGCCCAGATAATGTGAACGTCAATGCTGCCACCCCAGAGTAAGTTATAACATTCACACAATTAATATATAATTACATATTTCTATTATTTATAAATACTAGAAACGAGAATACGACTTGAAAATAATATCTTGTACTAATTCTTCAGCAATTGCGTCACTCAAGTTACAAGTGAGCATATGAATCGACTCCTCCGAAATGTTCTAAATTTAATTAAGAACAATATTGGGAATGAGAATGCTCCTTGGATGACTCGGATTGCTGCGTACACCCAGCAAATCATCATCAATTCTTCTGAAGGACTTTTGAAAGATCCTTTCCTTCCTCTTGCTGAGAAGGTTAGGAAAAGGACTGAAAACATGTACCATAAGGAGGAATCCATTCGAGGATTTCTCAAATCCACCACTGAAGATACATCTCAGGTGAAATTAATTAAAAGCTGATACTCATTTCTCTAAAAGTTTTCCATATAATTTTCTAATGGTAATTATTACTTGTTCAAATCAGGTTGAAAGTCAAATTCAGGAAGAATGGCAGTTGCTTGTACGGGACATCTATGCTTTCTATCCCCTCCTTATAAAATACGTTGATCTTCAAAGGAACTTATGGCTGAAGAATAATACAATTGAAGCGGAGTACTTGTATAACCATGTAGCTGAAATATTTAATTTATGGTCTAAATCTCAGGTATGCTTAAGTTATTTAAGAAGCTCTACTTTTTATTAAGCTGTACATAAAGCTGATTTTCTATTTGGAATTGATTATATATTTGGAATGCTAACAATAATTTTTCGATGCTGTTTTAGTTCGAAATGTTTAAAACGATTATTTGTCTCTCAGTCAGTATTTCTTCCCATAGCCCTTGAATGACTTTAATAACCTCGCATTTTATTGTTACATCATCCTCATTTTCCCCTTATGATAAAATGCACTTCAACTTTCCCTTTATTTTACCATTAACTTCTCGTAGGGCTTCCAAAACTTTTATCAATTAGTTTTTAAATTATTATCTTGGTGAATTATATCGAAAGATTTGTGCACAATTGCAATGTCATGTATATAAAATGTATTCATGTAAGTACCCAGCATTTTGAACCCTGACCTTGTTGAAATTGTCCAACCCTTTATGTTTTGCACTTCAGTTTTTTAGAAAGGAAGAAACGAACTTTATTTCTGCACATGAAATCGACAATATGGCTCTTATTATGCCCACTGCATCTCGACGAACCGTAGTGGCAGATCCTACAGCCCAAACCGGTGGCAAGGTCTGATTGCCTTCGTTATTCCGACCCTATTACTTTGTCAAATTCATTCGTTCTTTTTTCTAGTCTGTGAAAACATTTACATGGATTACATTATTTCTAATTATTATGGGATGATGTAGATCAAGAAAAAGAAGCACCGGGATAAGAAGCGGGACAAAGATAAGGAATTAGCCTCTAGTTTAATGGTAGCTTGTCTGAAACGTCTCCTTCCCGTTGGTCTCAATTTGTTTGCTGGGCGAGAACAAGAATTAGTGCAGCATTGCAAAGACCGTTACTTGAAGGTAAAAAACCAAATGCTTCTTTACTTGTCATTACGACATTGCTATACGGATACTTCATTTACTAAATTATATGCTCTTCACCAAAATTATAGCATTCAGTTTTTATTAAAATTGAAAACAAAGCATTTGTAAACTAACACCGTTCTGGATTTGCAGAAACTCCCCGAGCAAGAAATCATTGAATTTGCCAAAACCCAATTAACCCTCCCAGACAAAATTGATCCCTCTGACTCCATGTCGTGGCAACATCACCTGTACTCTAAGTTAGGTAGCAAGAAACCCACAGCGGATGAAAATGATCCCAATAATAAAACCACTGCGAACTTAACAAAGCAGCAAATTTTAGATGAGCTAGTTGGAAGGATCACTGCCATGGCCAAAGTCCTGTTTGGACTTCATATGGTAAGTGCCAAGTTTCTATTCCTGAGACTCATATCTCGGAACAAATTTATTCCACAATAAAACAAAAAGAGCAGCCGGGACTCACTCATTTCCCGGCCTGGGATGAATCCACGCAGGAAATGAGTGCCTCCTCAAATAATGTCTTACACTAAAATTTCAAAATATTCCATAAAATTGAGGTATAATAGTAGCGAGTAGGCACACCGATACTATATGTATGTAATTTGATGCAGCCTTGCAGCAGTATTTGCAATCACATTTACAGTATAAACAACGTAGGTGTACATAATTGTAGGCACAGCTCATTGTCAGCACTCTGTCAGCAGCACTTCACACCAGACATATTAGAGGTTGATTTGCAATTTTATCAGTGATTTTTTGAAGAAATGTAAATCACCCTTTGACTCTAATTTTGCCTTTTGCTTTTTCAACCCTTTTTGCTCCATAAGAAACTTTTGAGTTTTGTTGACAGTCATGCGTCTATGTCAAGGGAAAAATTGACACTTTTGACGTTTTATTAAGTTTTTTTTTTGATTGTTTACCTTTTGGGCGTCTGATTTGGTTCTGGAAAAAAGATTTGACGGTTCCGTTTGAATTTCATTCCTCTCTTTCGTTCGCTCTTTCCTTATTAGTAATACGCATAATTACGTACATAATATTATGTTCTTTGATTTAATTTCTTGGGCAAATCTTCTGTCTCTCAATTCCTTACGTACCTTTTCTTCTCATCTTTTCCGTTGCACATTTACTAAGATATAATTTTGCCGGTTAGATTGATCACCCTCAGCAGCAACAAAAAGGGGCATACCGGTCTGTGGTTTCCGGCGGACGGAAAAAAGCAGTTATTGCTTGTTTCCGTCAAACCTCAATACATGCCACGCCAAGGTACGATTTTTGGTTCACCTGACCTTCTTGGTATTTTTGTTTTCAAGTTGTTTTGCCTTTGTTACTAACTAACCAAATTTGTTTTTGGATTTCCAAATCGGTATTTTCGTAATACAGCCGAGCCAGAAACCTGGCTGTATAAATTACGATTCTCACCCATTAATCCCACAGCTTGCTGCTTGTACTTATAGTATTTACTGTACTAAAACCATAATAATTTTCAGCACATATATAAATATATTTACATTGTTATAACTGTTTGAATCTTGGCCTTTTTTCTATATTGAGCTCTCTAAACTGGATCTGACTTACAAATTAATTAGAAAAAGTGCTGCTCTCTCTCTCTCTCTGTGTAATCTTTTATACAGTGTATAGCTGTTAGATTAGAAATTTATGGATATTAACAAAATCGCCAGTATGATTGACTTATTAGCATGTACTGGTTTGGCACTAAGTTTCTTTCTTTGTTGCATTCGTTGACTTGACTGTGACCTGTGACAACAATTAACCCTTGTCCAACTTAGGCATCGCTTCCACCAAAACCTCGTAGTGGTTGGAGCAGACTTCTTTCTGTCGCTCGCAAAAGGGCAGCCCTTGCCTGCTTGGTAGCCGTTCCATTCTACACCTTGAAAAGGTAAATTAACAATATTAAAAAAAAACTCCAAAGTGTATGTATACTGTTAGCGTTGTCCCAGGCATTTTTCTACATTTCCTTTAAAACTCTACTTGTTTTGCATTGAACTATAACATACCTGCCTATATGTACATATGTCCCTGTTGTTTCCTAATAGCTTTAAATGCATTAACAATTTTGAATGCTTGTCTTGCAAATGAGAATAATTCTGCATTTTGTTTTCTGAATTTATAAATGAATATTTAATTTGACTATACTAAGCTTGTAAATGGCATAATAATTTACTAACGCTTGTGAAAAATTATTGTAATAACATAATAATTGTAAATGATCTGAGTGTTGTCAATTTCAAATGTGGGTGATTATCGTTGTATTCAGACATCGAGCCATCAACTTGTTCTTACGGTCGTATCGAGAGATGTGGCTGTCAGATGAGAACGTGGGGCAGGAAATTATGATAGAGCACCTTACGGTAAATATTTTTATAATTATTATCTAGCCATCTTGTCAATGTCATTGATCTCACATACTCATAATATGCTCCCATTGCTCTATTTTTCAGTCCTCATTTGAAGACTCGGAATTAAAGAAAAAAGAGGAGGAGGAGGAAGAGGGCAAGCCTGATCCATTGACACAACTAGTGACAACGTTCTGTCGTGGAGCTATGACTGAGCGGAGCGGTGCCTTGCAGGAAGACCCGTTGTACATGTCCTATGCTGAAGTTATGGGCAAGTCCTGCGGAGAGGAGGAAGAGGAGGGTGGGGAGGAGGAAGGAGGGGAGGGTGAAGAAGGGGGCGCTTCAATCCATGTAATTTTTATTTATTTGTATGGATGTTGCATGACGTTGAATGATATACTATCAAAATGCATATTTTTTTTATTTACTGATCGAGCCCTATGTTTCTTAATCATTATGAGTAATTGGGCTCAGAATGCTAGATAATAATAATTAACCTTTTTATAAGTTGAACTAACAAAGCATAACATTCATTTTTGCACGCAGCGCACATGGGAAAAGTTAAAGGTGATGAGCTGCTTTGAACAATAGAATAGAATTATGCCTGGAACTAACATGGGATTTCTTCTCAAACTAAATACGGAATAAATTTGTCTCCAAATTTTGAAAGGGTAATAATAATCTTTTCTGTATGAATTTTAGGAACAAGAAATGGAGAAACAGAAGTTGTTATTCCATCAAGCTAGGTTATCAAACAGAGGTGTGGCTGAAATGGTACTTTTGCATATTTCGGCCTGCAAAGGCGTTCCATCTGATATGGTATGTGACATTGGATTATGTTGAATTATCATTTCTGATTTAAAATCAAATAAATATACGTTTTTGTGAACTAAAAATTAATTATTTGAGCAATTTAATTCCATAGGTTATGAAGACCTTGGAACTGGGTATTTCTACTTTGCGAGGTGGTAACGTTGATGTGCAAATGGTAAGAAAAAACAAACGTTGGACATCAAATTTTGTTGACATTGCTTACCTACATGCAAATAATTTTATACTCACACTGGTAAATCGATGGCTTTGAAAAATCATTCGTATAGGGAATGCTGAACCATTTGAAAGAGAAAAAAGACGTGGGTTTCTTCACCTCAATCGCTGGTCTCATGAATTCCTGCAGTGTTTTAGACTTGGATGCCTTTGAGCGAAATACAAAAGCTGAGGGGCTGGGTGTAGGTTCAGAGGGCGCTGCGGGTGAAAAGAACATGCATGATGCGGAATTTACTTGCGCTCTCTTCCGATTTATTCAACTAACCTGTGAAGGGCACAATCTTGGTGAGTTTGTGGGTTTTAGTGTATTATTGTACTGGAATTATCATGTCACAAATTTGTTTAATTTAAAATGCGATGATATTTAAGAGTGAACCACAAACGTTTCAATTCACAGAGTGGCAGAACTACCTTCGAACGCAAGCCGGAAACACTACAACAGTTAACGTAGTTATTTGTACCGTCGATTACCTCCTTCGTCTTCAAGAATCCATTATGGACTTCTACTGGCACTACTCAAGTAAAGAATTAATTGATCCAGCTGGGAAGGCGAACTTTTTCAAAGCCATAGGTGTAGCTAGTCAAGTATTCAATACCCTTACTGAAGTCATTCAAGGTCCCTGTACTCAAAATCAGCAAGCGTTAGCACATTCAAGGTTGTGGGATGCTGTTGGTGGTTTCCTATTTCTATTTGCTCACATGCAAGCCAAATTATCAAAAAATTCCAGCCAAGTTGATTTGCTCAAAGAACTCCTGAATCTTCAAAAAGACATGGTCATCATGATGCTCTCTATGCTTGAAGGTTTTTTTAAAATACCACTTATTTCCTCAACCTTTATTTCAATACCAAAACCAACACAGAATTTAAGACAAAGTAACTTCATGTACGTATGTAACTAACTGCCCACAGCATTAATTATAACCCTCCCTTGTTTTCAACAGGAAACGTTGTGAACGGAACGATCGGTAAACAAATGGTGGACACTTTAGTAGAGTCTGCGTCCAATGTAGAGGTATGTTCAGAAATTATCACAATAAAATTAAATTGGAATTTATTATTAATTTTCGTAAATAATAATTACATACGAACAATAAAAATTTTAATGGTTGAATACTCAATTCCTGAAAGTAATTAGTAATAAAATGAGCTGTCGCGTGTGATTTAACCTACTACCTTTTGTCTTGACTAAAAGCGTGAGAAGCAGTTTTGACCTCGAGTTGATTTGGAAGATTAAATTGTGTGTATGTGTGTGTGTGATTTAGAAAATCCTTCAGTTCTTCAAATTGTTCTTGAAACTGAAAACTTTGACGAATAAATTGAAGGTATGACGTAGTTGCGACTCCAACTATGGTTTGCTAACCACTTTAAAAAAAAATTGAGATTAGACATTGTTACTAACATTTTTACGCCAACCCTTGCAAAATCCAGTAGATTTTTGATCATGCCCCTTTTTCAAGCCAAACTATAATAATAATTATACGACTCATTTGCTAAAATAATTCTTGCATTTACCCTTCTGTCCCGTTAATGAGTAGCCTTACCTCTAGCAGCCCTTCAATTATTAACAGTAGCAAATACTCAAAGTAGAAAGTTATATAGTTGCATTTAGTACGTATTAATGTACGATAGTATTCCCAAAATAGCAAAATACCTTTAACATGATTGACTGATCTGGTTTATACAGTAAAAAGACCTGTACATGTTCATAGTAGTTTGTCCTTTTAGTTCGGAAAGACACTCATGTAATTAATATAAAGCAAAAATCATTTACCCTTGCGTAAATTTTTGTGAAAGTAATTTGGTGTAGACTTGTGATGGGTATTTGCCTTTTGCATGTGTGAACTTGTATTCACCTCCAACCATTCAATTTGTTTCACCGACATCAAGTGTACCTTACAACTACTGCTATAGTAGTTCCTATTTGTGTCTGTACTGTACTACATTTCTCCGCACTTGACTCTATCTTCTAGATCATCCTTCGTTACTTCGATATGTTTTTGAAACTCAAGGATCTCACATCTTCCACAACTTTCCAGGTCTGTGTCATATTCAAGCTTTGCATGGGTTTGGATTTTTTTTAGTAGAATCTTACCTCTTAAGTCATATTTGCACGGAAATATATGTAATTACATGATATTACTCTACAGCTTCATAATTTATTGGACCTTTTCATGTCTTGCGTACATACGTTTGTAATCTCTACATGATCTTTTTATTATATCTATATACAATGTTCTTTAAAATTGTCGTTAATACATCAAAGCCATCATTCTTAATACGGAAATCTAAAGCCAAATTGACTTTTGAAGTACGTTTTAAAAATGAAGTGATGGGTTGTATTTTTCAGTGTTTTAGCGAATTTGCATACGAATACTCTCTGTAGGTAGAGGTCGCTTTTGATGTTTTTATGGTAGTTTTCCATATAAATTGGCTTCGCTTATTTGCCCCTCAATACATCATGAATGGTTACAGTAAATTTCATGCATCAAAATTTAGGAAATGGATATCAACAAGGATGGATGGATTACACCTAAAGAATTCCGGGAGAAGATGGAGCAGTTCAAAAATTACACTGCGTGAGTTTTAGTATCTGTATAATAATTCATGTCTTTTAGAAAGTACAAAAAGGATGTCGACCAATACAATTATGACAGTTTGGCCTAAAGTTCTGTCATTATGATATGTACAGGGAAGAAATAAACTTCTTACTGATGTGTTGCGATACGAATCACGATGGGAAAATCGATTACATCGAATTCACGGAACGATTTCATAACCCTGCGAAGGACATTGGTTTTAATTTGGCTGTTCTTCTCACGAACTTGTCTGAGCACATGCCTAATGAGCCAAGGTTGTAATATTACCAACAAATATGTGTGGTTTCGCACTATTACCGGACAAATTTTATGTTTTTATTCCGTTCCTTTTTCCATAGGTTGGCACGATTCTTGGAGACTGCCGGTAGCGTCTTGAACTACTTCGAGGCATTCTTGGGTCGCATTGAGATCATGGGCGGAAGTCATCGCATTGAACGGGTTTACTTTGAGATTAAGGAGTCCAACATTGAGCAGTGGGAGAAACCTCAGATTAAAGTGCGTACATATTTAACTCTTTTTTCTCCGTTCTATTTATTGCAACCTGTAGTAAAACAAAAATTGCATAACAAAAATGGCAAAAATTGCAAAACAAATGACAAAAATTGCATAAAGTTGTGACAAAAATTGGAAAACAAATTGACAAAAATTGCTCAAAATTTTGGTACAAATTTTCAGGAATCCAAACGAGCCTTTTTCTACTCGATTGTAACAGAAGGTGGGGATAAGGAAAAATTAGAGGCTTTCGTAAACTTTTGTGAAGATGCCATTTTTGAAATGCAGCACGCTAGTGCTTTAATGGCCACTGAAGAGGAAGGTTGTGGTGGCAAAGCTCGCGAAGCTGCCTACAAACTTCCAACTGATGAAGAGGAAGAAAAGTATGTTTTTCGTGTATATATTGTAGATTGTAACGAATAGTCCTGAAGCATACTTTATAATAATTTTTTAATAACATTTACCCTGAAATGGTTTTTGTTTAAAATTTTATGAATATTTTATTTAGAAGTATGTAATTATGAGTTTGATATTTAGTAGTTCCCTTGTGTATCAGCGTCAGGCAAAAAGAAACCCCAATTTTCACAAGACTCAATGGGAAATTGGACTATTTTTGTCAAAACACACGTCCTGTAACTTGTTTTAAAAAAAATCATGTTAGAATTAGATGTACATGTTTAGTTTGGGAAACAGTACCCCTATTAATAGAAATTAGGTAGTACTAGTAATAGTCCGTACAAATAGTTCATCTTGAATCCAATCTGATAAATGTTTTGGGATTTTTTGGGTTTGGTAGACCTAGCTTAACATGGGCCGAGAGGTAAGATCTCCTACGAAGCGGGTTTGATCTTTTATTATGTGCTAGAATCTGTCGCTATATCATCTCTAAACGTATTCACTATACTTTTGCTTACGTTTGCCTTTCTTTGTTGGCGTCTATAGTAAATTGTACCTACTACGTTTAGTGGTGGTCGTCGATGTTCACACTTTCACACTTGACACTTGCTCTATCTCTCTCTGCCTTCTCAACAAAAAAAAATGCTACGGGAAGCATTGTCACTCGCGCGTTCTTTTTTCACTGTCAACTATTATTCATTTCTTACTATCAGCGCTAATCATTGCTTTAAATGTTGAGGCCACTGCTGTCGTCTGCCGCAATTCACCCAAATAAATCCGGCGTTGCGTAACTACTTATAATGAGGATGCGCTATACGGATATGCTTTATGATAACGATGGCCAATTTATATTTTCATGCTGTAATAATAATTGCTTTCTTCGAAATCTGGAAATATTTTGTAAAATATAATTTGATTTGGTCGCAAATGATTTTAGGGGAACTCTGGTGAAGCAGTCTCTTACGTCTTTCAAGGACTCTGTCCGTGCAGTTTTGTCAGCAGTGTCACCGGCCAACATAAAGCGCAAAATCCGCGAGCTTCAACAAATGTCAATTGCCGAGCTGTTCTTTGGATTTGTGAAGCTTATCTTCTACTCTCTGTACTACACTGGATTCTCCATCGGAGGCATCCTAAAATATCTGGGAACGAGCTTACTTAACTTGATGAGAGGTCCGCCACCTGAAAAGGCTCAGGAAGAAACTACAGCTGAGGATTATAGTTTAACACCAATGATTGTAAGCTATTGCGATGTAGTATGCATGTCAATTAAATGCTATTTCTGAAATTGAACACGTCTTTCTCTGCGAAATGTATTTTCAGAAATTTTAATTTTTTGATGGGGGGAATTACCATAATTAATTTTGCATGCACAGATTCCACCATTACCTCCCTCAACTGGGCCGCCTGAAGAAGTCACGGCAGAGTCCGGACAATTGGTACTCTTTGGAGCGGAAATGCCATCAGAGGAAGGGTAATTAATCATACGAAATCGAACTTTTCTATTTTGAAATTGCATTATTTTTAAAAATAGGTTATATTTAATCATTGTACCAAAAATATTTCTAATGATATCAGAGCTGCTACTGCCGGAGCAGATGGAAGCGGTTCCCCTCATCTGAGTGGTACGGAAGGCTCTGGAGCTGAGACCAGTGGGGAAGAGGGTGACGGGAACATGGTTATTGCCCGAAAATCTGAGGGTCCTGAAGGTTCAACAAGCCCTACGACCGAAAAACCAGTTCAAACTCTGGCTGTACAATCCGACGTTGCAGCTCAACAGCAAGCTGTCATGGCAGCATTATCTAAAGCAAAAGCTGAAGAAGCTGCCGACGATATCCCTGCTGTTTCCCAGGTTGGAAAAACCTATAGCTTAAAAATATATATTAACAGTAGCTCAAAAAACTACAAATACAGAGTAATTTTGATTACATACGTACATCTATCAGTTTATTATAAAATGTATTGTCTACGATTTCTAGATTAATTTCGGGGATTACGCGAATCGTATCATCAGCTTCCTTGCAAGAAATTTCTACAATCTGAAATACGTTGCTTTGATTCTTGCTTTCATTATCAATTTTATGCTGCTGTTCTTTAAGGTAAAATTCTCTTTGCACCTTTGTAATTTAACAAAAATTTGACGCCGTTATGATAGTCAATGTTATTTCGATTTTTGTTTATAGGCCACGGCCCTGTCTGACGGTATTGAAGGTGATGATGAGGAAGGCTCTGGATTCGGTATGGATGGTAGCGGTTACTCTGCGGAAGATATGGACGGCGGTTCAGGAAGTGGCAATGGGACTCTTATTGAGGACGAAGAGGAAGAGGACGCGTTGGAATTTGTTCATATAGATGAGAAATATTTTTATATGGGACACTTAATTCGCATCCTGTCCATAATTCATTCTATCGTCTCCTTAGCCATGTTGATCGCTTACTATCATTTGAAAGTACCCTTGGCAATTTTCAAACGAGAGAAGGAGATCGCTCGGAAACTGGAATTTGATGGTTTGTACATTGCGGAACAACCTCCAGAGGATAATGATTTAAACTGTCAATGGGATAAACTTGTTATCTCTGCCAAGTAACTAAAATATAGTAACTTTTTTAAAACTTGAATCACTGTGTATATTTGAGAGAAATTTAAAGTCTGAATTCTTCTAAATATTAGATGCTTCCCTGTGAATTACTGGGACAAGTTTATCAAGAAGAAGGTACGCCAGAAGTACAGTGAAACTTATGACTTCGATCATATTAGCAATTTACTTGGAATGGAAAAGACATCTTTTAGCGTTCAAGAAGAAACAACTGAAGGAGGAATCATTAACTTGTACGTCAAATCTTACAAAATAATTTTAATATGATTATTCTTAGTAAAATTTTATTATATTTCATGAAGTCGATGCGGAATTAATTGCGTAATTTGTATCTCAACTTTTTATGACAGTATCACTGCCATTGACTGGCGTTACCAAGTCTGGAAAGCTGGTGTGACCATTACGGACAACGTAAGTGCTGAATACGAATACAATTGAGAGGTTTCAGTAATCTATTCCTCTTGGTGATCCTGTTAAATTCACAACGCTTGCATTTTTTTTGCAGGCATTTTTGTACAGCTTGTTGTATTTCATCTTCTCAATTTTGGGCAACTTTAACTTTTTCTTCTTCGCTGCTCATTTGCTGGATATTGCAGTTGCGGTCCCCGCCTTGAAGACGATTTTACAATCTGTTACTCACAACGGAAAACAGGTCAATATGAATTCATGAATTTATGTTGGTCCAAAATTTTGGTTTGGCAGTTCAAAAATATTCTCATTTTCTAAAACTGTGAATAATTACAAAAGTGGCTCAAATCTCTCCCTTGTATCTATTTCAGTTGGTATTGACTGTGATGCTGTTGACAATTGTTGTGTACATTTACACCGTGGTGGCATTCAATTTCTTCCGGAAATTTTACATTCAAGAGGAAGATGACCAAGTTGATCAGAAGTGCCACGATATGTTGACTGTAGGTTCCAATAAAAATTGCCGTTATTTTACCGTTTATATTTCTGTGAGAGCCATTTTAAATCTACTCTCTGTCTCCCTTTCAGTGTTTCGTGTTTCATCTGTACAAAGGAGTGCGAGCTGGTGGTGGTATTGGTGATGAAATTGAATCCCCGGATGGAGATCCTTTCGAAGTCTACAGAATCATCTTTGACATTACGTTTTTCTTCTTCGTTATTGTCATCCTATTGGCTATCATTCAAGGTTTGAAACATTGCTACTGCCAATTACTATTCCTACTACAAATTATTTTGTTTCCAAGCAACATCGTTTATATTATAAATTGAACAATTTCAGGTTTGATCATTGATGCCTTTGGAGAGTTGAGAGATCAATTGAACAGTGTGAGTGAAACACTTGAGTCGGAATGCTTTATCTGTGGCATTGGAAAAGACTATTTTGATATAGTGCCGCATGGGTTTGAGACACACGTCTTGAAGGAGCATAATCTTGCCAATTACATGTAATTATTTAATTATTTCCTTAATTTTTTAAAAGCCACACAATCAAGTTATTTGAATTTGATCATTTTGCTTAAATATAACCATTCAGGTTCTTCCTTATGCACTTGATTAATAAACCGGACACTGAGTACACCGGTCAGGAGACGTATGTTTGGAATATGTATCAGCAACGTTGCTGGGATTTCTTCCCGGTAGGAGAATGCTTCCGGAAGCAATACGAAGCGGAGCTGAGTGGGAAGGAAGGTTAATAATTGTTGTCTCGACAGATCCTCCGGCGTTCAAAGATAACAATACAACAATAGCACCACAAACAATCAATGTATGTACTGAATCCCAGAATTTATCACAATCTGGGATTGTTCTTTACGAAACTACAAGTAATTTAAAAAATCATGCAATAATTATGTCCTTATGACGATACTCATGTGTAAGATTAAAATATTAATGTATAACTTACCTTTACCCGTCCTTGAAAATACCTGCAATAGTTAGTCTTTGTAAGATCATACGTAATATTGTAATTTCACCTCAACGTTATATATACATACATATATATAGAGAGGACAGGGTCTACCAATATTTGACAAATATGGTTTAAATTATTATATTTCATCGGCCTCAAGTTGTTCCCATACATTATATACTGCCAATTACAAAGTTGTATCCTATTAGACAAATGAAATATAACTAATTATACTGTAGTGTGTGACATATGTATTCTGGAATGGTTGCGGAATCAATCCAATAAAAGTGAAAGCTAATGCAATGAAAGATAATGTTGTAATCTGACTCCCCGTGCCTAGACTTTTATTAGCATAATTAATGTTTTAGCCCTGCACAAATTCTTGATATAACTATTAACACCTGCATTTATTTCAATAAAATACGTTACGATAATTTTTTCACGTTTCCCCGGTCGTATATCTTTGAACAATTCATGACACAATTTTTTTCTTAATTGAGGATTTCAGAATTTTTTATATTTGGATAACCCTCATAATACTGCGTGAGCTTGTTCATTCGGAAGTTAAAAAAAAATAAGCAGGAACTAAATCTTAAAAAATGTAAATGTATTATATTATACCTTATGTTGTGCCTAAAATAAGAAATACTCTCAGCAAAATTCTTTTTCATTCGAATCCGAATGTACCAACGATGGAGCCACTTCTAGACTATCCAGCCCGGCGTTGCTGCAACGTAGGCTCGCAGATGCGATCGTGTGCTTCCCCCGGGCGATCTATCCAGTTCGCCACTGGGTACAAGCACGAGTGTCTGACCTTCTTTGAAGACTTTCCACCTGTAATTTCTTGAGGAGGTAATTGTGCATAATTTGAATGAATGCTAGAAAGTAAAAAATGCATTTTAGATCAAATTACCCTATCTGCAAACATCATGGAATGGTTGCGGAATACATCTAATAAAAATGAAAGTTAATGCAATGAAAGGGAATGTTGATATCTGATTGTCCGTGCCTAGACTTTTATTGGCAAAAATATTTGAGCCTTGCTCAAATTCTTGATATAACTGTATATTTATATAGTTATACATATGTGCACACATTTGTTTTAAGAAAATACATTACAGTAGTTTTTTCACGTTATTTGCGTAATCTTTTAGTCTTACTGAAATTCTTGGCGGAAATCTAAACAATATATTAATTTTAAAGCACATTTATTTTAAGAAAATATGTTTCTTATTATAAGAAAAAACGACGTTTTGTACTGAACTGTGGATTCAGGCGAGTATTTGTTACATTTAAGTAGTAACCTGCATAAAGTAAATTTAAATGCATGGTCTTGTGTCTAAAATATTATTTTCTCGCAATCAGCAAAATTATTCGAATCCGAATACACCAACTAACAGCAACAGGTAGACTTTGCAGCCCACGGGAAGCTTCAGTGGTTGGTTGTTCGCAGACGCGATCGTGTGCTTAGTTGGGGCGATCTAGCTATGTCACCACCGGTGGCAAGCACAAGTTAACGACTAACTTTGTATAGTTTCATTTGTGCAATTAGGTTTCTATGTGCAGGTCACTAACAAGTTTGAATGTAGTTATTTCATATCAGCAATTTTTTTTTGATAATAGAATGTAAAAATGCATTTTTAGAAGGTGCCAAGAAACCCCATTATGCCCCAAATCCTCTAGCCCATATATAAGGAGGGATGGTAGACAATATTCAGTCGTTTTAGCAAATATTTTTTCAGTTTTTTAAAAATCACATAAAAAAAGTAGAAAACATGCAACATCCAAATTCTCTTCAGCTTTCTCAATTTCACACTTGAGACTGAATTTCTCCCAACATTTAACTTTATTTTTCTCGCCATAATAATTAATACCCAATAAAGAAATTTGTTTTGTAAATCCCGAGAAAGCTCATTTGCTACCAATCAGAAAAATCCAACAGATTTTTTAACAAATCTAAGCTTAAGTAACTTTTAAAATTAATTTTATAAGCAATTATAGCGCTTCAATTTACAATTTTTCAAAGCAGTCATTTTATCTCACTCTTTCTGACACTGAGTTCACAAATTTTGATTTTATTTTGTAAACATTTGAAAAAAAAGCAATTGTAAGACTTGGGGGAGTCATTGCCGTGTTGATTGCTCTGATTGAGAGAATGTAGCCGTTGCTGTACCCGCAGATATATTCACCTGCATGTAATTAACCTTTCTGTATAATCCCTCATTGTCAGAAGATTGAAAGTGAAGTATGGATATATTATGCACTTCATCTCGAATTATTTAGTCTCGTCTCAAATATGCATTATAACTATTAATTCTTAATCGCGCCGGTATTTTAATATGTATACTATGTAACTTGGAATTAAAAATGCAAATACCTCAACGACAAAATAGTTTCACTCATAACTTGGAGTTCACTTCACATCCCTCAGAACAGGGATGGTATTGTACATGCAGTAAGCATGAAATACAGTATAACCCAAGGAATCTATATTGCATATACGGAAAGCACATTTTTAGATATTTCTATCCTGGCGCATAGTTGTATAAGATAATCATCTTCACTAGGAAAATGATAAGAGGTTGAAATTGATTTTCACCCGCAGATAAAATAACTGTACAGTTTTACGGTTTACTTCCCTACTAAATTAGCTGGGCTGTATTGCTCAAATGACTGGATATCTCCTATCTGACCAACAAGCACATCTTACCAAGTAAGATACATAAGTAGATTTATCTATATTGCATTACAGCTTACATCAGAACATGCCCAGAACACAGAATATTTTAAGGATTTTACAATTAACATTTTATCATTCCCACAGAAAATGTTTGTCAGTACTATAGTATACATGTACATATGTTTCCAGGTTTCCAGGATTGGTGGTAGGAAGTACACGAGTTTATCAAAAGTCATCTGACAGGCCCCAACTTTGAGAATCCAGGGCAAGACTTGCAAACCTACGGAGCAACATTGTAGAATTCCGACAAAAAGCCACAAGGGTCACTCACAGTCAATTAGTTTAAATACTGCAATGCAAAACCTATTGTTAATGTGATATGTGACGATAACTTCTAGAAACTACTCTTCTTTACTAGACAACCCTTGTGCCTGCTGCGACCGGAATTTTTGACAGTCTAATCTTATTACTATAATTTGACGATGATCCAAATTATATCTTCGTTCTGTCTCCTAAAGGCACTCCTATTGGTTTGCGAGTACTAATTACCGCAAAGGCTTATTTGCTGTATGTAATTACGTATTTTTATGCATTACATTCATCCAACTCAAAAATTGCAGCTGAGGAAGTGACAAATGTGGCTCACAAGCAGGGTTGTATTCAGGGGTGGATTTAGGGGGTGGCCCACCCTGGCCCGGCCAGGGGAAAAAATTTTAGGGCCAAGGTAAAAACCATTAACGAAGGCCCTTGGAATGCATGCGGAAAGGCTAATCCATCAATTTTGAGGCTGAGGGCCAGGGTAAAAAATATTTTATTAATCCACCCCTGGTTGTATTGTATCCCGACAATATATCTTTGTTGCTGAAACCATTTAAATTATCAGGTCACATTTATCCCTCTTACATATCTAATTTTTGAGTGAGATTGCTAAAACGAATTTGGACAGATTTCTCCTTAAAGCTACAACCCAAATAATTTCAAGTAGTCTTGCATTGTTTCAAGTAAAACTCGGATTTAACCGTACAAACGAATTCGGTGACCACTATAAAGTTGTGGAAAATACCTTTCCCGCCCCATATTTCAGTAAATTTCGTAAATATTCTGAATTTACGTAAAAATCTGATTTAACCGCACAAACGAATTCCTTGATTACTAAAATCGTGGAAAATACCTTCCCCACAATAAAATTCGAAATTTCATAAAATTTCGGAAAAACTTTGAATTGACGTGAAAACCTGGTTTAACCAGAGGAACATACTCGTTGATCACTAAGGCCGTAAAAAATATCTTTCCCGCCTCGAAATCCGCGCTTCGCTTCTGTTACAATCGATTCAACGATTTTGCTGTTTTGGATTTTTTTATCAAGTGATTTATATTTTTACAGTAGGTACGTATATTTGCAGGTTCTTTAATTTTTGCATACAATATATTTGCAATTTAATATTCTCCAAATATAGAGTTAATATGCAGCTACAGCGAAGAGTAAAAATCATCTGTGATCAGCACTACGTGCTAAGTCGCCAGGGGGCGAAGCGCCGGCGGAATGTTGCAACAGGGGTTATCTAAATACTATAATTTGAAGATGAGGGAAGAGGGGCATTTTTAAATCTTCGCTCCCTCCTCAACGCGCTTTTTAGGTTTGCGAGTACACAATGCCATAAAGCGCTTTTACTATAAGTAATGCAATGTACAAACACACAGCACGCAACGCAGCACGCTCTGGCTTTAGCTAGAATTGGCGCTCCGCGTCCTCTCCCCTTACATTAAATAGAATGCTTCCACCGACGCAGGCGGTGGCTATGCTGCTCGTTAACAGTAATTTGTTGTGTACAAGGAAACGTGTATTTAATTTTCCCCCGTACTGGTCACATTTATATGTACTGGCCAAAGAACTTGTAACTGAGGCAAAATAAAAAATGGTTTATTCATGTGCTTCCTTGTATGTAGTATTATATTCCGTACGCGTATAGTAAATTGTGCAAAACGTTTCATATTAGATTTTAAAACACCATGTACAAGTACTCCTGACCTCTACCGGTGGTTAGAACACACAATTTAATGTAAACAACAAATCCTACAATAGATGGCGCAAGCTGTACTCCCCAATGTGAACACATATGTATTACTATGAGTTTATACGTGACCTCATTTAATTTTCTGAGGTCAAACGAATGACACGATGTCCTTCAAAAACAATAGGGTTCTTCCTTTTTGCATGATCTGTCCCGGTAAAAATTTTGTAGTGTGTAGTAGCAATGGTTCTGCAGATATCGTGCGGACAATAATTACAACCTCTACAGACAGGCAGACAGGCAGACATCCCCACCTTCGCAATAGGGACTCTCGCTTCGCCCCTAAAAACGTCTGTAGTGTGTACTACACCCTGCGCTGTTCATGCGTGAGGTAACAGCTCGTATTAGATTGCGCCAATGGTTGGGTGGTCTCTCGGCCTCAGCGCTTTAAAAATTTCAGGGAAGCATACGCCTGCACTTTAAACGCTTAGCTAATACATACACTTACCGATTTAAGGGATTGAACTTGAAGGGAGCAGTTGAGAGGTGAGTCAGGAGAGGGCTTTTACATATTTCGGAATTTACAAAATATTTAAATAACCTTGAGCTACTGGCGGCAATATATACAGTTTCAAAGTGCAACAAGAAAAAATAAAACCAGGACATGGGCATATATTAATTCGTATCTGGTATTATAATGAGTGTTTCATGTCTGAATCCTCCATCACGAGTGCATCCTTGAATTTATGCAAAGTACGCATTTAGGGATTTTGTATATATTACATAAATTCAGTGAAAGTGAGTAAAGTATTTACATATTAATTGATTAATTAATTGGTGAGTTATAAATAATAATTAGGTTTGTTATTTACAGGATGCCCTTTAGAAGAACTTCGGATGGCGGCTTCGTTATTGAAGGGATTCGGTGGGGATCGGAGAAAGTGGTATTTCCGAACTTCAGCATTAATTTGCTGAAATTAAAAGATCGAGACTGTGAGCCGGTTCTGAAAAAATCTCCACAACCTTTTGAAGAATCGAATGTCAATTGTCAGCGCAGTAGTGTGGTGAGTGATCTACGACCGAATGATTTCCCGGAACAGGAGAAGAGCCCGGACCGAGAGGTCAAGGCAGAGTCAGTGTTACTGAAAGAACGGAGAAAGGCGGGCAGACCGAGGAAACTCCCAACTCCACATAAGCCCGTGAAGAAGCTTCAAAAGACCCGGACAGTCTCAAAGGGGCAGAGAGTTGTAGTGAGAGATGAACCATCGTTACTAATAGATTTACCTTCTGGTGATCGGAACAATGGAGATGTGGACAAAAATCAACCAGTGTTGCAAGAGGAGAGTAGTGGGAATGAAAGTTGTCATAATTTGGAGACAGGGGAACTCCAGCCTGTAGGTATGGGTTCTTTCAAAGTCCCTGACAAACCGGTGCAGAAGTTGAAGAAGTTGGGCAAAGGACCTAAAACGAAGGAAGAGAAACATGAGACTTCTGGCTTGAAAATGCCAGTGCTGGACGTGATTACTTCACCGAGGATTTTGAACGGCAACTCTGATTCCAAGTCACCGGAGCGTCAAAATGGATTCACGAATCGGAATCCGACAGGAGTACCTAAACCGAAGGTTCAGTCAAAGAAAAAATCCCTGGTTGATGCTCCTTTAATATTACCCGAGAAAACGGGAAAGGGCAGTAAACAGTTAAGTAAAAAGCAGAGGGTAAGACTCCCAGAGGGCGGGAACAATGTGAAAGTGAAATTAGTTTCCCAAAATTCCCAAGTAAGGATTACCCCAGCACCGGAGCCATCACAGAATAATGTGGTCAATTCACTCGTTTCGAATATGGCGGACCTGAGTCCCATTCCGGAGGAGAGTATTTCCAATACGAATGTTGAGAAATCGCCTGTTCCAAAAGTACTATTACCTGAACCTTGTAGTCAACAAAACAAACTGTTCGAGCAGCCGATTTTAGAGGGCATAGCGGAGACACCGATGTTGAATGTGAATAATGTGAGCAAAGCTGTTTCGAAGCAACCAGCGCTGGAACTCTCGCAGGAACGGAAGAATATCAAGAAACCCATTAATGTAAAAGGACCACCACCGAAACAAAAAAGAGGTGAACGGAAGCCGACCTCTGAGATTGAGGAATCATTAAAGCGCAAAAGGGATGACTTGGTAGTTCCGGAGGTACAGAAATTGAAGATGCCATTCAAAATTCCAAGGAGAGTTCGAACACCAACTCCGCCACCTGCTCCATCTCCTCCTCCATCTCCACCACCCGGGCTTTCTGCTCCAACAATTTCAGGTATTCTAAAGAATATTTAAGTACATATTCTATTTTAATTTCAGCTTAGAAATAGTTAGCCAAGTCCCTGACTTTCAGGATTTATTCAGCTGTGTTTTCTATTTCAGGAGGAGTACGAGTGCGAATATTTGGATCTGGAACTAAGGGAAATGAGCCAGTGCAGAATGGCAGACCGAAGTCACCACCTCCACGAGTATTTGGTTATCCGCCTGTAGTATCTATTAAAGAAAGCTCAAACCCTCCTTTGAAAGTTGTTGTTGAGGAAGTAGATAATTTAAGTCCGCATAGTTCTCCTTGTTCGGAACATGGGTCAGATATTACCGACGGGGTTTCTCACAGCCCACAACCAGCCCGATCACCCTCACCTTCTTCCTCAGAACCAGAAACTCCACAGAGAACCACCGAAACCAAAGTTACGCATGGTGAACGTGACGATGATGATATGGATGTTTTGGACATTATGGCCGATGACTATGATGAATTCTTGTGATTTAATTGATGTTCAAGTCTGACATTCAATGTTTTTTGTTGTAACTTTTACAGTTAAGGTTATAACTTTGACCCTTAAGAAGGTTCAGTTAGTTTTAAACGTAGTGTAGTAGTAGTTAATGAGTTGAATTTTAGAATTAAATTGATACAGTCGCTGTTTTTAAATCCTAGTTAAGTGAATTCTTTATTGAATAAATAGATCACGGTCAGTCTAATTCTTAATTTATTTTCATGCGGCAGTACAAAAGCTGATAGTTGTTGATTTTCAAAATAAGGCGGTTACTATTTTAGCCCCCACATTACAAATAAATTTTCAAAATCACTTGACAAATAGAATTACTAGAATGATTAATATATTCAATACAAAAGGTAGACAGTATTACATGCTATTAACACTTAAAATATGATTTTTAAGTTGTCTATCCTTGTAAATGATAAAATTCCCTTCTTTCCTCTTGTTAATGAACACAATAAACATTTGATTCGTTGACCTTACTCAATTCGCCTTCGAATTTGCAGTTAATTTCTACAATTAATGTGCGGTAGTTTCTCCAGAATTTATCCAACATAAACTTCCCCTGGACAGTTTCTCCCTACATAAATTATAACAACATCAAAGCCCAGGTAATACTAGCGTGAGGAGAACCTATGTTTTTAAATATGTAGAGAATACACAAACCTTATTGGCAGTAATGACATTTTTTAAGTAGAAAACAGTCTGCCTCCAGTGAGTTTTAATGGCCTCGGGTGCAGTGGTGAACCCAATTTTTGTATGACATCTTGAGAAGTCAACGGAAAAAAAAGTAACAAAACCATGGACTTGACACTCTTTATGAAACTCCAATCTAAAAGGTAGGGTGAAGCTAAGTTCTTCTTTATACACAGTATTAAGGTCTATTTGCACTATTTCATAATGGGTGGATACGACCTGCAAACCATCAAATTCCAAAATTAAAATTAATATAATGTAGAGCTTGCATCAAATTGGTACAGTCACAGCAAAACGTTTGATTCCTTGTATAACCAGGGTTACGTGAAGCTCCCATGAGTTTGATTTCAAACCCATATAGTCTGGCTTACCTGACCACTAACCCACGACGAGGTCAATGGTCTGAGGACAGGAAACAAAAAGTTTAACAATATCGTGTTCCCTTATCCTGCGCCTAGTCGCCTTCAAGGCAGGCGTTACAGGGCAGTGACAATAATTTTCGACATTGATATCTTACAATTACGAGACACTCCATCATACAGAGCAATGTGGAGTAACCATATTTCAATATTCAAAATGCTGGAACAAATAGCACGGCGTCATGAGCCCATAGATTTTCGATCTGTCTTTGAAGCAGGCTTCTGACGCCAAAGCATTCCTCCTAAAATTTGAAAACAGGTATGACGAGGTCTCACTTGATTCGGTTTCACATAAGTGACTCTAGCTTCCCGGAGAGCAATATTCCCAATACTATTCATATTGAAGTCGTAAACATCCTTCCACCAATCGATTCGGCTCCTCCTGTTATCCCCATCTTCAATGGCTGCGATGAACAAGGAGCATTTGTCCGGTAAAATCACTCCATTAAACTTGAGCCATTTGTCCCTGGCAAATAAAACGGTCTCCAGCATAGATTCCAAAAGCAGACAATAACCCATCCATTCAGAAATTATTACGTCAACCTTCTTGATATTATCAGGTAATTCCACCTCCTCAACTTTCCCTAAACGGATAGAAACACCTGCATTATGTTCCTTCAACTAAAATATAATCAACATTAACATACGTCCCCACAACCCCAACTAATTTACAGTACGAAACAAATAAACAGTAAATACTGACAATAAAATACACAAATTACCATGGATAATTGTCACCACCGATTCGAAGCCATTATCTTCAATAATCTTCCGAGCAAACAGAGCTATATCCGCATTATCAATCCCAATAACTTTCGCGGCTCCAGCTTGGGCAGCGAACATTGACAAAATCCCTGTTCCACATCCCACATCCAAAACTATCTTATCCTGAAAGAATATTATCTTAGTGTTTAGCACCTACCAGTTCACCATTCCCATATACTTTCAAAAACCGCCCCTCTCGAAACACCTTCCGATTTTCAAAATAATTTGCTCACCTTCAACAAATGCTTATTCTGCAGAATCGCATCTCGGTACGTCAAGGTTCGGACTCGATCCTTCAGCATCGTCTCGTGAATTCCATGATGGGCATAAGAGTCGAAATAATAGGATTCGTCATTTTTCGGCTCACTTCGAACACTTTCCTGTTCTCCAGTGTAGCGTCGTTTCTTAATCCATTGTGATCCAGTCTTCTTTCTGGCACCCTGGTAAGGTTGCACTCCAATTTTTCCATTAGAAAACACTGACAAGCCATTGATGTTATTTATTTTTACGTCCAAAATTTCGATCTCGTCGTCTCCCATGCTCTTTCCTTCAAGTCAATAATAGCGAGTGCTGTCAGAATATACACTTGAGATAAAATAGAACAAAATAAATTAAATCTGTAAACATAATTGTTTTGTATAAGAATTTTGTGTTCAAAAATAATTCTTACCGAATCTACTTAATCCTTCCGTCAAAACTCAACGGTGATCAGAGTTAAGTAAGTTGCAGAAATAACTCAACTTCTTCGAATTACCATCTCCTCCACAGGTGTTCAAGTTGTTGTAGAATCTGGAATAATTGCAATTTACGTTATAAGTACAAGGTATTTACTAAACAGAAATTAAATGCAATGGTATCTCAATAAATAATCATTACAGACTAACAAAGAAGGAGGAATCCGATTTAAACGGATCTCCGCTCCAATACAGGGACGAGCAAGGATTTTCAACTCCCAATGGTGAGAGAGCTCTGGTTTTGGGTGTGGATACTTTATACCTTGTTACCCTTTACTAACAGCTTATACGTGTGTGTGTAACAACATTGAGTGAACATTAATTTATAACTGCCCATCAATTCAGTTCACCTTATTGGGGTACTACTTATTGTTGTTTCCCTATTACAGGGACTAAGCCCTATAAGTACTATTTACATATGTAAGTATTAAACAAGTTAGTATATATCTGATAGATCATTATAAACACAGCAGACACCAACACTTGGACAGTATTTACGTCCATTAAGCAACAACCGGGGCATTGATACCTGAAAAGTCGGGAAGACGAAGACAGAAGACACTGCTGCTGATAAAAGCTCCATGACGTCACAATGGCTACAGTACAACACCAGCTGACCTGTGTGGTTAGAATAGAAGGGTACAAGTTCTTAAGCACACTCGTACATACTCAATTCTTACAATGGGGGAATGGGCCGTCATTGTTACACTTCCACTCCGCATTCCAGACACACTGATAACATGGCTTATCTGTGGAGGAGCTCGGGAGCCATTTGTTTATACTGCAGTGCTCTGGCATAGGGAAAGGGCACGGAAAGGCCATTTGTGGAGAGACGGAGTCATCTCTAGCCATCCAGCGAACGCATTAAGGGTCATTCCTGGCTATCAAGACAAGGAAATGACAACAATGGGTTCATTATCGAGGATGGACTCCGGTGATCGTCCGTTGAGGATCCCAGCTCCGGACTCAGAGCATTCCATTTCTGGGAATTGAAGTGTCCAGTGGGGATTTTCACCAGTGTCTTCTGCAGGTTTTATTTATTTCTTTATTTTCTTTCGAATTTTCATAAAGTAATAATTATTATTGTTTATTCTTTTAAGTTATTTTGTGTTAAATATTTTTATTAGATTTATCGTTGGCTAAATTTTTAAAAGTGCCATCAACTTTTACCCGTATGATTTTTGATCGGGGTCCGTGAAAATGGCACTTTTTAAAATTCAGCCAAAGATACATTGTTTATTTTGAAATAATTTTCTATTTATTAATTACGCTGTTTATTAATCCCTTCTTTATTTGGCTTGCAGCATTGTAGGCAGAATTTTCACTTTCGGGATTGGTGAGTAAAACTTCAAAAATGTCCCAGCATCACGTTCTGTACAGAAATGGGCCGATGTCTCTACCGTGGCTGGTTGGAAACCAATTTTTGGGACTGAAAAAAAGAAGACAGAAGTGGCGGGCTTCCGTTATGCGGGCAAACGTCCGTGATATCAGGTATGGAATTAATACAAAATGGAATGGCTTTGATGGGACAAGACTGTCTTGTAAATTTTAGGCGAAGTAAATATGAAATTGAGATGGAATTGGTGGTTTTGAATTTGTGGTGTTAATTTAATGGATCAAAAATAGAGGAACATTAATTTTTTTGTTTGCAGTGTTTTAATCATGGAATTGATGGTTATCCCAAGACCGTTCCCCGCTGGAGATGGGCTTAATAGAATGAGTTTGGAATCTATCAGCATTCTAGTTGTGGGGGCGAACAGGATGTTCAGCATGCAGCTAGACTCTGCTATCAGTATGAATTAATACTTTTAGTTAAAAATAATTACCTTGTAGATTATAATTAGGGAACTGAGGACGTGTTGCTATTTGTCATGAACTGTTATTTCAGGGAGGCTTGACGAAATTCTCGAACAACTCACGTTTCCGATGTTACCATCTAACGAGATCGACCTGCCGCCGTGAGTTCAATATGCTATATGATAAAATTTTATGATCTGGTTGGATCCAAATTTGGGGAGTATTATCGTAGTTTAAGCTTTTTTCAGAATTTGCAGAGTAATCTTGCTACGGTAGTTATTTGAGGATAATTTAGAAAAACTAAAATATGTTTTTATAGTGAACCTAGTCGTGGTAAGAAACGTGTTACCACAGTGTTGCTAAGTACAGGCGATTTTCCAGCGGACTTTGGTCGATGCGAATTGGACCCTATGATGGAACCGCTATGCGGATCTTCTCAGGGTTCTCAAGGTAAGAGACTGTTTTTGTATTCCTGTTGTGTAAAGTTTAAATGCATTTTGACATATGCAGCTATAATGCCGCGATCAAAATTCCTGGTGAAATTTTTTCCATGTCAATGATTATGAGATATTAATACATACCTACGAACGATTATCCTTATATACGTATGAACGAAAATGACAACCCTCAAGCAAACAAGGAACCTTGCTCGGTTTCGTGGTAGAGGTAGAATCAGCAAAAGAGAAAGTGAACTGCATTTAGTACGTATATTATTAGTAAATACCTTTGTTGACATAGAAAGTATTCTTGCTACAAGATGTACTGTAGTTGTGCTTTAGCTACAATGGGATTATCTCGTAAATCGGGATTCGAGAATATTTTGGGTGGGATTATCATCCGTGGGGTGACTAAAGTTGGACTGCCGGAACGTGATTATCTTAAAGCACCCTGCAGCTGCATATATTTAACTTTCCAAATTTTAAGCATTTCAAAAGCCCAAGAACACTTCTAATGAAAAAAATTAATTACCAATATTTGCAGGTGGCTCTAGATCTGTAACCCCATCTGCGATTGAAGAGTTTGATTTTACTTCTGCTTTGATGTTAAGCAAGAAAGAAGATCGTATGCGTAAGAAGAGCAAGAAGTCCTTGAAGGATGTAGGAGTGCGACCTGAAGATGAGATTGAGGATGATGTCCTTATTCGATTACTGAACGACATGCGAAGCAGTGCTCGTTTCAATGATGTGACCATGACGGAACTTGAACCCGTGTCGGTATGAATAATAATTACTTAACTATCGAGTATCGAGTTGTTTTTGTTATAAACTCTCACAAATTGGGTTTTACTCATTACAATACATTTAAACAGAATTTGAGGGATGACGGGGAGGAGAACTTCCAATTTGAAGATATCCCTGATACATGGGAAAATGAAACTGGTCGTGATCCTATGGAAGTGAATTCTGTTCACTTACAACAACCCAGTGACATTTTCGGGTACAATAATTCTGAAACTATTATGGTTACTGAAGTTACCGAAGCCATGGAAACTCTTGAAGTTACCGAAGCCATGGAAACTCTTGAAGTTTCCGTTGATATTCCAGACGCTGGGGCTCAGATGGATCCAATAGTTTCAATTTCATTGGTAATTAATGACTACATGTGGTCACTTACTTGTTAAAGTAACTGAATCTATGGCAGGGCTACGCGACGGGTATATACTTTTAATTATGATTTTTAGGCTGAAAGAATCCGGATAAGTCGATCTGTACCTCCAAGTGAGCCTCCACCAGAACCAGAGCATCGTATAAAGCGGAAAGGACGATATCAGGGGCTGCTAATTTTTGATAACGAAACGCGTATTACTTCTCAGGAACTGATTCAGCGACACAATCGCGAGGAGGAAAATTCTCTCAACCTGGCGGATAAATTGGTAAGGGTTCAAAGTGAACTTGATAATTATGTTGCCTTATCTTTTTTAGCTAGTTAAGCTTACTTATGACAAATACTTGAACTAGAGGGTTTATTTTAAAATTTTGTAGGTTGCTGCAAGGGTTGTAATTCTCCCTGATACGCACATACAAACTATGAAACAAATTAAAAGTGTGCTTGGTCGCACTCTTGGCGTAACTCTTTCACGTTTCGTCTCAGGCATTCAAAATCAGATAACGCAAAGACCAGAACACTGACGAGAATCGGAAATACAAAATTTTGGAGGTTCTGTAACTAGAATTGAAACTTCTGAAGAATCTTCTGCTGCAATAGATATTGGAATTTCTCCTAGGTCTTCTGCTGCACCCAGAATTTCCGCAGGGTAAGTAAGAATTCATTTGTGATTACTTTCCAATAATACGTCACCTTAAATATTTAACGGCATCCTAACAAATTCCAACTGTCCTACTTACTTTCACTTTTCAAATAAATAATAGAGAGGAGGGTACTGTACCCAGTGATGTCCGTTTGGAGGAGACTTCCAACGAACCACTAGCACCAATATCGTTAAATGGCGGTTCAGCTGGTTTTGAAGTGCACCCAGAGGTTGATTACACTTACATGAATGTTCAAGACACTGTAATTGAAACTGAATTTTTGGCCGAGGAGATTGTAACACCCCATCCTCAAAGAACTGTTGATATTATACGGCCATTGGACGTTGCTCCGGCTGTACTACTTCATCAAAGTGATGGTGATAACAGGAAAACGTTTTCTGAAATGTTTCCTCCAGAAGTGACGTCACGTCAAAAAGCAGCGCACGAATTTTTTCGTCTTCTACGTAAGAATTATATCTCCGGATTTGTTTATCAATATATGTAGCTGTTGTATTGAAATGTACAGCTGGTTTGTGTTTTTTTTTCAGAACTTCAAAAGGAGGGGAAAGTAAAGCTTCACCAGGATGTGTTTCTAGGTGAATTGACAATAGAGGTTCTGAAATAACTGTTGTTATGCAATTCACGGGAGCTACATATTTCCATACCGTTTTTCTAAGGAAATATTCTTTATGGGCAATTGAATTTTCATGTTTTTTCATTTTGTTTTAATTGCATGTTTTATAATTAATATGGTTACTTCATTTTCCGAATTCTGCTTTTTTTTATAAAGTAAAAATAACTGATGTTAACGATCAGTTATTTTTACGTCGTTTTATTATTTATCTCATTTTAAGGTATATACACTTAATCACAATGTATGTATGATATGGGCGCTGCCCGAAAAGAATCCTAAATAAATTGAATTGAATCGAATTGAATTATTATTTATGTATTATTATGCAATTATTACATATATACATATATGGTTTTTTTCTATGGTGTATGTGTTCATTTTTGTAGTTTTATTTTTATGAGCAACTTATTGTTAGTGCTTAAAGATTGCTAGTACCCTGTCTGGGTAGTGACCACAACAATGACAACACGTGGCTTCCGCAACGTTTAATAACCTAATGACTAGTATAAATCCCCACTAGTACTAATAGCCCCTATTATTATGAAGAACAGAACAATAGAACAGATATGTAGGTATGATCACTGAGCCCCAAAAATTTTCTTCGTTTAACAGAAGTACTTTATCGTAAGCACTTATTATGTAATTATGTATAGCAAGATAGGCATTTGTATAGGCATGCTTACACATGTGAAAGATAAACTGATTTTCTGGAATATTTTGAGAAAATAGAAGAGAAAACTTTGCACTAATACAGGGGTAAAACAACAGGCCTTCTGTGTGGGACATTGACCCACCTTCATTTTTTTCCCCATGGAGAGACATCCAATGTATTTGTCCCCCACTTTTAGGCTGGATTAAGTTCTTCTCGTATTTATCTGATAATGAAAACATAAAGTTCTTCGTGTCTCTGAATATTTTGTGTGTTTTTGCCACACTTTGAAGTCACACATCGTTTTATTCTGTTTATTATCAAATGAAGTTGCTGCATTTGACTCTTCATTATCCTAAATACCTATTCATCTAAATTGAACAAGGTGAGGGGGAGCATGTGATATTCACGGCATCTCTAAGTCAAAAATATCATTGACCTGAGTTAATAGATGGTGTTCAGTAGTCAGAAAATGGAATAATATCAGTGCGTTTCAAGAATTATGAACTGTCGAATTACTCATTGCTGCAATAAATTATTTTCATTGCATAATTTGACGTTAGTTTACACAACATATGCTCTTTTTAGTAAGCTCTCAGATTGCATAATTCTTACTCCTTACGTTAAGAATTATGGGTCTGGCTGACAAAATAGGAAGCCATGATGTTAGTAATTAAGGCTCAGGAGAAAAAATGAGTTTTCAAACCTATAAATTTATAATTCTGAGGCAAGATTGGAGAAAAAAATATTTATTTTAACTGCAACTCTTGGAAACAAATAAAATTTGTCTCAAATTTTTAGGACCACAATTTCTGACTGAGGAAGACTTTGTTAAATTAAAATGAATGCCTATGAAATTTGTTACAAACTCACTTAGATTTATGAAAGCTATAGGTCCGAAAGCTAGGTCCATGAAAAAATTGTAAGAATAAAAATGTATCTTTCCACGTCTACCTCAATTTCACTCTTGAAGCTGAATGTCCCCAACCTTGCTCTGTTTTACGGGCCATGTCCACAAGTCTCAACGTAGGGACCTGTTGAATAGGTGGAAATCCCCCTCACCAAAATTCCATACAAACGAGAAGCGTCAAAAGATTTTTGAGAATAAATTTAAAAGAAACAACTACATGTTTTTAGTGTCTAAAATTTTCAGACAATCTCGACTTTGTCTTCCTCATTCTTGTCATAGGTCATTGAAACAAATTTGGAAAAATTTGAAACAGAATTTTCTTCAAAATGGGAGAATCACATATTTTGTGCTATTCTTTATATGAGCAAGGGAGGGAGAAAAAGAATATAAAAGCCCTGAACACACATGAGTATATATGTACATAATTTACGGAACTTTATCCCCCCAATATAGTGGACGTTATTTTGCCCCTGCACTTATAGATGCAAGCCCGTTTGTTCAATGCCTTCGTAGCACTCATAATTACATACATATTTAGTAATTCACTCATCAACAATAATAATTTAAACCCAGTGCATGAGCTTGTACAAAAAATGATTATTTCGTAAATACCTGAGACCAATATTTACATTTTATTTTGTCATTCCTACAAAACACTGCTACTATGTATCGTATTACTGGTTTTGGTATCATCCTTTTATTTCTGTTAGGGTGTACATTCATAGCACAAAGGGCTTTTATTTAATCTTAAATTCAAACTTTAGTTTCAACAATAACCTGGCTTTGTTGCCTGGATTGTTAAACCTTATCCATGCCACACGTTTAGGACCTCAAGGTGTCACAGCTGTCATTTTGCTGAGATTTTCCCTTTTTCATTACCAGCGGTTATAGTTTGCCAGGTAATGTTGCAATTAACCCAATTGTTATACCGTGACTGTCCATTAATTATAGGCTAACTAACTGGCGTTTCACAAGTTAATTTTCCCTTTTTTATATTTTTAATTATTTACGATTTTGCAAACCGCAACTAAACAAGGGTACTATATCAAAAATAAAATCAAGAAATAAATATCAAAGATAAATATCAGATACTACTAAATCATACTATGAGCTATACATTAGATACAGTGTACGTAATTATCAGTACTGCAAAGTCTTCGAAGAAGAGGTAATCAAAAATGTAAAAAAGTTAAATCTATATTATTATCGTACTGACAAAGGAAACTGTACCACTGCACTTCAACGTTTATCTTTATTAAAATTTCATTGAGAAGCTGTTCTTTAACCTTTAACTGGTCATTAATTACCTGTAACAAGGGAGACTGCTCTAAAGTGTGAAGTTAGAATGGAGGGTTATAGGATATTTTTCATAAAACATAACCGGTACCTTCTTCCAGCTATGTGTTATTTTGTATAGAAAAGGTTTGAAAACTGAAATGGCTACTACACAGTCAACTAATAGACGTGCATCTCATTATGTATGTCTCTACCATATATTATGTACTTGTTACATACACTTCAATATTTCAACTTGAAGACTTGTCTTTCCTCTGACTTTAAATTTCCTTAAAATCTGAAAATCATTAACCTTAATAATTACTGTATATTATCAACTTTTAAAAGCAATTTGAATTAGTGAGGGTGACAATATAAGTTTTGGATTGTACAGTATTACCATTGTAACTGATTGTGAATATCTAATTATATCTAGTCTTTAGGGATTGAAAAGTTAGTGGATTTGTTTTTGCATTACAGCGTGCATTTTGTGAGACATTTACTAATGCAGTTCAAACATATCCTGCGTATTCCCATAACCCTTCAAAAATATTAGTTGCAGAAGGATAATAATAATAATTGTTATTGTCCGTAATTTTTGCTGACGTTTGGAATGGTAGCAAGTTAAGGCAAAAGGCACTGCTGAGAAGTTAGTTTGATTAAAGGGTGAGTGAATAATCAAAATCCTCTAAATAAATGATTGTCGATGATAGACCATTTGACCGCAGTAACAATCAATCATATACACCATGGACTCGTACATAGGTACATAATTATAATGCAAGGGGTTGCCACTGCGGCCTGTAAAGCGACATGCGACAGTCTTCCCGTCAGCAATGATTCACTTTGCCCCGTTGTAAAGGTAAAGCACATGTAACTTACATGATGTAAGTATGTACTTAACATGTATCCCTGTAACCGCAAGTAATAACATCACACACATCTGTACTTACTGACAATTAGTTACGGTGAAATTCCACCTGAAACTTTCAATTCGGAGTTATTATTATCTATTAAAAAGAAAATAGTAAATAAACTAGGAGCGGAGGTAATAAAAAAATTATTTACTTTCATAAACACTAGTTTTGCATTATGTGATTAGAAACACTCACAATCAGGGGTGGATGAATAAAATAATTTTTACACTGGCCATCAGCCTCAAAATAGATGGATGAGCCTTTCCGCAAGCAATCTAAGGGCCTTCGTTAATTTTTTTTACCGTGGCTCTAAAAATGTTTTCTAAAAATGGTGGGCCACCCAGGAAATCTACCCCTGGAAATACTTATTATCAAAAGAATCCGGTAAAACTATTTGTTTAAAGAACCAGATGACAGCTCAAAAACAGTGTTTTTTTTACTTTCACACAGAACATATCTCCTATGTAAAGTGACTCGTGTGAATTGTTTGACGGCGTTCATGTAATAGTTGGTTTGAACGATTCCCTATGAAAGTTACAAGTTAATAATAATAATAATAAAGAATTAGAAGAGTTTTTGCATAGGCAAGGTCCTTCGTACATAAAAAATGGTAGCGTCAGAACATCATCCTGTTCCGCATTTTTCTCAGTTTCGTGGAAGTGGAATTTCTCCACTCGCAACTTTTGCTGCCCATGTGTAACATAATATTTAACAATATGAGCAACATTATTTATAATGGGTAAAATGTATATTATTTCTAATGAACGCTGACTGTGGGTTGTACTGATGGTATTCGAATTCGAATCTCTTTGTTACTTAACTTATTCCCCTGTACTTACACATTCAATTTAAATACAATTAGATCACTGCGACCCCATGCAAAGTAAGTAAGTACTTATTTCGTCGTAATTTATTTTTTTAAATCATGTCTCATTGTGCCCCAGAAATATATAAAGGACCGAAGTATAAGTGTACTTAACTCAAAGTTGGTGCAAATAAATAGGAAATGCTAAAAACTGCTTATGCATCGTATTCTTACCTAAATATCATTGAGTAATTGCAATATAGGCAATAAAATGTACGGTTGTATAGTCACTGTACGAAAGGGGAAGATGGTGGAGCTGGCCCGAACTTATTGGAATCAAAATGACAACATATTTGGCAGATTTGTTTGAAATATTTATTGAAAACTCAAATGGTTTTGGATAACTCACAAAGGTAAAATAATATGTCAAGGTCATTACAATATGACTAGCATGTTAGTGTAGACTCCACAGTGTAGTGGAAATGTTTATCTGATTGCAGCAGTGAAGGTCTCAAAAGCGCTGTGCTGTTTTGCAGCACCAGGGGAATCGAAGGGCCCAGCATAATGAAGACCGTACTGATTTAATGAGTTCCGGTATTGATAAACCACCCTAGAGTTATTTTCTAAGTATGGAGAGTACGGCCTGTCATTCAAAAATCTGTTGAGCTCACCCAGGTTCCGAACAAAAACGCCCTTAAAACTGGGTCCGTCCTCACCGCAATCGCCACCCTCACAGGGTTCCCTCAAAATTCCATTAGGACTCAAGTAACTACTTGAAACAACAGCATCAGCGATTTGCCTGGCCCTATTGACATAGCTGTTATCCCCAGTAGCCTTTGTAAGCTCGACCAAACCTCCCAGAATGACTCCTTGATTATATGTCCAGGTCACATCCCCGTTATTTCTGCAGTCAGTTCGAGTATTGATGCCATCATTAATCAGATTCTGGGGGTTGATTACTCCGAGGTTGCTGAACCATTGCCAAACCTCCTTGGCCTGATCCAGGTACTTCGTGTCTCCAGGGATACGGTTGTGCAAAGCGGCAGCTAGTTTAATGAAAAGTTCATTTTGAATAGCATTTTTACTGTCCTTGACGATCCGCCAGTAGAGACCTCCACCACAGACGTTATCTTTGGTGGCGTACATGAAGTCAGCATCGATTTGGGCCATTCGAAGGTATTTCTGGTCACCTGTGATATCATAAGCATCCACCCATGCCAAACCCCACCAACCAGTATCGTCAACATATTCATTACAGAAGTTGCCCATTTCCTTGTTCTTATTCTTTTCGAATGTGCTGTCAATCGCGTAGATATAAGTATGGTCCCCGGTCAGTCTCATATAATCGATAATTGCAGTGAGACAATTTGCAGCGTTCCACCAATTCGTAGTGGTCCAGAGACCTTCGCTGTTGTAGTATTGCATAAGGGAATTTGCAGCGGCCTCTATCGGACTGCCTGCATGCACTGTTGAGCGAGCCCATGCCGTGCAAGCAATTTCGTCCCGATTTCCAGGTTTAGCACAAGCTCTCAAGGCTCCGATTTGCTGTTGATTGTAGGACCCATCTACGTTGAACATCGAAGTAGCGGCTTGGCGAGAATTTCCAGGAATTGTAGTGTCCCCTAAACGACTACCAGTGGACCAGGATACCCCTCCGTTGAAAGATCGATCCAGCCAGAGTTGATCCCCAGGGTCGCCATTGGAGATGGTTCCGTACGCCATGTTGTCCTCATCCGAAATCATCAGACGGATCTCTCTACCAAATAAAGTTGTACTCACAGCGGAACGGGGATTTCTAGCCTGCCCCGCATCCCGCCCGTCGCAGAAAATGTTGCATATATTTTGACAAAAACCAGGGGTCGCCACAAGGGCCACCAGTACGATGGACTGAACAAGCTTCATTCTTGCAAGGCTCTGAAAAATGAAACAAATAATGAACATAATAACAAAACATTTTAAAAACTTGGACTCAAATTATTTCCCGCAAGGCTGCCGTAATAATCCCGACAAAAATGCTAAAATTTCCCAAAGGAATTAAATACTGAAAGAATTCACAAAAGAAAACTTACGAATTCAGTTGTCCATTACGGAAGATGTGCTCCTGCTACAACGATAGCAGCAACTATTGACGATGGTGCTCTCCGCTGTCCATTATAAACTCTGCATAGCACCTTCAAAGCAAATAAACACTAGAGATTAGAATGATTGATGGTATTGACTGTTAATCAATTACCTTAGGTGTTTTGATACCGATGAATTTGACAGATCGTCAGGTGACCTTATTTCAACTAATTGTAAGTTGGATGATCATATGAGCAAATATACAGTATGATGTATTACACTATCAAATAAATACTTGGTGGTGTAGCCAGTAGCCCCAACTTCATACATACTAAATGCCTGGAGCTATTTATGAACTCAAGAGCTGCATCTGGCCTATCTGGAGACAATCTCAACAGCAGCAATGACAACAACAGCAGACTTTAGAAATTCAGCAACTTATATTCTGTAATGCTTGCCAACTCATACATTACTGTCACTATTTATAATCGACAACGAAACTTGAAACTTCATTCCTGGTAATGATGCCCACTTACTGACTTTCAACCCAAATCAACATTAAACTGCATGCACATGCACTACATACAACCCTTGGATGTCTAAAATGTACGTAGCAACCAGCAAAATGGGAAATGCCAAAAAACTGGGTGTGTAACTGGCCGGTCTTTGAAGATAGCCTGAATTTTTTGTTTATTCTGGGCAGTCTAGAAATTGAGCATTTTATATTATCGTCAATTATTACAGCCCCCTCAAAAATTCCTTGTATCCTCAACACAAGCATTTTTTTGCGTAGATTCCAAAATTGCATCATTAGCATAAGAAGCAGTACATATGGTAACTGGTAACTGCATAAAGCACGATATGGTCATTGCTACTTATGTTATGTTTGAAATATTCCAATAATCTGTAATCACATAAAATTATTTAATTAATAAAATTCCATAAAACATAAAGTTTGAGAGTCATGACTTGTGTTACTAATTGTATGTTTGTAAGTTTGTGAGCACTAAATTAAATATAGATGAAATTATTCCGAGTTATTCTGGGAAGGATCTCGCGACCTCTGTTGTGCTGTTGGAGTTGGAGCTTCCGTTGTGTTGGGGTTGCGTGCGCGAAGTTATCTTGTGGTTCACAGTCATTGTCGTGGCGTCGGTCCTGTGGTATTAATTAGGTCTGGAACTTGTAGTTAATAATTAATTATTGTTATTAAACATTAAAGTTTGGACATTCTCTTAATTGCGAAATATTATTATCAGAATTATTATTGTAATTTATGTTTTGTCCAAATTGGATTGACAGGTTGTTAGTGTGATCCCAAAAATATTAACTCGCAGCTTTTGCTAGATATTATTTTTGAAGGAATTTTTAAAAAGCAACGCATCCTTATCAATATGACGAATGTGAAAGCAGTGGTGAGTTATTTTAATGCAGCACTTAATTATTATAAATACATGTGTGGACTTATGAATAGCAAAGTTGAGCAGAACGTGGTTTGATTAAATGTCCAACTAAAATGGTGTCTTGAGTTATAGTAATGAATCATAGAGGATGTAGTAAAATGTGATGGGTTGGGGTTGGTATCAAAATTAGAATATTTTTAAACATTTCAGAAACGCCTGTATGCCTCTGTAATGGAAGACGTCATTGATGATGTGCAAGAGGCATTTCTGGATGAAGGGATTGATAACAATGTTTTGTTGGAGCTACGAGATTTGTGGCAGTCGAAAATGCTGGCCATGGACGCTATTGATCCAAAGGATTGCTCAACGACTAGTAATTTTGTATTGGATATGTATAATGTAGAGATACTATAAATTAACAAGAACACACAAATTGTGTTGGAATGTTTAACGGGAAAATGTTTTTTGTTTCTTTATGTAGGTCGTTATTTGTTTGAAGTGAGGAAACCAAGTATGCCTGCACCCCCGGTGTTTCCAACTGATCCTACAACCCCAATTCCAGTGGAGATTAAATATAGGGACGCAAATGTTACCACGATTCAAGTGCCTGCCCGCTGTGTGGCTGACAACAAAATTAGTGTAAGTTTATTTTGGGGTTAAGTGATCTACTTCTTGCTCGGCGTGGGTTAGTTAATGCGGAATATGTTTTTAGGAAGTGTTGGTACGGCCGGAAATAGAAGCGGCTCTTTCCGGGTCTTCAGGTGCCCAAGTTATTCAAGACTTGGTTTTGGACGCGCTGGGGGAATCGTCTGGAGCAAGTTTCACTGTGAGGCCGACAAGTAGTAGCAGAGTTTCTAGGGGAGGGGAAACAAAAGAACGAGTTGGTTCGAATACTCGAAAGTCTAGAAGGAAAGCATTGAATACTGAGGAAGCGGTGAAGGATGTTTCGAGAGGTCACTTGGCGAAGGCAGGGAAAACTGAAATATCTGCAGATGTTTCGAAAAGAAGGATTTCGTCGAGGAATAAAGCAGTTGTACATTATGGAACGTTTCTTGATGGGGGCGTTGGAGAAATGTCAAGTGATGAGTTTAGTTCTGATAATGAAACTGTGATAAGCATAGATAATGATGATGGTACGGATGCTGTTGCTGATGATTCCGAAAGGGGTGCTGACGACGATGATGAGGTGCTGAAACTAAAGTTAGAAAGGAACGCTTGCGTAACATGGTTTTCTTATAGTATTTTAATGTGTCCGTTTATTTTGCAGACTCCTGTGAATTCTGCAGACGATGATTCCGAGTTTGAAAACATGAATGACGTTGAAGTTGATAACATCGTAGTATGTCAATATGACAAGGTAATTTTTTAAAATTATGAATTTAGAGTGAGCTTATGTAATTGCTTCTTTAATATGCTTTCAGATAACTCGATCTAGAAACAAGTGGAAATTTCATTTAAAGGATGGCATTATGAATATCAATGGAAAAGATCACGTTTTCCAGAAAGCTGAAGGGTATGCGGAGTGGTGAGCAGCATCATATTCAAGATTCCTTTTGATACTTTTTCCACATCCTTTTGCATCCAGGGTAAATTTTAAAGGCAACGTGCCTGATTATTTTTATTTTTCGTACTGTTTTTATGATCTGCACATATATGTACATATAATCGCTTGTTTGTACTTTTTAAGAGTGTTTAAATCGCTACAGACATTATCCCTTTTAATAATTCTGTTTTATTGGAAATTATCCCAGCAGTAGTGAAATCAGCTATAATTTTAGGTTTATTTCGAGTAAACTTCGTCTCTTAGTTTTTGTTCTATTCATAGTTCGTTGGCATTAATAAAATACTATATAATTCAATCATACACAGCAATATTATTTTTAAAATCACAAGTAATCGTAACCGAGTATATTATTATAACTGTTGAATATTGTATTATACGCTAGTGTCATCAGTATTTATACCAATGCTGAGGAAATCACAATGCATAAAACATTACAGTACAGTCATTCATGATGAAAGAGCTAACTTATCTTAAAATCCCTCATACAAATGTGGAATTTTTAGTCGGTCGGATATATGTAAATCAGAGCCACTGATCCTAGCAGTGTTCAGACTGCACAGGAATTCATCCAACCAAAGGTATGGCATAAATTTTTGTTCCTAAAATTAAATGAATGTCCGTACAAATCGTAAGAAAGCAAATTATTTTCAAACGTCGTCGAAATCGCGATTGGCCAAGTTGCTTGATCAGGTATTTAGTATCAGGGATGCTCAAGCCAAATCAGAAAGGACATGTCTTAGGATTGGCATAGCTACGGTTAGGTTTTCTTTTATCAGATTATATATAATTACGAGTATATCGGTAATTGCTTGTTTTTTTTTAATCTAGAAAGGAAGGGATAGGGGGGGGGGAGTTTCTACGAAATTACAGCTAACCAACAAAGGAGATAGGAACGAAATGCTTGCCTTAGATAGATGACGAATTTCACCGTATTTGTTATGCTTCAAGTTTGTAATAATTATTATAATTTTGAAAAACAAGTGAGGAAATTGTAATATAGTTTGTTGGCATGCTTAGCATTGCAGCAATTTTGAGCAGAATATTGGTGTTAGAATTAAAAGTTTTTATTGTATAGAGTAGTTTAATTTGAATTAATACGTGCCAGTACTCCAAAGTTTTGAATAAATTGCAAATGGGAGCCATCTTTAATTTTAAAATACCATAATAACTTTTAATATTTGGCGCATCGGTAGTTAAGAGGAAGCTATATATTTTATTGCTATATTGCATGAGTTAAATCAATTGAAATATCAAAGTCTTAGTCAAAATTGTGGCTAAATTGTTGGAAATGCCGATTTTTTTAATCCTGGACCGAATCATCTGACGAGACATTGCCTCGCCCTACCCCCATAGGGCTAACAGTGTTTTCAACTTATTTTTTATTTACGATGTAAATATTTATGCTTGATAGCTTGGAAACGCCAGGACTCGCGTGAAACTATCAATTTTTGGAGCTATCTTGAAACTTGAAAAACTGCAATAATGATGGTGTTGCATGTCAGTCTTGAAGGCCTTTTTTCAAAGCAATTCATTTGCTGTGGAGGAAAAATTCAGATTTCGAAATCCTCGTCAAAATTCGGGCCATCCTCTCTTCTAATTTGAGGAGTGGATAGTGATTCACTAGTCAATATGTGTATATACAGATGGTCGACCAATTGTCATTATTCAATTCAGAGATGTCCAAATGAAATTGCCTTCCTTCAAACCTTCGAAGGCAATTTTTTGAAAAAACGCAATCCTTCATCCTTCTATTAAAGGAAGCCTTCAAAATATTTTGCCTTCCTTCAGCCCTATTTTACTTATTAATTTAATGCCTCCAGCCTTTAGCCTTCAAAAAAAAATCAGCCTTCATAACACCAAATACCATAGTAATCCATTTAAACAACCCTTTTGCAGGTAAAACACCTGAAAATCAGCGATACAATTTACTCAATTGAGTTCGTTTATTGAAATCAGTACAATGAGGTAAGTCTCATTGTGCATTTAACTGTACATCCTGCATTTGTAGCGTTTTTAGTACACTCTCATTGTTGTATTTGTAAACTATCTATTGTAGTTCATTGCGTGCGCGAAGCCTTCTAAGTAGCAGAGGGCTACTTTGCATACTTCCTTCCTTCGCCTTCCGTTTTCTGATAATAATAATAAGGCTTTCTTCAGCCTTCCCGAATTAAATCAGCCTTCCCGTCTTCCCTTCCCAACTCTCTGGAAATTGATATTCCGCCTTCATTGAAGGCTAGCCTTCGAAGGCTGGACATGTCTGGTTCAAAGAGGAAGCATGCAGATTATGTAAATACTATAAAGAAATTGAAACCTAGTCTTGTAAATGGTAAAAGTTACAATAACAATGATGACAAAGTTTACGATTCAGAAAATCCCTAAGAAATGTACTCAAAAATGATTGTAAAAGTCGGCTATAAAATTACATGCAGAAGTAAAGATATTTTTACATATGTTGGACATACAAATAAATTCGATAAAAATAATCAAAAGGGAATTGTTGCACTGTGCTTATTGTGTAACAAGCAATACGCCTATAGTAGCAGCGCTGCAGAAGGTTCTTCTAATCTGGTTCGACATTTTAAGATCATTAATCTAAAAATTAAAATGTATTTGTCCAATTTGGTCTAAATTGGTCTTAACTTCAGTCTTAAATTTCGGTATATACCACAATTTCTTCAAGGAACTGCAAATCACTGAACATTTGGAATCTAAGAATTGCTTGGAAAAAATAAATATGTGTGTAAAGTCTCCCTTGTAACTTCTTTTGTTTATTATGCATTTGGCATACATTGCCAATAGTGTTTCACTCAGTTATACCGATCTAGAAACATCAGTACGTGAATTTTAAGTAGCACCTCTAATAGCACATACATTGTGGACTTTACTTGAGACTAGACTAGAATACTGAGTCACGTAAATGTTTGGACTATGAATAGACTTGACTTGAACCGCTAAAAGTGATCTTGAATAGAATAGGACTTGAATAGAGTTTTCCTTGTTTTATTAAGAATAGAATAGACTGAACTTGGGGAGCTCGTGAACAGCTATGGGTAGAAGACTACGTGTTATTCCATTTAAACCATACCAGTCATTTTAAGTTGTAGACTTTTACCACTTTTACTACTACGGAAAAAGAAGGGTCAAGTATGAGAGAATCAGCGCCAGCAAGTAGCCGTATGTATCAATAGATGAGTAATGTGAATTTTATTTCATGTCAAAATGTATATGTTCATGCCCAGTTCATGTACTTGAAATTTTCACTTTTCATGTTCATGTAAATGTCATGTCCAGTTCATGTACTTGAAATTTTCACTTTTCATGTTCATGTAAATGTCATGTCCAGTTCATGTACTTGAAATTTTCACTTTTCATGTTCATGTAAATGTCATGTTCAAGTTTACTTTATTCACATGAAATAAAAGTCAAGTATTCGTTTTGAGTGACATGATTTAATTCGGGTGATTTTGAAAATAACTCATGTAAAGCATGACAATTCATGTTCATGTTAAAGGAAAATGTACATGTGCGGAGGCCTAGTACTCTAGAATCGTCCAAAAATTGTGCATGCCTTGCTAGAAAAAGATTTTTTACCCAGGGCTCCTCCCGTCAAAAATGTACTCCCCCATACGCGGTAAAATCGTATGTGAATGTTTTTCAATTCTAGAGTACACACATATGTAATGTACAAGCGTAACTATTGGAATAGTATTTTGCTTTAATCGAAAATGTGTCTAGTTTACTCCTCCTCTCCAACGACGAAATACTACTATCAACGGCTAGTGGAATGCAAAAAAACTTGAACTATATGGGAAGACCCTTTATTTGTAGTATTCATGGTAGTGTCTCCTTTGTGGTCCTTGATGCTACATTGGGTTGGACTAGTTCATCGTAAGGTCATGCACAACCTTATCGGGATAATATTCCGGAAGAAACCAAATGTTTTTTCGGAAACTGTGGAAACTGTTTTTGCCGAAACTGAAATGATCCACCAGTTATTATTATGAACATCAGGTTGTATAAGTTTTGTACAAGTTATTGTATCCATGGACAGCACAGTGCATAAGAGATGTATCTTCGTCAATCTAAAATTGAACCGGAAATTAAAATCGTTGTTGAAATTTTAAAATATAAATGCCGTGACATGTAATTATGTATATATCAGTTTCAAAGTATCAGTTTTTATTCAAATTTTTCCATGGGTGGTCTTGTTGTTCTTCTTATATAGTTAGCTTTGTTTGAAGTTTGGAGGTGGCAAATTCCAATCGAATACTACGATTGACTTCTTTTTGTAACGAAATCACATTGGCATATAACTTTCTGGCATTTTAAGGGGATGGTCATGCAAATTTATAAATCTAGAAACGAGTCAAGTTTGTTATTATTTTTTTTAAATGCTAAATTTTTGCAAAGTAATAAATATAATGTGTATTTGTTCTCACTTTATTTCATGAGACTAGATCAAAAATTACAGCAGCCGGATCCTGTCAGAGATGTGAGCCAAGGTTGAAGTGTTTAAAAAAGTTTTCTGCAGCAAAAAATCCCTTCAAATATTTCATAACCTTGCGTCGTATCTTTGACTCGTGCTGCCGTAGTTTTTGACTTAGACTCATTAAATAAGGTGAGAACAGATCCCCAGTAACTTTGCTACAACCTATGGGATTTATTCAAAAATCTGATTTTTTTATACGCCCATAGTTTCATAAAATATAGTAAGTATCCACATCTCCACATCTTTGCTCCTTCACTTCGGCTCATTTATTTGCTGGTCATGTTCGCAATTTCCAAATTGTTGACATCATGCTTGTATGTGTCCACTAATTTGTTAAATAAAATTCATTCGAAATTTTGTATTAAAATTCCCCACAAGCAAGCATTAAATAAAATTTTGGAATAAAATTTTCACGAGAATAAAAAACGTGGAAATTTTGAATTCCTTAAAAAATTCTGACCCGCTTGTGAACCCTTGGTCCTCATTCATTGACCTACATATGCCAATAAAGCATATTTTAGTAAATCTGGAAAATAATTATCTACAAACTGGGGGAATCGAATATTGGATGCGTCATTAGTTGTTTGTGCTAGAAGGGTGGGGTGCACATGATATGAGCCATATTATATACAAAAGAGTTGTAAAACCGATGGAGGACCATATTGGTCGTAGGTTTTACAGTGTCCTATAAGTATATGAATGATTTTTTGTTGGTTTTGTAAAAATGAATGCAAGTTATAATTCTCCAGTGAATATTGAATATTTCCTTTCTAGCAATATTTTTGTCTCAATGAGTCACTGGAAATTAGTTGGGTCGAAATCTGTTTAAGCAGAAGCATAAATTAGTCATATTAGAAAATAGACAAAACCTACGATCGTGCAGTATAAAGGTAGATAAACAATGGAGATAAAATATACTCACTCATTCATACCAAGAAAAAATGTCTCTGCACACCCTTTAATGTTGCTTATTGTTAGCATCACAAGAGTTGTTGTAAAAAGCCTTAAAAACTTTTACCACTATGTCTTCTCCCCAGCTATTATAATCACACATCAGAGCTGATACGTAAGTTTGTCTGGCGAGAGTTACTATAGATATAATATTTGCTCAGCTGCGAAATCAAGCCCTACAGTGTTTCTCATATTCTTCAGGTCTCCACAACTCCACACATACTGTATTCAAGTTTCGCAAGAGGTGACGACTGAGTCAGTGATTTTTCATGCACAAAGTTCAAAGTCAAGATAAAGACAAGTTGGATTGAAACTGTACTATAATTATAAAAATCGTCTATGAACCCATGTATGTACATATCTGCAGAAGATGAGGAAGTCTGCAACCAAGCGTTACAGCATCAACATTTGCAACACACTCTTGTCGTAAGGACTGTTTGGGGAGCAGAAACATTCAGTAAATTCATGGTTGAAATGTGCAATTTAGGTTTCTTACTTTAAATACAAATTCTTTATTCATAGTATCCCTACCTTTCTGATAAAATAGCTTTTTCCCTCATGGTAACTATCTACACATCTCTACATCTTTCTCATGAATATCCATTCTATGACTCATGCCTCGTCATCATCACCTTCCCACGGTAGAATCCAACACCGCTGATACTCTTGGAATATATACATGTACCCGTTGTTTAATGTTTTCGATTGGATCGAATAACATCATTATCTTGCAGCTACTACTAGAATCTGACTGCTACTGAAGTATCTGTTGATACTTGACTCTTCATACAGGAGTATATTTTATTCATTCATTTCCGAACAAAGATAACCTCGCATAGATGCTCAGTATGTAAGTACGATTTTATTAATGCCTTAAAGCATTAATGACACTTTACAAGAACCATCTAATTTTGTTTAACTTATAAGGGGAGAGAAGAAAGTCCTTGAAGTGAGAAATTGTGACGTTATTTGTTCTAGCTTGACCACAGGCTTGAATGTACTCTTCTGGCCTATTTTCCTGTTCCACAAGAAGAACAGCTGAAAATGTCAACGACAGACCCAACTTGCAGTCTGAACTTCACAGATTTTCCCACTCTCCGGAGGCTCAAGTCCCATCGACCGTCTACTGTAGGAATACAATCAGCAAAGGTAAACTGAGAGCTTTAATTAATTGACATAAAAAATATTAATTATTATACAATCATAATTTTGGAAAATATAATAAAAAAAATCGTTGCTTTGAAAAATTGTAGAACCAAGAAGCAAGTGCCACAGCCCGCCGAAAGTCCATCACCCTCCCGCAAGGTACAACATTCAGCGTTCACATTGTGAAGAAAAATGGGAAGCGGAAACAAGTCCCACTGCGGAAGCTTCCATCGAAACCCAACACATTTGTGGCCCTATTTGACGAAAATAATGTGGATTTTGAATTAGACATTGACAATAAAGAGTCCCAGGACCGCCATGTGAGTTTGGATTTGGGAATCAATGGAAAAACTTACGGCTTTGTCATTCCTAAGGAATCAATTGCTGCCATGGAAACCGTTGAAACGAACGGGAGGAAGTTTCATTTCTCAACTGATTCCAATCATCGTAAGTCCGTAATGAATTTGTCGGACAAATGGACCACACTCTCCAGGGCCTCATACTCTATTAGCCAAATCAAGTTTCGTGTTCAGTATTCAAAAATCGTTCCTGCAAATTCATACGAAATTTTTGTCAGGAGCCCAAAGGACAAAATTTATTCGTTGGAAGTGTTTGCAGAGAGTATGACAGAGGACTTGTTCGAAAGTGGGACCATTAGAGATATTGTGGGATGTGCCAGTGCGAGGTTCTACTTTATTGACAAGCAGCTGCAAAATGGCTTGACTTTGGGGGAACAAGGGATTGAAGAGGGCAGCATCATTCAGATTATTTTGCAAATACAACCAGTAAATACGGAGATGACTACAGCAGAGAATGAGGAAGATAGGATCACTTTGCTAGAAAGCATCTCTGTAGGTGTAAACGAGGAACAGAAAGGTCAGGCTAGGATTTGCACTGGAGAAAAATCCGACCAGCAATTCTTTTCCAAGGGTTTTGACGTCGATGAATCTATTTTTGTAGAGCCATTTGTAATCGAATTGAGGAAAGAGGGAGCATGCAGTTTGCTTTAGAGGTTCTCTAAGTTGAGCTTATATTGTTAGTTAGAACAAGTTTTACTACTACATGTGGACATGTAAAGTATAGTTTGCAAGTTTAATTGTATTTATAATTATGCGTGTGACGTGATTTGATTATAGATATGAATACTTTTTCAATGGATGAGGCCATGCAAGAATATATTTACTATTGTTAATGTTTTTTTTTGGAGAAGTCAACGATTTTAAGGCTGACATATGTACGTAATTATCGTACATAAAGCATTTTGTGTACGCCTTCAAATTAAATTAAGGTCTTGTAAAGAGGTCCGTTGCAAGCACCCTTCATTACCTTTGCCGGAACTCGCGTTTGGTGTTCATTACCTTTAGTAGCAGATCCTTCCAATTATCTTTGACGCGTTTTTAGCGGTACCCTAGTTTCAATAGAACGAATCATGTGTACAATATTTTTCAAATGTTAAATCAAAAACCAACTAAAATGTTTGGAATACTTAGTAAAGACATTCATGCTGCTGTATATGTTACCGTGGATTTATTCATGCCATATCCTGAAATAATTTTACACTTGAAATGTCAGTTTTTTTTTTCATTAGAATCGGTTAGTAAATGACAATAGAGAGTAGCTTCATTTATCATGTACCATAATATATATTCCAGATCGGGGTTACCGCAAGAATTTTAATTAAATGAATTCAAATTCAACTTTTTAGTTTACATTTGTACTGGAATAATAAATATTGGTATAATTATTATGTCATGGTGTCCTTCCAAAATAGTTTAATTAAATTCTTAAATTTCCTCATTTAAATGGTTTACTTATTATGGATCTTGTGGTCACAGTGGACGGAAGTTGAAAGAAACGGACATTACAAATTGCATTTGTAAATGAACTAATCATACAAGTCTTTTCGGAGTTGCGTAGCGCTAGCGCTGCCCCTTCGCAGGTAGAGGTGCCATAAAATGTCGCGAACGACAAGTTTTGTAATAAAAATTATGGATTAGCATTCAAACTTGCTAAAAGTCCATAAATACATACACCCAATACCTATACGGCATGCAAAAGGAAAATTAAGTTGGAGAAGAAGACGTAAGTAATCAAAGGCATAGGATATACAGATTTTGCTTACAATAGCCTTATCGTCATTGATAAAGTTTTTAGCAAATACTTAAAGTGGATACAATCCTCGCTTTAATAATTCAATTAATTCTGGCCGATTTGGGCGGATAGAAAATAGTGAATTACTAGCAATTAATTTAGCAAATTAAAATTCTCCAGGAAGACTGTAAAAGTCACATATTTCCAACACGTCAGCTTGATATCTTACAAAAATTATGAAAAGAATACGCCTGGAAGACTATTGTACTAAAGGCATATATTCTAATGTATTTAATCACAAGCATTAGCAATTTAAGATTTACGTTTGTAGTAAGTTTGCATATTAAGGAAAACACGTACCACTCAATAGGGCAAAGAAAAAGGATTAATGTCGCATGTTTAAAGTATTTAATACGTAACCGAATTAATGAAGTTCAAAAGAATCATGATTTTCAAAGTCTTTCCACCGACAAACAGATCTCTTACAATCTGCCGTAAAAAATTAAATCATAATGAATATTGAACGTGCAGTATATATATTGTATTATTATGTATATGTATTATTTGCTTGCGTTTCATTGTCAGACACAGCTGTAAAAAACCACCTGCAGCGTCCAATTGCTATTTTACGAGCACACATGCATGCACACCTTTACTGAACATGTACATATATTGTATACCTATAGTATAATTATTTATATAAAAATCTATAAGCAATTTTTTCCAAATAACTTCTATATAATTATTATAATAACTACATTGATTTTGCAGTTTGAATTATTTGATTAGCCTAGGAATAATTAGATATTTTTTCCCAGGAAATTTTTTACGTCCCGATTCTCGCTGGTTGTTCATATGTATATATGTACATATGTAATCAAAAATTAACTCAAAATTACTCAGCGTAATCTCAAATCGGTATTTTCCACTTATTTAGGTACAAACATTGCTGGAACTTATATACAAAAAAAACATCGTTAAAATGCAGTAAAAAGTCTAATGCATTTTCTAATAACACATGTACAGATGCCATATGGGCGGGGAAGTAAATAGATTCTGTTGGTGTTCACTTGTAGTTTCCTCATGGAAGATGTTTTTGGGTTTTTCCTGCCTCATGTGAATCGGGTGCTTCAAAGAATCAATTCTAGCTTTTTCTGCGAAATAAGTGTTTTTGCATATAGTTGACGGACATATTCTGATTTAAGTAAGTCCATCAATAACGAAGCTAGCCATTTAATGTCCACAGTAAATGTACGAATGCGCGATCATCATTTATAAATACACTGAGGAGGCCCTTTCCTATTCTAGAAAGGCCGTTGTTTTATGCATGTTTTATATTTACAAACATGAAAGATTTTTTTTATGACAAAAATAAATTATATACAGGGTTGGCCATTTCACTGGTTACCTCAAGAGATAGGCTTATGAAATGCTCAAGTCCTTCCGTTTGTAGCAAATTCTCTTCGAGATTTTCTAAAAGCTTCATTGATCTAGCTCAATCTCAGAGGAGCCAAATGGGAATTGTTATTATTAGTTTGTAATTTACTGTGCGTGCATCTAGATCTAGGTTAGTGGCTCTGAATAGACACGATTAGTTAGTGATAGATCTAGATGGCGTGGCGTAACGAGTACTTTTTTAGCATGCCATCTTTATTAGCTGAAACGATAATTCGGGTTTCCAATTGGTTTTAATTTATGGTGTTATTGTTGGTTGTGCTAATAATAATTTATCATCACAAGCAGCGTAGCTACAACTATTAGTGGACTCACAGTAAGTAAAGTTTTAAGTGCGTGTAACGAAATACTAGCATTTAGCATTAAACACCCTGCTGCGATGGGTGACCTAAAATACTGACATAGGTCGATAAACAAATGTTAGAAAATCTGGAAGGAGGAACCTTAAACATATCATATGGCTCATTGCCTTATAGGGGCTCAGAGGAAGTGACAAGTGGTATGGCCGACCCTGTACATGTGTATACGATTATCCAGTGATATGTAGTCTCGTTAAAAAACCATAAAAAGCAGTTTTAAGTCTGGTACTAAGGAAGTCGTTGTTTATTTATTTCTACGCAAGCATGCTTATTGCTTAGAGGCATCATTGCTTGGCGTTTTCAACGTATTCATGAGCTGAAAAAACAATAATTTATTATTACACTCAGTCCGTATCCGTCATACTCTCGTAATTTATGATTCTGATGAAAACATGCTGAAGCGTGACACATATGTATATAATATACATCAAGTACTAGCACGACGTCTAAGTATCATGCTATGAATTGACTGCTGATGCGGGCTTATCCAGACTCAATATTAACATACAATCATCAACAACGGAGAAACAAATCACTGCATCCACTGCCCACACACAGATGAGCATTTTCAAGGGTATTTCATTCATCAGGAAGCTCCAGTGCAAACAAGTAACTAGATTTTTGAGCTTGAAGCTCAGTTTATTATCAGGCACTAAAGTTTTTCACGATCCCGACCTATTCAAGAAATAAACACCTCCGCTTCTTCTTTCTATACCATAATGAATCCCAATCGCATTTCCGTAATATTTACAGCAGTGCCACTTCTGGTACTTTCCAGTGTTTCAGTCATGTTTTGCCAAAGCTTCGGAAATGGATACCCGGGGGATTTTCAGAAACCACGGGTGCCTCTAGCCCCCCTAGCACCGCAATGTTTCGGGTTTCCAGGAACCCCTGCCTGGAACACTTGCTGGAGTGCTTTCCAAGATAATATGAACAATTTCCAAACCCAAATGAATTTCTTCTCACAGCAAATGCAAGGATATCAAGCTCAGTTGCGCCAGTATGGGGAAAAACTTGCGGCCTCAAATGATCAGAGGTATGTGCTTTGTGCACTATTTTGTCTTATGTCCTCAAAAAACATTTTGGTTTTTATATAATCCTTCTTTAAATACTCAGAAATACTATCCAAATTGGAACTTCAAGAGTCATCTCAAATGGGTACATTATTCAATCCAACGGATTAGCCCTTAGCACCAGTTCCTTCAACAGTGTTTTCTTGATTGAAGCTGATATTGGGAAACAGAAGGATCTGAAAGTGACCTCTAAGGATAACACTATCACATGGGAAATTATCAATAAAGGCCAACCAAATAAGTGGATAAAAATTTCCCTTCCTGACTCCGTAAATGTCTCAAGCATCAAATATGAAACCAAGGACAATCGTCTGTACATTTCCGGCCCGAGTGCCGCAGGATCTGGTGGCCTCAGTTTCAGTAGCTTCAGTTCTGGAAGCCCATTTTCCAGTTTCGATTCTTCCTTTTTCTAAAATCCAATGAGGTCCATCATGAAAAGGTCGAATCTGGATACAACTTCACCAAAAACCTTGTAACTTGTAACAGAATCTGAAGTTAGAAACAAGTATCCTCAATTTCCACCAAAGCATTTTGAACGCGCTTTTGGGTTTTGGTTATTTTTCAGAAAAATAATAATAATTGTTGTTGTAAAGTGTGCTCTTTAGTGTCCAATATTATATTGTTGTTAATTATTACTATTTCATTTGCTTCTTTGTTATGTTTTGTTATTATCAAGCGTCTCTCACCATCGTCTCTATTATTCGTTTCATTAAAGTTTATGAACGAAAATCTTAAACAGTGAATACCATACTTTAGGATTATTATCGGATCCATGAGATTAAAGAGCATATGAGCGGAAACCGAAATACACGATAGAATAAAAATTTCATAAAAAAATATATAACGGAAACTTACAAACACCATGCACCCTTTTGTATAAGTTCACAACTCATTTTCAGAGGCTACTCCTGTTTTTCAACTTTTTAAAAAAACCATTAAGATAAGCAGTATAAGCATTACAAACTTAAGTTTCAATATTTATTTTATTTCCTGAAGTTAGCCTGAATTATGCGAAAATTTGAACTACATTTCTGCGCCATCTAGTCATTGTAGCTGCCAAAACTTTGAATAAATTTATTTTTAAAATTAAACTCTAGGCGGCGAAAGTTGCATTTCCGATTTTCTATAAGTACTTTTATTCGGTCAAACGATGGATCTGACCTCCTCTAAAATCAGCAGGCTTTTAATTGCTGATGGTATATTTCATTGTAAAAAATTAGAATCATCTGTTGACGGTTATTTGACTAACATGACACCGACAGACGTCGCGGGAACCACGACGTTGACAGTCACAGCACAGCAGGCGAAGAAGACGTTTCACTTTGCCCCTAAAATGAGAGAGGTGTGTTAAGAAAGCCTCCAACAACGGGATGTACATCCTCCTGCTTTCAGCAACCCAGCCTTACCCCGAAAACCCCCCAAAAAATACTTGATGTCAGTCTTGACCAAGTACAACTTGAATGTGTCTTACAACTTAATTTAGTTAAATAACTATTCAGTTTCTGACGCCATGTTATTACCTTGGAAGCGTTAAAACGTTATTCGTTGGTATGAGTTTTGATTGTAATTTCTATTTCCTTATCCTTAAATGTGCTGCCAAACGTTAGTGTATATACCAATATACGAATACCTACATAATATTTAAATTATTATATGTATAATATCTACCTGAAGTTCTGGTCCATACTTCCTTCATTATGTGGTGCTAATTATATTCTTATTACAGAATTCGTCACAGTAGTCCTCGAGTCCCCGACAGTCAACAAGATCTGTCCCCAGAATTATCCGATGAAGTGAAGAAAAACATTCAGAGGAATTTTAATAAATAGAGTTGAACGGACAGAGCCCTGGTTGTCATTTTAGCAGGTAAGACCTCAGTTCATCGTTTGATGTAAGAAATTAAAATATCCTATTAGAAAGCTTGTTTTTGAATTTATTAATTTGTTTTTATTGATAGGTTCAGAGATCAGCCAAAAGTTGGAGGATCATATTCTGTCTCCCTGCGGAAGTTCTTTATTGTCAATGTAAGGCACACCAAATCCTTGGGGAATTGAGACGAGTTCCGACGAATCCCTTGGAAGTTACTTCGAGACTTGAGCTTTTGAACATGGCTGACGCTGACAGTGCTACTTTCAGGAGACGTAATTCACCCGGAAAGCCCAGTGGTGGGGATGAGTCTGGCGACAAATCCCTTTATCAAAGAAGAAAAGAAAAGATGATGAATAAGAACCAGACTTCTGGCAATTTGCATAAAATTTATGGAGAAGCTGTTAAGCAGATGATGTTGTTGTCCCTAACAAGTCCGAAGAAGTCTAGTCACTCTGTAGCCAGCGATACTAAAATTAGGGATATTTCAGGGGTGAAGGGGGACGGAAGTGGTATTAAGAAATCAATTCTGAGATCTCTTAAGAGTGTGGGTGTTCTGGAACGGTCACCGCAGGAACAGGCCGTTGGTTCTGTGCGATCCGAAAGAGTGACTGATTCTGAGCTCGAAATTTCATCACTGGCCAGGAAGAAGGTTACGTTCGTTTCTGCTGATGATTTCTTGACAGACCCATCCAGGATGTATGAAACTAGGCAAGATCGGAAGAGGAAGGTTAAATTGTATTCGGTCCCATCCAATGAGATTGTAATTGCGGACGATGAAGAAATGCCGTCTGAAAAAAAGAAGCGAACATCGTGGTAGCAGTGAGGGATCACTGCAGCCCTACTATTTTGAAGGTAGTATGATGGACTAGTGTTATAATACTTTACTGTTTACAAATTCAGTTGTTGCAATTATTTCATAATTATTGTGAACTTCGTTTCTGGTGAAATTGGTGGAGGAGCTCAATTTAATTTCAATTCATTATTTTAAGCAAATCTTATTGTATCCTGATTTGGCCGAAATTACATATTACTTTTTTTACACATATTACATATTATTATTTTTACTTCGAGGTCATTTATTTTGTTTGATAATTTAAAGATTTTTTTAAGCACTAAAAGTTGAAGAGTGGAACCCCCTGATTGAACATCATTCTGTATTTCACAGCTATTCGTCCCTTGGCATTCTTCTCAGATCGTTCAATTGATCGGACTTTAATTCGAGCCGTGACTTTACATTTTCGACGAATTAACACCTTGAAAATTGTTGTGATGATTTACTCGTGCCTTTCTGTGAATATCAGGTTCAAAGCGGTTCTTTCCCGAAGAATACCACGGTGGAAGAATTTCCTGATAAATGGATTCCGACTATTCCTAATCCGTACACTTCACAATGCAGATACTTGGTTCTTAAGTTTTCGGTTTTTCGCCTATGGATCAAATCAATTATTTCGACTTAATACTAACAGTTAAATTATTCATTAAGGTATTACAATCTCGAATTTATTCTCCCTTGCCCAATGTATTTTTTGGAGATCGTTCCAATAAAGTAGAACATGAATTTGAGTACATTTGAGGAGAGGTTGAAAAGTTATGCATTGCTTGTAACTACCCGTTATTGTCTATACATACAATTATTTATTGGAAAAAAATAATGACCGTATTTATTATTCACAGTTGCCATACAGTTCGTACAAGCGGTTCTAATAGGTGTACAGATTAAGTTAATTACAGAGAAATTCGCGGCGAGCAGTAATATGACCACCGAGTGTCAGTTAATTGACCTTAATTCGGTTTGAAAGCATCCTTGAGTGTGAACTGCATTAATTCTGGGAAGTTGATAATATTTTGGTTTCTGTTAAAGATAAACCGGGTAATATTTTAAAATCAATGTTTTAATTCAGTATTGCTGCTAAATATTTGTACGTACAGTGTGATCACATAAGGATTCTGGGTTCACAGAAGCTGAACTGGAACCTCCAGGTGGGACTGCAGACCACTCTTCTGGTTTTGTCACTCCAGAACAAGGGTCCTAAATTTTTAGATTTTTTTTTACTGAATTGCTCGTTATATTTGAAAGCATAAAATTCTCCCTATAACTAACCTTTTTAGTTTCCACTACCCTTAATAAACCCAAAAAGGTCCCAGTGTCCATGGTGGATCGGTGGTATCAGTTGAGGGGATGACATGAAATGAGTCCAGTTGACAGAAAAGGACGGAATAAGTCCAAGTGGCGGGATCACTTGGCGGGATGTCATGGAGTGAGCTCAATTGCCGGGAACAGTTGTCGGGACGGGACGGAATAAATCCAAGTAGCGGGATCAGCTGGCAGGACGAGATTGACTTCGAGGAGAAGAAAAAGATTTACTTCCCACTTTCTGTACATATGTATTTGCATGTGTTTATACGTGATTTCATTTAATTTTTTAAGGCCATACGGATAACCGCATGTCCTTCGAAAACAATAGGCTTCGTACTTTTTTGAAATTAGTAAGAATTTGAAATTAAATGAGGTCACGTATAAACACATTGAAATACGTATGTATAGAAACCGGGATGTTAAACTTGCGCCATCTAATATTGCATTTGTTGCTTACATTAACTTGGGTTTCATACCAACCGGTTGATGGCGCACGAATTAACACATGCGTAATTTGTATAAGAATGCTAGCGTGTCTTCAAAATTGTTACTATTAATATGACATTCAAAACTATTAATATGATTACGATTACATGCAGGAATGTTAATTAATCGTTAGATCAATATAATACCAACAGTGCAAAAGGATGTCTATGTTTGTGTGCATGTAGATGAGTTCATCTACAAACGTTTGAATATGCACATAAGCATAATAATAAGTGTACGTAAGCGTTTTGCGGATTGTCAACACTCAGTGGTATATTTATAAACATTTCAGGGTATTTATAGGGGAAAGTAAAGTTGTCAGCTTATCCTTTTACATCATATAGTTGCGCTTCCCCCTTATTGGCTTAAAGCACGTGGTGATGATCACAGATGATTTTTTGAAATTGTATAATATGTTTCAGCTGAATGGGACTGGAAATTTCCTTATGTAAATAATGCTCAATTAATTAATTATTACAATATAGAGTCATCCACTGATGTAAAAAAACTAATACATGCTGAAATGCAAACCCTGGCGCTCTCTGGTTACGTGTGCTCTACATCAGTATGCTGCTATGTATGTGCAAGAAAACCTGGGTTGCTAGTAGGGATGCCAATGGTCTGGTCCGGACCATTTATAATGGTCCGTTATTGGTCTGGTCCGTTCTGATCCAACACTTGGACCAGACCAGATACAATTGGTCCGGCTTCAGGACCAGACCAGACCACAGGACCATGGTCCAAAAATTATGCAAAATAAAAATTTATGAGGTAACAAAATCCCTAGAAACAAGTAAAAAAGTTATTTCTGGGGAAAAAATAAAAATTTCACTGGATAAAATGTGAATATTTAATTGCACTTTATGGTTTTCTGGACCATGATCTTTGGTCTGGTCTGGTCTGAGCTTTGGACCAGACCAGTTTCATAAAATCTGGATCAGACCAGACCATTGGCATCACTAGTTGCTAGTTGCTACCTTGTAAGGAAAAAATTGGCGAGTAATTAATAGATTTAATTGATACAAGGCTTCCTGGATTTATTATCCAAATTAAACTGCGTTTGAACCATCAATCCAGTTTCTTGGGACCAAATGGTAAATTATTTTCATGTTACATTGTATACCCAGAGCTTGTCAATATTGAAACCACCCAAACATTTTTTCCTCCTGCTGTAGCCCGAGTTAAGGTTTTTGAATGGAGAACTGATTTTACTGTCTTTTTGAGGAGTTAAGAAAAATACGAGCATTCAACTTACTGACTGTTACAGAAATTCTAAAGGTCACAGCACATGGTTGTCGAAAATGCCCCAAAAGTGAAGATTATTTTAGGCTAATACAGTGTATTTAGTTTCGGAATAAATGTTTTTAAACTCATTTTACGAAAGATACCGAGAAATGACTGTCAAACTATGGTGTTAGATCAAGCTTTGATATGTTGCTTGAATATGCAGCTGTATGGGGCGAGCTCTACCTCTGTAGAGATATTAAATTGCTGCTACGTGTAACATTTTTGTAGGCGTGAGCTGGTTACAATTACATTGCGTAGTTTAATGGAAAAATGATTCTAAATTCAGAATTTTAAATACATTTTTAGGTAGGAGTTTTCAGTAGATCCTTATGTGTCATTATAGGCTAGGGGGAGGGAGAAAAGAATATGAAACACCCTTATTATATGTTTAGAGTGTGAGAAGTAGTTTTACAATTTTTGAAGAGGGTTCTAGATGAATTTGTTATAAATTCAAATACTGAAAAAAAACATCTTTTATTGGTGCAGGTTATAATTTTGATTACATCAAGCTGAAGCCGTATGCAAGAATTTGGAAGACTACTACTCTGAATACAGATCAAGACGACCCATGGCCTCTTATAAGTCTGGAACTTTGAGTTGAAACCGCTGTTGTGGCAGAAACCAACTTCGTTTATAATTGGCCGTGTCCGGCCAACTGCCACCCCCACAACTGCCACAATCACAACTGCCACACCCACAACTGCCACACTCACAACTGCCCCAATAATTTTTTGCCACCGATCCAAAATTGCAAGCGGTAACAACTGCCACAAAACCAACTGCCACCCGGAGAACTGCCACAAGGCAATGCAAACAGCCTATGCTAAGTGATGTAGCAGAAACCAACACTCATGCGATGGCACTTACCATAGGATTTCGCCATGACACTTAGCATAGGATTTCGCCATGACACTTAGCATAGGATTTCGCCATGACACTTAGCATAGGATTTCGCCATGACACTTAGCATAGGATTTCGCCATGACACTTAGCATAGGATTTCGCCATGACACTTAGCATAGGATTTCGCCATGACACTTAGCATAGGATTTCGCCATGACACTTAGCATAGGATTTCGCCATGACACTTAGCATAGGATTTGTAATGACACTTAGCATTAGTTTTGCAATGACACTTAGCATTAGTTTTGCAATGACACTTAGCATTAGTTTTGCAATGACACTTAGCATTAGTTTTGCAATGACACTTAGCATTAGTTTTGCAATGACACTTAGCATTAGTTTTGCAATGACACTTAGCATTAGTTTTGCAATGACACTTAGCATTAGTTTTGCAATGACACTTAGCATTAGTTTTGCAATGACACTTAGCATTAGTTTTGCAATGACACTTAGCATTAGTTTTGCAATGACACTTAGCATTAGTTTTGCAATGACACTTAGCATTAGTTTTGCATTGACACTTAGCATCAGTTCTGCAATGACACTTAGCATTAGTTTTGCAATGACACTTAGCATTAGTTTTGCATTGACACTTAGCATCAGTTCTGCAATGACACTTAGCATTAGTTTGGCAATGACACTTAGCATTAGTTTTGCAATGACACTTAGCATTAGTTTTGCAATGACACTTAGCATTAGTTTTGCAATGACACTTAGCATTAGTTTTGCAATGACACTTAGCATGGTTATTTTCAACGACCCTTTTCGATTTCAAATTTTTAAAAAAGTATTTACATGTAAATTAAGTTTGCACAAATGTGGCATAAGCGTAAGTGCTACAAACGTGATGTGGCAGTTGTGCGTGTGGCAATGGGTCTAAGTGGCAGTTGGGATTGTGACAGGTTTTGGTGGCAGTTGTGAATGTGGCAGTTCTCCGGGTGGCAGTTGTGATTGTGGCAGTTGTGGGGGTGGCAGTTGGCCTAGAACCATAATTGGCTAGTATTAATTCCTTTTGGTTTTCAAGCAACACACATTTCCAAAAGTTGCATTTTTAACAGTAATAACGTGGTGGAATATTCCGTTAAATGCTAAAACAGTTAGGAAATGTCAAAGTGGAAAGAGTTTGCTTGTACAATTAGTCCCCCATACAGCCTACATAAGAAATGAGCATATCGTTGATTAAGGGACAAAATCACAAAATGGTCTAATTGTAAGTGCTTTACAAAGGCATGCGTGCGTAGACCATTTTACCTCTTCATCGACGATAAATTCAACGGGACCTTCTATTCGTTTTCGTATAGATTTTGGAAGCAGCTTCGTTGTTATACGCAGTGGCTTAATCTGCAGTATCAAGTACCATAGTCGTCGATCATTTATACGGGAACTTACATGGCAGAAGGAAGTTAAACCGCATTACTGATCGAAATGGCAAAATGAATCTCATACTGTGTTATGTATGTTAACATAATTAGCAAAAAATTGTTATTTTTTGAGTTATTATATCATGGACAATCGGACCACACGGTTTGTTAGCAGGGTTGCTCCCTTAGCTAATCAAGATCTACTTTAGTTTAGGAAAACAAGGGGAAAAATATAAAAAACTATTTGGCTTGCTTTTTCAATATTTTATAGTGGAAAAAAGTAGACAAGGAAAACATTTGTCATTTTACGGATTTATAACCATTTTTCCATCGAGTTTATTTATTTTGTATGCAATTTTAAACATTATTATTTTGAAGATACATTAAAAGTTGATGAGTATAACCCCTTGGTTGAGATCATTTGCCATCCTATACTTCACAGCTTTTCTTCCCTTGGCATTCTTTTCAGATCGTGCAATCGATCGGACTTTAATTCGAGCCACGATTTTACGTTTTCGACGAATTAACACCTTGAAAATTCTTTGATGATTTACTCTTGCCTTTATTTCATCATCAGGTAGGAATTCTTTCCCGAAGAATACCAAGCTTGAAGTCTTTTCTGATAAATGGAATCCAACTAGTTCTAAACTTCCGTACACTTCACAACGTAGATACTTGGTTCTTAAGTTTCCAGTTTTTCGCCTATGCATCAAATAAATCATTTCAGCTTAATATTTACGATTAGATTATTCACTAAGGTATTACGACTTCAGAATTAAATTTACATTCTTACCCAATATATTTTTTGGAGATCCTTCCAATAAAGTAGAACATGAATTTGAGTAGGGGCTGAAAAGGGATACACTGCATGTAAGTGAGCGTTCCGGCCGTATATACTGTATATTATTAACATTTTGCATACAGTTCAGACAAACGACTCTAATTTGTAAATTAAGTTAATTACAGAGAAAATCGTTGCAAGGAGTAATATGACCACCGTTAGCATGGAGTACAAGTGAATTGTGTTTAATTCCGTCTGAAAGCATCCTCGAGTGTAGACTTCATTAATTCTAGGAAATTGATTACATTTGGATTTCTGTTAAAGTTACAAAGTAAATTATTCATGGTAATTAATCAACTATGACATGTTTCATACATATATATATGTTCTAGGAAATTATATATATTTGTAGAATAGTATGATAGTGGAGAATCGATAAATATTTTAAAATCAATGTTTCAATTCAGTATTGCTGCTAAATATTTATACATACAGTGTGATCACAACATGATTTTGGGTACACAGCAGCAGAAACGGAACTTCCGGAGGGGCCTAAAAACTTACCATTCCAATCCTCTGGTTTTGTCACGCCACAACAATGACCCTGAAATTTCCAGGAAATGTTTTTAATGAAATGTTTCTTACATTGCTAACGATTAATGGTAATCAAAATATGAGAGCAAGCATAAATGAGCATTACCTCCCTTTGGGTTATGTGCCACCATTGTGTAACAAATCCAGAGCTAGCACTCATTTCGTCTCTCATTTGAGTCTCCAATTCCAGGTAAACATGGCGGTACATGAGAATTGTTCGAAATAAGTAAAATACACAGATAAAAACGACTGTTGACGAAAGGCAGGATATCTAATTACACCAATATAATAACTTGCACCAGAGTGTACATAGAGTATGCATTAGTCATCATGACGTTAGATTACAACTATAAGTTGTCATTTGGAAAGCATTCAACATTAATAGGTAGATCAAGGTAATTACAGTGGTTTTTAAATACGGTCGGGATTTCTTAACATGTAGAAACGTGATCCCTATGGGAAGAAGCAAAATCAAATACGGGATGGTAAAAAGTAAGTCAAGTATGGACCAGCCTGTCACCAATGGACATGATAGTTCTTCTTGAAATCGACTGCAATCACTAATGACTTTAAATGGATTCGGTCCATGTTTACAAGATTCTTTGACGCTGTATGAAAATGGGATGTCTAAAACGGGCAGAACCTTGCGCCAGCCAAATGTTCGTGGGAGTTCGTATTTTACCACAAGTTGAATGACAGAGAGGGACACAACAAGAAGCTTCAACAAACAATAATCAGCGAGCATTATTATGACATGAAACTAAATAATTACATATAAATCATGGAACACTTCAAAAGGCAACATTAATAATCCTTAATATAGGTAAACCTTATTAGAATTAGAAGCACAAACAAAATGAAAGAAAATTCCTCCCAGGTAGAAGTTAAGATTAAGAACAATTACACGTACAACATTAAATAGTAAAATTGTCCAGGTAAACAACAGAATGCATCTCCGCTGAAGTTTTATACTTCTCCGGTTACGCTTACTCCTTATAACTGCGTACCCACTGGATATTTTCGCATCTGGCGTCTCGACATTGGTTTCATTACTATGATGGAAGGACTGTTGGGACTCATCTTGATTCCGCAATTCGTTTACCAAGGCATTTATCTGTCTGCCAAGCCATGTGTACGGTGGGGCAATCTCTGGATCATCGTCGTCAAAGTCCGAATCACTGGAGAGGCGAGAGTCTACGCTGCCATCTCGTTTCTCGGTATTACTGTCTGACATTAAAGTGTTATTGGTCTATTCAATTTTTCAACCAACAAATTCAACCAGGAAATTCAGCCAAAGAACTTTGGAAGTTCCCAACTTCGACTGCAGAGAAAGCACCTTTAGCAAAAATTTTTTGTACGAAGTAAACACGAGCACGCACTAATGTGTAAAAGTATAGATGTACATACATACGTAGATAAGAGTGTATTAAAAGGCACTTGAATAATAATTAGTGAGGGACAATTATTGCAAGTTCAAAATTCAATCGAATGCACAATCTTCTTAATTTTAAACTAGCCAGAACGAGAGCCATTTCTAAGTGCATATCGGTCAGTTATGGTTTTCTCACGTTTCTCAGTAAACACTGGTTTAGGGAACCAATTTAATTGAAGAAATTTGTGACTGTGACGTTTCCGTTGTTGTTGTGTAGTCAGTGAGCCAGTTGGCCTGGTGAATCTACATATATATTTTATACCTTTGACATTAGCATTTAATGATCACAATTTTATGGCAATCATAGCTTTAACGAGCGGAAGCGTCTGAATATTTGGGGGTGGGGGGCAATACAATTATTTTCGTAGGGTTACATAACTGTTAACGCTAGCTAAAACCCTTGTATTAACTTTATTAAAAATACATAGAAATATGTAATGGTTTCAAGGCAACGTGTGTCTGTCTTTATGACCGCATATTTAAGTACTAACGCAACTTATAAGAGGATTGATGTCTGGCCATGTACTTATATATACCCCTCATTAAGGGGTAATGTGTAGAAGCCAGTGACAATTTCCTGTGAAGACAGTTTATTATTGATATAATCCGACATTTTGCTTGAAAACTGCGGATAAATTCTGTCATTTGATAAAGTGATCTATTTCGAGGTGATTTGGTGGAACAACTGACAACGGGTACTTCAAGTCCAGATTAGGTCGTTAAAATAGCTGGCAGTTGCTATATGCCCTTATGAGTCATAGACTTACAATTATTAGCTTCAGTTGATATCATATAGGAATATGTTCCGGGAACAGAATATAGATGATTTTTATTTCATTATGTGGCGTATATTATTTATTTCAGTTATTCTTCAAAGATCATTTTGGAAATGAACATTTTTAGACATGAACGCACATATGTACGTATTTGCATCCACACGTGTACAATGTACATATATGTTCACACCTTTGTACATCATTATAGTGGGCAGATCAGAGGACGGAGGCAGAGAAGATGCTTCTTGTTATAGTGACTATTATATTGTTACGTCCCAATTCGCACACCTGGAGAACGTGACAAAAGACGGAGGCTACGTGACAAAAGATCGCGTGATGTCACGTTAGCAGAAAATAAAGACCACGTCCACAGATCTCAAAAGGGAAGATTTAACCTTTTTGAATCATTCAGCAATTCCACTCAGCAGAATCTGAGAGGAGAACGAATGAAGAATGGAATGTGAAATCCATTAACCCCAATTCAATCTATTGTTATTACAAACAATAATTATGATGATTGTGTTGAAATGTAATTATGTACATACTATGTAAATAGTCCTAGACCAAATCTCTAGATTAAGTCAAGCAAGAAGAGACAGTAAGTTCTTGGGAGGCACTCGTATGGTTCGGATCAAAGCTCGCGACATAGATCCGTATCCATTACAGCCCCTGCCCAAGGCTTGAAGATTCACAGCCATGCGGAGAATTATACTGGGAAAAGATCCCTGGATCCCAATATAATTCATGGAGACTTCCCATGGAGGAATTTCAACACGGAAGATTTATTTTAAGATCCTTTTATCATTTTCAAGTTTATTTTATCTTTGATTTCAATTAGAATAAATTAATACAAGATTATTATTCAGTATAAACTTATTTTTAGCCAATGATTATTTTATTATCATCAAAAATACTACACATCATTACTCGACTCGTTCCGAACTTGGGCACGAGATTTAACATCCAATAATCTCGTTACATGCTGTTTCTGCCAGGCCTCCAATTTTCGGGGAAAATTTGGAGGGTCCCGAACCCTGGGATGAGTCCGAGTCAAGAAAATCACAGAGATTTTTGAGACTAAAGTCAAGACCCATAGTACTATACTATAGTACGGACTACACACAGTATGTACATAAGACCAGCCCACGCTTGAGTTTCAATAGACGAGACTTACAAGCTGGAGAATTTCGAGAAATTTCAACAGAATCCTGTGGACTTAAGAACTTTTTCACGGACAAACTGGGAATACTCATAGAACCATAGAGTTAACCAGTCAACGGAATTTTCGAGATAATCCATGGATATTCTCACGAGTACAATAGATGTTACTTACATAGATCCAGTAAGCAGGATTCAGACTTAGATCATTTTGTGGTTCCTGAATTTCAACTTTAAGGAATTATTCCACCCGGAATGAGATTTCTGATCAAGATTTCATCCCGAGTGCAGCTAAACGATGTCCATTTCCAACCGGAAATTCTGGAAGGAAGGCGTCAACAAAAGCTAAGTATCGAAATACATTATTTTTGAGATTTTAAAATTTTAAGTGCATAAAAATACAGGATATACCAAAAATTTTGCGAGGAAATTTTTAGTTTTGGTAGGCCATCCAGAATTAGATTTTTTTTCATAGGTTCAAATTTTAGTAGTGAGTACGTGTATTCTTCTCAAACTATGTCGACATCTTTTCCTATCTTTTTAGAAATCGGAAGGGCCGAGGCAGTGAGCACCGATATAAAGTGTTTGTGTGTATTGTATATCTTACTTTCCTTAGGCCATTTTTTTGGATAAAGGAACAGTTTAGTGTTTCTCTTTATGTAAGGAAGAATTAACAGACGGAATTGATAGTTTTTCCTGTGGCTTAGAAATAAAGTAACTTTTCTGAGTGAATTTTCGTGATGCGTTTAACGCGCGAAAATTTCTTTACAACTCTTTATAAATTATTCTTCACTCAACAAGCGAAGGACAGCTGTTAGAGCATTTGGAACTTTTCCGAAATTTTAGTTAGGGTTTAGTAGCTGAAATCTAAACTCAATAAGGACTCTATCATTTTTCTTTTACACTAAACTCTACTCGTATCGAGGTACTGATACGGGGTGATTCGCAAATCCATGTCGAAGTACTGACATATTAGGACCAAAATTTTACTGAATGAACCGAAGTACTGTGTTCAGGAGGCATTTGTTTATTCTTCGATTTTGAAAATTTATAATCCGAAGTACTGGATTCAATAAGGTTTTAGAATTTATTCCAAAGGTTTTCGTAGTTTTAGGGTTGGAAGGGCCGCATATGAGCGCCAACATTGTCGTGTTAATTCTAGCGTCTGGTAAGGTATCTCCAGTAGGAACGATTTTTCCTATAGGTAAAAATTAGAAGGAACAATGTTGTGATATAAAGGAATTCATTATAACATATCTTTTACAATTTTTATTGGAATATCGGATTTTTCTGAAACGCCGACAGCAAGCAACAATACGCCTAGATCCTGTTAGAGGTAATTGTAGAGGCTACAAGTGAGCGCAGAATTTTAGGTTTTTGTTTTTGCCCGACCCTAGGCGAGTTGGTAACATAGTTCAATACCCGAAGGTTTGGAGGGCTAGGAAACTAGCTAGGATAACAGGGGCCGCGGATCCAAGTCACGGAGACGCCTCTTTAAAACCATAACTAACCATGCTAGGTACGAATGGTATTTATGGGACTTTCATTTTTCTATATGTTCTTCTAACATAACCGGTAATTGGTTATATAAGTTAGCCACCACGAAGGAACTCGCAGTAGTAGAAGTGAGTAGGCATAAGCAACCACGGAGCTGGTTTAGGGAAAACTTATGACACCACTAATTAGTGACTTTAATTTTTGGGAGATCGCGTATGCTTATAGTCTTTGGTAAGAGCAGGCTTATTTCAAGGAATAGCTTAGGGTTTTAGAACACAATTTTGTCTAAAGGACCTGACAAATTTGGAGCGGATACAGTCCTGATTGAAATAGAGAGATTTCATTTTAGGAGTATTAGGGACAATTTAGGCTACATCCAATCAAATGACTGGAGAAGGTGTAGATAGAGTTTAAGGATAAAAAGGAGTTAGGATTAAAAATAGAGTTTCAGCAACGATAGGTTAAGAAAGATAATTTTAGAGCAGGTATATCCTTCGCTGGGTTATGCGTAGGGATACCACAACACGGTTTGAGTTCATGTAAAAGCTAGTAAAGACAGAATTTTTCAGAAACCCTCTCAATTCTGAGAAAAACAAATTTTACAAAGGTACTACATTTTGCGCACCTCTCTCACCAACATCTTAGGGAAAGGCAAGCGCATACATTCCCACATAACATCACCAGGGAATAAAAGCTAAATTTTCCAAAAAACAACATCTTAGGAAAATACAAGCTCATACTTTCAGCTTAGACCACCGGAAGCATTGAAAGTTTATTTCAGAGGTCATGCCCAACAAAGGTAAGAATGACCCCCAGGAGCGACATCCCAATACGCTCCAGGCTAGGACCAACACAAGATCAGCAGGTCCAGTCGCCGAAAATGAGGAGACTTTGGATGAATTAAATGCAAGAATACGGAGAGAACGAAGAGAAGAAAGAAGAAGGGATCGTGAGAATAGATCCAATACTCACGATTCCGAACTTTCAACTCTACCATCTGAAAACTCCAGCAGTTTTTCCCAGTCCGTTATAGTTGGTGAAAATACCGACACTAGACCGCGTGGACATAATGGGAATGAAGAGTCAATCCATCCAGAGGCAACATCCTCAACCCATGATGACCTAACAGACCGCGACCAGGTTATCATGGAAGAAATTCATTCGGCAGAAAACGCAAAAGAAGAGGGAGATTCCGAAGAAGAAGTCCTAGGAGAATTCATGAAAAATGCTGCAGGAGAAGTAATTTTTGTTACTAGTCAAGCAGGTTCAATTATCAAGGAAATACTGTCACAGAATACTGAAGAAAGAGCAGGGTCTGCAAGTAGCCAAGCCACGTCATCTTTTGAAATAGTTGCGGACAAAGATAGCCCAGCTACTAGTTCAGACACGGAAAGGATTCCGGATAACGCAGACAAAACGATGGACAGCGATGATGAGCTGGAAGAAGACACAAGGGAACTTACACCGGATGTCATTCCACAAGATACATTGACAAATCCAGTCAATACTACGGAGAATGACTTACAACGAGTAACAGAAAACATCCCATCTCCAGAGAGACCGGCTGGTCCAACAAACGAGACTACTCAACCTTTATCACCCGAAAAGACAAAATCGCCTAACGCACCAACAACCCCACAAGAAGACATAGGGGATGAACACACCAGGGAAATAGTTGCAGAAGATAACCAAGCAAGTGGTAGTAGTCCTTATACGGAACAGCGTAGACCAAGCCTATGGGATGAAGTAGCACAAGCAGAATATTTTGCAAACGCCGGAAATCAAGTTCCAGTACCACAGACCGACCATAGCCAGCAAGCATCAGCTGTTGACCAGCATTCCAGCACTGACATTCCACCGGTAACAACCACGCAGACTAGACAGAGAAGCCCAGACAGACTTGAAAACCTAGAAGCATTGACAGGATCGCAATTCATATTGACGGACCTTGGAACACACAATTTAGAAGCTTTTTCAGGTATAACTGACGGTGTTAATAATTCCGAAGAGACCGTAACGGAATTATACACAAATACCAGGATTTCGGAAACATCCCAACAACAACGAACCGAGCGTAGAGAGAGCGAAAACGCAATACGAGGACTAGCTCAAGAAGGACAATTCGAATTTGAAGCTGACATATCAGTCGTACATGACATTTTGGCTAGAATTTCTGATGCAAGAAGGAATTCACGGTCAAATTTTTTAGAAATCGACCGACTAGACGCCCAGTGGCTCAGCGTACGACACATTACGGCCAATTCAAGACACATAGGAAGAGTGCAGTGGTCACACCTTTTCTTTAGGATTGCCCTTGGAATCTACGAAAGAGAAACCAATCGTAGACCAGGCGAACAAATAGTAACCACCTTATGGGAAAGAGCTGAGGAACAAGCAAGAGACCTTGAACAAAACGTGGAAGTCTCAACGGATGTAATCCAACATTTATTGGAGAGAAGATTTTTATCAATTCGCAGTAGGTCAGGAGTTACGGATGAACAGATATTCTTCAACGATAGAAGACCTTACATTACAGTAGTCAACCCCAGAAATCCAGACAGGGATCGAAGATCACGACTTCGAAGACGAAGAAGGAATAGTCCTGAAGACGTACAACAACCCGAACAATCAGAACGCCAAGGTACAGAAGGTACTGCAACCACAACTTTACAAACATCAACAACTGAAGTAAATCCAAGACCCGGATTTTTGAGACCAATCTATAGTAACTCACCTACAACAGGTCGCCAAATAATAACAGACCACGTGCGGCGATATTTAGAAAGTCAACAACAATTGAGAGACTTAACGAGCAGAGGCTCACGTTTGGAACAAGAGTTATCACAATTACCAAGGTTACGACCCATTATCACCCGAAGGGAAATTACATCCACCAATAGCACTCCGACTATTTCAGAGGCTAGTAGTACAAGACCCTCACCTACTATTGGCACTCCAAGTAAAGCACCGGCAGTTACGCCACGCAAGAATATTTCGCAAGAAAGTCAACAGAATTCTCAGCCAAGTCCAGACACGCAACAACCGTCAACGTCAACTCAAGTGACATCTCGAATTCAACGGACATTGGAAACAACTCCAGAACACCGACCAACAGTCAGACCTACCAATTTACAGACCAGATTAGCAACCCATCCAGAAGTAGAAACTCCGGATGAGACACAACCATCTACGGTTACAATAGGGACTTCACCAATCAGAACAGCTCGACAAGAAGCGGTAGCAACAAGACTCTATAGAGAACGAGAAGTCGTTCAAGACAACACTCATACTATCATACCACAACAAGTCTACCAATCACCAGGAGGTCGAGTATATATACATCCACCTCTACATAATTTACAGGCCGAAGAAAGAACCGTCACCTTCCCGGAACTACAACGACTTGTGGAAACCGGAAGAAACACCCGACGACGGGCAGGTTCCGAGACAACAGTCAGAACCCTCCGAAACGCAGATACTGGAACATATTTTCAAGCCCCTACCAATTCAGAACAGGTCACTATCTATCAATCACCAAACGGATCAGTATTCAACAGTCCACCAACAGGAAGAAGAGGTATCTATAGGGTACTAGCAAATGCAAGAGAATTATTACGGAGATTAGCCCGAGGGGATAGAACGCGAATACCCGGAGGGACGTTAGTCACCGAACCGGAAGAAGAACAACAACCACCCGATAACGAAACCGAAGTACAGGTTGCACCCGTAAGTCAGCCAATACCTATCCCAGCACCAACTAATGTACCTCCAAATACCCAAAGTACCACAAGGGTAGTTACGAATTTAACTGGAGCCACCGCAAGACAACCCGTGCAGGTATTTCCACCAACAAACCCAGATCACGAATTCCCAGGCAATTCACCAAGACGACCTGGAAGATCATTTAGAGACAATTGGGCGAACACCAGATATACGGTAAGAATAGCGCCAGACGGATCAGTTCACACACCATCATCTCCAAGCGTCCGACCCAACTTTGAGGAACGATCAGTTACCACCAGGGAACTTATTAATCTCTCAAGAAATCAACAGAGATTAATAGACGAACACCGACAAGCAGCTATAGATGCAATTTGGACAAACAACGTGAGAAGATTAATCTGGTTAGATATTGAAGAAGGATTAGTTCACAGAGAACCACCCACACACGTACAACGCCAATTCACTGCAAGCCCAGTAACAAGGTTCGAATACGAAAATATCGTCACAAGTGCTAATCAGAGCGCAGCTTTTTACCGATTATTAGGAAGCAGACTAGGAGATCCAGATTTCGTAACGATCTTCTATAACAACGGTAGAAGAATCAGATACCGGAATATAAATTACAGACACGGTATACGGGACGCTCAACCAACAGCAAGACAGCTAGTGAGCATATTGGAGCAAGAAGATCATTACGAAGCATTGTTACAACTTCTTCAAGACGAACAACATAACGAATATAGCTTTGACGACGCAGAGCAAGGAAGCGACGATAGCTTAGCAGAGGAAAGTCCAGCATCACCGGATTCTCCGTTATCACCCGGACCGCAATTAAATCCACAATTTAGTGACGATAGCCTAAACCGGGAATTTAACCATTTTTACGTAGTCATAGACAACGAAGGATTCTTCTCACAGGAATTTACAGCAGACAGATATATTTTTCCGCTAAGCCATAACGACGTTATTCAAGCAACAGCTAACGTTATTCAGAGACTTGGACTAAACCAAGGTTACATCCACCTGAGAGACGATAGGAGAGTCGGATACCGGATACCCAGATTTCAAATACAGGATTTACCGGAAGAAGTCCGAGAACAAGTTCAGAAACATCTGGACAGATTAGCAGAAATACGAGAAAGAGATAACGGTAATACCGGACCCAACAATCCATCCTCTAGAAGGGACCCACCCACTGGAGGAGCAGGAGCAAGTGCAAGTTCAAGAGGTCAACAAGGCAGAGGAGGTTCTAATTCTTCCCGAGGAAGGCAACCTACCAACAGAGGAGGCAGCCGAGGAGGAAGAGCGGGAAGAGCAGGAAGTAGACAACGTGCTAGTCAAGATCCAGAAGACCCATCATCATCTTCATCATCATCCACTTCTTCCACATCATCTTCTTCACCAAGTGATAACTCCAACGCACGTGAAGAACTACGTCGAAATAATCACAGACTTAACAGAAACCAACAGCTAAACAACCAACAAAATAACCAAGTGGAAAATCCACAAGGACCTCAGGGCAGACAAAGAGTACGAGTGCAATTCGTAGCACAAATCGAATACGAACCATTAGACGACATGGCAGCTCTATTCATGACAAAGGTGGAATTTAAGCCATCACAAGATGACCCAGTACTGGCAATGGAACAGGCAGAACTCCAAGCAATCAGATTTGGAGCTGCTCAAACACCAGAGGCAAAGTTGAGATACATAACTTTGATCTTTGACTCACCAGTACGGGACTGGATTACAAATTGGATAGCCGAAAGACGAGCAGAAGAAGAAGCTCCCTATGATAATATAGAATGGGAGGACTTCAGAGCAGATTTTATCCGACGGTACCAAATTACACCGCAGGTATTACGGACCATAATGGAAAAACGAGTGATGAAATCGGATGAAGACCCATCTACATATATTGATGCAAAGCTCAGTCTGATCAATAGAGTAGACATTAACATGCCGGAGGCAGAAAAACTGAGACTCATTCGTATAGGATTTTCAAAGGAATACCAAGTACAGTGCAGAGGATGGGAATTATATACGGTCCCAGCACTACAGGAATGGGCAAAGAAATACAATGACGACAGAAGAGCGGATGGAGGAGAATCAATGGAAGCTAGATTAGAGAAGATGCAGTCTATGATGGAAGAAATGATGAAGAAAACTACAGCAGTAACTACCTTCGAGAAATTAGCAGTGATGAACACCACTTCAGAATTCAAGCAACCGGAACCAAGATCTCAAGATTATAGAGGACAGAGTCCAGGAAGAAGAAATTTTGACAACAACAGACCACCAAGTCCGGGGAACCAAAATAGAGACTACAACGGAAGTAACAGGGATTTCAGAAACCAAAGTAGGAACCCTACGCCGGATAGAAATCAAGGCTACAACAATAACGGGTATAGAGGAAGATCGCCGACACCCGACCGAGGATACAATAATCAAGGCCAAGACAGAGGACGCCAACAATACCGGAACGATTATAGACCCAATAATAATCAACAGTACGATAACAGAGGCAGAAGTCCAGGACGAAGTTACAATCAGGGATTCAACAACTATCAAAATCAAGGCCAATATAATAACGGATTCAACCCAGGACCTAACCAAGGCTACAATAACAATCCAGGTTGGAACCAACAAGGTTATAATCAACAAAATTATAATCAAGGGTACAATCAACAAGGATTCAACCCTGGATACAATAACAACCAGGGATACTACAATAACAACCCTGGATATAATAACAACCCTGGATACAATAACAACCAGGGATACTACAACAATAACCAAGGATACAACAACAATCAAGGATACAACCAAGGCTACAATAATAATGGCCGAAGTAGGAGTAACTCCAGAGACGGAAACCAGAGGAACAGATCTGGAGGAAGAGGCTACAACAACGATTACCGGCAAAATAATCAACAACAGCAAATCCAGCCAAATAATGAAGGTCAATTGGCCATCGAACCTCCACAAAGAGATCAATCTTGTTTTAACTGTGGAGAGCCGGGACATCAGGCACGAAATTGCCAAAAGAAACGCCGGTCAAGTCCACATCCTTCGGGAAACCCACAGAGGGGGATGCACCCCCAATAACACTCGATGTCCAACAACAAGTACAGATGTTCATAGACAAACAACTACAAATGGAAGAATTATATGAGGAATTAGAAATAGTAGACTGTAATCCATGCAGAATAGTTAACGGAAGTAAAGCAACAATCCAAGTTCAGATTTGCAGTATGGTAATGCCAGTACTTTTGGATACTGGAGCAACAAGATCCTGCATACAACGAAACCTTCTACCAAAATGTGCAGAGATCGCAGAAGCACCTAGCAGGCTTCGTGTCGCAATAGCATCGGGAGAATTAATCAAGCCAATGTGCGTAGCAAAATTTCCTATGACAATTGAAGGAGTAGAACTACAATTTAAAGGCTTAGTTTTGGAAACCCTTGAACCCAAGATGATAATAGGAGAAGATCTGATGACCAAATACAAAGTTCTGATTGACTATGAGAAGGGAGAGATTCGCAGCCCTTATTTCAAGACCATCCCAATGACCAGGGACACGCATCTATATATGGGACAAAAGAAAGCAGATACCGAATTTGTTAAGTCAATTTTTTCCTTCAATCAAAAGAAGCCTAAAGCAAGTCAAATATGTAGGACAAAGGAAACAGTCACCATTCCAGCAATGACTCATATGAAAGTACCTATCCACATTCCAAGAAAAATCAAGAAGGACTTCCTACTCAATCCCTTGGAGCAACTTTATACCAGCAACAGGCTATTGGTAGCAGCAGGAATTGTTCCACAAGAAGACCCATATGCATATGTATTCAACCCGTCAGCAGGAGCACAGACTATGTATGGAAGGACGGCAGTTGGATATGCGGAGGAAGACTTCAAAATTCTAAAAATAAAAAGAGAAAATCTCCGAGACACAAGTTTGAGATTAACACAGGAACAATTGGATTGTTTTGATATCAACCCGGAATTACCAGAACAAGCAAAAGCTCAATACCGAGCATTACTTGCAAGATACCCGGAATGTTTTGCTTTTAGCAAAGCCGACTTGAAAGAACCAGCATGGGTAGAACCCGTCAGAATCCACACTGGAAACAACCCACCAGTACAATGTAAACCATTTCCTTGCTCGCCAGTAGAACGCGAAAAGGTGAGAGAGGAAATCCAAAAGATGTTAGACGCCAATATCATCAAGGAAGTTAACGGACCATATAGCAGTCCGCTATTTCTCATCAAAAAGAAGGATGGAACTTTCCGATCAGTCGTAGACTACAGAGCACTGAACAAAACAATTACAGATCAAGTTTATCCTATAGCCAGAATTGATGACATACTCATGCAGTTCAACAAATCAGCCATCTTCGACACTTTGGACATGGAATCAGGATTTTTTCAATTATTAATTCACGAAGATGATCAAGTGAAAACTTCATTCATTACCCAAGATGGACTTTACTGCTTTTTAAGACTTCCAATGGGAGCAAAGATAGCACCTTCAGCGTTTCAACGTGCAGCAGATCAAATGATAGGTTCCTTAAAATTCCGAGGAGCCATGGTTTACCTAGACGATGTTGTTTCATATGGAATCAACATGGAAGACAAACTGGCATCATTGGAAGAATTGCTTCTCAGAGCTAGCAACAAAAACTTCAAGTTTAAGCCTTCAAAATGTAAATTTGGTTACTATGAAATTATTGTCTTAGGATTTAAAGTTTCACGAGAAGGCACTTGCCCAGACCCAGGCAAGATAGAAACAATTAAGAAGGTCAAGATTCCAAAGTCAGAGACTGAAGCCAGAAGATTTTACGGAATTTGTAGTTTTTATAGACGATACATAAAGGATTTTGCAAAAATAGCCAACCCAATATCACAATCTTGGATAGGAAGTAAAGGCAAGTCAGAAGGGAAGAAAAGAATTCACGCATTCCATTGGACAGATGAAGCAACAGAAGCTTTTGAGATCCTTAAAGAAAAGCTTACAACTGCACCCGTATTAAAGCACTTCAACCCAATACTAAATTGTATCTTACATACAGATGCATCATTAGAAGGATTAGGATGCTGTGTACTCCAAGATGAAGATGGAGAGCATCCAATTGCCTATGCAAGCAGAACCTTATTGCCTTCAGAAAAACGATACTCTGCTACAGAACTCGAATTAGCAGCAGTAGTTTTTGCAGTTAGAAAATTCCGACAATACCTGTATCTACGGAAATTTCACATCAGAAGCGATCATTTAGCACTCAAATACTTGGACATACAGAAATCACCAAATCACAGAATCAGCAGATTTATCCTTAAATTACAGGAATTTGACTATGTCATTACTTACAGAACTGGAAAAACTCATCTTGATGCAGATTTTCTTTCAAGAGCGCCTCTACCACACACAGAGGAAGACAAGGAAGATGAGGAAGACCTCGTAATAGAATACGAACCAGATCCAGTAAGTGATCGGAAAATTCTTTTGAAAAGAGGACCAGCGTTAGCAGCAAGTATGCAAATCTCTGAGCAGACTAGGGAAGTGCTGGGGTTGGATTCACAACTACAGTACTCTCCTAATCAAGCAGAGGATGCAAGTCCTAGTGAAGATTGGGATAAGCCAGTAAAACGAGTGGAACTTCTGATACATCAACCAGCACCAGGTGAAGAAACTAAATGGACCGACCATGAAATGTACATACGAGACCTAGTGAAACAAAATACACTTGGGACAGATATGTGCACTAAATGGTCACTATCCGTGGATACTATGGTTACAGTTTGCACCTTTGCTACAGAAATAGAAAACGAACATGACAACACATCAAAATGGGTTTACTCAAATGAATACATTTATGAGCAGAATATTAATATCATGAGAGAAATTGATTACCATAACTCACACATAGGAGAATCTCCAGAACAATTATTCAAAGGCTCAAATGATGATTCAGAATGCCCCAGCCATGACACGGGAAAAGACGCAGAGAAGACACATTCTCTGGGTCCAAATCACGAGTCCATGGCAAAAGATCAGTCATTCCCAAAGAAAATTAATCTGGAATACTTCAAAGATCCTTCGGAAGTATCTTCAGATGAGGAGGATAAAAGTCCAGCGGATACGTGGGCCGTTCTGGAAAATGAAGAAACATTTTCAACAGCCCAGCCCACCGTAACCGCCAAATCCAAGGAAGAACCAAGCTATATGGACCAATTCCAGGATGCAGATGAGGGGCCGGAAGATAGCCCAAAACCAACAGATGCGGGAGCGCTCGCGGACGCTGAAATTACAGAGTCCAAGCCAACGCTCGCCGTACCCGGCAGTGGGAAAATAGCAGAGACAACAGTTGACAAACTAATTCACGAGGAGTTATGTACATCCACGGCGAAGAAAGACCGAATCTTCACAGTGGAGCACATTACTCCCAGCAAATTAAGGAAAGAAAATGATGACAACCCAGTTGAGGAGCAGCCCGAATCTTCAAACAATCTTCAGGATAGAGATGAAAAATCCAACGAGGAGAATTTCCACAAGACGTTATGCACTGGCCGAGAACCACGAGGAATGCAAATAACCTCCGTAGGACCACGGCCAGGTCACAGCAACTCAGAGAATACAGAGGATTTGGAAGACTCGAACGAGAAGAAAATCAAGAAAATTTACGAAGATATACAGATCTGGTTGAATAAGATTCAAAGAAATGCCGTGCCATTGGTTACGGAGGAAGAAATAAATACCCCCGGTACCCAATTGTACGTGAATCCTCAAGAATCAGAGCAAGAATGGAAATTACTAGATGAAAATATTGAACAATTACAACAAAGTTTAGACTCAGGAGAGTTAAAATTTACAAATGGAGAAAAATGGAGAGTTGAAACAATAAACCCTCCAAAGGACAATCCAAGAATACTTTCTAGAAATACACCGCAACCCCAGTTTTATGAGGAGCGGCACGCAGAATTAGAACCTGAAAGTGAACCGAAGTTTTATATAGGAGCCTTCGCACTGCAGGGGTGCCAAGGAGAAGGGGAAAAATTTCAGGACCTAGCCATAACATTGGAGGAAGAACCACAAGTACTGCCATTAAAAGAGCATAATTTGGAAGAAATGCAAAACAAAGACCCAGACTGTATTCACATAAAGGACATGATGACCCATTTGAACTCACTCAAGTGGAGAGAAAGACAAAAATACGAGAAGTATTTTTATGATGACCATGGCATTTTATATGTCCAACATAAAGATGGACCAAAACTCATAGTGCCTAGAGTTTTGAGAAACTTTTTATTAACTAAGGCCCACGACGGATTATTATGTGGAGGCCATCTCGGATTTCAGAAAACGCTTCATAGACTATGTCGAAAGTACCACTGGAAAAAGATCCAAGTTTCAGTGGCTAAATATGTAATGTCATGCGAAAGCTGCCAAGCAGCAAAGATCCCAAGGCAAAAGCCCGCCGGACTCTTACACCCTATACGAGTAGAAAATGTAGGCGATGCACTTTGTATAGACCTTATAGGCCCTATACATACAAGTGTAAATGGACACAAGTACATCATTATAGCTCAAGACTACGTGTCTAAGTACGTAATTGCTCAGCCTATTCCAGATAAAACTGCTGAGAGGATAGCAAATTTTTTACTTCATCAGGTAGTTTTAAAATTTGGACTTTTCAAAAATCTGATGAGCGACGCGGGATCAGAATTTCGAGCGGAAGTGACAAAGCAACTTTTAAGAAAACTGAAGATTAATCATACTACAGCAACTGCAATGAGGCATAATAGCGTGGGACAAATTGAGAGAATGGTTCAGACCATAAGTACAATGCTCAGCCACTATGCACAACAAGAACAAAGTATTTGGTGCATGTGCCTGCCTTATCTCATTCACGCCTATAACACATCAAGACATGATGTGACGGGAGAGACCCCATTCTTTATGATGTTTAGGAGGGAACATATTGATGACATGGATATGATTATGTCTTGTGAAACGGTCAACTACGACTTAATAACAGCCGACGAAGCAAAAGCCCGGCTCCAACAAGCAATAAAGAAGATTACACAAAGACAACAGTATAGTAAAGATTGGTACGATCGGAAGAGAAGACAAGTACAATTTAAGATTGGAGATTCAGTACGAGTCTTCACACCAACCAGAGTGATCGGAAAATCAGAGCGATTCCTACACCCATACAGAGGTCCATTTAAAGTTATTGAAGTTTTATCAAAGGACAACTACATTATTCAGGATTACAAAAATCCAAAGAAAACACAAAAGGTACACGTAGAGCGACTCAAGCCCTGCACACGCCGTGAGGACTTGGAAGAAGAGTTCAGATACGATCTGGATTCAGATTTAGTGGAAATTTTAACAAAAAGAAATTGGAACTTGGTGGAAAAAGAGCAAAGTGATTTTGTGCTAAAATCAATTTTAAAGACTACTACTCAACCTGAGAGTTCAGCTCAGCCTAAGCGGAAGAGACTTACTTTCAAAGAACCATTAGAAAGTGAGGAACAAGAGCAGCATACAGTACAAAAAGATCCTATTTGTACTAATGCCGGAGCACAGCCTTTACCCCGAGGACCAATTTCCAGCGATTCATCACCTTCGCAAACAGATCAAACACCTGCAACAGGCACTTTTACTCCAACAGGAAATCAATCAACTTCTCGAGAGCGAGCTAAAGGACGTCAAGTGGGCACTAGCAAGTATCAAAGATATGCTCGTACTTGCAGTGACGAAAGACAATTAGATGCAGAGAAACAATCCCCCATATTACAACCCTCTAGTACAAGAGTCACAACAGGCGAGAGCTCTAAACATAGAGTTGAGGAGAGCACTAGAGAACGCAGAAAGGCAACAGGTAGAACTCCAGAGACAACTTCAAGATCTTCGTCAGCAGGCCCAAAAGTTACGATCGGACCTGCAAACACTGAGAAACAATCGCTGAAAAATACTTATGACACCGCCACACGCCAACCCGCCACAACTACCCAATCATTCGGAGGCCGAATTGAGAGCACAGATAGCCAGAGTGACAACGGAGAACGTGAGACTTTTTGCACAAGCCGAAGTGGTGAGGAGAGCCTTGCCAAGAATTCGGACAGAAATAGAGAATTTGAGACACGAATTACTGGCTCTCCAGGAGGAGATAGCGGAGGAGAACAGAGCTTTTCAACGCCGGAAGGAGCAGAGCAAACGTTGAATGTCAGACAAATCAAGTCACACATCACCCCAAACATCTCCAGAAGTCACAACGCCAGAGATAAAAGAGGCGGAGGCGACCCAAGCTCAACTCAAGAAACAGTTGGAGGAGACAGCAGAGAAACTGAGACAAGCCCAACACAATCAGAGAGTGTTGAAATTGAGAATACTAGAACTCCAGAGCAAGAGGCAAGAAAAGAAGTAGAAAGCTCTACAGAAGAGGAACCTAATGTCAAAAATAGCTCAACAAAAGTTGGCCAGGGAACGCATCAATCAAATCAAAGAGGAAATAACTACTTTCCAACGAATATTGGACATCCAAATTCAACAGTTACTGATAACGTCGGAAATAGCTCAGGAGAGGACAAAGATACTACTTCAGGAAGCTCTACAATACAAACCAATTCTCCACATCGCACAGTACTCTCAGATACCGTCGACGAGAGTAATTGTGAAAAAGAGAAAGTAACTCAGAATAGATACCCCACCCGCCGGAGGAAGTCACCTCAAAGATTTGGTTTTGAAACCGAGGTATGAACTTCTATTATCTGCACCATATTTTGAAGTGTTCAGATCCATATCAACTTCAGCCGCGGAAATATTCAGTGGGAGAAGTAATCAGACTTTCAACAACCCGTTATTACGACGGTTCCAGAAGGAAAAGAGTTAAGCATATTGGACCATTTTTTATTGACCAAGTTTTTGCCGACAAGATCTTCAAAGTCACCCGTCTAGATGGATCCAAACGATCAGCAATCATCTACATATCAAACAGCAAGGAATGAGTCACATAATTCCTCAGAGGAGGATGACGACTCAAGACGACCCTTATACTGGAAACAGTATGTAAGTACTACAGAGATTCCACAACCAACATCAAAACTTATTCCCAACATGGACACCCATCGTTTGGAGGCAGTAACCAGCCTAGATGGAAGAATTGGAAATAGAATTATCATCAGAACGGAACAAAAGAATGAAGTCATCTGTCATTCATTTTTCATCGGAGCACTACAGAAAACTGGTGCCATTTCTAACTATGACTACAGAGTTTTGAAAAGAGACCCTTATTATTGCGGCTCCGTAAATTTTGCGGAAGAGGAGAAAGAAATTCGGGAAGGAAAGAGAGTCCCGGATGATATGGTATTTCTATTCAAAGACCAACCTTTTGAGCCCACAAAGATAAATGAAGTGGCAATACCAGCCAGTAATAGAAACCGTCAACCTGAAGACCCATGGAAAATTGTTCCCTTCAAAGGAGAAAGGGAAGTGTCAACAATTATGCCACCCTGTACCGATTTTTTGAGGACTCCATGGGCCACGTCACCAGAATTGGATGACGAAAGACAACCGTACACGGTGAACTCAGCCAAAAGAATTTTTACAGCCGACCCAGCATGTAAACTTACGAAGAAACGATTACATGGAGTAAGTGACTGGGGACCGGAAGACAAACCAGCCAAATTACCAGCCACTGTCACATCTGACAAACCTGACAAAGAACCAGATTTCAAGTTTGTACAGCCTGTGGCAGTAGGAAGAGGAGCACGGAGAGAGACGAGGAAAGATAATCGTCATGAAGATCGAGAACCTGGCAGTTCTAGATACAGTTCCAGAGACCGCCAAAATTCCAAAGAGGAACGATCTAGAAAAACGGAAGAAGTTTCATCCCATACACCCAAAAGGATGAGATCGAGAGAAAGTACGCCACCCAGAATAGAAACTGTCACAAGTAGCAGTAGACATAGAGACACTTACTATTATCAAAGACGAAGGTCACCTGCAAGACATTATGAACGCAGTGGCCACAGGTCAAATGAGGAGGATAGACGACGCAGCCGAAATTCACCTGTCAGGAGTAGAAGTACGGAAAGACAATCCATACTTACTCCACCCATTGACACAGCCAAGGCCAGCTACAACGCGGTAACTTTTCACACCCAAAAAATCCTAAAGAGGCCCACCACACCTCCACGAAGCGAGAGGCCGTGCAGCCCTAAGGACTCCAACCGTGGGGACGAAAAACCCCTACCACAAAGAGAGGCCAAGGCTGAACAACAGAGGCGAGGCGAACAACCTTTCACATCCACATCAACTACCCCAACAAAGCATAGCTCAATAGGACCCAACACAGCACGTGTAGAGCCAACTATACAATCCACACCTCAAACGCCAATACAGCCAGCCATGGAAGTTAATGTTGTACAGATAGAAGATGCCAAAGGAAAAAAGGCTACTTCTCTGGATATCATATTAACAACTCCGGGAAATCGGAAAGAATCACAACCACCTCAGGCGATAGTACATCAGCCAGTTTCACCAGAAGTCATGATCATCGAAAATGAGTCACCTCAACAATCAAATACACAAAGCCCAGGGTCCACTACAGATACATCAACAGTCAGCTCAGAAGCAGAAGTTGAGATCGTGAAGCAGATTAGCTACATCAAATGTACTCATGCCAAATGCAAAAGGACCCGACATATCCCCATGAATTTGACAGATCCTCAACCTAAGAATGGTGAATGCGAGCACCACATGAAAAAGCGCATAAAGACCGAAAAATTAGTTAGAAAGAAAGCCGAGGGACCTAAGACCGAGGCAGAAATGGAAACTATTCTACCAACACTAGACCCATTACAACGAGCAATCCATATTTTGGATTTGGATTCAAAGCGACAATCTCACTACGACGAAATTGTTCGCAACCTACAACGAGACAGTTTATCTATTTTATTTGCAACCCACAATGGAAAGGACCCAGCCATTTTTAAGGAAATGCGAGACTATGCACAAGAACAATTGCATAAGATACGTATTGATTGGAGAGCATGGAGAATTAAACATAATTTTCCAGCCGTATGTACTCTACTGGGAATTAACCCCGACACAAGGAAATTCCCCGATATGCCAATGGAAGCAAACCAACCCCCGGAAATGACAACACCAGAGCCATCGCAAAGACCATATCAACGCACGGGAGCGACTGGAACCGAAGTCCAGCCACCCACAGGGGAGAAGGAGCTACTCACCCTGAATAGCAGCGTCAACATAACTCAAGTATTTAAAACCCAAACCGAACTGGAGAGAGCTATCACTCCACTTTTAACTGACGAGATAGCAACAGAATTGGAAAAATACTTGGAACCAACTCAATTACACCAACAAATTGAATCTTCATCTTTATCGGATTTTGCTACACCACCTCATGACATTTCCTTAAGTATGGATACGGAAGAGTTACCAATAACTCCCAGCCCACCACGGGATGATCACTCTCCACCTAGAGGAGGAGGAGGACGCGGAGGACCGATTCCAGCCATAGGATATAACTTTTTCACATTTATGTTACTCATGGGAGTAGTAACAATGGGATTAGGAATGACACCAACTACACGTTTGCCAGGACCCGTCACCACCAACAATTATTTACACGGACGGGAAGGATTTAATCGTCTACTGAAATCGTTCAATGAGACCGCGAAACATGACGATTTCACATGCAACAGTATGGAACGACACCGCAGACTTCATACAAGGGATAGTGAACCGCCACCTCACAATTTTGGAGAAAATGTGAGACCTTTCTTTTCCAATTGGATTCAAAGATTCAAAGAATCCGATACAGCGAAAGGATGTGCCACCATGGCAGCCATAGCCTTAACTTGGACTATCATGACAATGAGTTATGTTTTACAATACTGGAAGCCAACATGCGGACAAAGAGCAGCTATTCCAGATGATTGGATTATGGTGAAATACGAACTTGAAGACGGAAGACCAATGTGGATTACACTACCTATTGACACAGCTAGTGTAATGGAACTGGAAAATAACCTTAATATCCAAGTTCCAATCACAACCACCACAACAACTACATCATCACCCTACGTGCGGAAAACCATTTCGGTCAGAACAAAAAGACAGGCTGAATGGTTAACAAACTCATCCATTTCTCAACTATGGAATAAAGCTATTTACGTACAAGGAGAAAATCACAAAGAAAATCAACCCCAAGAAGTTGACACACCCAGTGGAATTTTGATGTTTTCAAGAGTCATGCGTGACGGAAGGAAACTTTCACCTCATAAACTATTTCAGTTATTCGACATACTACAACAGTACACTCTACCTGGTATTTTTACTAAGAACAAGGTGGAGACCTTAGAAAAAGCAGTCGATAAAGGTATCAATGAACACCTAGGATCAAGCTTAAAGATTATACTAGGATACCAACCACACAATAACAGGACCAAAAGAAGTATTATCCCGAGAGAGGATTTGTCAAAGATCCAAAGACAAATCCAAGATGACCCTCATAGCCTAACCACGGGAGAAGATTTCACACATCCTGATAGGGAAATTTTGGACGGAGAATTAGTTTTCTTCAACACCGCTATTACCATCCATGAGGCAAATATGACAGTTGCAATTTTACTTCCCATGATCTACAAGGGAGTAAACCATATCAAAGCAGATACATTTAATAAATGGGAAACTGATGCGCAAGTAACAGCATTTAATCAACGCAGACTTTTTCGTCGAACTACCATCGTTGAGGACAACGAGCTTCCCAGAGGGGAGGAGGAGACACATCTACGACGAAAAAGAGAAGCTTTCCTTGGACCAGACGACTCATGGACACCCATTGAGTACAACCACAAATTCATCAGAAAACAACTGGAATTATTAAGATCCATGGAAAAGGAGAGCGGCGAATCATCAGCGGCTCCCAGAAACACAGGCATACTACAAGGCCTTACAAGATTCATCTTTAGAACCTTGTTGTACATAGGTACAGCATTCGCAATAGACGAGACAAAAAATCCACCAGGGATTTTGAAAGAAACTCCACCAAACACTGATGTCGAAGCTACACCAGAGGAAAGAGAGCTGAACACACCTACGCCATCAGCACCTCCAGAAGAGGAACGACCATCATCACCAGCATTGACACAAGTAAATCAACCTAAACCAAAGAAGGAGAAAGCTAAAGCACGAAAGAAAGCCAGACGACCATCCTTCATAAACTTAGACTGTCCAAGTCTGGACGTTATGAAAAAGGGAGAAGAAATGTTTGGATTCCTTGCCAGAGTAAACAGAGAGGCAGGATGGGATCCACCATTAACACCCGAAATGCTATGTGGAAATCCAACAGAATGCACCTCAGGAACACTTCCAGACGAGGAGAAAGAACAATCAGAAAGCGAAATAGAGGAGGAACAACTAAGGAAAGACATAGAGAAAGCTATGAAAGCATCTGAGGAAGAGAGAGAAGTACGAGAACAAGAAAGATTAGTTGAACTACAAAGGGACACCATTCGAAGATTCCAAAGGGGATACGATTTCGATACTAGACCCAATTCTCGAAACGCTACCCCACCTGAAGAAAGGGACCTTACTATAACACGGATTGACATTTCGCATCCACAATACATCCGAAGTGGAAGCGAGCTTATTGTTTTACATCGACCAGACTCAGTTACACAAGCTACAATCTTTCAAAACGTCGAATCACCATTCGCAATAGGAAGAGCCGAACGAAGTGCACAAAACGAAAGGGGACTTTCACCAGAGCAAAGACGACAATGCTTTCGTGATCGAAGTCCAGCAGAAGGAGCGCAGAGACACCTAAGAAGTATGATGAGAGATCATTCACCAGATTGGAGGAACGAAAGCAGACCATATTGGAGCGAAAGACCACAATGCAGAGTATGTAAAGGACACGGAGTATTGCCTATGATAGACAAATGCAAAAACTGTCAAGATATACCAAGCAGAGACCCAAGACAGTTTCCATGCATACGTAAACCAGACAATGATGGGATGAGAGCAAATAGTCTTTTCCAATGGACACATCGGATGCACATGGAAACCATAGAGGCCAGAATTGCAAGGAAAAAGGTGAAGGAAAACAAACATCCCAAATTCAAACTTGAACAACTACAAGAAATGTTAAAACAAGCACAGAACCTACCACAAAGAGAGACTTTCTCTTATGAAGAAAACATGTTCGAGGCTGATACAGAGACTCGACAGGAAACTATCAGAGAAAGGCGAATGTTAATACAGGAGGCAATGGATCACCCTACGGAATTTCAAGCAGTAGCACCAGCAGAGCGAGACCTTGCCATCATCTACCGGCAAGCACGGAGACGAATATCTTTTACAGACTCAAGAATGGAGACATTAGCCACGGATTTAACTATTCACCCAGGCGAAATGATAGCACAATTATGGGACACTCTATACCGTTCCCTAAAAGCAAACGAAGGGACGACAATTCCAGAACAATTACTATGCCGAGAACATCACGGTACCTTTCAAGGATTAACCGGAACAGAAGTAAGGCGATTACTCATTCACATATGGAATGACATAGGATTAGAACCCAGTTGGGGAGAACAAGCTCTATGGATGGAGTCATTTATCCACCGTGGAGCGCCTATAACAGGACGACCCGAGACAGGATTACAGATGTTAGCAGATTTACCAGCAGATCAACTTTCTTTTGGAGAATTCCAACCCATGGCACAGCGCCTTATCATTCTATACAAACAGAGAGCGGCGATAGAAAAATGGAAAGAATGGACAGGAGAATCCATAAGATCAGAAGGGGAATCTTCACCCATTGCGGAAATTTTAGATGAGATAGAACAATGGGAAGAATGGATTTTTGACCTATACAGTGCCACCATCAAAATCTACCCAGCTACACTTCACGTAGAAAATTCAGAAGGAATTTTGTTTTCGATCCGAAAACCACAGCATAAACTGTTCATAGAATATCTGAACGAGCTAAACATAATTTATTGTTGGCGACAGGAACGTTTCAGTAGGTTAACTTCAGCAGTTGCAGCCCTACACCAAAGTCGCACAACTCCAGCCAGAGTACGCGATCCACACGTCGATTACATACCAGGCACAACACAACTATCATTAGTCAGGCAGACCATCCGATTGAACTTAGCAGAAACATGGAGTTCAATTGTAATAGAGGTTCCAGCAAACCCTGACGACATACTCAGCACCTTATTTAACCTCAAGAGATTACCACAGTCAGAAATAATAATACGAGACCCTGAAAATCAATTATTAGAAGGACGAAGAGAAACCGATCCTATCACCCCAACACAATTTTATGTTTCACAACTAGCCTTATCGAACGATGAAGAATTCAACAGATTCGTGGAGGAAATGAATCTGAAAAGAAAGTACAACATAAAATCGGGATTGGGAACATCAGAACCTAGACTCATCATCATCAGTTTCAGGAAGTTACCTCAGAAGAAGGGCGATACATCTTCCCTGACAAAAGATCCACCTGTCAGGCAATAAAATTCATTACATCAACAGAAATTACGGTCAGACTATTTAATACAATCTTAATAGTCAAAGTAGGAGAGAGAGAAAGAGCAGATAACGAACCTTTACGGGGAGCTCTATGAAGGAATGCAAATTCCAGAGAGCAAGAATTTCGCGTCAACATTTTATAACAATAGAATGCAGATCACGAAACCAAAACAACTGACATTTACTCCTAATCAGCCATTGGGGATTCCGGAGGATTAGAGAGGAATGGCAGTATAACAGAATATAGGATAAGCATAAAATCAAATAAAAAGAAACACATAATAAGAAAACAATACAAAAAGAACAAAGCTAACATAATTTTGTTTATAGTTTACTTTTAGATTATCACCACCGGAAGAGTATGGAGATTAAAATTCGGACCAACATCCCTTTATTAAGTAAATCTTGCAAAAGACTCGTAATTGTTTACATTCTCTATTGTTCTAAACAATCAAGACCATCCAGTATAAAAGGAAAGCTCCAGGATCAGGCTGGACACAGTCAACTCACAACCAGTCCCTGGACTCCAAACACTAGAAAATCAAAATCTATTGTTGCAACGATTACAAATTGTCAGAAACTCATAATCAAAGAAAACATAGATTTGAGTAATGACACTTAGACTTTTCATTCTGTACATCACCATAACTCTCGCAGTTGTGGAAACTGAAGGACGTCCAGTTCCGAACCCTGAACCCATTGGACCAGTAGTTCAAGCGGGACTCACTACCATCGGAGCATGGATCGCAAAATACGTAGTACCACCCATGTTAGTAGGCTCTACAGCTATAACCGCCACCCATTTGTCACAAAAAGATCCTGTTGTGCATTTATTACATCCAGGCAACAATGGACAAATGGCTGTTGTACCTTACGACCCACAAGATGCAAACGTAATAGCTGCTCAACAACAAAACCAATTGCAGCTCCAAAATCAAATGCAGCTACAACAGCAACAGTTACTACCAAGACCACAAATAAACCAACAAATAAACCCTTCCACAGACGAAGTTGATTTTAACAGATATCCACCTTGGTTACAAAAATACGCACAAGACGTAGGAGACACGTGGATTCCACCACCACCAGCCGAAAACAGCAATCTCACTATCATCATCCTTAGCAGTTTTGGAATATTCATCTTAATAGCCATCATCAGCCTTAGTGCCTATTATTGTCGAATAATAGCTCGTAGACCAATACCGGAATCAAGACATCAATACCAGGAATTGAAGAGGATTACAGCACCAGATACCGCAACAGTAGTTCAGAATAGTTTCGAACGTTTAGTAGGATGTAAACTAGTACGAGCATCACCCACACCAGGGCCATCAACCGCAAGGTTACCCGCCCGACCTTAAAAGTCCGAATTTAATGCCCAGAAAACCAAAAAGGAAAGAACTTACGCTTAAAACCAAATTGTAAAAAGTAGTATGTAAGAAAACACATCTTGTAATACACATAGCTCACAAGCTAACACAAACACCTACATGTAGTTCACAGATAAGTTTATAATTATAGAAAACCACAATCATAAAAAGAATGTAAATACTTGAGACAATCTAATCATGTACATAAAGTTTAGCTGATCTAATATCCTTATGCAGTCGAAGAGACGGCTGAGGACAGCCTACCGACAGAAGAGGAATGTTACGTCCCAATTCGCACACCTGGAGAACGTGACAAAAGACGGAGGCTACGTGACAAAAGATCGCGTGATGTCACGTTAGCAGAAAATAAAGACCACGTCCACAGATCTCAAAAGGGAAGATTTAACCTTTTTGAATCATTCAGCAATTCCACTCAGCAGAATCTGAGAGGAGAACGAATGAAGAATGGAATGTGAAATCCATTAACCCCAATTCAATCTATTGTTATTACAAACAATAATTATGATGATTGTGTTGAAATGTAATTATGTACATACTATGTAAATAGTCCTAGACCAAATCTCTAGATTAAGTCAAGCAAGAAGAGACAGTAAGTTCTTGGGAGGCACTCGTATGGTTCGGATCAAAGCTCGCGACATAGATCCGTATCCATTACAGCCCCTGCCCAAGGCTTGAAGATTCACAGCCATGCGGAGAATTATACTGGGAAAAGATCCCTGGATCCCAATATAATTCATGGAGACTTCCCATGGAGGAATTTCAACACGGAAGATTTATTTTAAGATCCTTTTATCATTTTCAAGTTTATTTTATCTTTGATTTCAATTAGAATAAATTAATACAAGATTATTATTCAGTATAAACTTATTTTTAGCCAATGATTATTTTATTATCATCAAAAATACTACACATCATTACTCGACTCGTTCCGAACTTGGGCACGAGATTTAACATCCAATAATCTCGTTACAATATATCTGTAGATAGGACCAAACCTTTTATTTACAGTAATTATGGCCATGACATTATCATTCATGTATGTTTCTCAGGGTCTTCTTCTTGCAGATGAGAAAAAGAATGATTGTTGGATCTCCCGTTCCGGTCCTTAGTACCTGCATATGCTTAAGTAATGACAGTTAGTTTTTGCATGACGTTCCAGTTCCAGTTACCTAACCAAGCAGCGGCTCTAAATTACGTAATAGTCTTCATATTCACGGTGACAATAAAATTATTATAGACAGCATAAAATGGCAAGAGAGGGACAACACTATGGCTATAAACACAGCTGTTCAGGACTGTATGTTTAATTTGAACAATACACTGTGAGAAAATCATTGAAAGCCTGAGCAGTATAAAGGGCATGTCATTACCCCATGTATGCCAATCCAATTTGTTATGAGAAAAAGCTGTCTCCTAAGCGAATTTGTTATTTAAGTTTTAATTTTGTGTGATAAAATTCTTGATTATTCCCAGGTTGAACTTGTAAGGAAAAGAGGTTAAGATAAATTCATACCTACATATGTACATATGTCTTTTTATTTTTTCAGTTTAGTGATTTGTACTAAACTTACATATGTATGAAACATCCCATCGGTGTTCATTGCAAGGTTCCATTTTCCAACCTAAAGTAAATACTCTAGCATAAATGATTTATTGGATAAATTATTTCCATACAATGTGTTAACCATCAACAAATATGTACATGGTATTTAACCAACATGGATTCCGAAAAGCATTAATGCAATAATTGGGAGAAACAAAAGCATATACTGTAACTATATCTAATAACATACTTTTATGTTTTACATCCTGATATATTATTATATAAGTATGTACCATGTATCACTTGAAAGTAGTAATTATTATTGCAAAAAAATTTACCAGGGCTGATACTAAATAACTTAAAACCTGTATACTAGAATTTACTTTATATTTGACTTTCAGAAGATTTTTGAGTTTGTAATTTTGGTACCTATCGGCATATTTACATTAGATTTTAATGGTATTTTTGTAGTCCTCCTAAATCCTATTTAAGTTGTTTTTTACCGGCTCTACCACCGACGACGCTTTTATGGTTGTACAGTTTTCTACTTTATCCAACCCAATGTCCTTGATAGCTTCCGAGATAGTGATGGTTGAGGAAAGGTAGAATTACAATGGGCAAAAAACATGCACCTATTTTCTGTAAAACGAGGGGGAAAAATTACTGGCTGTGTATTCCCACGAGCAATGCTAACCAAGAAACAAGTTCCGTCACAGGTTACTTTGAAAGCCGGTCCACAATGGGTTTAAATCCACATCATATTTTCCTTTCTATTATTTTTGGCATTCCAGCCTACTACTTTTCATTTGTAGCTAAAGTAAGTCGGAATTATATAATTAAAGCTAAATTTGTGTGTGCTTACAATCATCGTATTTACTTTTTTTTGTACATTTAACCCTACATACATATATTTTCATCACTAATAATTTATGCTTTTTCAGAAAGTGCGAATTTATGGAAGCAATTCGCAGTTGCTGGAGACAGTCCACAAATTTCAAACTGTGAATCAAGTTTACTATCCTACTTTCTTCTATTTCCATGGACTTCTGCAATCGATTTGTGGAATTTCAAAACGGATGGCAAATAGATTACCCTACACAAGGGAAATTTTTCCTCTGAAAGATGGTGGGGAAATTGGTCTGGATTTTTTGGAACCTGCCCAAATGAAAATCAAGTGCAAAAGGTTATGAAGTTTCTGTGTTACTGTAATGTACTGTAGGAGTTATTAATTGAAATAATACTGTATGACAATACTTTTTTAAAATTTTGGTCCAGAGACACACTTGTGCTGATTCTTCCTGGGGTCACTTCATCCTCGCAAACTAGCTATGTCAAAACGTTGGCATTAGCCTGTGTTTCTAAGGGAACTTCGGTAGCCGTCATGAATTACCGGGGGCTGGGCGGAGTCCCATTAAAAGTAAACTGGAGATTTGTTTTAATCTACTATTAGCATTCAACATTGACAGTTTTGTAATCCCTATAGAAATCCCTTGGTATTCTTACTACCTCTGAATTATATTTTTGCTGATTTTTTTAAAGCTTTTGTTTAATTACCTTTTTTTTTATACAATATTGAATAAATAGTACCCCCCTCCCATCAAGATGATTCCTATGAACCAAAATATACAATTAAAATTCAGAGTGTAAAAATAGTTCAGTGAAAATAGTGGCAATTTGTATTTTTTTAAAAAGACTCCACGTTTATATTCTGGAACAAACATTGACGATTTGGATGAAGTTATAACGTATTTGAAGATAAAATATCCAGCTCATAAGAAAATAGCTATCGGAACGTCTTTTGGAGGGTAAGACTTGACATGGAACTGTTCGCAACGTTCCGGTTGAATTAACAGATAAAGAATTCAATTGACTGAAAGTAATTCTTTTTATAGGATATTAATGAGTCAGTACATGGACAGGAAGACAGATAAAACCAAGGAAATATTTCAGTGTGTTGTACTCATTAGCCCCGTTTGGGACCCTTACTCTGGCTCGGCCTCCATTGAGCAGCCGATAAATAAATTTTTCATTAACAATGGGGTCGCGGCGGGTTTTAGAGCTATAATACGGAAAAATCGGCAAGTGCTCCAGACCGTCATCGATGTGGATAAAATGATAAGTAAAATCACCACTCTTAGAAATTTCGATATCAATTTTACAGTACCACAATTTAACTATAAGAACGTGAAGGAGTACTACGACGATATTGGACTTGTACAACGAATAAAAAATTTCCCCGTCCCTGTTTTTGCTCTGTGTGCGGCTGATGATCCAATGCAGCCAAAAGATTGTAAGTGAAACGGGTTACCTTCCGTTTGAGTCATGAAACATTTTTAAACTAATTAATCAAGCGGAAATAAAGATGATTACCTAACTTCTGAACTTTTCTGTGTAGCACTACCTTTTCGTGAAGCGGTAGAGGATGGGTCAAACTTAGTGATGGTCGTGACTGCTAGAGGAGGTCACTTGGGATTTCTGGAAGGTTTCCTTCCCGTTTCTAAACTTGTCAATTTTAGTGAGCGCTTAGTTCAAGATGTTCTGAATCAATATCTACCCAAAAGTGATTAAGGGATTTTCAAATCGTCTTGCACATCGTTTCTTACACATATCGTCACTGAAGAGACAAAATCACATATTTGAACCAAATTTAATTTTTTTTGTATGTAAGCATTAAAATTGTTTCTTTAGTGGAGTACGTATTCAATTACAACCTTTCAACTGTACTCGTTATGTTGAAGATTGTTTTTATAGTTTAGTATAAATTATTGCCGGTTTAAAAATAAGTCAAGATGCTGAAACCTGATGTGAAACATGTATTGGAACTTCTATTCTCCAGAAATTGGATTTCAATATTAAATTACTTTAAATACGATTTATTTTACTATTATTCATTTTGAGTACGTTTTTGCAAACCTATTATATGAACTGAAGGTATCAACTTGAGTAGATGAGTTTATCTTCTTTTTACGAAGATGTTTTTTTTACTTATCCGCATAAATTAGAATTTCCAACTTTTGATAAATTCGTTGGCAAAAAAAAAAGCAAAGCTTAGGTGTACTTTTGGTCCCCTTTAAGGATAACTTCCAAACCTTATAACCCAATTCAAATATTAAGGGTTAAAAGTCAATGATAGATTTTGTACAATATGCAGTGCTTTTTCTAAATAGCTGACTGTCGATCACAGTCTGCCGCATCACTCGAAAAATAGGGTTAGGTTTTACTTTACTTAAAACTTTAGGGTTTAAAAGAATACGAGACTTCAACATACATAACTTGCTTCACAGAGCGGCAGTTACTATGAGTGGCGGGGGGGGGGGGGCATATCGACAATAATAAAATATTAATATAACAGATCTGAAATTAGTGTCACTGAAAGAAAATAATCTATTCAGAAATAATTTTTAGCAAAATGAATAGAATAAAATTGGAAAACAACACTAACATAGCATCCCTTGAAACATTTTAATATTTCAGTTTCACTTAGAACTGAATAAGTCTAGTTATCCCCAAGACTTTTCCAAAGGCGTACATGCGTTTTAATGAGTCATTTGTAAATAGTTACATATCAAAGCGATAGTAAGGAGAATTCGTCCATATGAAAATGAAATACTGTCCTTCCAACCCGGCCTCTCACATCGTCTCTAACAACACATCTATTTACGTAGCTAAAAATGTCAATAAATTGATTTGACTATACTGCATGTTTATATGTCAAGGGAAAAATATTTTAAAAATCAAGAGTAATTATCAGGACTCCAAAAGCTCAAAGTCTCAATTAGATGCGTTCTGTATTTACCTTTCGATGTCTCAAGTCTAATTTTTTATAAATAATTGTGTAGTTTATCCCCTCGAAAGAAATGCATAGAAGCCATGTGGTAGATACGAAAACTTGGACACTGTACAAGTATTTAATACTGAGACTCATCGCTTGCTTTTAGTCGATAAATATCCACGCTCTGAAGTCATTTCCGTACATATGTATAATTATGTAAATTATAACTATATGAACCCGACGTATAATCTTTCGTAGAGGGCTTGAGGAAAATCTATGTTTTCTTGACCTTTGGAACTGTATAACTGTAAATTTTACTCATCCGCCTTTCGATTCGATAAAGTTTGTTACAGTTAGTGTCTTTTACTTTCGTAATTAAAAACTCACTGACCAACCACCCTATTGAGCATAAGCATATAAACAGCCGAGTTTTTATTATTCCTAAAGCTTGAACATGTGTATGTAGAACTTAAACCACAAAGCAGACAAACGTTGCCATTTGCATAGTACATTCAACATTATAAGGATATTCTGTCTTCACCCCCCCCCCCTGTATTCTTCAGCAAAGAAAAATAATCTGAACTTCGCTTGGTAAGCATTTACATAAATTATGGTCAATTTAATATAAATTCTCTGGCTATCAAAATGTTTCAGTCACATAATTTAAAGCGAGCTAAATATAAGGACAAAAATAGTGCAGTGCATACTCAACCATAGTATCATCCACACATGTGACATTACTTATGTACATATCTGTTGATCAACGTATATTTCCAGCACATTGACATTGACAGTAGATTGATACATGCAATTATATCCGCTGCTGAGTCCATGGAAAGTTTAGCTTGTTGATTTTATGGTTGAATAAGAACTCACGAGGATATTTTGGACTCCTTGGGATTATTACACCTAACATAAGCAAAGTACAAAAAAAACTTCCCCAACGGCTGTCTAGATAAAACTCAATGGGGCTATACAGTACATACATACTACGTACGGATGAAAATTTGTTTTACTTTTTGTAGCTATCTCCAATTGAGTGATTTCGTGCGGGTATGCCTTATATTCCTTCTTCCTTCATGCATTGAGGGCTTATGAAGCAGTGGGGTCAGAAATCGTGATTTTAAATGAAGGCGTGAAAGAGCATCCTATACATTGAAGATAAGATAGGAATATCCAACTGATCATAATAATACGACCACATACATGTACATAGTCTTAAAATAGTTAGTAGCATATCCCAAGGTACACTATTTTCATCTTTATGTTGACGATGACTTCTAGAATATCTTCCAACTTGCTGTAACTTGCTCATGAAGATACCTATAACATCTATGCATGACCATCTTGCTTCCAGGGCTGCATCGTTTAGGGATTAAAAGCTCCGCACACTGCATTGATCCAGATTACAAGGGAGAGTACATGTTTACCCATCTGTACTCACTCCTCCGGACAGAACGAGTCAGAATTGTCATTCTCAAATATCGATTCAAGCTTCTTGTAAGTGCTAAGTTCGTATTTTTTCTCGTTAAAAGTTTTATTATTACTGTAATATTTCAATAAGACAGAATACAAAATTTGACCGTCTACCAAAATTCGTTAAAGATTTTATATGCAACTTGTTGTTCCTCAGAGTTTTTTGAATTTATGGAAAGAAGACCAGAGGGAAATTTGACACAGGTCCCTTAAGATTGACTCATTCCATTTGGGGAGAGACTTCCTATAGATTTTAGAGGTAATGATTCCAGAAACAAGACTTTGGGGTTTTTAAAGTTAAAAAAGTGTTTTAGTACCGGCTTAGATTTTTTTGACAAACGTTTTATTTTTTTTTGCAGTGCAAAAGGTATAGTACTCAAAACACAACAATGGCTGGTCTTGGAGAAGGGCTCAATGATTACATTGACGAGATAGGATACATACTGGGCACACCTGATGGAGCAACCAAAGCCCCACTAAACCATACGTAAGTAATACAGCGGAATTCTTTTTTTCGTTTCCTCCATAGCATTTAACTGACAGGAGAATTTTTCAAAATTAGATAAGGGCTCAGTGGTTACCAAAAAGTAGTGTCTTTTAGAGGAAATGTTCGATCATGTTTGGTCTCAATTTATGCTTCAAATAGGATTAATACAGTAATAGTTGATTTCATAGCTGTATGGATGCACTTAGTGCTAAAACAAGGAGCGAAATTTTTTTTACGAGCGTGCTCTAAACTGGCGAATTACTGTGATAACAAGATAACCCTGCAATAACCCCTAAATCAACAGAGAGAAACAAAATGACACAATTAGTGGTCCCAGAATCCAATTGGTTATTCATAGTGTCATCAACTTATAGGTTACGCTTTTTAAATGGCTTGCATTTAAAGTAGATACACATAGGAAGCCGGCATGAACTCTGATGTGACAATAGTACTTAAATAGATGAGCATACAAATATCTATTTGTTTATTATTATCACATGTTATTGTTGTATGTTATTATTTATTTCTGTATTACTTATTTTTCAGGGGCTCAAATATTCACGAATACTCAACAGTAGCACCAGGAATGGTTAAAAGTCCAAATACGTTGGATTATGGCGACATGGCAGGGATTACGTCCGGCTGCATTGTTACCATCGTTATTTTATCCCTGATCATCTTTACGATTCACAGAATTGCAAAACGGCGGACGCCACAGATCCCACAGGATGATGACTGTGACATTCCCTTCGAAAAAATCATTTGAAGATGAAGCTCATCCAGTACCAATTCACACACGTATGTATCAGTGTGTAAATTAGAAAGGATTTCTTATCCTAGTAAAAGTACTGTGTGTGTACATATGTACGTTTGTAAGTGTGTTCTATGCATGGCATGGAAACTTTCAAAAATGTCTCATTTCCACTTGTAATTTTCAAATACTTAATATAAGATGGATTAGATCGACACAGAGTTATTCAACCCCAAATTTCTCAAATGTTATACAATGTACATGCAATTCTTATCTAGTGTAGAAATCCTTAGATGTTTATATAATTATTTGTTATTTCTGTACTTATGTATATGTTAAAACGAGAGCGTAAGCAGTGACAACAGGTCCACACTCCCAATCTTGCCAAAGACAAATACGCATTACCAATTGGTTAAAAAAAAATGAACTTAATTTTCTTAAAAAAATCCTTGTTTTAATAATTATTATTGTCAGGGGTTGTGAGTTGCCCCACATGAACTCCACGAGAAATGAAAACTACTTTACATACCATCACATCTGATAAAGTAGACGTCATCCTGGTGCTTACTGTATACTCGCTCTTCGTACAAGTAGTCATAAAACAGCTAATGAAATAGAAACCGACTCTAAACCGAAAAAGAGCTAAGGGTAGTGAATAATTTATTCTTTCAGAGTATGTATTCAAACCCTAATGCAGGAATCGGGCGTATATTGTATAACATTGAAGTGTGCCATTGTAATGAATCTAATTCTAAAAGGTAGATATACATATGTATACGATGACGACAAAATTAGACACACTATTTGACAAATTTTTCCTCCTTGCAGTCCATTGTTTTTGCGCATTAAAATAATTATTATAGAAGCGCTACCACAAATTCCAAGAGTGATAAAGGAGTAATTATTTTTCATTTCATTACATGAATATTTCCACAACCTTATGGCAGCATGTGACTAACTTATTAAAGTTGTCTTCAATAAAATCAACTTCCGGGGACTGATTGTCAAAATATATAACGCGCTCGTCAGCAACGATTGAAATTTTGTCCGTACCTAATTTAGCATATTAAAATAATGTCATGAATATATTATAAAAATATTAATATAATAAAATAATGAAACGAATATTTATGTACATGCAGAGCAAACATGAGTTGTAATTGATCAGTCAGAATCATATTTGTATGGTATGGGACAGGTCGTTAGTCTGAATACGGGGGAGAAGTGGGAGAACTGTCCAGACATAGACTTTGCTGAAAGATCGCCTCCATGTCCATGAAAATTAGCAATTTATTATTACAGTTATACCTTGCTGCCCTTATCTGCTTATGTATACGTCAATTAATGTCTACTTTGTAGGGCTTGCTATGTATGTACATATAAGTAAGATTAGTAGTGCTAATTTAGCACCGCATTCGTGAAGAGATAACTGACATTATCTACACATGTATTATTTGGTCAGTGACAGTTACACTAATTAATCAACACAATATAAAATTTAAGTGTGTTTTCATGTACAGTGCCTGGAAAACACAAATGATCATCCGTCAATTTAAAATTGCGTATGACTCTCCTTATCGCTGTTCTCAATCAAGTGGTGTGTAACATTAGATTAAAACAGACAGTCGCAATGTCAATCCATATTTATCGACAACTTTGGTCAGTTATAATTTTAAGGGCCATATTTTTGTAAAGATCAGTTTGCGATTTGAGCTTGAGAAGACTCAGTCTCCAAAATGATTTCCAAAATTTTGCTGTGTGTCCTAATTGTCGTGACTGGTACCAATGCCCAGCATAGGTTGGACGCCAAGTTAGTAAAAACTATTTCATACGCTGCCGAAAAATATGACATAGTTGTGAGACAAGACCCTCCAGCTCAAGGTCGATATCCCCACACTGGCAAAGAAAGTTCAACCACTTGGGATGACACTACGGATTTCAGTGGCTGGACTGCGGGCTTCTATCCTGGGGTTCTTTGGCAGCTCTACCGTCTAACTCAAAATAATAAATGGTCAACTGCTGCAGTAAGGGCTCAAGAAGGAATCCGTCGGCGTGAGAACGATACTTCAACTCATGATCTTGGATTTGTCATCATGTCCTCCTTTGGTTTGGGGCTCAACTCAGGTTTTGGCAGAGAAAGTGGATGGGAAGACACAATTGTTCAAGCGGCTCATTCTTTATGCACCAGATTTGTCCGTAAGAAATCTCACTATCCTTTAACCTTCTCATTAATTCTCTTGGAACCAGGAGCTGGTTATTGAATAAAAACTCGCAGAAATTTTATATATAATTTTTTTTACATACAACCTTATAAAATGTATGGGTGTGTTTTCAAGGTAACGCCGGAATTATCCGTTCCTGGAATTGGGGTGAACCGGAAGAAGTAACGGTGATTATTGATAACATGATGAATCTCGACCTGCTCTTTACCGCTGCCAAAATATCAGGGAACCAAACCTTCATTGACATAGCTTTGAGCCACACTGAAAAAACTATCCTGCATCATTTCCGGCCAGATGACTCTACTTACCACGTCGTGGCCTACAACGAGAACGATGGACATGTAATGAGGCAGTACACTGCCCAGGGTTATCTTGACTGGTCAACTTGGTCCCGTGGTCAAGCTTGGGCCCTCGTCGGATTTTTGGAGACTGCTGAATGGACCCAGAGTTTTAAATATTTTGATGTAGCTAGACGTGCATCGGATTTATTCATTGAGCGATTACCTGAAAACAATATCCCATTCTGGGACTTCGATGCTGGACTTGAACCAGGGTACCATCCACGTGACACTTCTGCTGCCTCCATCGCTGCCTATGGTTTCCTTCGCTTGTACCTCCTAACTGAGAATGAGAAATACTTGAACGCTAGTGAGGATATCATTGAGTCGCTATTAGATAATTTTAATACTTATAATGTTAGCGTCCCTGCGATTTCCATCAATGGTACCGTTCATTTTAAGGATGGTAAGTCCGACACTGCGATTATTTATGGCGACTTCTATCTGTTAAAATACATTGAACTGTATCTCTTTACTCTGTCGTCAACCCATTAAAGTGTAATCAATAAACACAGAGCAAATATTAAAACGTTCAGTAGTTACCGCACTAGGGAACTCCTCTTTAACATGCAAAACTCGAGCAAAATTTAAAACAAAGTCTTGATTTGATTTATTTTATATTTAGTTGGCAAATCATTTATAGAAATAAATCCAGATTAGGATTTCCAATGACGGACGACATCTTTTTAGAATAACTGCAGAATTTGCAAGTAACTAAAAATTAGGTAGGGATGGATGCATCTTATTACACATATACGTAATTACATATGTTGTGAAATTTAACTGAGCGTTCAAAACTTACAAGGATTTGTACGTATATTTCTATGCATTACATTAAGAACATTTGGTTCATAATTGAACACATCATTAGATTTATTACACGTATTTTGAAATTATAAATGATACCTGAGTTGAGACATATGTAATACTATAAAATATGCGTAAGTATATTAAATTTCTTCATGAAAAAAGTTTTGCATTTCAGGGGTTACAAACATTCGTTCCCTATGCATACTATTTCTTTTGATAGCTCTTGCTTTATAGTTTTTTCTATACATGAATATGAGTACAATTATTAATTATACATTTATTTTGTTTTGTAGCTAGTAACTCAACATCAATTCAGTACCCAAAAAATATCACAATTACTTTTTTACATTTAGCTCGGAGATAATCATCACTGATCAGAAGCTGTACACAAACACAGATCACACTGAGAATAACACGATTTTAAAATGTATGGCTAAATGCACCCGTGCGCACTTAAAATTTATGAATTATTAATACATTTCTCAAAATTACAATTAAAAAATGATTAATCGTTAAATCTGCTTGTAAAAATGAGTTCAAAAGCCTGGGGATACCTCACCATGCCTGGTGATCCCACCAATGAGGGATTTTCATTTGTACAAGTTACAGTAAACTTCTGCAAAATTGAAACTATATATAAAAATAATTGATCTCGAGCCAAATTCTCCCCTATGCAATGGCGTTTGCCTGTGGAAAAAGCAAGGACTTGTGAGCTAACGTTCTTGTCTATTTTCCCATCAGAAGTTAAGAAACGTTCTGGGCGGAAATTCTCAGGGTCACCCCACACTTCTGGGTCATGGTGCAGGGCATAGGTGTTCGCCACCAGAAAAGTGTTTCTTGGAATTGTATAACCTTTGTACTCCCCATCCTCAGTAGCTCGACGCCAGGGTCCATTCATTGGTGTGATGGTTGAGAATCGAAGCAACTCCGAAGTCACAGCATCCATATAGGTCATACGGGGTCGATCTATCAGCAAGGGGGAGCGGGTAGTGCCGATCATTTGGTCTATCTCGGCTTGTAATTTTTTTTGTACTTCTGGAACACAGCACATGTAGAGCAGTGTCCATTCCAGAGTTGTGCTCACGGACTCCATTGAAGACATGAACACATCGCCGGCGGTTTTAGGGTAGCAGTTTTCTAGGAAAATATTTTATAATTTTTGTTTTTATTATTTATCGTGTGTATCTACTGTGAGAGATCACAGTTTGAGTATGATCACTCAGAGTATATTAAACATCGGAATGACTGAGTGTTCCTTTTGAGTTACTGTGTCTTGAAACTTACGAGATGGATGAAAACTAGATGTTTTATCATCACCAATAAGTTCCACTTGATCCATCCAAGCTTCTTTAAAATTTCTTGGCTGACCTTGAACATGTCCAGGTGGTAGAGTCTCATTGTAAGCCTCTTCCATAAATTTATAATTAGCCACAAGTCCATCTAGCTGTCGTTGAAATCCTGAATACACGGGTATGTATTTTGAAATTGCTGGTACGAGCATTGCAAGTTGCACGAGAAATCCATCAATTGTACAGAACCTGTCCAGACATGTAGATATGACTTTAAATGTAAAAAGTGTGAGATTAAACATGTAGATAAATAAAGGTCACTAGTTTTTTTTAAATAAAATAATTTTGTGGAAACTATTACTCATGGATGGCTTCTGCCAAGTGCTTTAGTTTCTCATTGCCCCTTTCAAATCTTTGACCCATAAAAAGACTCCATGTTGCATTGAGTATTGAAACATGGAAAAAGTCCTTCATTTTTAGTGGCTTCCCTTCTTGAGCTTTAAACATTTCAAGGACTTCTTCAATCTCTTCATGGATTCTGTTCTCCATTATGTTATTAGAATGACTGAAGTATCTCAGATTCTTAGTAACGAATTGTCTTTGCTCGGTATTTATAGGCCCGTCGTTGAATGCCACACCTAATGGGTTATCGTATATGTACATCCAATAGATGATTAAACTACCAACATTGATTTTTTTAAATTGATAGAGAATATGAATTTTCACTATTTTCACTTTACCTTTCCCTTGATTTGATTGGACAAATAATTCCAACTGGGCTCTCCCGGAAAATTCATTACGATTAAACATTTCTTTAACAGATTTTAAGTCGTTTATGAAAACTGCCCTGGAATACAAAGTATTTTATAATTAATTACTTGCTTGCATTTTATATTCCACCTGAAAACGCATAATAATAAACATCGGGTCATAAAGACTAAATGAAATTACTGGTAAGATCCCACTTGAACGCCAATGAGGGGTCCAAACGTTTTCTTCCACTCTAGCATTGTTTTGTAAGGTTCGTTGCCCAGCATTGGCAAATGTCCCAAAATAGGAAAGCTCCATGATGGACCTGGAAATTTTGTAAATAACATTGTAGTGCATAATATTGTTTCAGTATTGTATGTAAAAACAATTCCAGCTTCAAGAACTGAATGAGATTACAATAATTTCCCTTCGGTAAGATTTGTTTAAATAAATGGCTCCCAGAATCTAGAATTTGCAAATATGCTCAGAAAACAGACGAGATAAAATATGTAGATAATAAATTCTTAGAAATTATTTTGTCACTTTATACCTGGAGGAAAATTACGAGTTTTCCTTCGTCTCTGTAGGAGGAACAGAAATGCGAGGGCAAACACCCAGACCAGTGTCAGACCGAGAGATGATGCCATGACCAGGGCTTATGTTACAATGAGCAGGGCTTAAGAATTCGACAAGAATTTAACAAGTCCAAGCAAAGCTGACTTGGTTAACAATGATAATTGAATGCGTGAAGGTCTAACGCAAAAGTGGATTGTTTGTCCAGATAGTTTGGAGATGAATCCTCATGAGTACAATCACATTTAAAAAATAGATTCATCTTAAAGTCCATTAGGACAAGGTAGGCGGGATCATTCTAATGTAAATTCATTTGTATTTGCTGTACTTCAGATGCACAAGTGTTATTGTAATCAAGTAGCAATTAAATGATAAGACTACTCCTACAGAGTGAATGTGGTATCAAATTAATTCAATGGTTTATTATATTTTCACAATATATTAGTGATTTGAGCATGAGGAGTCAGAACTTCATATATCTTTTAATCCTTACTTTTGAAGTCCCCTCGGATTTGGTTAATACAATTATTAATAGGCTAGGTCGGGAAAATAAAAAACAAAGCTATAAAATCCGGGGAGGGCGTAATGTAGCAGTGAAAGAGTTAACCCTAGATATACTTACATATGGATATATGTATGTATAAGGAATATTAAAACTTCGTTTAATTTTAGAATTAATATTATTGTAATTACTGGAACAGAAAACAAAGCTATTACTATAAACACTTCTTACTATAAATAATAATATAAACACAAACTTATATTCATGAGTAATTTTCGGTAGAAAATGCACATACCTAGGCTGCAATAAATGCTCATTTGCTTAACCTATCCCAAGAAAGTTGAAAACGCAGAAATTAGAATAGCCTGGAGTCACTTAATCAATACAATGTATTTTTCATGAAGATCTTAGACGACCATAAAAAATAAACTTGAATTTTTTCCCAACACTAGCATAAGAAGTGTCATTGTACAAAGCTCCTTGTCCTTGAATATCATTGCTTTTTATTCAATACGTTACGAATCATTGAAGCGAACATTTTAGTTACATCTTATCTTTAAAGCACCCCATTACCTTAGGTAAGACAGCTATTCAAAAAAAATTTATAATTTTGAAATTTGCTCCATTCATATATGTATGTACATTGTACGTACCTATGCAAGTAAACATTCATATACATTTAAATCATTGTGCTGTTTAGCTAAACAGATTGTTTACGTTTTTGTGGATACATTGTATACATACTGTATGTCCATAGCTGGTTATCCTTCAACTTCTGCCAAGTCATTCGTCTCAACGAAGGTCATTATACATTTTTTTGTGTTTATATACCTATCTACATTACATATATGAATGAATGAATGATTTATTGTGTTTTTAAGACATTGTCTACAACACAGGTAGTTATAACATAGGTTTCGTTTTACATTAAGAAAGTTAATTATCACGGCACCATTCACGTAGTCGTAGTGCCTTCCTTATAAAGTAAACAATGTTATAGTAATTTTTTTGGTTATAATTCTGAAAAAGATGCTCGGGCCAATTTCTAGGGGTGATGCATTTGAGGTTTAAGTTTAACATATGTACATTTCTAAGAGGGGTAAGTATACGGCAGATAAACATGAAGTGAAAAATGTCGTCAGGACCGCAGTGTGAACAAACATCACACGTGGTCAACGGGTTGAACTTGTAAATGGAACTGTAGCATTTGAAGCGCTGTGGGAGGTGGGATTGGTTTGTTGCTAGCCGTAGTTGTGCAATAATTCTCGATATATGAAGCGGGAGATGAACTAAGTATTTGGACGCATGTATGGAAGTCGAAACTGAAAGGTAGCGGTTGTTATAGGAGGATGCATCGGCTCTCTCTAGGTCGGCTTGACGAAGAGAGTCCGCACATGTTTGCATGATGATGGGTAGGAGATATTTAGAGATGAGCGGGTCTTGAAGGTTCCAGACGAAGGAATATCCGTGATGGTCAAGAAGCTGTTTAATTTGAAGGGGCCATGAGCCGGGAGTTTCCATTAGTTGTAGGTAGCAGCGTTTCGGGAGTCTGGTATCGTGCATGGTGAGAATTCGGATCCAGAATTGCAGAGTGATTTTGCTGATGTTAAAACTAGCGTGGAGCTGACCTGTCTCTATTCGCAGTAAGTAGCCCGGGGTATAAGTGGGTAGTTGGAGCAGGCTCTTTGCAAAGTGCTGGTTGAGACGCTCCAAGATCTCTGTATGCTGTAGCCCCCACAGGGATGCTCCATATAGGGGGACAGATTGAACTATTGCTCGGTATAGCTTCATCCGGGTTTGCCATGAGTCCACAGTCTTGCCGCAGATAAGGCCCCATGAGGCACTGAGAGCAACTTTCCCTCTGGACAGAGCCGCTTGAGCAGTTTTTTTGAAGGATCCATTTGATTGGAAGGGTATTCCCAAGTATGTAAAGGTTTTGACATTTTCGATTGATTCACCCATATAGCGCCATTCTCTCGTGTACCCCATTCTTCCATGTTTGGAGAAAACCATTATTTTGGTTTTGTTTACGTTCACACGCAGCTTGTTTTCTTTGCAGTACAGCTCAAGCACACGGAGTTTCATACTGAGACTGTCAGCAGTATGAGCAATAATGGTAGTGTCATCTGCATATCTAAGTAAGTGGATAAAACAACCAGTACCAATCTTGATGGGGAAACATCCATTTGCTCGGAATACATCCTCAAAGTCGTTTGTGAATAGGTTGAAAAGCAGCGGTGAGAGCAACTCACCTTGCAGTACGCCGCAGTTAATCTGTATTTTACATGTGTTATTTTCCCCCAGCTTTATCATAGCTTTAGCTCGTCTGTATAAGTTATTAATCGTACGAATTATCTGACCGCTTACTCCAAGGTCGAAGAGTTTTTTCCATAACATATTGTGTTCCACACTGTCAAAGGCCTTTTCATAGTCGACGAAGGCAGCGTAGAGAGGAACTTTCCTATTGATGTGTATGTTAATGACTGACGATAGGGCGAATAGAAGGTCTTCGCACCCTCTTCCCTTTCTGAAACCAGCTTGTGTCTCGCAGATTACATTGCTAGATTCAGCCCATGTGTTTAGGCGGCTCAGTAGTATCTGTGTGAACCATTTGCATGCTGAGTTTAGTAGCGATATGCCACGGTAGTTATTCGGGTTATTGTGGTCTCCCTTTTTGAAGAGCATCACGAGGTCGATTTCGCTCCATATTTCTGGTGGCATGGCTCCATTAAGTATAGTAAAAGACATTACATATATAGAATTATATATATATTATTTTAGGTGTTTTTTGTTTTTTCCCCGAATATTTGTACTATGTTTTTTCTTGCTCATGAAGTCATTGAAAGCTGACGTAAAATTGTTGTAAAATTAATTGATGTGAACAAGTAATCGGTTTATATAAAAATCAAGAAGTAAATTTAAAAAAAAAAACAAACATTTCCACAGAATCCTAGATGTTACAAGTACATGTGATGCGATTAATTTTCAGTGGCCATCCACTCCACATTGTGAATAATTTTCGGCTCTTTCCGCTCGGGAGGATGAGAATTGAAGAGCGAAGTTAAATCAACAATTTATTCAATTTTATTCACATATGTGTCTATGTACACTAGGATAATTCAGAACCATATTTATATATCTATGTTGACCCATTGAATCTTCATAAATGCTACAAGTTTACAAAGAAGCATGTTTGTGTGTTCATGAAAATTGACGTCTAGTCATTTCCGTGTAAACATCGGAGGAGTATTGATATAAAATGACTTAAGTCTACTTTACAAAATTTTCGGGAGAGATGGAAAATATTAATCTCATTTGGACTTGGAGTTAGATCGAGATTATGGCGGATGCATATGCTGTCACAGCTGCTATATGTGTTGGAACACAAAAGGAATAAAGCAATGTGCATTTATCTGTATTTACCTTCACGATTCAGTAAATGAGAGGGCACAGAATCTCTCTCAATTTTTATGCTTCACAGGCCTGGAGATTTTCCTTGTTTGCTTTGCCTGCTTTTTGAGCCAGTAAGCGGAATTAATTATGTAAGAGTTTCAAGCCTTATTCCGTCACTCACATTGTGCAAATAAGGATAGTACATGCAATATTGATGGTCAAAGTTTGTAGGGAGGAAAATTTCAAGAAATATTCAGGGTAACACACCCTTTCCAAGTATTACGTATTGCAGTCAATTTAAAATATAAAATATATTGAACAAAATATGTAAATTGGGAATCACGTGCTTTCATAATTCTGTAATTAACCCGTATGTATAAACGGATAATTTCATATCCATTTTATCTCCCTAGCCCACATCAGGGAGAAACTCGTAAAATATTTGATTCCCCAGTTCCTCCAATATTATTGTTTTCATTGAAGCTCTTTAAAAAAATGCATAAATCTTTCCTCGTATTTTTTTTTTCCTGAAACCCCAATTTTTGTCTTACTGTTACGACAGACCCGAGGACAACAACACTCGGCCTGAAATAGCTCATGTAGAGTGCAAAGAACAAAATTGTAGAACTGTAGGAAAAATTATGCCAATTTCCTCCTACTCTGTATGGAAAATGAATGGTTGTAGAATCCACTAGGTGTTTGGAGAAATTGAGTATTTAATTCAATCATCTAACTTCATTTAAGGGTATTATAGCTAAACGCATAAGTGGCAAAAATGCATAAACTATAACGCAAAGAGTTAGACGGAAAATCGTCTAAACGTATAAGGTATCTAAACGCATAAGTAGCAAAATGTATAATAATGCACAGGTATGTAAATATTGACATTCGTTTGAATAAGGCTATTGTTTTAATTCAGAGATCAAAATAATGTTTGGCGTTCTCTTTAATACATTCCCTTGCAAGAACACCGTAGTTAAAGAGAATAATTGTCTATTGCATATTCAACAACCGTCTACACGGAATTTTAATAAAAGGAAAACAGTCTACGATGGACAAAATAATTATGGGGTAATAAAATAGTCAATGTGTACAGGTAAAACCCACGCAAATAGTCCATACAATCAGGTTTTATCAGTCACATTCCTCTAACTCTAATAACAGTCCCAAGTAGCATTCTATAAGTTAGTTAACTCAGTCGTATAGTATCCAACCATCAGTCTCTATCAGTTTCGGTTTAACCAAAATTCCTAGCAAAAATCTCAATCAGTTCATTATGTAATTATTTCATATGCATTTAATAGGCCAGAAGAGTAAAAAAGGCTCATTGAGGTCACCGGAGTCAAAAATGTAACGCATGGTTTAATATTTTGATAAATTTCGTTCCTGATACTCAATTTTACTTATAGGACTTTACAATATTTCATTGGAAATCCTACAAGATTTCCAGTAAACATATTTTAATTTTGAGTTCTAAAAAAATCCATATTTGTACCCTTTTTGTGGCTCAAATTACCCAAACAGTGACGTAATTCAATAAGTGAATTTTAGAAAAACTTGAAAAGATTGTTTCAAGAAATTCAAATATATATTCAACAGTGGATTCAGTGTATGGACTATATTTGCATGGGTTTTACCTGTACACATTGCCTATTTTATTACCCCATGATTTTTTTCCCATTGTAGACTATTTTCCTTTTATTAAAAATCCATGTAGACGTGTGCTGAATATGCAATAGACAATTTATTCTCTTTACTACGATGCTCTTGCAAGGGATTGTATTAAATAGAACGCCAAACATTGTTTTGATCTCTGAATTAAAACACCAGCTTTATTCAAACTAATGTCAATATTTACATACCTGTGCATTATTATACATTTTGCTACTTATGCGTTTAAATACCCTGTACGTTTGGACGATTATACGTTATTTTACCTTATATGTATATGTTATTATGCGTTATCCTAAGATCTTGAACACTTGGCCCTCATCGATATAGCAATGAATTCCCAGAACGTTCCTTCTCTCCAACTCCTCCAGCGTTCCTGTTAATTCCATAGCCGGAGGTATTGCCCAATTTATTTACGGCTGTACCTTCGCCATTGTCCGTTGGTGCTGCCTCCTCATTGGTTCCTTCTCTTAACTCTCGTTTTCTCGACATCTACAGGGTAAATTTCAGCCATGTTACAATCCTCATTACTTACTCCATCTGTAACGGATTTACTTGCGTTCTGTAATGACAATGACAATTAGGAAGATATTATAGAACCCAAACGAATCCTCAATTAAATTGACTACATACTCAGTCTAAAGTAATTTTATGAACGCAAAAGGTTGTTCCTGAAACTAAATTCCCTTCATCTTGCACTTGTTCTTACGAATCATACCCACAATTCTCAACATTGGGACCTGTTCAATAGTTCCCTGGAAAGACCATAAATACACCACACATAAATTTCAATACATAAATTTCCCACAAATAATGCCAAAGGATAATCAAATAACTGCTAAATTCAAAATCCGTCAAATGTTCGAATTTTGCTTCGATTCGGGAAGTCCGTGACCACAAAAGTTGACCCATGACAATTAAACAAATATTAGAAAATCTGAGAAATAATTTACAACTGGGGGAATTAAATATTTTATGAGTTACTCCCTTTTGTGGGGTAGGGGGAGAAATGGATGTAAAAAATATCTACGTTCCAAACTTCCATGTAGGGCGTCCATAATTATTTATATGTAAGATGTGCAGTGTAGTAATTATGTTCAAGTGATGAACCAACATTGATGACAAAATGTTTAAAAATATTTTCACAAGGCCTGTCATATTTTTGAAAACTTGATACTTCAAACTACTCTTTCGCAAATACCATACCTTTTGAATGCTGCCATGCAATTGAGATGGGCCTTGCAGTTACAGACGTAACCATTAGAAGATTCATATCCACCGTCATCCGATTTTTTGTCAGATTCACTTCCATATTTCAGGAAGCAGTAATAGTAGTTGAAATATTGTCTGCATGTTTTAGTGATTTGATATCAACATTTTCCTTTCATGTTTTCATTACCAATGATATCATTTTTGCTTTAGGTAATGCTTCAAGCTTGAAAATAGATGCTGAATCTATCTTTACATATGTATGAGTAAATTGCTTCCTTAGCAAAATAAATGAAATTTTGTTGACAAAACTTTAAACAACTTTTTTCCATCAAAAATAATTTAAAACTTCTATCTGACGCACATTTTAGATAATGCAAGGGATGGGTTACGTCAGAAATTGAATATGTCAACATTTTGTGGGTTAAGAATCATGAATGACTGTCATTATTTTTTATAGTCAAGACGATAATATCCAGACAGCGCTTGTACTTACATATTAGACGATTGAGCATGAAGTCGGAGTAACGGATTTTTCTCGGTGATTAAAAAAACAAACTTTACTTGACCCAGTTACGACGGAATCCTATTTATTGACAAAAAAATTATCCTAGTAAAGTATGAGGCGTTTCCTCTTTTTAGTTTCAGTCAAAATAACATTTTCAGTCAATTCGGTAATCTGCATGCTATAGCTGTGCTTGTTCTACGCAGAGTGTAAAATTACAGTTTGTTTCTAGGCAGTTACATTTTACGATTACACAGTACAAGCAAGTATGTCAAGGGATTATTCAAAAGTTAAGCTGGATTCCGAGCTTCAAGCACATTAAGTCCAGGACTGGTGCACGTATCATTGTTCCATATAATTATTGGAAGTTGAGACTAAATAATAATTAATGACGCATGCATACACAGTACATACATATATACATATCTACCTAAACTTTATATATGAGTAAACAATTTCCTAAAAACATTGCAAATACTTACTTTAAATAGTATTTCCTTACACATCCGAATACTTAAATTGGAAAAGAGAGCCAGCAAATAACCATAATCCTTGTTCGCTGAAAGGATCATCCAACTTATATAGATACTCTTTCACTTTTTATATCCGAAATTAAGTTATGTTAGACATACCATGGGAGATTGGATTTGAGCCAACCACGAGCCGCAAGAAAAATTATACGTTCTATGAAGGTAAGTATGTATCTCTCCATTTACAACTCCATTCCCTGAGCACACGTAATTACAAGAACAAGGCTTATTTCACGAGTGTAGAAAATACAGCGTTGTTATAAGCTTCAGGATTTAATTTTGGATGGGGATACTGTATCCCTAAAAGCTCCTTCATATTAATTCCTTTTTTGAAGATCTCAACCATTTCCCGAAATGAAATTGGCAGCTATAGCGTGACGTTCTGACATCCATCCTACCAATATATTCTTTCTTTCAAATGGGAAAACTCCCAGAGCAGACATTGCTGATCAAAAAATTTCTAGGTTTTCAGTTGAAGAACTACATGATTATTGTGTGTAGCCAGGCGATCAAAACAGAACAGCTTCTGCACAATGGACATGGATGTAGGCCTCACATTTATAGCCCAGCGAAAAATATGAGCAACAATACAAGTACCGACATGTTGTATGTACATTGAGTGTTTATTACACTCTCGTAATCAGTCTTTAGAAAATCTTTCACCTGTAAAACTACACAAGAGCACGGAGGCTTTGGTCAATGGGAAGAAAGCTGGGCATTTCCCCATTTTTCACTTTCTCTGTCGCAAGAGAGTGAAAAGGGAATCACGTGTATACAGATACTTATGAAAGTGTAAAGCTGGTCTGTATCTGTTGGTTATAGATAGTTATGTATATAACACATAACATACGGCTGTTCTGTAATGATCCAGCTAGCTTGCTCATTCTCACACGTCATGTTCGTTCCTTTGGCTATACACATCACGTTTTTCCTTCACCGTGAGGATGACTACATATCTCCAGATTGATTTATTATGAAAATGTAAAGAGATTGATGTTTTCAACTGTGAATATTACTAATATTATATTACTATGAAAAGGCAAATGGCTAATGTTTTGTAAGCCTTAAGTACTTATATGTTATCTAAAGTATAAAGGTTTTCATGTAAGGCTGAGCCTGCTGTTTCCCAATTCTATATTCATCTCTCTAGACGTCAATATGTCTTGCAATAAAATGGTATTTTTCTGTTAACACTTACTTATGTTGGTACTAACTTGGTACTTGTCAAGTCGATTCTGAAATATATAGATATACCAATCTCCATCTTTACAATTTCTACAATAAAAATGGAACATGAATCGTGAGAATAATAATTTATGTACAAATATGCAAGACATGATATTTGGGGAGATTGTCAATTTTGTTTCCACTCAGAACTAGTGAAAGATTGGCTCAGAATTATTATCGAAGGTATTATCATAATATGTCATCAATTCCCATATACACGAGTATTAATTCCAAGCACGGATTTTTAACAAAATTACAATAATTTCATCAGTAACAGTATTTGGAATTCTGCAAAGTTTTTAAATAATTCCTCAAGCAAAAATTCTACAGGTTCCAATACTAATTATTGCAATATGGCATGTAAACAACATCGTATGTACACATGTTGAAGAAATGATTGAATTTTTGAATGCAAGAATTCCTTTGAAAGGAGTGATTTGCGGATGTATCTGTACTTGTATGGATGTTGAAAACAGTAAGGCTTTCAAAATGAATGTGGGGAGGACCTTGAAATGGTAATGTATTTTAAAACACTCAAGCTGGGATGCCTCACCATCACACAGAAGAGATTTCTCAGCCTGCATATTCGTATGTACATTGTTTATCGTCATGATGTGATAGAGGCATCTATTGTAACAAAGTTGCCTGTAGAATACATCAATCGCAGCTCTTGATGCATGGAAACATAATTTAAGCACGAGCTATCGTAATTTTGCAGGTTGTGTTGCTAATAGAAATAGAAAACTGGCTTTCCCTCTTTTGACAGGAAAACATGAACGGAGCACTCAGCTATAGTGAAAAAGTAGCACAGTCAGTTTTTCATAGCGTGCATTTGTGTGTGCATGCTGATATTTGATTTTTCCCGAAGATACTCTCACTACTTTCCCGGGACTGACTTTGTCCATTCGTTTGTATGAAACTCAAGAAGCTGTTTTCCTGACTGATTTCAGAATATTTACCGTATGGCTCCAGAGAGAGTGAGAGAGAGAGCGAGAGAGCTCTGTAGCCGACATATGTGCATATATATCCTTGTATGGAAGGTACATATTTTTTGTGCAGCTGGATTCGCACTGTATTCGCGTACAAAGCTGGTCCCAGGCCTTAGGCTTATTGCGGCACCATAAAGGACTTCTTTAGCGTTGCAAAATATGTATGTATCTGTAGATTTAACACAGGGTGGTTAATAATCTTTACTCTCATATATTCTCCAAGATCAATTGCTAAGCACTTGTCGGCGAAATATTCTTGTGAAGAATTGCTTGTTCGAAAGAAATAATAAGGGAATCAGTCAACAATAATTATTATTGCAGAAGATAAGATCGGAAAACAAAGAATGATTCCAAAATGAGTCCGCGGATATGACAGCAGGAGCGTCTCGAATCCACTAGTGTCAATTATCATGTCTCACAGGATTTATGCAAGTCACTTATTTTGGCATCGTTGTTAGGATATTTCCAGATCGGAATATCTTCAGAGTTGCTTTTCAAGTCGACTCACACGTGCACACGGATCTAAATCTGGAGTGTTTCCAAGCCATTCTGAATTCCCGAAAATTGAGTTATATTGCCCAGCAAAACCTTTTTGGGTAGCTTCATGCACGATGAACGGTCATGGAGAAAGGTGACATCGTCGAGTTTAATGCCTTTATCGGGATTCTTCTGCAAATGGAATTAATTGTTGTCTACAATATAACATTCCGAAATTCCGAAAACAGTCCCCACCGCAGCTCTGTCCCTGTGGTTTAATCACCCAAATTAATTTCTCCACTGGAAAGCACATAAAACCCCAAAGCATCGGATTCCATTTCTGATCGTTCTGCCTTCATTCTCGGGAACTTTTTCAAGGCTCATGGCCCAAATGATCTTTGGTCATTTTGATGGTTAACCACTGAGTCAAATCAACGGAAACTTCCTCCACCGAGCAGCACAGTTCCAGGAGGGTTTCAGGTTCCCTTTTCCTTGAATCTGGAATAGCTCATGGAACCAGTAAAGCATACGTTTTGTGACCAGTGCAGACGGAGAAATGATTTCTCTTTGGTAACTCCTCTTATTTTAGACTTAGCTTAGAAATTCAGGCATAAATTCTGTTTTTATGAATCGATTGCTTCGCAAAGAGAACCAGTCAATCGGCGATCAAATTCTGAACAAAACTACAACTTCAATAATAATTCAACAGCGTGCGTATAGATTCTGGAGAACACACGGGGAAAGGGTTATCGACTACCCCGTGTTCCCTATATCCTCAGATGGATGTGAAGTCTATCTTGCATTCCACATGGCCTTACTTTGCGCCTCTGGAAGGTCGGAGCTACCCTTGAATAAACTATGTGGTTATACATTGTCAGGTGTGCCACAACCAAGGTTCACTGCCCGACTATTAATCCATTACAGTAAGATTTTCCATATGATGAGGTAGTATAAGTACATATGGTATACCCCGGTATAGCGTTCAAAGCAAATGAAAACACCTTCATGGAGACTATACCTATAGCTATGATGATTTTGTGCAAGTCTTACTTTATATATCTACAGTTCCTGACTCCGAATTCAGCCCTTGGGTTTCCACGTCCATGAGGATACTTCGATACAGGTCCAGACTATCAATCTGGTAGTCCACAGTCTCTATTCAGAAAGGTCTGGGTTGCCTTAGGACGCTGGGACTATAGTGAATACTTTATATCTCACAATTTAGAGTCTGAAAGAGATAAGGGAGTCAAATGACAACTCAACCTTACCTCTCCCAATCCTATACCGATCTCTTTCAGTGAAGACACTGACCACGTCCATATAATTAATTTCATCATTTTCATCTTGTAATGTCCGTGTTGGCAAAATCCACTCGACTATAATCCCTTCAGAGAGTTCACTCGGACAAAATCCCTCAAGGGAATGATGAAACCTTCGAAGGTTAATACTTTCAACATAATCCCTTACACATTACTTACAGTTTTGCTTTCACAGAAATGCCTTCACGGACCATTTCTTCCTTTTGGGGCAATTTCTCCTAAGGTCATATTAGGTTAAAACTCGTCGGGAAAGCTTCAACTCAACAAGTATGTGCCAGTTTCAAAAACCCTTAATTGAAAAAAGTACTCACGTTAAATTATTAATTACACATAATTATATGTATAATAATTATATAACGCACACGAACTCACCATACGGAATATAATATGTTCCGAATGAGAAGGTTTGCAATTCGCATGGTGCAACGATGATTAGTTTTTTCAACTTTAATTGAAACCACATCAGCGGACATTCTTCATGGTGAGCCGGCACAGTCATTAATTTCAAGGCAATTAATTGGCTGATCTATCTATCAAATGTGACTGCTGAGGTGTACCTATACGGGATAGATTATTAGTAAAATTCCAATGTTGATTGTATTACTATAAACGTTAGGTATTTACATATGTACAATTCAGTCATTGACTTGTCTCAATGCAAGGACCCTTACAATAAAGTATTATATTCAAATATTAACAGTTCCATGTCAAGCTGTGTCTTGTCTTTTCTTCAATATGACAAAATACGAGCAACAAGTTTGCTTATGCGTTCGTGGGTCCCTCACACTTTCCCCAGTCATTTTTGGGACACTGGTTATATAGTCTGATGTTGGAACGACTTCCGATAATTAGTCATCTTAAATCTTAAACTAATTGAACCTAAATTGTCTAGAAATATATGTTTGTTATAGGATGAAAAAAAGTCACGTTCTAGTTGGCCTTGAAAGATGTCTGGAGATGATATGTCTAACAAATGAGTTATTTTTAAAATTTAACGAATCTTGACGTCACGAACATGTGAACATGAGTAATGGGTAAGCAATGAAGATAAATAAATTGAAAATAATAAAACCATCGTCTCCTATGAAAGATCCCGTCTGAATTGAAAATAATATTTTGCTCCTGAGTGATTGTATTGACTCAGTGGACCCAAACATAACATGGAAGACAAAAGGAAGAGGGACTCAATAATATGATGAAATCATGTTTCCTTCTCGTATCTTGAATCCATACTGTTTTCTATGGGGATTTTCACTCGAAATCTCCAATATAGTAAGAATGAAATGCTGCTTTCTCCCAGACCTAAGTGGTTTTGCTTTTTTACGCGTGGAAAAATCGAGCATATGTACATATATGCTCGTCGGGACAGGAAGGCAATACACTTATTTTATGCTGTTACGAAATTGAAAATTTTGTTCTAAAGTAAAACTCAATAAATTATCAAAAAGGGGAAAGCACACACACAAATCCCATTAAGAATAACTGAGCGATGATTTTCCTAGTTGAGGTATTTCCCTCGGGTTATCAATTCTTATGTGTCTTGGGAGTTGGGACTACGAGGTAGAAAGATGCCAGGAACAATTTCCTTCATAATGAGTACCAATCTTTATTGTTCAAATTGTTCCAATTCCATACTCCGTTGAATCTACAAGTACCCCTTAAAAAAACTTTCTATACAAAATCAGTCATTCACGAGATTTTGTAACCGTCTTCATTCCTGACAGAAATATTTATTTATAGAAATCCACGAAATGTAAAAGAATTGAAAGATTCTTTTTTCCTTGAGCTGTCTACTGTAAAGGACTGTGAACCACCTCAAAGAAATCCAATTCATCCTTAAAACTAAAAGGCTTCACAGGTATGTATGTAATTATATATCAACAGTTACGGTGCATCGGAACTTATATAAGTCTAAAGATTTCCTCAACAGTAAAAATCCCTTTACATCATACGAAGATTGGGTAGGGTACTCAAATTGGCGGGAAAACTTTCACAAGTTGAGACTTCCTCATTTATTTGACCAACTCTAGATATACAAAAAACTTTTTAATGCCGGATTGCTATTGAAGAGAAAACTCCGGGAACGTTTTGATCTCCTATCTTTTCATAACGAACAATTTGGCTTTATCTGTCATAAGTTGTTCCTATGGCAAAAATGATGGGAGTGTCTCCTCAGCCAAAACTCTTTCATTAGTTGAAAGTTACGTTTCTTTTTTTTTTGCCCGAGAAACGAAATCCGACATTCTTTTCCTTTGGTGCAGACAAAGTGAAGCAATTACAGGCGGAGCAGCTCAATATTATAAAATAAGTTTATCAACTCCCCATTTACGGATCGGAAAAATATGAAGATTCCAAACCTGGAGGTTCAGACTAATTTCATCTCCCCAGATGAGCATCACGAGGGACACCACGTCTACATTTACAACAAGCCCATTCATAGGTTTCCAGAAACACGAAATTCGACGCTGCCATGCAACGCTAATATTAATCATCGATGGTCCATTGAAATCCAGTGAAACTGATTCCTTACAAATTATATGAATTATTATTATTGTATAAGATCAAACAGGAAACTTCATTGGAACAGAAGCCATCTAAAGATGAGAGACATAATAAGTTACCTTTGGGCAGTGTTTACCTTCAAGGAAATTTATTGTACCGTAGTAACAACTGGCAACAACAAACAATGAGCCAGGGGATGAGAAATACAAGTAAATTCAAATAAATACAATGGAAACCTGCAATACCCAACTGTAACCCCCCCCCCTTGTTGTTGCTATGATTAGGGACCAGTTCCTCCGGGATTCGGGATTACTTCCCAGTCTATACTCCCCAACGTACGGTCGGGAAGTGTCACGGATACACACTTGTGAACTGTTGTTGTGAACGGTTCTAAAAGTCTTTAGTTTCTTTCCCCCCGTGAAGGAATAAGGTCTTAAGTTCTTTGTGACAATCCTGATTTGAAGTTGACGGAAGGAAAAGAGAAGAGCGGAATTAATTCTTATGACTTGAAAGATGTGATGGTGAAAGGGTGAAGGATGTCCGTAATCAACATTTCCTTATTTTGAAAGGACTATGAGCATAATATGTATCTACTCCAAATATCAAATTTCTACAAGCATCTTCAGATTTTATGATCAGCCCGTCATGAATATACATATGCTTTCCCCCGAGTACAAATCCATCCTCTCAAAAAATCAATATGGTTGCTATCAAGTATTTTTTTACTACTCCCAGACACACCGTCAGTAGTTGCTTCAAACTTAAGTAGATACCTCAAGTACCTTCACCCGGGTATCTATCCCCATCGAAGTGAACATGAAAACATCTTTCTTACTACTACAATGTACGTATGGATGGATGTATCTATTCATAATACGGAGTCAAATATATTACCCGTCCTTCTCCCTTTATTTGCTCCATGATCCTGTCGGTAAACTGACATGAAAACTGACACTGCTCAACAAGCAAATCCTTCTTCATATGTAGAGGTTCAGGCTCTAGTAATTCTACACGGTAAGCTAAACACGGGTAACAATTAGATATAATTATCTGTACATTGATGCGACGAGACCGGACACTTTTTACTTTCAAACACATGTCTACATTTACTCGAGTCCAACCCCTGTAACTCATCGACTCATTTCGGGGCTTTTATTGTCAGTAGATATTTCAGATGAATAAATGGAAAATATCTCTCTGGGTCTAATTTGAAAATGAGTGGAGCAAATTGCAATATCCCAGTCAAACTTTGACGTTGTTGGGTGTATTATGAAGTACTTCCCAGAACTGATTAGGATATGAAGTCATACAGGAGGCAAAAGCTCCTACTCCTACGCACTGGAAACTCTAAGTGGTTTGTGGATGAGCCAAACTCAGGGGAAAGCTTTTCCCATGAAGTTAAGGGCAAGCACACTCAATTTAACTCACCTCCCAGGGAAAGTCACAGATGATGGCTAAATTGTAAAATTTCTACAACATTACATCTCCTGGCCAGAGAGCTTCCCCCGCACGTTTATGAGCACGATTGAAGATAAATTTCTGAAAATTTTATTATACTTTGAATACGTAGGCATATTATACACTCATATGCGTTTCTGCACTTCCAGATGCAAGCTGGGATTTAAAAGGATTAATATTGTAAGGAAAAATTTGCTTACGCAGAAATGGGATAATCATGGGATGGGGATCAACTCAGACTAAGGCTGGAATGATCAATTCCATATTCTGCCCACAGACAAATTTTCTAAAAGTTGCTCACAATCAGTTGATCGTTGGCCGAGTAGCAAAACCAAGCTTTGGAAAGATTTTCCAACGGAAAAAAAAAGAATACCTAAGCGATTTTTAAGAACCAAAATGGGACATTTGCTGTAGTTCGAGCAACACGAGATTGTGTATGTACATATGTGGAGACACTTAGCCATGTAAAATTTCTATTCTCCGAAATTTAGGGAAATCAGACAAATAATATTGCCATGAAAGCAAATTTCCAGCTCCTAAACTGACACTGTGCCTATGCATGCGGATACATGTAATGTGTGTGGATTCTTCATTAGATTCATACGATTCAAGGGAGCATCCAGTTTGCTTTCTCACGACTTGAAGTGCTTACATGGATTTGGAAAGATAAAACGGACGAAACCACTTGTGAAATTGAATTAATTCCAATTTCCACAGTCTCAAATACAATTAATTAATTATACATTCTGGAAACAATAGAAAATCCATTTCAGAGCTCAAACTCCAGTCGTCAGGGGCAAATGGAGTGGGAGGAAGGCATCAACTTCAAGTAATTAACGAAGAGATAACAAAACTATCTCCACTTCCCCACATTCTTCCTGACAGATCTTCCTCTCATCCCTTCATCATTAGGGAAGAAAAATCCCAAGTGAAATCACAAATGTCGTTTTAATTAACAGGGCAAAGAAGTGATGGCGTATGTTTGTCCTCGTCATCAGAGTGAGTCCCCACCTCGGGAAGTGTCTCTGGAAATTCAATTCCCTCCGTCCCTGGCCTTATAATCACATACAGATATACATACATGCTCTCTTCCCTTGATTAACATACACTTCAGCAGGAGCTCGTGGGTAAGGGAATTATATATTTATTCCTGGGTTGAATATTAGAGAGTGAGAGCTAGGGAAAAAGGAGTAATCATTTGTAGAGGCTAATGGAAAGAAAGGAAGTAAGTAAATTCTTTTGGTGGGGAAGTGTCAGAAAAACAAATGAAATAAAATAGGAAAGTCTGATTTACAGCCCTTTTTAGCTTTTATCTCAAATGAAAGTTCTGCTGGTGAAGTGGGGCTTGTCACTTCCAAGGTGCCAAAATCTTCTGCTTGAGTCAGCATCCATCCCTTTCTTTAACAGTGCACTTCACCTTGACGGGAAATTATCACTGGTTGAAAAGGAGTAAAATGGAAATGTCAGTACGGAGTCAATTCCTTCTTTGACATTGCTTTATTTTTATTTCCCTTCCTGTGAAATAAGACTATTGCCCAGGGAGAAAAAATCCCTCACCTTTCTACCTTTGAATTCCAATCGCATTTAATGCATTTGATTTAGCTTGACATTCTATAACTGTATATAATTTATGTATTTCCAGGAATTACGTACGTGCTTGTCTATAGTTTTTTTTTCACGTCCAATCCCTCTGGAAATTACATCTCTACAGTAAGCTCCTTCGGTGGTAAGATCATTTTGGAAGCTATATAGTCCAGAAATTGAAACTGCCGTCTCAATGGTAGAAATACAATAGAATTTAATTACTTTCAAAACTATGCAAACATGTTCACAATGTACAAACATAGGTAATAATACCAACTTTGAGTGTAATTGTTCGACCAAGTAGGGCCAATTTGTTCTTAAAACCTTGTATGTAATTTGCACATGCAGAGTTATAAGATTCTCAGACCATATTTCATTTTCCCATTCTGACCTTATGACGCTTCCCTATTCTCAAGAGATGAGACTTTAGCAATTAATTATTTTTTAGTATTGCACCTCTTATATATTGTTGGAGTGAATTTAGATGCAAATGGTTTCCCCGCTTAAGAAGTAATATTCAAATGCGCAACTTGGAAGCGAGGAGAATTTTAAAATCTTCCAACTATATATCTGTACACTACAAGTCTCAAATAACGCAGATAGAGCAATCCGCTTGAAGTTACTTATAATGTTTGAGAACATTTTCATACCTAATTTGCGCAGCTAGATTCTCTACTTATATTCCGTTACTTATGTATGTACATTCCATATTACCTGGATTTCCTCTCCTTGGAATATAACTTCTCAGGGAAACCTTTCCTAGTGGGATGAAAGCTCTTTGGCACTTTCTGGTCTTATATAACTTTTATTCAATCTCAGATTTGCTCAAATATAAAAGCCTGGGGCAATTTCTACACCCCATCATAAAGCCTCCTTCTAATGCTCTAAAGAAATCTCTGAGTGAGAAATAGAAAGAAAGAAAAAGGTAGAAAATTAAATTATTTTTCCCATTTCCTCCAATCTCTTTGACTTCTATCCTAAAAATTCCCCAGAGTCGGGCTTCCTAATTTCTACGGTGGAAGTAAAAAAAATATGAAAATAAATCCACTCATTCTCCCCCGCGTGGTTAACTCACCCATTGAGGGAAAGGTAAGCATGGCCACGTTGTGTTAGTTACTAAGGTAATTACTTTTCTACAATATAATTATAGAGAACTTGAAAAAAAAACTTGTTCCTGAATGGTCCTGGTTCCCACGCAAAATTTTTAATGTAAAGACTCCGGGAAATGTGCTTATTTCCTACAAGTTAATTTTTTCCTTGTAAATAAGGACCGGGAAGAGTATTGAGCTGAAAATCCCAGCTTGTGGGTACACATGTATGAAATCCCTCCGTGGTTCTCTTACACTGATCACCAAGAATACCTACTATATCAGTATATACTCTCCAGCTTGACTATTAACCCTCTTCCCATTCTATCTCTTTCTCTCCCACTCCTGACGTGTCTGCTGTTCAGTGATAAAACAGGAAAGCATCTCGCTTTTTCCGTTAGTGTAGTCTAGTCTTTGGACCAAGACACACGTTGCCCCGCCGGCAACTTTACCCACAACGTTTTTCCCGAGGTCAATTGACAGTGTCCGGATTTTTAGTAGAGAGCTCTACTGGGACAGAGAGAGAGAGTAAAATATACTAAATTCAGAAAATCCTATTCTTTATGTGGAATCACTACATTAAGTACGAACATTCTGGTCACGATTTATTTACAGCCCAGTGAATCTTTACCAAGATCCCTTTGAGACTTGAAAGTTGATTTATATAAACATTATTTTAATGCAGTTCCATTCGTAGTAAAGCAAGGAATATTTTATCTCCGGAAACTATTTTATATTTGACTGCCTACAGTATTTAGGGATAAGTAGAGCATCCCCTGCAATTATATAAAAACTTCCAAGACAATCCAACGCCCAAGTTTCTCCGATAAGGCCAACTTCCAAATCACAATGTAAACTACTCATGGGTTCTGGTTTCTGTCACACTCAAAAACCAGTCAAGTTCTGTTTCCCATCGAAGAAAGGCTTCTTGTTGTCTCCGAAAATATTGTGCTCGCTGATGTGACTACTACTTTATCACTTCCTAAAACAACATCTCTTTCAAGGTAAGTGCATCCCTGTAGATACATCTGTTGGTATAATATTAGGGAGTATTATAGCCCACATGCATGCCGACACCGACATGTGTGATTATATAATTCTGATCTGAGCCTCAATTGTATCTCCCTACTTGTGTGTGAGCACTCTCAAAATAAACTCCGTTGAAGGTACTTTTTTTATCAATAAACAATTTCGGGATTGGATATCCAAAGAGATTTCACTTGAGTATTTACTCAAGGAACAGTTTATCTGCATGAATGGATGGAGTGACTATAGTGGAGCTCAGCAAGTGGCTTCGATAAGGATTGTTTTCATTCAGGTGATAAAATTGATCCAGTTAAGTGAATGAGTTTAATAAGCAGTTTTCCTTTTCTGCTCGTTAGCTAATATTTAAACAGCGACTTATATTAGCCGACTAGATGATGACTGTTGTTATTCTACTAAATGGTTGAGTAATTCTTATTCCTATTATCTGTGAGTGCACACCAGGAAAATTGCAAGAAATTCGTTGAATTTAAATTATGGCATCATTGAATTAATTGTATTTTATATTCAAATATAATCATTAAGAGTTAGGGCACGATCAAAGTAATTCCATCTTGGGTTCGAATATAATTATTAAGAGTGAGGGCATGATCAACGTAATTGCATCTTATGTTCAAATGATATTAATTATGTTCGAACATACAGATAATATAGGTACAATTACTTTGATCCGGTTATAATTCAAAATCTAAAGGTTTTTGTAGTTTCCTCCAGTGCAATAACTAATTTTCTGCTTGTGTTTCCTTAATATCTACACATACATACATCACATCTTTGAAGGTAAAATCTCAAAATTAATTTTGACCTTCAAACCCAAATAATTCAAAGGAGAGATTTTCCGTGTAAATTAGAAAAAAATAGTTTTGCCGTAAGGGATCAAGTTGAAAGGATTCAGCGTGACATTTAGCATATATACCCACAGTACACTGTAGACTGTAGATACACAAATTAAGATACGCGTGTGTACGTACGAACGATCTGTAGTACTAAAGTACTTCCTTTTAATGATTAATTGATTCATGAACATCCACAAAGCAAGTCCAGTGAGGGTTATCGTTTGATACAAGTGAATCGCCTACCTTCAAAGAGCAACTTTCGACTGTGAAGGGAGTAATGACAAGTGCACTGTAGATTACAGTTGGGATTTTGGGATGCTGAACAACATCTACTCTGATTATACATTCAGAGTTTGGGGATTATTAGTTAATACTATTACAGTATAGTTGTTAGAAGTTCATGCACGTGGCTGGGAAATGCGTGCGATTGACACACGATTGGATGTGTTTATGAAAGGACATAGCACTGTAGCTTCATGTGCTTGTCAGATTATGCGTAGATACACGGAAGACGAATGAGTAGCAGGCTAATTTGAATAAATGCATAAAAGTCTGTAATTATTATGCATTAGCTGTCGGTTACAATTGCGGGGATCAGCCTCTTTCTTACCTGGGGGATGGGGCATGGAAACTGACATTATGTATAATGTGTAGAATTTATTGAAATTGACGGCTGCCTGTACAATACAGATACGCACTCAAATGAGAAACAAAAGTAGAAACAAATAACTATTTCCTAATCCCAATGGCACTCATTGTTAAATAACGCTGAGGGAATATCCGTCAAGGAAGTTGGGGAAAGCGGGGCAAAATATGTACAAGTTGGTAAACACATGGTAGCCTCAAATCTGGTAAATCAAGGCTCCTATCCGCAGGGTATAAATAGAATGGTATTGAATGATTCAGCTAAAAATACAGCCGTATATTGATTTTGCTCTGTACTTTTTGGGATAGTGTCTACAAATCATTTGCTTGGCTTCATGGGAGCGTGAGTAATTGGTTCAAGAAGCAAAGGGAAGATAGATGGGTACAAGCTTTGGGATGGAACTTCCTATAAATAAATACGGGCTGTGTCATTTAATGTGTCACTCCAGAGGGTAAAGAAAGCGGCACGTCGGGGGAAATCTGATGTACATTCTTATCTTGCTCATGCGAAAGCATCTGCATATCAATTCTACTCAACCTGTACATAAATAAACTCCCTACTTACATAGATATCTGTAAAATGATACTCACCGTAATTGACAGCGGAAGGAGTTTCTAAACTGTCAATTCATAATTTAAATATAAATGCAGTTTCAGCGGAATTTTGTAATAGATGCTTTTATTAATTATTACTCCAATAAATCCTCTGTTGATGTTAGCCTGTCAATTCTGAAGTCGTTGTAAGCCTCGGACCATTTGAGTCCTACGTGGCTCTTAAACCCCTCACTAATTCAGTTAAGAAGTTGAGCAAATACGTACCCCTGTTGTCACTTCCTTAAGTGCTTGGATATAAATATTTGTGAGAGTGGGTTTATTTACCTATGTACCTAATTGGAAGCTTATCTGGACGTAATTGTTAGCTTGAGAGCAGCTCTGTGGTTTTGCAAATAGTTGCTTGAACAAACAGCGATTAAACATTTAGTGTATATTTTGCACTGCTTTGTTTAAGACATTAACGTTGGGAATTTGTACAGGAGGATGAGCGTTCAAAAACTTGAGCAGGGTTAATTATTACAGTCTATCTGTATGTATTACAAATTTCGATTAGCATTTACTCTGACATTCAATAGATATTTGAAGCCAAACAAGCTCACTCAATAATTAGTACGCCTTTTACAATAAGTAATTATTAAGAGAAATTCAGACATGGGGGTGTCAAAATAAATCTGTTGAGTAAAGGAAATTAACGCAATTAAATGTATGTACATACATAATTATCTATACATCAGTAAATTACGTATGTATATGTATTAAATTACCCAGAAACGCTTAACTTATTCCCCTGAAAGCGTAGTCTGGTTTTAAAGTAATATAATAAGTTTAAATAAATAATATAAGTTTTATAATAAGGCGTGGGTGAGGGAGTATTCAATCGTAATATCTAGTTTACCTTTGCACTATTCCCTCTACCTTGTTCAATGTTCACCGGGATCTCTGGAATTGAGTGTATTTTTGTGCTACTTGTCACTACCAGTGAGGATTTTTCCTCCTAGTAGAGCAAACTCAAAAATACTGGATTTATCTCCCACGTCATTGTGAGATGCAGTCGTGAGCCATTGCAAGGAGTCTGGGATAGTCAGAGAAAATAAATCCTCTGCCGTCAGGAGAGAAGAATTGATAAATGAATGTGTGTATAGAGTGCAACGTGCAACCTTCAGAAAATCTAACTTACGATTGTGGCTTTGTTTGCATTACTCGTTGTATTTTAAGAAATGGAAATTCTTCTCTGACCATGTATGTACACATATGTATGTATGTGTGCATGCGTTGAAAGTCCTAGTACTTATATCTTGAGCCTCGGATTCTCTACCACCCGCATAGAATCTATTTACCAAGACTCCAGCAGCCCTGCTCCCAACAGTTTAAAAATTCAGGCCAGAATTTAAATTCCCTACTTTTGGTTTCGAGGAAACCAAGAAGGTTATAAGATTTCTCAGAGTCTTCCTCATAAAACTGTCTCGTTCCCTAAAAATTATAGAAGCTGGACGACGTAGCTTATTTAATATAGAGGTCTCAGGGACAGGGCATTCTTGGAAGCTACTACTAATTTATTAATGACGCCAAGCAGTAAATATTATCATTGCTAGTGTCTACGTGCTCTCAAGAGAAGCTCGCACTTTATCTGTCGTTTTTTCTCGTGCTAATAAGATGAGACACTACCCCTCGTTATTAGTCATTAGGTAGCTTTTTCCATCCTGACGCGTTACCCATTGTTTACTCCTTCTCTACTCTCAAATTTCAAGGAGTGTATATAGCTCGCTGGCTCCTAGAGCGTTAATGTAAACACATTTGGGAAACAAGAGTTGGTTAGGATCATTATCTAAAGGATGTAACAAAAGCTGAATCTCGTGCAGGTACAAGTACGTTAGCTCTGAGTAATTGCAAAGAAGTGTCTCCCTTCGCATCTTGAGTTACAGGAGTTCCCGTTCCGTATCTACATGTATGTAACAAAACCAAGGAACCATCCATTAAGACTAAATGCTTTGAGGAAAATCTCTCCCCTTAAATATCAGGAGCCAGGAGAGTCATAAAAGGTATGTAGCCGTTTAGTCAAAAGTATAATTTTTATTATGACCCAGCACTTACACATATGTACAATCATGTACGGGTCCTTAAAATATACTTCACATCTTCAGTGTACGTCTGATTTGTGAGACATTTATTACTGGGGAAATGATTATGGACAAACCACAAAGTTGAAGTTCATGGCTTTTCCAGCCACATGCAATAAAAGCTAAGAATAAAAGTCTTCTTGCTAAAGTACTATATCATCACCATTTTTCTATTGTGGTAGACACGGTCTGCGCAGTTATAACCCAAGCTCAGTCAATGGTATCCTCATGTGTACAGTTTCAAAAGTGTAATAAATGAGTGAGCAAAATAATACAATGGGAATTCCTGTTAGAGAGGAAGCTCGTATATGTAAATATATAATTATACGACTCATAATGTTTTCCTTCGAACGGAAAACTGCGGTTGATTTGATAATACAATCGTTGTATTCTCATTCGCACCAAGGATTGAAGTAAGGTCCAAACAATTTTTGCAACTTAGGTTCGGCCTTAGTGGCAAACTTAATTATTTTGCAAGCTTGCGGAGTCGTGTATATTAGTCATGCAAGAAAAAAGAAACCAATGTGAAAATTTACCATGCCTGCTTTCCATATAGACTTTGGATTGACTGTTTTTTTCCGATAAAATCTTTTACCGCTGGACTTGAAATAGAATATTGTGAAACATCCGGGAAGTTATTTCCAACTGCGTAAAGTATAATAATAGAATAGTATATGATCGTGTATGTGCACGTGGATGTTACTATTTTTCATATCGATAAGTGATTGGATATATTCCCTGCATATATGTATCTATAGATCCTGCCAACGCTGCGGTCACAAAAGACAGGCAAATAGGTACATCTCAAGGAAGGAGGCGTTGGGAAATAGATTGCGAATTCTAATCCTGATTGTGAGTAGAAGTGACACTGTGTGTCATCAATTCAGATTTACATGGCTGCATTATACACTCGAAAGAAAGTTTCAAGAATGCTCCTCCACAGATGAATTGTATTCCTTCAGGAAATCATGCTGCAAAGGGTAGAAACCACTCTGTAAATCCATCGTCTACAGTCATTTTGTACTCCTTACTATTTTACGCTCCCAACCACAGTCTGAGCAGTTTTTTGTTACCATTTTTTTTTTAAATATTTGGAGCATTGCAACATTTTTCGTTCCAATCTGAATACTTCCTCTTGATTCTGGTCCCTGATCCGGAAAGGAATTGATTTGGTTGGGCGTAAACATAAATATGTATATTACAGTCAGATTCTATGGGTCTCTGACGACAGAGCAGAGCGTCAATTCTAATTTAATTTGTGTGCTCACCATTCTCCGTCATATTCGTTGAATTGAGTTGGAGCTGATAATCTAAGGTCTAGAGAAATCTCCTATTATTAAAACTCACACTCGGTCCGCTCTATCCATCTCCAGGGTAAGCGTCCAATGAATTTTGCTGTGTAATGAAATTTCCTAAATTTCAAGCTTAGATGATACGAATAATAATTGATCATCCGCTCATGATCAGGCTCAGTGACTTGTAATGGAAGTGGACGTGTGGCTGTGTCATAATTTAGCCGTCCACGTGTTACTAAATCTAGGGCTGCTTGCTTTTTCAACTTGTATGTTTACAATCGTATTTCTTTCGTCTATAAACAAGGCTCATATACTGGCATAGCCCACCATGTGAGGTTGTATAAGATCTACAAGTATAATGTGAATCCATAAATTCTTTGGTGTAGAAACAAAATTGTTACACATTTTGGGTGATATGCAGTAGGAGTCAACAGCACCGAGGGTTTTACCGCCTATCAGTGTCTTCAGAAATAGGCTCGGAAATTACTTTTGACGCAATTACGGGGAAGATTATCTTTTGACTAATAGTACTTCCAATTAGGCTCGTCCTCCAAGCTACCTCCTGATAACGGATCGTGTGGATATAATTACTTCTGATTTCTTGAGAAAATACTGGAATAGGAACTAAAAATAAATACCTTCAGATCTCTCACCCAGCTCCTTGTGCAATCATGGCTTGACAAATACTTGATAGTACAGAAGTAGGAACTTAAGAAAGTTTCATATGTAGAGACTCAAGGAATGTATGAAAAATAGGTTCTATATCTATATATCCCATTGCTCCAAATAATTTTGAAAATAGAACGATCAGATTTTGTTATTTCATTGGCTCAAGTGTGTCAATAGCCTTGATGACTACTCGCTCAGGAATTTTCCAGAATTTACTTTCAATCCTGGACAAACATAGAGTTTGAGGAAATTTACACAAATGGTACAAAAGTATATGGATTCATGTAGGAATTATGAGTAATAATTGAGCTACGCTGTAATATGGAGAGATTTCAAATTATGCACGTAATTAAGCCAGGGTGAATATACATTATTATGCATGCATTTATAGAAACACATGTCGACGTTTCTCTATAACTGCTTTTAAAGTGCAGGGAAAAACGACAGTGTAGTAGATACTAGAGGGACTCTGATTCCGAGAGTAGTTTTGATTAATACAAAAGTGTATCCAAGCGTGAGTCTCATCTGTCACTCCGTATAACCTTTAGAAATTACTGTACATGAGTATGTACATACATACATATATATTTGCACAGTAAATAATAAAGGTAATACGTCTAGTTCTCCTATTCACCCCGTAGTACATACATATGTACTACTGTAGACCGTACTTTTGTACTACCTCCTTCCATAATGTGACAAGAGTTGCGTGAAATTATCAGTTATTTTCTCGTAACGAAAAGTGTAGTAGTAGTGTCACATTCATTTGTCTTCCATAGAATCTCAAAGTTCGGGGTGTTGAGTCTGAGTACGAGCCCAGTGCTTGTAATATGTACAGAGTACATATAGGAACTGTCACTGTAAGGCAAATGCGTTCATTTTAATTACTGCCGCAACTATAATTTTCAATGTTTGACAGTTCTCAGAGACGTAGCCTTGGAGCATTGTAACTTGAGCAGGAGGAAATATCAGGGAACAATAAGGTAAACATATGTAGTATTTTTTTTAGTAAAACTAATATTCCAAGTATCTGAAATTCCATCAAAAGCTCCTGAGAATTTTTCTTGTTCCGGGCCTTAATGAGATTTTAGGAAGCAGTCCAAGGCTTTGTGTGCTTCCATCAATAAATCCACAAAGCCTCAAAGCTGTTTCCAATTGGCATTAGTGCTCCCATTGTGTCAGTTATTCCAGAGAAAAACAAGGGGTCTGGGGGTCCTTAGTTACAAATGCATATGTTCCCATAGTTTCCAATACCTTTGAGCTAACTTCAGTTACTTCAGCTGGCAGTAATATAAAATATTAGTAAAGATATGTGGGGTATTACGTAAACTCTCTGTGTCTTAGACACATATGTATGTCTATAAGCGAGGTGCTGAGTATCGATGGAAGTGTTCAATGGGGAAGCAGAATGGAATATAAAGGAGCATTTCTGGGAAAATAGCGGAAATTCTCCTAAGTTACACAATGCGAATGTACATACCTCCATACATTATAGCTGTACTTAACCTCGTCAAGTTTCTGATTTTTTCTCATTTAATTATGACCTTAAGCTGTCTGCGGAGCAGCATTGAGATACTGTACGGCATTCCTTTCCTTGCTGGTAAATTGCAATAATGTCACACCCTCAGGTCTCCATTGTGCAAAGTTAAGCATCCAACTTTTCTGGCTACTTGTTGATATGTATTTGACAGAGATATCACTCAATATCATTTAGACCGTTCACTGATCGCATACAAAGAGTGGGTAAAGTGGGTGAGGGGAGAGGTTTCGGGAAACTCAAGTCGTGCGAACTTCTTTTCCTGTTTATTTTCACACTAGTGGATTTTCAATTTCTCCTCCCTCATCCTTTTTATCCAGAATCAAGTGGTGGAAATGGCTTCAGAGTAGTTCTGGACTCGTTAGTAAGTAAAGCCAAGCACTTACTTTAATATAAGTTAGAGAGAGAGAGAGAGAGAGAGGAAAGCGTTTAACAATAGGAGACTTCACTTTACGTGAAAAGTGTTTGTTTACTTAATCGATACTGAACGAGTGTGTGTGTGTGTGTGCGTTTCGGTTGGGCATTAAACACATACGCGTGAGTGTCTTGCCTTGGGTCAAGTCTTCAAGGGAACGAAGTTTGGTGGTTAACAAAGGGATTTCCTGGGAACGACTAGGTTTTTAATTAATTGGGAAGTTTTTACCAGCCATTACGTAGATATGTATACACACACAATCTATCCTGCAGGTTAGGTCCTTAATTGTGAGTATAAAAACTTTTAACACTACTGTTTTAGCACGATATCCTCCTCACTACACATAGTAGGTCTGTACTCCTTCCTACATATGTACATGTAAAAATACAAAAAAACTCATCAAACTAACGAGACCTTCATTCAAATGAATTTTTAAGTTCCTGCTAATTTCCGCAGGTAAAAACTGTCAGTTTGAACTTGCAAGGGGTAAGGTATGAAAAGGAACGTACATACTGCAATCCTTCTGCAAGTGAAGACAGTTCTGGGGAATTGGTATTAGCAAACGAAGGCAATTATTACACTGAGAGTACATAAAGACCCTGACTATAGAACTCAAAGGGAAGGTTGTCAACCGTCAATTACTCCTGGATATTTTCCCTGAAAGTTTTTCATGCGCTGTTAATTATTATCCTCATTCATGAAAAGTAACGAAGTGGATTTTTCCTCCGTATATGTAATTATGTAAATATTTAAAGTTAAGACCGTGTGACGGAATAGTTTAATTATATGAGACGGCTTTGAGAGAATCTAAATTAGGAATTGGCTTACTGTAAGCTGTCGTAAAGCAATTTAAAGTATTCTCTCGTTTTTATAGATTCTCTTATCACTGAAAGGGATTTCACCACAGGCTCCCGTTCATCCATTCAAGTCCGTGGAGAAGATCTGGAAAAGTTTTTCCTCTATTGGATGGGAAATATCCCTATGGCTGGGGAATATTTCATTGTTTCTGGGCATGAAATGGGCTGAGAGAAGACGGAACCAACCAGATGCCTATTCTCATATGTGTACATTATTGCCACTTGAGGCTGGGAGGATTTTAGTGAGCTTTTATTGCCAGAAAGTTTCAAAAGATTTTATTATAACACTTGTGAAAAGTGGACGGATCAAGTCACGGAGAAATTCTCGATATTAGTGAACATCTAGTCTGTTGAGTGCAGTTGTGGTGTTCGCGGTGTGTGTGTGTATGGGTGTGTGTGTTCCATGAAATTGAACTCATATGAGAGTGCCAATCGTGTACATATATACTAAAAAGGAAGAATAAAATGGTTTTGTGGTAGTGGATCTCTTGCGAATTAAAAATCGTATTAATTTATGTCAGTAGGGACGAAAGGAGGTTCTTTTTGGGACGCTAATTGTGCTAACAGACTCTGCTCTCATTTCCACCAGAGAATGAGAAGCTGGAAACGGAATCACAATGATGGTAATGAATCCGAGAGAGATTCTCAGATTGTACGAAAAAAAACAAGATGGAAATTGAAGGGAGGGAGTGTTGAGGGGAGTCTCATCCTGAGCACACTATGCCTTCTCATCATAGTTCCTAGGACCGCAGTAGGAAATAGCCCGCAATACTTGTCAAATACACATTGCTCTTCCAGCCCGCATGGAAATGGCTCAATCCTCAAGTGTATGGTGTCTCCTGAAGTAAATGTAACTATTAGTCAGAGTCTGATTTCACACATGAGCTACAAGTTCAGACATTCACAAGTATGTACCTTCTGCAGATATGACTATTATTTCCACCTTTGAAGTTCTAATGTACCGTATGTCTCTTGTATTCTTTTGTATATTGTTCGTCTTGTGGTTTCTCAATCTGAGATTACTGGCAAACAATAGGATAGTATTATTTTACCACAAATTAAAACAAAAACCTCCATTTGAGATGTATGTAATTATTTTTAAATTGTAAACTTACCCACAGAAATCGCACAAGTTCGCCGTCGAGGTTACATGTACAAATACGAGCTTGCCCAGCAGATTCAATTTCACGGAGATGTCCGACTACCTCCCGCACCTGGACTCCTTCAGTTTAACCGGTTGCAACTTTAGCAGGGTCGGGCTCTTTGGGATGATACCACCGTACCTGACCAGTCTCAATTTGTCCCATAACCATTTAGACTCTCTTCCGGCAGAATTGTTTCGCAAGGGGGAGAAGGATCTCAGTCTAATTTCCGTAGATTTGACGAATAACCCGAATTTAACAACATTGCCCAAGTCCCTTCTAATCCTCCCAACCGTCCAAACTCTCCGAATCAGCAACAATACCATTGAGTGCACTTGGATTCCCACGTATCTGTACCCATTGTACGAAAGAATTCAGAATGTTATCGTTGATGTGAAGGAACTCAACTGCAAACCCAAACCCCCCACGAGCACTACACGGCCAACATTGATACTCACAATTTATGGGGCTTTAAAAGCTAAACACGTAAGAAAATGAACGTCAAAATATAAACTTCTTGAGGGATATAGATATCTATAATTTTCTTCAAGGATATACTATATACATACATATGTAAATATATATATATATATATATATTCATTCATTAATCATCATTAGTATCTGCCTGCGGGAGCGTGGGTAGAAGTGGATTTGAAATTGAGACTTTATTCACAGAATGAGGACTTGTCAATTAGCAAATTATTTTATATATTTAGTTGTGTACTTAATCCCTGTCACTGTATCTATGTATGTGATTTACAGGATGAGAAGATTGAATGCCAAAAAGTTGATAAACGTTGCTCATGTAACATCTACACCATTCAACCCACACAGTCTCTTCAGCGAGAGAATTATCCTATCAGCTTCTTAAATCATGGTGAAAATATGTCCGTGACGCTCAATGTGAGCTGTCAGGGAAAGAATCTAACAATTCTACCGAGCATTTCCAATCTCACCAGACATCTCAACGTGTCCCACAACCTCATCACCAGTTTGGATGAGCTGAGGAAACCGGAGTATGCCAATCTGGGGTCCTTGGTAGCGGAGTATAATAACGTTGAAAATATAGATGTGGTTGAGTTCACTCCGTTCGTGAAGCAATTTAATGTTCTTGGACTGAGAAATAATAAAATTAAAAGTGTGAGTACAAAAAGGATACAACAATAATACATTTTTCGTGTATGGTCTAATCAATTTCAAGTTCAGGAACAAGATAGTAAGTAACTCGAACCCGATGACACTAATGACCATTCTTATCATATTTGTAATTATGGGGATTTCAGATTTCAGCTCGTCTCCTCTCAGTACTTTTGAATTCAGAAGTTATCGGTCATGGTCTCATCAGTCTGGAAGAGAATTATTTGGAGTGCACATGCGATACTTATTATGTCAAGGTGTGCTAATTTCTTTGAAATTAAGATTATCCTTGACTTATCAATCCTGTACATTACTAAGGCAGTTCTAAAATTATCGTTACAGTTTCATTAGTGCTTAAAAAAGGGATTGTTTTCATGACCTAATATATGCAATTTTTGCATGGTTAACAGCTTTCACTGGCAAAACACCATAATAAAATTCAGGATACGAAGAATATATTTTGTCAAAACTTCCATAACGTTATGGTAAGGGGGTCATTATTATTTTTAGAAGAATACTTAAATACTCTTCCAGCCGGTCCGACTCCGCAAAAGGAGTTCAATGTCATTAATCCTTTCATCTTGTGGAATTTTTAGGTGCAAGAATTGGAGTATGACAGAGTTTGTCCTTCGGAGAGCGAAGACAATCTTCGATGGTATATTATTATTACTATTGAAGTTTTTCTTATAGTCCTAGTATTGCTCAAAGTATGGCATGATAGTCGTCAGTATCGTCAAACTGGTATCCTGCCTTGGTGCTCAGCAAAAATGCCTCGGCTTCCCTGCGATTTCATGCTCGAGGGGATCAAGGAGCGTCCTAATAATGGACGCTAATATTCATCAAGCAATTGTGCTCAAAACAGTGGATGAGAGGGAGTCTTGGGGGTGACGAGAGTGTCAGACCGTTCGTGTGCTGTGACTTGTCGTAACCAGAGCCTGAAACTGCTTATGTTCAAATTGATGGTAGTAATGACTCTATATTTCATAGTAAGGAATGTAAATTTTGTTAATTTATTACACCTGTTACCTCCAGAGCTGGCTGGCTTTTGCTCAGCTGAAGATAATAAAATCTTGTTTGTACGTAAATTCACCTGGTGTTCCACTTACTGTCTCCTATCTCTAGCTTTGAGTCTATAGCCCCAACAAGAAGATGCTCATATAACCTGATAACCTGATGCGACGGTCTGACCGAAACTTCACGGTAAGGATGTAAACACTATCTTGACGGACGCTCAAAGTGACGTTACAAAGCCATTAATGTCATTGCAAGAAAACTCATGATGAGGATCTCTAGTTAATTAATTAGTGTATAAATTATTTAAAGTAATACATACATACATATATTCATCCAATCAAATGTCACTCGCAAAAGTAAACACTTACGTTACGGAGCTGGAGGGTATGTTTAAGGAAGGAAGAGTGTATACGTAAGTAAGGACGTCATGTATGTACTTGAAATGCTCCAAAATATGTGATCTCTCAGAAAACAAGTCCATTGCATTGACTGTAAAAGGCCTGTATTTCATTCAAACTCTCAAAAACGAGTGACGCAGAGGGAGAGAGCCAGAGCAAGTGGTTACTCTACCTTTTACTTTTACAAATTATGAATATGATAGAATGAGCGTTCCGAGTTTGGGGTTTCCTGCTACGCTCGTAACATATTACGAGGCTTAAATTTACATATTACTTTTGACTTTGACGGTCAATATTGCGTAACTTGAGGGTATGCATTTTCAAGCGATCATGGGAGAGGTTTTGCTTGTTTGTGGGATGGTAAACAAAGCACGATTGTTGTGAGTAGACTAAGTAGACGTAGTGACTATATATAGGGAAGATACTACTAACTACTCTTTATCCCACACCCATAAATGTGAAGCTCTGCTGTGCAGTTATCCTCGAAAAACATGCATGAAAGTTGTAAACAAGGCGATTTTCACGAAATCACTTCAAGGACTTTACATGGTTTCATGACTGACCACAGACTTCTTAAATTGATTCATAATACGTACTGCATATGCTGGAAAGAAAAACTGGACCAACAGCTTATACGATTAATGAAACATAATTGACTACATGCGAGTTCTATGATGTGCCACTTGCATTTCTAAAATCGTACGTTTAAATCCTGTGACCTGAACAAATGGTACTTTTAAAATACATAATTATAATTATATATATGTGAGTATCCAGTTTATCAAACTTCTTAATGGATGTATGCACGTACGTACTTAATAGATACGCGTAGATTGCGAATAGTGCGAATAGTGCGAATAGTGCGAATAGTGCGAATTTATAATGCTTGTTTATAAATTTGCATGTAGTCGATTATCGATGTGCCCCTTTGATTCCTTCGTTGGTTGGGTCATCAAAGTCTAACCAGTCATATAATATTCTATGGATCAATACTGCTTCATCTTTATGATGTCAACAGGCTCGGACTCGAGAGCTGATGCTGTGGGGATGTTTGTTTGTACTGTATTAGGTTGGTTGTAGGTGTTGTTGTTTTGCATATACCCTTCCCAAATATTACAGGTAATTAAATTGTATATGTACTTGTTGCGACAGCTGTCATTAAATTCCACAATGCCATTAGGATCAAAACATTTTTTGGCTATATCTGTGCAAATTAAATGCTCTGAATGAAGTATCTCTGAGATTGACATTGCCAAAAAAATCGTTTAGACTGAACATGCAACTTTTTAGTAGTAAAAAAAATTTCGTAAGACCTGTATCGCAAGTAAGAGTGAAAGTGCTAGTTATTTTTTATGTTATGAAAGTGCTCATTTTTGTTGAAGTAAACATTATCTGGCCAGTCACATTCGCCTTGAGTGTTGTTTTGGTGGAGTGACATTGTTATTTGGGGTGCTGCACAAGTCTCACGTTCCAGGAAAGAACTTTATGCGACTAATTTCATCACACAAACTTTGCATGACGGGGAGTCAGTCCTGTACCTATATGTATGTATATATGTACGTATCAAATTATGTTTCATGGATCTATATGGTAACACGAGACAAGCAAAGGGGCTAATTAGGAGACGCTCCATTAATCAAAGAGTGTGCCTCACAATTTATCTGTTATTTGTCACATGAATTGTTTCGTAAATAGTAATCATAGGACAAATTACTGGAAATGACAGTTAAAATGCTAATTTCTCCCTAAACTCTTGCAAAAAGGGGCCCTTGAAACCCTCAGGGTTATTCTAAAAAAAGCATGGAGTGTTTTCCTTCATGGTAAATGATTTTGAGTTCCTTTTTGTGTACTTCTCCAAATTGGTTGAAGATATGCAGGAGATTTTAATACAAATACGACATTTAAGGTTTTTTTTAAAGCCTGTAAGCATATTTACAAATAAGTACAGGAGAAATTACTTTTACTTCGCAGTTTTACGTTACAGAAAAAATTCCTAGCATTTTATCCTTGTAAATTCATTTTTACTTGAAACTCAAGACAACTGTGATTTACGTCAGAAAATCAAGGATCATTGTATGCAGCGTACGTACGACATTTACAGACATTACTTAATACAAGCACATACAAGGAAGCGGAACAAGTAACGGAGTTCTCTAAGAAAGTCATATGGATGTGATGCAAACATTCGTGGGCTTCCCGACCACTATAAACACTACAAATTAAATCTACGACCCAATGGTTTCTTAAACCTGCCCAAACACATAATTAAATTTACGATGACCGACAAAATGTACACGTACTTATTGTGGGAATCCCAGGAGTAAAATAGTCTATTCTATGAAACTACTATAGTTAGAGCTGACAAGAATGTATTAAATGAAAATAAACTATTTTATGAGGACCGTTTTGCTTTCCAGCCTAACCAATAAATACATCATTTCCTGTCTCTTTTCCTTATTTAAAGTAAAATAGTGTTGTTTTAGAGCCCTATAGGGAATAAATCATCTCCAGTTGTTACACTCGTACATAAATTCAGTGTTATAAGTTCTGATTCTGGAAACTTTGTGTCGTCGTCCTCTTCATTTAGAGCCTATTTCAGTAGTGCCAATGCCCACTTTACTAGAACAGGTTGAAATAGGCTGCAGGAAATTTAAATTGTTCCCCAATACATGTACAGCTTGGGACCGTAACTATCCCTGTTTTATTATGAGACGGAATAGTAGGATTTCTGAATATTTCCCAGTTTTAAGCCGTTGACAAAACCCAGCATTTGAAACAGAGATTTTGCATGAGATTTTGTATACTGTACAAGTAACATATAAAATACATTGAGCACTCCAGATGTGGCGGTATTATTGTAGAAAATTACCACAATTTGATCATCCCATCTGCAATTCATTACACTTAAAACCAGCGTCCTCAACTCTACTCATTATTCTATGGAATTAGCCAACAGCAATATAGTCTTCCTATCCTTTGATAATCAGTGAATCCTTTTATCCAGCCTCTTTCATCATGAAACAATAAAGCAGAGATATGAACAAATGGTAATTGTTTCTGGTTTCTGTGTACTGACTCTACTAAATGACTCTTGTAGCATTAGTGAGTCCAGCAGGGCTCAATGATTTATTCCAGAATTAAGTGATTGTTTTGTTGTGCATTACTGAAAATTGCTATCTACAAAATAAATAGTAAGATCGTCATTGATTCTGTTGTGTCGTTGGAACCTTCAGAGTCCAAACATGGAATAATAAAGGAACAATTACTTTACATAGAAATTATTGAACTAACCTGGAATCATTGAAAATGCATAAAAATGATATTTTTAAATGGGCAATCAAGTTTTGTCATCAATTTTCTAACTTAAAAAGTTCCCATTCCTCATCACCAGCTCTTTCATGGAAATCCATACAATTTTGCAAACTGCTCACGCCAGTAGCTACGTAAATAGTATTGTAGAACAAAATTCCTCAAAAATCGGACTGCCTGGAATCTATTTTAGTATAACCTGAGACTGCGCATTTTATTTCCATGAATGCTAATTTTTAACAGAAGCACTTGCTCCAACGTTAACAACTATCATTAGAAAACAAGTACCCGTTGATCTCTAGAGTTTTGGATCTAGAAGAAAAGTAATTGAGCAGAATATCTGTGTTATGTGTTTATGTAATTATGTAGATATGTACAATGAAGCTCAGAAAGAACAAGTCCAAGCAATTTTGACCCTGACACTGAATCTTTTAGTTCAGCATTTGAAAGTGTGAGCATTTCTTGCATTACCTCACCTGTGCTGTGTTGCATAAAATAAGTGAAGGCGAAAATCCCCCATACAAAAATATTTGTTGTCTATATGGTCTCTCTACACTCAAATCTTAAGGGGTATGTTTGTATAGAATTACTATAATCTATGAAGACTTGCATGCATGAATACTCACACGGCCGGAATATTAAACAATCACAAATCACGAAAACGAGTGAATGTCTCCGTACTTTGCAACGTTTTTATTTGCAAAGAAGTACATTCTAGAACCGGTTCTTGTCCCTCTCAAAATTAAATTCCCTCATTACACGTTACTGCTTAAGAACCATATTAAAATTCCCAATATCTGTAACCTGAGTGTATATCTATAGCAAAACATTGCACATAAGGAAAGTAAACTTGAAAAATGCATTTACTCCTCTCACCCATCAAGCTCAGCATCAGCCTTTGCTGAATAATTCCTTCAAGTGATACTCAGAATCTAGCGTCAGGAAATTAATCTGCAAGAGCAGTTCTTCATTGTAAAAGCAGACCTCAGTAGTCGATTGGATCTAAAGACGGCATAGAGACGCTCCCTCAGGTCCTGTCAAAATGGACTTCTTACTCCGTAACGACACTCAATTCAACGGGACGCTATCCTCCGAAACCTACTTTGAATTGGTGACGGACGGAGACTTTGTGGGGAAATTTGCTGCATTTTACATCACCCTCCTTGCAACATGCATCTTCAGTCAAAGGCTTTCCAAGTGCCCGGAATATCTCAGGGAAACTGTTTTGCTCACTTTTGTCAACCTCACGGCAATACTACTCCTCCCGGTTTTGCTCCTCGTATATGGGAGTTTAGTAACCATCCGTCTGATTCTCATAGTTTCTTTCTATGTGTATTACGGGAATAATCTAAAATTAATGGATCCTCAGGATGTGGCATGGGCAATTGAAAAACCTTTCCAGTGTACAAACTTTACCTCCCTGTACATCCTGGAAGGGATATGCAATGTGGAGGACATCCAGAGACGCATTGAAACTCAACTCCTTGACAAGCGGGACGACAAGGGGGCCTTAGTTTACGAGCGGTTGAAGTACAGTGTCGTGGAAAGGTTTGGGTTTTACTGCTGGGAGAAATGTGAAAAGTTCCAGGTAACGAACCATGTCAGACTCATGGATGAGGATAGGAAGGAGTACACGGAGAATGAAGTCTTCGAAGGACTTAGTGCCATTGCGGATATTCCAATGAGTTGCGACAAGCCCCAATGGGAAATCCTCATTGTGCCTAAGTTTGTTTACCTCAATGATGAAACCAGGACGGGGAATTATTACGGTATCATCTTCCGTGTTCACCATTCCATTATGGATGGGGTCTCAGCAGGGAACGCACTCAAGTATGCCTTGGCTGACAAACCCATGAAATTTAGCGTGGATCCTTTGAAAGGGCCAAAGATCCATCCAGTATTGCTCTTTCTCCTTCATCTCAAAGCTTACACAATTGCTACATCACGTCTCTTCAAAGCGATGAGCATCCGAGATAAAAACTGTTTCAATCATGACTTGCTCACGGGGCCAAAATACTTTGGATGGTCAAAGCCTGTGTGCATGAATGCCGTCAAAAAGATCCGTGAACATTTTAAATCCACTACCACATCTGTCTTTATGAATTCCCTTGGAGGAGCTGTCAGGCATTTAGCAATAAAGAAGAACCTTCCAGTTCCCAGCAGAATTTATGCGACACCTACAATCGCAATGCTGCCTTATCCAGATACCAAACCCACCAATCGTTTTATCATTGTTCACTATCCCATGGAGATAGGACTCCCTTCGAGGTTGGAAAGGTTGAGGTCAGCAAATGAATCTGCGAAGAAGTTAGCGGGGTCTATGGATCCCCTGGTGTTTTTTCTTATGTTGAAACTAGGAGGAAGGTTCCCAGTGATAATGGCTAAGCATATTCTGGGTCAGTTGGATGCCACCATGATACTTTCTAATGTACCGGGTCCATCTGAAGATGCTTACTTGTTTGGGGGACATAAATTAGTGGACTCAGTGTTTTGGGTACCGCTCAAAAATTGGTCAGGTAAGGATAATTATTAATGTGTCAACCTATTTTTCTGAGTTTCTTTCATTACACTCGTCATAGTAGCTAGTACTAAATTCTAGGTTTCTAGGATTGGTTCGAGTCTTGTACATTTTATAAGAGAAATCTCTGAATTAGGGATATTAACATTTATTTAACCTACTTTTGTACATTTCAGGGATTGGAGCTGGACTATTTAGCTATGCCGGAAAAGTTCGTGCTAGCTTTGTCGGTGATGGTGTTGCCTTACCAGATTCAACGGATGTTAATGAACTCCTGCGAGGTTTCGAAAATGAAATTTCAGAAATGGGCAAGCTAGCTGGCCTAGGCCCTGAGGAAGTGTTTTGGAAGGATTAAAAACACTCGATAACTTTTCTATTTATACTTTTTAATGAATATAAGTAGTAATGACTTGTATAATAGTTATTATTATATATAAGTATCAATAATTACCTGTAATTGCATCAAAATGTGATCGAAACCTTTGGACTATATTTTTGTAATACAGTACATATACGAATACATACTTTACCTAAATAGCACATGACACTTGAAGTGACATTGTCCCTAGGTTTTCGGGTAAAGTAGTCAGTCTTGTGTGGATTTTAAGTACTACTATTTGGCAGTCACTACTGTTTTATCATACTAGTTGGGCAATTTTATGGGTAACTTGTAGCTACAATAATTGGCTTGAATAATCGGCGAATGATAAATCAATTTGGTGAGCATGCAACAATGAAGACGTGACCTCAGAAGTTCAAATACTTTCACCCTTTGGGAAAGTATGCTTATTGGATTAAACGATTTCTTATAGAGTGAATGCACCTTTACGAACCGGAGTAGTTGTTACAATATAGATTTAAGGCTGACATATACAATAGTACACGAGCGGTTTTTGGGGTGATATTTAATGAAAAATGAAAATAATTGTTTTATTTTGAATTGTGAAATCAAAGAATGAAGAGATTGGAAATGTGACTGTGAAAGTTGCTTAGGAATTTGCAAGAATACAAATGTGATAATAAACACTACAGCTTACTATGCTGCAAGATAATTTCGTTCTTCTGATCTTTCCTTGAGAGCATTTTTCAGCTTGATTGAGCAAGTTTAAAGTGGGACTGGTTGCTGTCAATTTGCAGATTCTAGTTATTCTTGTCATAGAATTTAATGATGTCGTGTTTGTAAGTATATGAGTATATACCTTAAACTGCGATTCATGAAATGTTTTTCATAAAATCTAGCTATTATTTGCACATTGCATTAATGCTATTGAAAGTAATGGATTTTGTAAAGGAAAAATTGAAAAACATTTTTTACTGCTTCGGTTGATTCATACAATATTTTACAAGAAATAATAGTTACAATGTTACAAAGATTTCTCCAAATAAAGTCTTAATGCACGTCAGATTTCTATAGATAACATCGATTTAAATTTTTTTTGTACTTTTAACTTGCTAAAGTTATATATGTTGCTTTTCTTAGACTAAAACTTCTCATTTTCACACACCATCACTCTACGATGCCGTACAAGTTGTACGGTACAACTGCAAAGCGACTAAACCTGTTGAGTATGCACATACATATACATATGTGTTGAGAAATTTATAACTTGGGAACCGAATTACTGGCATAATTTACAATTATCGTAGTCTGCCACTGACAAAATTTTGGCTCACACTGAAATTATATAATTACGTGATTCATCACACCACTCACCATAAACTTTAATGTCACAGTACATATTTGCGAAACCTCATGTTTTTCTTTTACAAATTTACAACAAAAACTTTACTAAATTAGCGGAAGCATTTTGACGAAAGCCCAATACACTCTGCTTCAAAGCAAGTCCCTCCTCCCTCATTTTATGCATCAATAACAAAGGGTCCATTTCCACATTATTCATTCCCACAGACTGACCAAACAGAGTACACTCCCTGTCGGGGGAGGTTCATACAAGAAGTTAACGCTCAGCTTCTCCTTACTCTCTTTACTCAGCAATGCCCTAAACAAAAAGAAAATATCAGTTTCACAAAATTCGTCCCATTGTCATAGTAGTCTCCTTAACAAATAATGAAAGAGGAACCAAATAACACCAAACTATAATTATTTCTGTACCACCAAATACAATATTTATCCTAAAATCAACCATAATCGTCCTTGTAATTGACTTACTTGTTATTATAAAGGCCCTGTTCCTTCTTGTACTGGATCCGCAGTTCTGTATGTCATCCTCTGTGTGTACTGCGTATGTGTGAATACCTTATAAAGTTATTGACACATGGCTATTATTAGAGATATAAATTCACCAAATCAATTTCGATTCATGAAATGATATTCAATAAAATCTAGCTGTTATTTGCACATTGCATTTATGCTATTGAAAGTAATGGATTTGTAAAGCAAAAATTGAAAAACATGTTTTACTGCTTCCGTTGATTCATACAATATTTCACAAGAAATAATAGTTACAAAGCATTTCACAACTAAAGTGCTAATGCACGTCAGATTTCTATAGATAACATCGATTTAAATTTTTTTTGTACTTTTAACTTGCTAAAGTTATATATGTTGCTTTTCTTAGACTAAAAACAGAACTGCTCATTTTCACACACCAGCACTCTACGATGCAGTCCAACTGCAAAGTGACTGAACCTGTGGAGTATGCACATGCACGTATATATATATATATGTCTGTTGAGCAATTTATAGTTGTGAACCGAATTATTGGCATAATTTACAATTATCCAAGTCTGCAACTGACAAATTTTTGGGTCACACTGAAATTAAATAATTAATTGATTCACCACAACATTCACCATAAACTTTATTGTTACAGTATTCGCGAAACCTCGTGTTTTTGTTTATCAACTCAATCATAATGTTAATGAGGGAGCTACAGCTTGCACGTCTGGAAGAGTTGCAGTGCACAACTCTTTACAGAAAAGAATTTCCAGATAATAAAATTTGTGTCAGAATGAAAGCAGACTGAAATTCACTTTTTCCAAAAATATGATATAACGTTACAACTGTACAAAGTCGAAGATAAAAATCAGTATAAACACTACAATTTCTAACCTCCGTTAGTCCCTCTGGCTACTCCAGTACCGTTTATGATCTGAATGTTTTTCGTGTCTTTCCCGATCCCGACCGTGTCGCTCTTCGATGGAAGTATCTCGATCATTATATTTTGTCTCCCTCCGACTCTCCCGTTCTTCGCTACGTCGCTTTTCACGTCGCTTTTCCACACGTTCGCGCTCTTTTTCGCGATTTTTACTGCCTTTATCGGAACGGTCTAGCTTGATCTTTTCCTTCCGATCTTCCTTTCGTCGTTCATAATCCCTCTCCTTATCCTTTTTCTTATTCTTCTTATGCTTATCTTCACGGCTATGTTTCTTCTCCATTTTTTCCAATTGCCTGTGAGATGAGAAACGAAAATTATAAAACAATCCAATTTTCATTAGGAATAATTCCCAATAAGGTATTCCGCCCACTGATACTGATGAAATTAAATTTACTTCTAAAAAGCGACTTACTTCAGCAATTTTTTCTTCTGTTTGGTTGACATCCCTTTCAGAATACCTTCCACCTCTCCATCCTTCGAATTTCCTGCTGGGGGCTCTTCCGATCCACTTGTGCTATCCTCATCTTCCTCCAGTAATTCCTAACCCACAGAAAAGAACAATTAGTTAACGTAACCCGCCAACGACGTCGAAGATACAGAATTACTTTTTTAAATACAAACTAACACAAATTTACAAGAAAAACCTACTTGATTTTCAGCGGGAGCATTTTGACGAACGCCCAATACACTCTGCTTCAAAGCAAGTCCCTCCTCCCTCATTTTATGCATCAATAACAAAGGGTCCATTTCCACATTATTCATTCCCACAGACTGACCAAACAGAGTACATTCCCTGTCCGTATTGATATGACCCCATTTGTGACACTTGATACATCGGACATTCCTCACTTGAATTCCAAAAGGTTGATCATGGATTTCTTCATTTCCCTTACAATAATCCTCTCGAGGAGCATTGAATTTTCTCTGCCATTCAAACTTAAATTCAGGCTCTCCGGCTTCACGCTCTCGCTCACGTTTCATACCCGGGGGAGGTTCATACAAGAAGTTAACGCTCAGCTTCTCTTTACTCTCTTTACTCAGCAATGCCCTAAACAAAAAAAATATTATCAGTCTCACAAAATTCGTCCCACTGCCACAGTATTCTCCTTAACAAATAACGAAAGATGAACCAAGTAACACCAAATAATTATTTCTGTACCACCAAATACAATATTTATCCTTAAATCAACCATAATCGTCCTTGTAATTGACTTACTTGTTATTATAAAGGTCCTGTTCCTTCTCATACTGGATCCGCAGTTCCTCTTGTTTCTTTTTATAAGCCTCGGTTTTTTGTTCCGCCATCCACACCCGTTTCAAATTGTCTCGGGATGCAGGGTGGAAGAATTTTTTGCACATGTAATTATTAAATCCCTTCCCCATTTTGGAAACTCTTTAGGTCCTAGTTTCACACTAACAAAATTTATTTTTAGTAGCAACGTCCGTATATGTTACAGAATTATTTACAAATTAACCACACGTTTCTTCTGACGAATTGTATTTCTTAATGTAAGAATTTACCAGCACTATTTAATCACAAGCTCTGATTTCTGGAATTTGGTAAAGTTAAATAATTTAGAAAAATACAGGATTCCAAACGAAACAGGAAACAACTGCGTTCCGTTGTAGTCAATTTGAAAGTTGTAGTCGCACTGACGTCACGCTCCTCAACCTTTGAGAGTCATTGAGTGTTTGATAACGTCATGAGTAAGCACTGTGTGTGTTGTGTTGAGTGCTGTGTGTTTGTCCTCGCTCACTTATAAGCAACGTATTTCACCTTTCACTGTTTCCCATATTTCTGATTTAAAAAAACAAGTGGAAGGCGAATTAAGAACCGCTAAGTTTTAAATTTTAATTCACCCGCACGTTTCGAGTTTTTGACGTACACAGATTTAATTACATTTACAATTTTATTTCTCACTTACATTTTGTGAGAAGTTGTTGGATACTTGTTGATCAAGTATTGTTTATAATTAAAATAATAATTTTTGTATGAGCGGTTAAATAATATTTTCGAAAACCTAAATCTTCCAGGTTTAATTTATTACTGTCAAACATTTCTAATCAAAATTTGGAGTCGAGAGCAATGAGCAATAATTCTACAAAAAGTAATTATTGTTAATTGAATGAGAATATATTTATAATTAATAAATTGATTCCAGTACAGCCGGTCTGTTGAGGAAGGTAAATACTTGTGTCAGAATGTCAAGAGGAAGGAAACCGAAGTTACTTGTATTTGATTTAGGTAAGTGAATAGTTGGTGCCTTGGAGTTTTGGAAGTTTTATGAAAAGGATCTTTGTGATTAAAATTCGTAAACTGCTAAGCAGCTACTCAAGTAGGTAATTGTGAATGTAAGTAATTTCATGAGATATGTTTTTTTAGATTACACTCTGTGGCCATTTTGGGTGGATACGCATGTGACGCCTCCGTTTTCTAAAAAGTCCAAGTAAGATGAGTGAATTGAAAATTTGGAGAATGAAATACTCCGTTCTGAAGATTGGGAGATGAATGTTAATGATGTTCGTACGTCCTTTGGAGTGGTAGATGGAAGGGCTTGATTTGTTACATTAGATTCATATTTTTCAGTGGGGTGGTTGTGGACTCGTATGGACAGAAGGTGACATTTTATGAGGAAGTACCGAAAGTTTTGGAGGAGCTTAAAGCGGAGGGGTACTTGGTTGGGATTGCCTCACGCACTGGGGAAGTTCGGGGAGCAGAGTCTCTGTTAAAGCTCTTTGGATGGAATGCTTTCATTGATTGCAAGCAGATCTACCCTGGGTGCAAATTAAAACATTTTAAAAAGTAAGTACTGGTTCGTTGTGGGTGATGATTGTCAGAGGGTTTTTGTGGAAGTTTTCCCGTTGAATGTTGAGGTCGTATTTAATTAATTAGCTGAATCAATCGTTGATATGAATTAGCCTTAAAGTGTGTTTGTTTTTAATTGTAGGATAAAGGAGGCTTTAGATGTTGAGTACGAAGATATGATTTTCTTTGATGACGAGCAACGTAATATAACTGATTTAAGGACCGTGGGAGTTTTATCGATTCTGGTGAAGAATGGAGTCACTAAAAATGTGATACAAGTTGCCCTGGATAAGTTTGCTAGGGGAGAAATGTGATACTGCTGCTGTGGATCAGCTTCTTGTTAGTTTGTATTTATTCGTACTGAAACGATGGAACTTAGGTTAGAATCTGCTGACGAAATTATTTGTGATGTGTAGGAAATTCGTATCTTACTAGCTGTTATAGCTACTAGTAGTAATTACATTGGTGGAGCTAGTAATAAGTTGGGAAAAATGTGCTTGTGTTTTCTATATGGTTTCCTTACAACGTCCTAATTTCGTTAAAAAGCTATGACATAGCTACCAAAAGTGATAAAAGCTTCGAGCCTTCGCATTTTATGGAAACTCTCTACGATACAATTCTTGGCTTATTAACTCGATATTACAATTTACTATTTCGGTTGATTTTATAAAATAGAGAAAATAATTTGTAGAATCAACGCTCAGTATAGACCATGTACAATTTACTAAATTGAAGTAGTATTTTGGTAAATACAGAAATTCTAATCGTGTACAAACCAAATTGAATTTGTACACTTGCATTGAATGAAAGGGAAAATAAATCAAAATTTTGAAACGTTTTTAAACTGTGCATATCTCTTTCATGTAGTGAACTGTAGATTTATGCAATCGCTATTTGAACTATAGATACAACAACATTATTACGCCCCGAAGACGTGTTTAGATGTACCAAAATAAAAAATAATCATCACTATTTCGCTCTACTACGAGCAACTTTCAGAAGCGTGTTTGTTATTTTCTTTCCACGCGCATTCCGGGTTGGATTTCCACTTCGACTCATTCTCATTGTCATAAACTTCTTTCTTCCAAATAGGAACGGATGTTTTGAGAGCATCAATAGTAAATTGTACAGCCTCTAAGGATTCTTTTCTATGAGGGGATGAAATTGCCACGACAATGCTAGCCTCTTTCACCGGGACTAAGCCAAGCCTGATGGAATTTAAAAGGAGCCCAATTTAATTAAAGTTTTGAAATACATACGAAATGGGAATCCATAGAATTACTGAAGCACAAAGTGTCACTAACCTGTGAACAAATGCAATGTGCCGAACTTGCCACTTGTCACGCACAGCTTTGCAAATTTTATTCATTTCATTTATTGCCATAGGTTCATAAGCCTCGTACTCCAGGCGAACTACCTGTGAATTAAATGCTAATGATGACATAAACCAGGCAGAATAATTAAACAAGTATACAGAAAACTCGCACAAGTTGATAAAATATTTTACGTTTTAAAAAAATCACCTTTTTGTTCTCGAAATTATCTCTAGTCGTCCCTACAAAAACTGAAGTGGCGCCGCAACTCTCACACCCAACAGAATCCACAGTTTCTTCTACGTTAATTTTATCCGTCACTAACTTCACTAAATCCATCTTCAATGTTTTCCAATCTTCGTCCTTGAGACTTTACCCTATTAATAGTCATTATCGTTGTCATTAAAATAAAATTCATAGCAAAAACATTAAGAAACGTAAAATAGTATGTATTTATTATAGTTTTGATAAAGAATATTATTTCGGGGTATATTCTCTGTCTATAGAACCATTTCCAATTCCCATCTAACTAGATGGGAACTTACCTCCTGAAATAGGCGGAATCACTGCCAGCTCGTCCTCAGCCCTCAAGAAAATTTCCTCTTCGGAATCAAAATCCAAATAAGATCGATTTTTCGCAAGAATAATGCACTTCTCTAATGGCTTAAGTCCAGGGAAATGCTCAATAACTCTAGCAAGTAGCTCCCGAGGCTTTAATGAATCTTTAGAAAATGTAATGGAACTCTCCCTAAGTTTAGTTTGTTCTCTTGCTTGAGCAAAAAATAAAATACGTATGGGAGCAGAGTTTGGAATTGCTTCTGCCATGTAAATTATTTTTTCGTAATTTTTATGAAAATTATTTAAACGAAAATTAAGCCTTTGTGATTTAAAATAGAGTTGCTCATGTAAGCGTATTTTATAGGCGTATCTACGTTGAAGAATAATTTTTCTAGAGGAACCTCTCTCTGCTATGTGGTCTTTGCATGAGGAATGATACTTAAACGTGTAGTAAGTACTTTTCTCTCTTGATGACGATAATGCTCTCCAAATCCATGTGCTTGTTGTAGTGAAGGACAACTTTTCTATTCAGCTCTGACTCTCTGACAGATGAGTCACTAAATGTATCTGGTAAAAGTACGTATAATACAATTATATATTACTGGACTTTTAATGTGTATGGTTAAGCGTATAGTGTAGTTGTCAGTGCTTGTGTCCACTAAAGAATGTAAGTGTATGACTGGCTTCTTACATTTTTCTCTTTTTGCGCAATCAATTGTATGTAAATGTATGAACCACCCCTTTAATAAAATTACATTTTGACGATATGATTATATGTTTCATTTATACACAATATTTCATGCTTTAGTTAATTTCCAGCTATAAGTTAATGCATTCCTTGAATTAAATCATTAAAAGTTCAACGCCGAGGAAATTCCCAAGCCTCGTAGCGATTCCAACAATTACAAGTACAAACATGGAATTACCAATGCAGCAAAATTGATTCCTCCTTCAATGCCTTTCTATCAATAGTTTGTTTATAAAAGGAGGAAAAATTATTATAACTGTTTAACTTTTATAATAATATCTAGAGCAGATACCATTTAGAATATCACAGGGGCAATGTATAGTTGTATAATTATGTATACACATATAAGCATAAGCAAATAGTAAAATAATATAATAATATTTGTATAAAGTAATTTGACGCCCAGATTCCCTCCCATCTAATTACGATTGTGATTATTTTTTATCGCGCGCATAGTGCATATGTCTGACTGGATGTAGTGCTAATCATTACAAGTACTTCAGTATATACACCTCCAAAGGAAAATAAGATAGCTTATGTAAACTGCAGCAATGTCGTAATTTATATTTTTCTGTAAGTACGTAACATACTTTCTGGAAAGCTTCACTTGTAAATTACGTGGAGCTTCTGAAATTTAACATAAAAAATATACCAACCGAACAGAAGATATTTAAAAAACTCTTTATGTAAATAAATGAAAAATTGAAAGACGGCTTAAAACCTTGAAGGTTGTACAACAAATTAACTTTTTTTAAACAACTTGTCCTTGCGTGCATGTCTTCGCCTCAGTGTTAAAATACAAGCATTATAGAGTATATAGTATAAAAAGAAATTAATTGAGTATATACACGATAGCAGACAAAATCACGAATACAAACTTGTCGAACCACAAAATCCTTAAAGAAAAAATAAATCATGGTAAATAGAATACGTAATAATAGATTAATATAAAAATATAAATAAATATTGAATGACAAATAAAAGAACTTAACATTAATACTTAGCTATTGCGCATGGAAAAATAATTAGAGGTTAGTTAAGTCCAGAAACCTAAATATTAAATTGCTGATTATTAAGTAATTAAAGATGGTTATTATTTTTGACAGTACAAATATTTCCAGCAATTAATGTTCTGAGAATTTCTGCAGGTGACAAGTGACAACTTCAAGTTCAACTTCTAGAGTTCCATGGGGAAACTTGAATTGAGAACATCTTTAGCGTAAAGCGTAATTATGAATTCCGGATTGTGGCTCCTTAAAACCAGAATGTTTCCATTTACAAATGACCTTATCCTATAGAATGATGCTCGTGACGAAGTCACGAAACACAAACAACATGAAAAAGTGCCCTGAATTTTATCTGTAGTAAGCAGGGACGGGATATCGGAAAAATACGGATTTAAATCCGGATTCGAATACTTTCTAGTTTCGATTTCAATTTTAATTATTTTTTATAATACTTAAAAATTTGAATTCCGATACGGATTCCAATATATTTGAATACTTCCTGAATTTGAATTCCGATTCAAATACTTTTCAGATATTCGTACAAAAAATGGGAATTTATTCAATTCAACAATTTAATTAATTAAAAAATAAGCGATACATAACACATTAAGCGTTTTTGCATCTACAATACCACAATCATTTAATAAGAATTTAAGAGCAGAAAACACACGCTGAACCGAAATTTCAGTGACCTGACAAGCAAGGATTGATCCCATAACATTTCTAAACAATTCGGAGTAATCTGAAAACCTGTCCAACTACTTTTCCTGTTAGTTCTTTCTGACAGTATCTATTTACAAATCGATTTGTTTGATAACACATCGTAACTAAAATTCACTTCTACGGAATTAGTTTTAGGTATCCCCGTGATGAGAACAAGATTTAAGAAAGGAGAAACTTGATTCATTTAATCGTCCTGTAAGACCGACACCATGCGGGTATCTCATCCTATTTGTAAGAATTTTTGCAAAACGGTCTATAAATCACTGCCCATTACCGACCATACACTTTTCGTTTACCAAACGTTCGTTACTCCCCCTTTGAGTTTTATAATTGAATGTGTGCGGCTTTCAAAAGACGCTTGCTATGAACATTTTCTCGCCGGTGACAGTATAAAACCCAATGAAATCGATACTTTATTCTAATCGGAATTCGTTAAAAAATATTCGAATACCGATTCAAATACCCTTGTTTTTATTATAATCCAATTTCGGATACAAATACGGTGGTGAATTGTTTTCCGATTCTAATATCAATTCGGATACCCGAATTTTTTGAATATAATTCCGATTCGAATTCCGATTCGAATTCGAATTCCCGTCCCTGGTAGTAAGTGCGTATAACGTTACAATATGTAACAAATGTGTGTAAGCGTAAACTAAGTATGAGGTTGCATAGGTACTTATACATAATTACGTGTAAACCACTGATAAAGTTAAAAAAAAATTATCGTCTGTTATTACCATGCAGGTTTTTCTTAGTTGACATGAAATGTCGGTTTCCCCAATGGATTTGATTCAAAGGTAATGCTTATGCGTTCAGTACTAACGTTAATTTTTTAGTAGTATCTGATTATGTTAGTGTTCAGCTGTTCTGTATAGCGTGCTGATGTGGAGCTAACATAGTTTCGTTATGTATGATGGGCCAAATATTTTTCTCGACATTTTATCAGACGCCCTGCTGATTAAAACAAATTCCCTGACGATGTCGTCCTGTCACTGCCACCTAGCCAACAAGATTCCCCCTCCAGTATCGCTCAAGTATCAAGACCTGCTACCGTGCCTGAATATGATGAGGTAATCAAATGTTACCATGCTTTTCCGTAAATGTCCCCGCAAAATTTTCTCAAAAAATAATCTGCAAAAATATTCTCTTTTAAAATGGGGGACATTATTTTTTTTACTTGTCAGTTACGGACAATTTCTTGTCTGATGATGCCTTACGGAGAAAATCCTCTCTACTAATTTGAGAGAGTTGATTGTCATTGATGGGGTATTTTGATACCTGAAAAGTCGGGAAGACGAAGACAGAAGACACTGCTGCTGATAAAAGCTCCATGACGTCACAATGGCTGCAGTACAATACCAGCTGCCCTGTGTGGTTAGAATAGAAGGGTACATGCTACGAGTTCTTAAGCACACTCGTACATACTCAATTCTTACAATGGGGGAATGGGCCGCTGGTGTTACACTTCCACTCCGCATTCCAGAGCAACTGATGCAACATGGCGTATCTGTGGAGGAGCTCGGGAGCCATTTGTTTATACTGCAGTGCTCTGGCATAGGGAAGGGCATGGAAAGGCCATTTGTGGAGAGACGGAGTCATCTCTAGCCATCCAGCCAACGCATTAAGGGTCATTCCTGGCCATCAAGTCAAGGAAATGCCAACAATGGGTTGATTTCCGAGGCTGAATTCCGTCCGTTGAGGATCCGAGCTCCGGACTCTGATTGTGAGCATTCAATTTCTGGGAGTTGCAGTGTCCAGTCGGGAAATTTGCCAGTGTCTTCTGCAGGTTTTATTTATTTCATTTTTTTCAATTTTAATATAGCAATATTGTTTATTTTTGTAGTTATTTTGTTTTTATTATTTTTATTTAGATATATATATATAATATGTGATTGACTAAATTTTAAAAAGTACCATATTTTTTTACCCCATTGCTTTCTTGAACGAAAATGGTACTTTTTAAAATTCAGCCAATGATAAATTGTTTATTTGGAAATCATTTTGTATTAATGCTTGCGGAATTGTCACTTTCGAGATAGGTGAGGAAACCTTCAAAAATGTCCCAGGGTCACGTTCTGTACAGAAGTGGGCCGTTGTCTGTAGCGTGGCAGCTTGGCAGTCGAGTTTTGGGATTGAAGAAAGGACGACAAAAGTTGCGGGCTGCCATTTTGAGGGCAAACCTCAACGAGATCAGGTATGGAATTAATACAAAATGGAATGGCTTTGATGGGGCAAGACTGTCTTGTCAATTTTAGGCGAAGTAAATATGGAATTGAAATGGAATTGATGGTTTTGAATTTGTGGTGTTAATTTATTGGATCAAACCTAGAGGAATATTATTTTTTGGGTTTGCAGTGATTTAATCATGGAATCGATGGTTATCCCAAGACCGTTACACGCTGGAGATGGGCTTAATAGAATGAATCCCCGTACTACCAGTATTCTAGTTTTGGGGGCGAACAGGATATTCGGCATGCAGCTAGACTCTGCTCTCAGTATGAATTAATACTTTTAGTTACAAATAATTACCTTGTAGATTATAATTAGGGAACTGCGGATGTGATGCGATTTGTCATGAACTGTTATTTTAGGGAGGCTTGACGAAATTCTTCTAAAACTCACGGTTCCGATGTTACCATCTAACGAGATCGACCTGCCGCCGTGAGTTCAATATGCTATATGATAAAATTTTATGATCTGGTTGGATCCAAATTTGGGGAGTATTATCGCAGTTTAACCTTTTTTCAGAATTTGCGGAGTAATCTTGCTACGGTAGTTATTTGAGGATAATTTAGAAAAACTAAAATGTGTTTTATAGTGAACCTAGTCGTGGTCAGATGACCACAGTGCTGCTAAGTACAGCCGATTTTCCAGCGGACTTTGGTCGATGCGAATTGGACCCTATGATGGAACCGCTTTCCGGAACTGCTCAGGGCTCTCAAGGTAAAAGACAGTTTTTGTATTCCTGTTGTGTAGAGTTTAAATGTATTTTGACATATGCAGCTATAATACCGCCATCAAAATTCCTGGTGAAATTTTTTCAATGTCAGTGATTATGAGATATTGATACCTTATATGTTTGAACGAAAATAACAACCCTCAAGCAAACAAGGAACCTTGCTCGGTTTCGTGGTAGAGGTAAAATCAGCGTAAGGGAAAGTGCACTGCATTTAGTGCATACATTAATAGTAAATACCTTTGTTGACAGAGAAAGTATTCTTGCTACAAGATGTACTGTAGTTGTGTTTTAGCTACAATGGGATTATCTCGTAAATCGGGATCGGGATTCGAGAATATTTTGGGTGGGATTATCATCCGTGGGGTGACTAAAGTTGGACTGCCGGAACCAAATTTCCAAATTTTAAGCATTTCAAAAGCCCAAGAACACTTATAATGAAAAAAATTAATTACCAATATATGCAGGTGGCTCTAGATCTTTAACCCCATCTGCGATTGAAGAGTTTGATTTTACTTCTGCGTTGATGTTAAGCAAGAAAGAAGATCGTATGCGTAAGAAGAGCAAGAAGTCCTTGAAGGATGTAGGAGGGCTACCTGAAGATGAGATTGAGGATGATGCCCTTATTCGATTACTGAACGACATGCGAAGCAGTGCTCGTTTCAATGATGTGACCATGACGGAACTTGAACCCGTGTCGGTATGAATAATTACTTAACTATCGAGTATCGAGTTGTTTTTGTTATAAACTCTCACAAATTGGGTTTTACTCGTTACAATACATTTAAACAGAATTTGAGGGATGGGGAGGAAGAAATCTTTGCATTTGAAGACTTGCCTGATACATGGCATAATGAAACTGGTCGTGATCCTATGCGGTACAATAATTCTGAAACTATTATGGTTACTGAAGTTACCGAAGCCATGGAAACTCTTGAAGTTTCAGTTGATATTCCAGACGCTGGGGCTCAGATGGATCCCATGCATTCAATAACATTGGTAATTAATGACTACATGTTGTCACTTACTTGTTAAAGTAACTGAATCTATGGCAGGGCTACGCGACGGGTATATACTTTTAATTATGATTTTTAGGCTGAAAGAATACGGATAAGTCGATCTGAACCACCAACTGAGCCTCCACCAGAACCAGAGCGTCGTAGAAAGCGGCAAGGCCTAATTTTTGACGGCGAAGCGTGTATTGCTTCTCAGGAACTGATTCAGAGACGCGATCGCGAGGAGGAAAATTCTCTCAACCTGGAGGTTGAATTGGTAAGGGCTCAAAGTGAACTTGATCATTATGTTGCCTTAAATAATAATAATAATTTATTCTTGGTCGATTCAAAATGGCCTCAGCCTTTACAACCATTCATACAATACTTCAAAAGTTGGAGAGTTCCTGACTTGAGTGAACTCGGGTTATATTCATATTGAATAATCTGTCAAAATTAGTATTCATTACATTGTTCTTAACATTTGTCACCATAGTGATTACAAAAAACAAACACATTCAATTTGTAGTAAGTTTGTATTTTATGTGCAGTCACACTCGTTGAGGAAATTTTTAACTTTACGAACACCACACCAGAAGTAGTAAATATTCATGTATTGTTTATAACTTAATTTTTGCTGGAACAGAAGGGTAATGTAGTCTTTTCTATTCGTTGCTTCTTCAGGGAGAGAGACTATTTCAGGGAGTAGCTGTTTTCTGTATGCTTTGTACAGCGGGCATTCCACCATCACATGATAGATATCTTCTTCATTATTAAGATTACATGCATCGCATAATGGCGAGTTATCACTTCCTTTCCAGTAATTCCAGATCCCTTTTAACTTCAGATTCGTTCCCTTTATGCACACATACGGCACTCCAGTTCTTAGGTTTTGTACTTATTATGTTGCCTTATCTGTGTTAGCTAGTTAGTTTAGTTAGTTACTTATGATAAATACTTGAACTACATTGTTTATTTTAAAATTTTTTTAGGTTGCTGCAAGGGCTGTAATTCTCCCTGATACACACATGCCTTATCACCGACAAAAGGCTAAAACCGTGAAACAAATTACAAGTGTCCTTGGTCGCACTCTTGGTGTAACTCTTTCACATTTCGTCTCAGGCATTCAAAATCAGATAACGCAAAGACCAGATCGTATACCGGAACTCTTACGAGAGGCCGAAGTTCAAAATTTTGGAGGTTCTGTAACTAGAATTGAACCTTGTGAAGAATCTTCTGCTGCAATAGATATTGGAATTTCTCCTAGGTCTTCTGCTGCACCCAGAATTTCCGCAGCGTAAGTATGAATTAATTTGTGATTACTTTCCAATAATACGTCACCTTAGATATTTAACGACATCCTAACAAATTCCAACTGTCCTACTTACTTTCACCTTTCAAATAAATAATAGAGAGGAGGGTACTGTACCCAGTGATGTCCGTTTGGAGGAGACTTCCAACGAACCACTAGCACCAATATCGTTAAATGGCGGTTCAGCTGGTTTTGAAGTGCGCCCAGAGGTTGATTACACTTACATGAATGTTCAAGACACTGTAATTGAAACTGAATTTTTGGCCGAGGAGATTGTAACACCCCATCCTCAAAGAACTGTTGATATTATACGGCCATTGGACGTTGCTCCGGCTGTACTACTTCATCAAAGTGATGGTGATAACAGGAAAACGTTTTCTGAAATGTTTCCTCCAGAAGTGACGTCACGTCAAAAAGCAGCGGACGAATTTTTTCGTCTTCTACGTAAGAATTATATCTCCGGATTTGTTTATCAATATATGTAGCTGTTGTATTGAAATGTACAGCTGGTTTGTGTTTTTTTTTCAGAACTTCAAAAGGAGGGGAAAGTAAAGCTTCACCAGGATGTGTTTCTAGGTGAATTGACAATAGAGGTTCTGAAATAACTGTTGTTATGCAATTCACGGGAGCTACATATTTCCCTACCGGTTTTCTAAGGAAATATTCTTTATGGGCAATTGCATTTTCATGTTTTTTAATTTTGTTTTAATTGCATGTTTTATAAATATGGTTACTTCATTTTCCGAATTCTGCTTTTTTTTTTATAAAGTATATATATAAAGACTTTATTGACACTGCTTCTCAACAGAAGTAGCCATACATTGACTCAGTATACTATTTCCTAGTGTATTACATCATATATGTATGATAGTACAATGTGTTATGAATTTCTATATAAATGATTATTACATATTAAAGCACCACTTTTTAGCACTATTGCTACAACTTCATCAATAACAGTATTGGAAATTCTAAATCTTTTTAGAAATTTTACAAAAAATTTTGAAATTGTTCCACGCACACCTATATACAATCCTATTGTTTCAATTTCACGTAAATTAAATTTACTTTTGAAGTAAGGTATACATGGATCATAAATAGATTTTTTCTCGTAGTTGACATTATCTGCTTGGTGGAGGTCTTGTTCCATTCTAATTGTAGGGTCTATTATGTATCCCTTCCTAGTAATATGGTCGTAGGCAAGAATGTCTGCTCTTCTACTTGTATTATTGTTGTCTGTACTCTCTGTACAGTATATTTCTTCCTCAACTCTTAATCCTGTTTCTTTAAGTTTAGAAGCTATAAGTGAGCGAATGCTGTGGTGTCTATTGTTTCGAAGTAGTTCCCCCCTCGAGCATTTACCAAGAATATGTCCTAAGGTTTCAAACTCATTGCAGTTTCTGCAACGGCTATTTCCTTGGCTTTTTTTAATTATTTATTTATTATTATTATATTTATATTTATATTTTATATTATTATTATTTATTATTTTTTTATTTATTGGAATTTTAACTGATGTTAACGATTTTTCTATTTCCTTGGCTTTTTTTAATTATTTATTTATTATTTATTATTATTATATTTATATTTTATATTATTATTATTTATTATTTTTTTATTTATTGGAATTTTAACTGATGTTAACGATTGAAAGATTGTTAAGTGTTGTCTAATATGTCTACATACATACAATCATTAGTCTAGTGTGTGTTGAGCCTTTTTCCTATTAATTAGGTTATTAATTTAATTTATTATTAATTAGGTAATTCCTAAATAAAGTTGCATAGAGTTTTAATAAAGGTTAAATTATGGCAACAAATTTTATTCCCTTCAAGGAACAATCTAGAATAAGGCTCATCCGGAAAAACATAACTAGACTGGGATGTAATTTTAGCTTACACTAAAATCATACTAATTTATTAATGTATTTCAAAAATCTATGAGATTTAAAGCAATTTCAGCAACATTTAAAATAAGGTGTTCATATGCCTATGCCGGAAAATTATAATCGAAATTCTGAAAACGGGGGGACACTAGTGCATTGTCCCTCCCAGATATTTTAAGTGAGTATGTACCCTCTTGTCTTTAGATGGTAGTTTTTATGTAACAATCATTTCCGGAATGACCCAAAATAATATAAAAGCTATAAAATGTACTAAAGTCGCGGTCAAAGTTGGATATCACGCGTGTGAATGCGTGCAGAAAGACACTTATAGGTACATGAGCACATAATTGCTGAAGCATTTAATAAATGCTGACAAAAAATTCGTACACAAAACAAGAATGGTATCGATAGCAGCTCTTTATTATCAAAATGTACATACATAACGGAAATTGCACATTAACGTGTAAACTTTCATATCTGCTTGTCTACACTAAACTAACAATCATATAGATTTTTCTAAACACTTGCCAACATGAATATTTTATCTGTGCGCTCTATGTCTGCTTTATTATAATAAAATTATCTTACCCACAATTTATCAGTTATTTTGGCAAAACTCTAAATCATGTTAGTTCACAGGTAATTCTCAGGTGGCATACAATAGTCAGGTAGTATTTACACTTATATCTATCTGTAGTTGCTTTGAAAAATAAACTGCCGGAAACTTGAAATAAACTGAGACTTTACAAGATCTGGTTATATAATCAGCGAATGCGATATCTTGTATGCAAACTACATAACCATATATATTAATTCTAAAATAGTAAATTTAAGCTGACAATTATAAAAACCTAGTCAAAATATCAAACTCCTAGAAACCAATCTAGTAAGAGCTAAAATAAAGTATTTCGATTATGTAGTGTCTAACAACAAGCTCTGTTATTTGTATTATTTATTTACAAAAGGGAAAGGTATCGAGTGCAAAATGCAAAGTAAGAGTACAAAACTAGAATGCAATAAGTTCGGTGTCGGCAGCAAATTCTGACTTCACTAAATCTAGAAAATTGCAGCTATGAGTAGTACTGAGATATACAAAGTTGCTTACATCACTTTTGGAGCTTGACACTGGAGAAAATCTTTGTCTGAGAGATATTTTCAGAGAACCGAGTATAAAATTTGCTACTCAAAACTAATATATTTTTACAAGTGAAATTAAATAGATACATTTGTTCACACGCTGCAGAAATTTAATTTCTAATAAAAAAAGATATCATCAACTGTAACATCAACTGTAACATCAACTGTAAATCACAGACTGTCAGGGCAAAATAACTGAGTAATTGGTTAATGTAAAGTTTCAAGAAATCAGAGAGATTTTAAACAGTTATAAATACTTACAAAGCCCTTCCACGCTGACTTGGAACTGCTAATAAAAAGGTATTCTGCACAAGGGTATAAAGGTTTACTGAATTAAATAGTACACCCAGAAATAGTACGTCAACTTGCGCAATTTTCAAACTACAAGCAATTTCATATTTCCTTAAATATAGTACAAATACACAACGGATTGGTCCATGATTTCCAATTATTAAATGGTAGCGCTATCATAAATTTCGCTAATTTGGATGGGTACTCTGCAAGTTATTATTGTTATTGTTTCCATTATTTATTTAAAATACTATACTAATCGTATAATTATGCGGTCATAGGGCGGAATTCATTTGGAAGCAACCTGCTTAGGACACAAATTGAAACCATGTATGTATCTAGAATCAACATACAGTTATAATGGGCAACCCACTACATATAAACAATTAAAACGCGACTATACGTTAATGCTACAATGCTACAAGAAGCAGACACGCTAAAATTACATGTTCACAAGTTAAATGCAAACGTAAAGAATAAGTTTAATACTAAGGAGCAAAACGTTTTAATGAAGGACTAATATTTAAAACATTGTTGCAACAGAGTAAAATAAATACTAATACTAACGAGCGTAACATAAAAGTACCAAAACTACACAGTCCATTGTTTACATTGGTATGCAGATCCCCAGCAAATTTATCAGATCAATCGTAACACATCCAGTAAGCTGTGTTAATGAGTCTTTGAATTTAACAAAAATGTAACGTAAGTTACGGGTAACAATCAAATAACGTATAACATACATAATAATTACACAAACACATCAATACTATATCTTCTAGTAATAGGACATGCTAAAAAATTCTCACCTTAACTTGGAACTACCACAGCATGTTCGACCATTTTAATGGACGAAATGCACCCTTCAAGTATAATTTGCTGTCCTGTATTTTGAAACTTAAGTAACCAAGCGTCACGGCTCAAAGCAAGACTACAACTAACTCTGACTTGGAGTAACAGAAGCGAAATATCTGACTATCAATGTTACTACAACACTATTATAAATACAACGGAGTACGAAAATATTTTTGGTACATTGGTAACTTCATAACTACTTTAAATGTTTTTGTACCTGAACAGTTTGTCCAGTGCAAACAATAATTGAAAAATTATACAAATATGTAAATGACGATGACAAGACTCACAAAATCGGATGAACATTTTTGGTATAACAGTTTTGCAAGCTCATTTTGTATCGGCAGTATAGAATGCAAAGGAGCAATTGAAAGTTGTTATTACCCCAATTAAAAATAGTAAATACTTGCATCTACATTTTTGCTACCTTCTAGGCCATTTATACTATTTAAATCTTAGTAAACTTAAAGTTGGAAAAGATGGACAAGGAAAAAACGATTATCGAAAATGAACTTCAAATACTCCGACCAAAATAATTCTATATGTGTAAGCCAGCTCATTACAAACAATGGCCTAAGTTACGACATGGTACAAAACACATGTTTTGAAATTGCACGAACATCTGTGAACACATTTAAAATACTAGCAACAACGCTATAACTTACCTGTTCATTTTCAATTTTCAATATTATCAGTATTTAAATATAAAAATAAAACAATTTACTTGTTTAGGAACCTGAAAATCACAAACGTTTGCGCGTAACCTCCTATTTTACACAGCAGTAAACCTATAATCAGAGATGCAACAGATTATTTATGCAATTAATTTAAATATTAGAACCTCACATAGGAATGAGTGGTTTCGTCTCTAGTTGTATCAAAAAAGTGAAAATTGCTGTTCAAACAATAAGTAATAAAGAAGGCAACACTAGAGGCTCGAGGAAGTCATAAAAATACAGGTTAATGTAGTACTAAAGTATAGAGGCATGTGCATGTACTAACAAATATATTGAAGATTAGCATATTTTGTAAAAAAAATGACGTTTCGTATCACTGGATCTTTTCACCGGAGGTTTCCTCTTCAAAAATGGTACTGGTTTGTTAGCTGGAAATAAATCAGAATATTGATTAATAGTATTTGCATTCAATTGGGTGTTTTCGACTCGCCATGGATTGGACGGATCTTCTTGCGCAGATAATCAAGGAAGTGCACAGAATGAACTCGCTCCGAATTTCTGCAATTACTGGCCATAGGCATAGAGGTCGAGAGACTACCTGGGTCATCATCTGGGACATATAGATTTGTATCGGTTGTCCATTTCCACATGACTCGGTTCTGCATAGTGTCACTGAATAATATTTCAAAATCAGATTAAATGTGACACTTAACCACCTGAACAATATATAATAATGAAATGCAAAATGTTGACTATGTTGAATGAAGAGTAATTCGAATCAGCAAAACTTACAAAAAATTAGATACAGCTAAAGTGGGAATGGTGTACACCGACTCTCCATTATTTTGGTTAAACCAATATTTCCTGTTGCTACTTTTACTTAGAGCCATCACCCATGGATCTAGATTGCAGAAATTAGAAAAGGGCTTTTCAATAACACTGCAGCCAGTCACAGAAGGATCAATTGAGAAATATGATTTTTCAGTAATTTTTTAGACTTTTAGAACAAAAGAATTACCTTTCGTTAACTTCAAAAACAAAATTCCTGCGGCCTTAATTATAGGAGACCGCTCATCCGTATGGTCAATGGGGCATATCCAGTGCATTCCGTTCTCCCCTCTCAGCTCGCGCTTTTGGCACCTTCAAAAATAATTTGAATAAAATTAAAAAAATATACCCAGTAATTTTATAGCTAACATCGATGCCTACACACGCTTCGCAACAATTGGAAAGACGAAAATAGTCACTCTTACTTGTCAAGAACATCCGCAATGTTCTCCATACGAACAATGTGTTTAGCTCGAATGAGGGAAAGGTTAGTTCGACTACTTTTGTTGACAGATTTGGCGAGTTTAGTTAAAATTTCATGTCTGAAATGTAGAAAAAATATTACTTTACAATGAAAACAAGTACTGTTGTAAATCAATAATAACGGTGGGCATATCTTACAAGAACAGTTGCCTCAAGATCACAAACCTGGCAATATAATGAAGATGTCGTACATCTTTTCCATTAATGACGAGACCATCAATTAGGTGAAAAACTCGAGATCTTTTTTGATGAGATCCATACCCCGAGAATTCCACAACGCACTCTCCGAACACCAGAGTATCTTTAGGTAACTCAATGGAAATGGCTGGTTCTTCCCACTCTCGTCTCACAAAATTGTATCGGAAAATATCACCACCTCCTTGTGCTACATTAACATGAAACATCAGTCAAGTAACTAATTTCACAAATCAATTTAATTTGAGTAAACTTCGAGTCTTACACATGTAGAAACCACGAGATTCCTTGAAATTTGTTGCGTTTCCTTGCACAACAACAACACGCCAGTCAAAAGGAGATTTAAAAACAGAATCTAGTTCAGATGAAGTCAGCGATTGCTCTCTCAAGTCATCTATACCTAGAAAAAACACGAAAATAACATCTAACATTGCTCCTAAGCCAAATGAACTGTTTCTCAACAATACCAAATATGTAACTGAAAACTTACCAATGCTTGCTCCTATCCATAACCTGGAAAATGTCTCCTCCGTTAATTCAGAAAAATGCTTGGCGTTATTCTTGTATGCTAAACGCCTGTCATCCGTTAGAGGAATTTTCCACTCTTCATGGCAAATAATTCGCATCTTTTCTTGCCGCTCATCCTTCAGCACAGGATTTTCAACAAATCTCCTCAATTCCTTCAGAGCTATGACTTGATGTCGAGCCATTCTTAATTTATAAACAAAAATAAGAATTACAATATAAAACAACAAGTGGTAAACTCGATAGATGGGTATGTTATTTCCTGTTAGTTTACCTGGTGTTAAAACCATGCATTTTCCCACAAAACCCAGATTCAGAATTTTTTTGTAAAATTTCTATTGGAACCAACTCATGGATATCAAACTCCTGAAGGTAACTTTCCTTTTTGGTCGACCATTCCCACATGAGCTGGTGACATTCATTGAAATATTTAACAACTGGCTCGACACCATTTCTTTTGTGCATGCAAATCATATAACGTTCTGAGTTCTGTGGTCTGCTCATCCGAGGTTTGTAAATAGTCATTTTTTCAAAGCACAGATGCATTAGGTAAATAAGACCGACACTGAATAGAGAGTTCGTATCAAACAGCTTACACACAAAAGTGCCCTCTACAAATAAATTGAAAACTTAATTAGCATTCCCACCATAAGGATCCTATTTAATCAATAAAAACTCAATCATATTTGTACTAGCTTAAACTTACTCTCTCTTAAAACAGTTAACGCAATCAGGAACTGTGAAAGATACAATTGCTTACACAACATCTCCTGAATTAACTCCTGACCATCGACCTCGATTCCCTTCATATAATTCAAAAACGTAAAAATGAGATCCCATCTGTCAGACATTACGATTAAACCACTAATACATATTCAGCAATAACGTGCCCGACTTTATACAAACTTACACCATCTGCTAATGCTAACTGAACACCCAAGTTGTCAGTGGATTTCAGAACAAGATTGGTGAATGACTTTAAATTACAAGGGTCGTAAACATTTCCGTTGTTGCTTTGTCCTGCACAAAACGATTAAGGAAATATTATTGAAAGAAGTTATTTATTAAAGAAATCTTGGCCATTTAACTAATAATTGAAAGCATACCATAATAAGGTTCAAAGCATTCAACAGGTCCTGCTTTTATTTCTTGAAGATTGAAGTCTAGTTCTGTGTTCCGTAGTGTAATACCAAAACCTTTACACTCAATTCCTCTTCTATATAAAATGTACCTGTATGAAAAACATACATCCATGTGTAAATTTCGTATACAACAACGAATTCTACACGAACATCCAGCGCTTAAAAATTTATCACATACTCGCTAAATCCTCCAGGTCCTGCACATAGGTCCACGAAGTGTAAAATATCACTGCTTCCTACAACATGAGATCCATCGTGTTTGCGAGGATCAGAGAGCCAAAAGTCGAGATCTGCATCAATATTGGCTAATTTCATTCCCGCTCGGTTCTGAAATATGCTATTGCCAACAAACTCATAGGGATTGCTTCGTGCTCGAGCATCCTGGGAATGGTGCTTGCTCAGCTTATAATAGTACCTCTGAAATAATTTGTGAGATGTTAATTCTTCTGCGTTTTATCATTCTTCATTTTAATACCTATAAACAATAAACCGTAAATAAACTGAACCAACGGACCTTTAGTTCTTGCAACTCCGCGTGCAACTGCAAATCACAAAATTTTGGCTCAAAGGGCGCCGTGCTTTTAGAGCCAATTTTTTTCCAAATAGAAAGATTCGACAAACTAATCTGGGCAAGTGGTTGAGACTGGATCCAATCAAAGCTAGAAGCTGTTGCATCCTTCCGCATCTGGTAATGTTTGAAATTTTACAATTTTTTTATGAAGTTACATTATATATCATTTTTAAACTGCGAAACATACATGAAGCCCTATTGGATGAGAATCGACTTCAATGTTCCGTCCAAAGGCATTGGAAGCCGGCGTCAGCGGCACACAACTTATTGACGGGCGTCTTAACGGTGGAAGAACTGGAGAAGTATTCTGTACAACAGTACGTTTAATATTCGGTAAAACCTTCGGATCCAAACTCCGCATATGAACTTCCTCCACTGGGTTGGAATTCTTTGCATACCCCGACTCAAGCAAGTTTTTACGAGCCCCAAATAAAGTCGATTCTGACAAACTTAAGAATGGGTTCGTTTGTACAGAAGTTACTTTTCCAGCCGGTACTCTTGCAAGAGAATTCGGGTCTACTAGTCCCGCCGTTAAGTTTGCAGGCGGTATAAGGGATCCCCCAGGAAATACCCGGGCGAGAGAATTCGAGCCCAGAACATTCACACGAGCGCTTTGTGGAACATCCGACATTCCTTGATTCAATGGGTGTATTTCATGAAGGGAGTTTTCCCTTGATTTATTATTCGCATTTATCATTGTGTGCTCCTGCTTCCACCACTGTCACGCTTATCAAAAAACGCATCAAACAAAGACCTGGAACCATTAAAAATATTAAAATCACGTCCTAAAATAATCCAGTATAAAAATCACCGCAAACGTCATTAATTTCCATCCATCTCCGTCTTCACTTACAATACTCATTTCCACACAAGTAGTCAGGAGTAATGCTCCCAATGTACAATTTACGTATTCGCCGACTCGCGGTCACATACCGGACTCTTCAGATTCCGACAATGCATGACATTCAGATCAATGACTCCAGCAGGTTGTAGATATCCTATCAGATCTGTAAATAACCCACAGTGTTCAAATACGCATACCACATCACTTTTTAGAAAAGTGCATATGAAAATCATTAACATTACCTACACTTTTCTCATGAACTAACTACTCACACAAACCCCAATTGTCATTAACACATCCAAACGTCATCAAATAGCATTTACCCAAGTCTGTACTATTCTATTCAATTGTCACTCCTTCAATTCAGACCCCATTCACTGAACCGTATAAACGCTTCGGTTCCCCTCCCTTCTTATTACTAGTTACTACATTTGTCCACATTAATACAACGACCCACTAATCGTGAGTGTTTAAAGTTTTGGTACTTACTTACACGTTGCATTTATTGCGGATGCCACTTATTGCAACTACTATGAGTGAGAGAGTGACGTCTTCCTTTCAAATTGAGACCTTTAGGAACAGGAACAGAAAGAGCTGGAAAAATGACAAGATGAGGGAATAATCAATCGTTGGATGGAGTAACTCCAGCTATATTCATATTACTTTACATGTCACTCAACATTCATTGTCAGTCAGGAACAACTGAAGGAAGTTAAAGTTTACATGGGACTATTAAAATATATAGTGTATTGAATTGATGAATAACTATAATAATTACTTACAGAAACTCAAGCCAATTTATCTGAAGGAATCAAAGCCTAACCTTGTCCAACGTGTACTTCTATCTTGGAGTATAGATTTAGATAAGTAAAGTAAGAAGTTAATCAAATTAAACCATAGAACAGGGACAGACAGACAGGAAGCAAATTAAAAGATGCAGCGCGTTCACTCTGAGCACTGAGCACTGGGGTTCACTATCTGCGTTTACTTCATCAAAAAAAAACTATATACGAAGTATTGACATTTTGAGCCCTCCCGCTCTTGTAAGGACCGCCACTGACTTGCCAATGCGAGCTATTTAGAGTTCTCTAGAAATGCCGGATATATTTTGCTCTTTGGCTCCTTTGTGTTTACTTTACGTGAAGATAAAAAAAATTAATAAGTAATTATTGTGTAATTGTACTTGGAAGGTTATATTATGTACTTTTTATGAGAGGGGCCATACTTATAAGGCCAAATATGTATGATCACAATTGAGGGCGTCAAGATTATTTGATTCTCAAATAATCAGGACTTCTAAAAATTGTAAGTGAGTTTAAAAAACGGATACGTTTCAGTACAATTGAACCATTTATATTTGGTTTGAATATGCTGAAGAAAACTTTCTGATTCTAGCTTCAAAATTTTGAATGAGCTCCTCCGTGACAGAAAATACATTTGCTCTGATTCTTCCGGATGTTCATAAAAATCTAACAAAGTATCTCAAAGCAAGAGGAATACATTTCATAGAGACGGTAGTGGAAAAAGTTCCAAATGCCCAAGTATCCTAAAAGAAGGACCAATTGCCCAACCATAAAGGGTTGGTCAACTGAAAGTAGCAGCTGCCCAACTAGGTTTCAAAAACAAATTCGACCCCTAGTAGGAACAAGAATTTTGATTTGCCCAATTGAATTTCAAAAATGCCCAACTGAATTTTAAAAAAAATTCGATCCCTAGTAGGTACGAAAATTTTCATTTGCCCGACTGAACCTCTAATAGGTACAAAAATTTTCAATTGCCCAACTGAATTTCAAAAAAAATTCGATCCCTAGTAGGTATGAAAATTTTCATTTGCCCGACTGAACCTCTAATAGGTACAAAAATTTTCAATTGCCCAACTGAATTTCAAAAAACATTCGATCCCTAGTAGGTATGAAAATTTTCATTTGCCCGACTGAACCTCTAATAGGTACAAAAATTTTCAATTGCCCAACTGAATTTCAAAAAACATTCGATCCCTAGTAGGTATGAAAATTTTCATTTGCCCGACTGAACCTCTAATAGGTACAAAAATTTTCAATTGCCCAACTGAATTTCAAAAAAAAATTCGACCCCTAGTGGGAACGAAAATTTTCATTTGCCCAACTGAATTTCAAAAATAATTTGACCCCTAGTAGGTATGAAAATTTTCATTTGCCCAACTGAAGCTCTAATAGGTACAAAAATTTTCAATTGCCCAACTGAATTTCAAAAAAAATTCGATCCCTAGTAGGTATGAAAATTTTCATTTGCCCGACTGAACCTCTAATAGGTACAAAAATTTTCAATTGCCCAACTGAATTTCAAAAACAATTCGACCCCTAGTAGGTATGAAAATTTTCATTTGCCCAACTGAGTCATACTTGCCCAATAAATCCATTTGCCCAACTGGTGAGGGTCACTTGCCCAAGTATCCTGGATACCAGGATACCGAACTTTTTCCACTACCACATAGAGATATTATTGCATTTATCAAAGCTTCGAGTAAAATTGGAGCTAGAACATTTTGAAATAGTACTGTAAAGTTGCAACTTTGGTTTTTACTGAAGTCAATGAAACTTATTTTAGAATGTGGAAATATTTGTCTTACTGTAGTAGAAAGACAGCCCGAAGTTCTGAAAGATTGGTGATGCCTTTACTCCATGACAGCTTCTGCCGGGGACGGGGACGGGACGTCGGGACACTGGACGGACCGGGACGGGACGTCCCCGGGGACAAAATAATTGTCCCCATGTCGTAATCGGGACGGGACGGGGACACAAAAAATTGTCCCAATTATATTCGGGACGGGACGGGGACAAAAACAATTGTTCCCATTATATTCGCGACATGCTTTTTGGTCGTGTATATAACGTGACGGGACGAGCAAGCATAGCAGAACAAGGATAACGTTTCAGCTTTAATGCTCATGAGTAAACTATTCTGTGAACACTATTTCACCGAATGTAAGACATTCGATTTTAGGTTGTAGAAAATGAGGCTTGTTGCTCAAAAAATTCAGGAAGAATCTTGAAGCCACGATTCTATAAATGTGTTTTTATGTGTTTGGTATAAATATTGTTTGTACAAAATTTTCCTCATGTTCGGATTTTCGGTATGAGAATGTCGACAACTGTTTTCAGTAATTATCGGGACGGTACAGGAATTTTGTTCACATGCCACGATTTTCAGGACCGGGGACAATATTTTTTTTTAATTTTGGGGACGGGACGGGGACAAGATTTTTGTCCCCATGTCCCGACTTTCGGGACGGGACCGGGGACAACGTTTTTAAAAATTTTGGGGACGGGACGGGGACATGGTTTTTGTCCCCGTGTCCCGATTGACGGGACGGGACTGGGGACAAAGGTTTTTAAAAAATATCGGGACGGGACGGGGACCGGACAATAATTTTGTCCCCAATAGAAGCTCTGCTCCATGATACGTCAGGGTTAATTCGGCAGAGCTGTAATCTTGTCATCACTGTTTTTAAAACGCTTGAAACAGACAAATTTGCTTGATTCATGCATTTAGCATTTGTTTTATGATTTTCTATCAAAATATGATTTTTAAAATCCGTAATCCCATCAACTTACATCAAATCTACAGATGTTGCACCAAAATATTTATCTCCTTTGCTTAATGATAATACTTAACGAAGCAGTATTCCTTTTCCCATTGCATATGGTAAAGACAACTGTTTTTAGACATTCCGGAAATTTTGAAAAGACAATTTTTATCGATCTTAACAACCAGAAACGAAATATAATTCAACTTTTAATATGGGTGTATTAGAGCTTCTGTGGGGGACAAAATTCTTGTCCCGTCCCCGTCCCGATATTTTTTCAAAACCTTTGTCCCCAGTCCCGTCCCGACAATCGGGACATGGGGACAAAAACCTTGTCCCCATCCCGTCCCCAAAATTTTTAAAAAACGTTGTCCCCTGTCCCGTCCCGAAAGTTGGGACTTGGGGACAAAAAGTTTGTCTCCGTCCTGTCCCCAAAATTTTTAAAAAACATTGTCCCCGGTCCCGAAAATTCCTGTACTGTCAATAAACTGTCTGATAATTATTAAAAACAGTTGTCGACATTCTCATACCGCAAATCGGAACATGAGGATAATTTCGTACAAAAAATATTTGTACCAAAAACATAAAAAACACATTTATAGAATCGTAGCTCCAAGATTCTTCCTTAACTTTTTGAGCAACAAGCTTCATTTTCTACAACCTAAAATCGACTTTCTTACATTCGGTGAAATAGTGTTCACAGAATACTCATTAGCATTAAAGTTGAAACGTTATCCTTGTTCTGCAATGCTTGCTCGTCCCGTACTGTTATATACACGACCAAACACCATGTCCCGTCCCGAATATAATGGGGACAACTTTTTTTGTCCCTGTCCCGAATATAATGGGGACAACTTTTTTTGTCCCCGTCCCGAATATAATGGGGACAACTTTTTTTGTCCCCGTCCCGAATATAATGGGGACAACTTTTTTTGTCCCCGTCCCGTCCCGAATATAATGGGGACAACTTTTTTGTCCCCGTCCCGTCCCGAATATAATGGGGACAACTTTTTTGGTCCCGTCCCGAATATAATGGGGACAACTTTTTTTGTCCCGTCCCGAATATAATGGGGACAACTATTTTGTCCCGTCCCGAATATAATGGGGACAATTTTTTTGTCCCCGTCCCGTCCCGAATATAATGGGGACAACTTTTTTTGTCCCCGTCCCGTCCCGAATATAATGGGGACAACTTTTTTGTCCCCGTCCCGTCCCGAATATAATGGGGACAACTTTTTTGTCCCCGTCCCGTCCCGAATATAATGGGGACAACGTTTTTGTCCCCGTCCCGTCCCGAATATAATGGGGACAATTTTTTTTGTCCCCGTCCCGTCCCGAATATAATGGGGACAACTTTTTTTGTCCCCGTCCCGTCCCGAATATAATGGGGACAACTTTTTTGTCCCCGTCCCGTCCCGAATATAATGGGGACAACTTTTTTGTCCCCGTCCCGTCCCGAATATAATGGGGACAACTTTTTTGTCCCCGTCCAGTCCCGAATATAATGGGGACAACTTTTTTGTCCCCGTCCCGTCCCGAATATAATGGGGACAACTTCCCGGTCCGTCCAGTGTCTCGACGGGACGTCCCTGTCCCCGGCAGAAGCTCCAGGGTGTATGCACCCGTTAGATATCCTAAACTGTTATTGGTAATTGTTCCGTACAGAACTGTTCCGTACAACAGGAGTGTCGATCATTACGAAATTAAACCGTTGAAAATAAAACAATTAAAACCATTTTACATACGGGCCAGCATTCAGGTTCATGTGTATACAGTTTCTGGTAGTGTTATAATGGACTTTATGAGAAGTTATGACAAGTATTAGTCACTTTACCCCGAAACGCTACAACGTGATATTTTTGTCAGCTACTTTGATAACAGCACTAAATTCAAGCTCATCAGGTCATCAGGGGACCCTAAGTCAAATCAGGACTTATGGGCACCCGGATCTCAATATTATACATTACGAAATGGAAATGTCAAAATTTTCAAGGATTGAAAAATTAAAATTTTTTGATTGCTGCATAAAAATGGTTTTTTTTCTCAAATATGTACTAATGCTTGGTTGTACGACATTTTAGAGTTTTCTGGAAGAGCCGCCTCTGAGATCATAATTTTGTAATAATCCTCTGAAGTGAAAGTGAGGCATTTGGGGAGAAGGAAAAAGTAATAAATGATATGTTACCAGCTTTCAAGAAACTTTGAGAAATATTATGGGGGTCGCAGGGATACTATATGCAAATCAGGCAATATGGAACATTTGGCTTGCAAGAGCCAAAGTAGTGACGCAGAGATCCCTTCATTACGAAATGGAGGGACAGAATATTTTTACCGCGCTACCATTTTTACACACAGGCACACAGGTTAGAGAGGTTTTGAGAATGTTTTGTGGTCCCTAATTCAACTTTGGCATTGAATTGGCACTGGCTTTTTATTCTAATTTTTATCAATCTAATATTTTGGAGGCATAAAAAAAATTTTTTAAAATTTATATTAGACATTGGAAGATTGGAATTCCTGTGGTTGTTTATATATAATTAGTGTTTTATGACTTGGTCGAAAATACGATGAGCTTGCTTATATGTACATACACAGAATCGTCGGCTGGTACTGAGTTTCAAAAATGACTGAAATATGGCGAAATCGTTTTAAATTTTGTTTTTGCTCTGAAATCGTTTATAAAGGATAAAGAGGAGTTCAGAGCTAATCCCGCCGCGACAATCCCGATGGTATTATTCCCGCGAACAGTATTCCGCTGTCAATTTGACCGATATATACAATCCCGCTCACGATAATCCCGACATCTAATGAGATAATCCCGCCATGCAATGAAACAGAATTTAATGAATATAAATTATTGTTGCTATAACAACCGTGAAAATACAACAGTTTATCACTCAATATCAAAAGTAATAAACTTATGCATTCATAAATTCAAGCAGAAGCAAAATTCATTGGTTACAATGCTACAACGAGAACGGCAGTCATCAAGTCAATAAATGCATGTGTCTTCACTTTTATTGAGAAGTTGCTTTTAAAGGTTACGCGCCCATGTCTGCGTGCATGCCCAAGTCTGTCCAGAATCTCTAAAAAAGCAACCCTCTATGCTTTCACCCATACCTCTAAAAGTGACTTTCCTGGATATCTCCTGAAAAGCTTGATGTAATTCTACTATCAAAAGCTTAAAGTCAATGGGAGATCATTGCGAATCTCCATGAATTTTTGTGTTCCTGTAACACTTAAAGTCGTTGAGTCCTTCGGAAAAATAAACAAAAATTGGAGGCAAATTGCGAATTTAAGTTGCATGGTGACCGTTCATTTAACATTAGAAAATATTTGGGGGTGTTCCGCTAATCAGAAATGCATGAAATTTTATTGTGAGACGCTTTTCATAACTGGGATCTTACTATAAAATTTTGGTGATGCGATCTTTAAGGGATCACCCCTTAAATATTAGTTGAATCCTTAAGTTTGATTACAGGTCACTTATGTACATGACATGTTGAGCATACCGGTTCATTTTTTTCTTTCATTCGTGCACAAAAATGCTGATTTTTATTTTTAAGCATTTTTTGCACGAATGCAAGAAAACAATGAATCGCTATTCTTTTTTAACATTTATTTTTTAACATTATTTATTTTTTTTACTTGGGCAGGCTTAATAGTAACCAAGTGTTAATACAACTTAGTCCTGTCCAAGTCAACAAAAAGTAATACCATTTTAGAGTACAAAAAAAAGAAAAAAGAGAGAAAGGAAATACCTCAATGCTAAACACGTTACAAAATCTTGCACCTTGGAATTTGAATGGTTAATAAACTCGAATAAATTAACAATTTTTGTGTACGCTTTCGAATATTTAGTACAGTGTGACTAATATGATCACTCATTAACTTTTAACCACCACGATTAAGTTCTAACTTTGGGTAAGAGAGTAAGTACGGTAAAGATTAACTTTGGGGTCCATTAACACATGCTCGACATTAATTAAAATGATGTAGCTATCATGCATTGATAGCGCTCTGGATGGTTCAAAAAGTTTTAGCCCTTTCGTGGTTAAAAATCAAGTAAATAATCAATTTTTGTAAGCCAAGTTTAAATGTTTCACGTCCACGTAAACAAAATCTCCAAAAATTAGCCAATGATTACGTGCATGTACTTCACTAACAAAAATCATTACAGTATTGACTGAAATCTTTCTACTAGGCTAAGCAATAATTTTACAAGTCCAAAAGGTCGAAATAAATTAATAGCTAAAAAAGCTTAAAAAGAGAAGTTGCTTTTGCGCCCTCAAAAGTTGAAAACAAGTTTTCTGGTAGATGCTTTCAGAATAAATCCCACTAGTTTATTCAAAATTATGAAAACTCTTGAAATTACGAAAAGCAACGCCACGAAATTATTCTCACTGATGCATAAATAGCTATGAAAAAGTTGGTTTACAATGAATACTGAATTTATCAATTTTGAGATGTAAGTTGGAAATTGTTAATTACTAATACTATTGAAAGAGTATTCAAGGAGGAATTATCCATCGTGGCGTTGATTTTTGTCATTTCAAGAGTTTTCATCATTTTGAATAAACTAGTGGGATTTATTCTGAAAGCATCTACCAGAAAACTTGTTTTCAACTTTTGAGGGCGCAAAAGCAACTTCTCTTTTTAAGCTTTTTTAGCTATTAATTTTTATGAACATAGTGTAGCGGAGCAGCTACATACACATGTCACAATTCACAATATAGGTACATATCAAAACAGCCAGTCTGTCAACAGTACAGAGCTTGTTGTCAAGGAGATGGATACTATTAAATAATAGGAGCATACAATTATTGTTTACTGAAGTTAATACAATAAAACTTGGTTCGGGAATATCGTCAGCGAGGTTATGGTTGGCGGGATTAAATACTATTGAGATCGGGATTAAATCATCGGGGTTGCTTCGGCGAAGTTATCACTGGCGGGAATGTCGAGGCGGGATTAGCTCTGGACACGAATAAAGACTTACCGAAAAATCATGACATTGTCATTGCCGTATGTTATTGGCTTGTTGGACTACGATTTCCGTGAAATTATCGTAGATTCCAAACAAGATTTCGTCCGTTCGAGCGGGATTGTACATTATGGCAAATGATTTTTCCTGAATAATTTTTTATGGGTCCATGATCTGATACGAATAAGTGGTACATTATTCTGTAATTGATAATACAGTAGAACGTATAGTAGACTTTTAACCTTGGTTTATGAAGCGAGAAGCCCGAATTGATGACACCATCCGACCACCATTCCTAAACTCTTTAAAGATCAGAGGGATTATTTTCTACGGAGATAATATGCCACCATAAGTTTTCGGCCCTTCGCCGCACTTCAAAAATTTCAAAGACATTCAAAGAATTTTCGATTCTACCCAATTAGATGACTTCAAAGTTCTCAGATAATCGAAGAAAACTATGTATGTACGCTAAAGATTAACAGCCCAACCGGAAAGCGATCTGCCATACAGTTCATTACAAAAAATAGTGATTTTGGCAGCACAAGTTACATCTGTAATTTCTGTCCTTAATATGAAGAAATTGCGATTTATACCGTATACTTATAATATGCAAATGCATTTCGAATTCATGAGGGATAGATTCCTGACTAATTGTATAGTAAATATAAGCAAAGAGAATTTTTATACTCGGTTCAATTTCCAAGATTCGAAACATCCAATATTTACAGTACATCGATCGGGTCACCGATTTTATCGGAAGGCACATATAATATCTTATTGCCAGTCTTTTGGGAGTAGTTCCGTGCCTATACGCCATTCTATAGTTGAAAAATGGCAATCACAAAAATGTTTAGTTCATATTTTTAGAGAAGGGAATTATTGGAGGTCAAGCTGTAGATCCCAGGTCACCGAAGTCATCAAAAGACACGTCTACAGTGCATGGCTGATGTTTTGATGGTAGTGCCAGTAAGTCAATCCGTTGTTAAGACATGCAACTCACAAGATTTTGCAGATGGGTTTTTCCAAGAAAATAATTTTTTGAGGTCAAACGGTTGACCCCAGTTCACTAGTTATCTAGTGGCTCTTCTACAGTGTACTTATGCCAGTATTTTGTGTGGTAGTTACGTATGACATCCCGTTGTTGGGATACACAGCCCACAAGGTGGTTTTTTCCAAGGAAATAATTTGTTGAGGTCAAACAAATTATTTTTTATACCAGGTCACCAAAGTTATAGATTACAGTGATGACCGAATTTTTTATGAAAGCGCCGTGACCGTAAGTCATTCCGTTATTGATAAATTTGAATCATTAGATTTTGTTAAGGGGTGGACAAACAAACGTACGGACCGGACCACAACTAGAATGCTGATAGATTGCAAACTCATTCTATTAAGCCCATCTCCAGCGGGGAACGGTCTTGGGATAACCATCAATTCCATGATTAAGACACTGCAAACCCAAAAAATAACGTTCCTCTAGGTTTGATCCATTAAATTAACACCACAAATTCAAAACCACCATTTCCATCTCAATTTCATATTTGCTTCGCCTAAAATTTACAATCAAGACAGTCTTGTCCCATCAAAGCCATTCCATTTTGTATTAATTCCATACCTGATCTGATTGAGGTTTGCCCTCAAAACGGAAGCCCGACACTTCTGCTTTCCTCTTTTCAATCCCAAAAATTGGTTTCCAAGCAGCCACGGTAGAGACATCGGCCCATTTCTGTACAGAACGTGATCCTGGGACATTCTTCAAGTTTTTCTCACCAATCCCGAAAGTGACAATTCTGAAAGGCCAGACAAAAAAGCAATGGGGTAAAAAAATATAAAATAATAATAACAAAATAACTTAAAAAAAGTAACTAAATTACTATTTAAAATTCAAAAGCATGAAATAAATAAAACCTGCAGAAGACACTGGTAAAATTCCTGACTGGACACTCCAACTCCCAGAAATTGAATGCTCACAATCAGAGTCCGGAGCTCGGATCCTCAACGGACGGAATTCATCCTCGGAAATCAACCCATTGTTGTCATTTCCTTGTCTTGATAGCCAGGAATGACCCTTAATGCGTTGGCTGAATGGCTAGAGATGACCCTTCATGCGTTGGCTGGATGGCTAGAGATGACTCCATCCCTCCACAATGGCCTTTCCATGCCCTTCCCTATGCCAGAGCACTGCAGGAAAAACAAATGGCTCCCGAGCTCCTCCACAGATACGCCATGTTACATCAGTTGGTCTGGAATGCGGAGTGGAAGTGTAACACCAGCGGCCCATTGACCCATTGTAAGAATTGAGTATGTACGAGTGTGCTTAAGAACTTGTAGCATGTACTCTTCTATTCTAACCACACAGGTCAGCTGGTATTGTACTGTAGCCATTGTGACGTCACGGAGCTTTTATCAGCAGCAGTGTCTTCTGCCTTCGTCTTCCCGACGTTTCAGTTATCAGTAGCCCGGTTGTTGCTTAATGGACGTAAGTACTCAAAGTACTGTCCAAGTGTTGGTGTCTGCTGTGTTTATAATGATCTATCAGATATATAGTAACTTGTTTAATACATACATATGCAAATAGTACAAGTATATATAAGTTTATAGGACTTAATCCCTGTAATAGGGAAACAACACTAAGTAATACCCAATGAATATGGTGAACTGAATTGATTGACAGTTATAATTTAATGTGTGAGCCCTTCACTCAATGAGGTTGTTACACACGTAAGGGCTATTAGTACTAGTGGGATTTGTACTACTGTCATTAGGTTATTAAACGTTGCGGAAGCCACGTGTTGTCATTGCTGTGGTCACTACCCAGACAGACACAGACTACAGGATTCCCTCCAGCCCTCAATCCATTTACTGTAAATAGTACATTGAGGTACATATAGTGCTACATGGGGTGTGCTTCTGTACTGTTTATTAACCAAAATCCCCATTTGATGACCCGATACCCGGTAAAAAACCCGGCTTTTAGTTCCTACTACCCTGAGAGCGTCAAAGTCAGAGGATTCAGGGAGCCACACAGAATAGGTTTTTGGAATCAGGTTCCGAACACTGTTTTTGATCCCTCCAAGTAACTATATTCGTAATTTCGATTCTTTTACCTTTTAAGAAAGTACCAGGACTAAGAACTTAGCATTAGAACAAGTTACCCTTTCGCGAAATATAATTATTTTTATTTTTGATAAATTAAAAGATTTAATTTACAGAAACGTTATAATCTATCAATTTTTTATCTTAGGTTTATAGTTTGGATTCAGCCAATGATGTGACATTATCGTCTACCAGGAGGAGATGAATCACAGAATTTTGTTTACCCATAGCCCAAACGGAGCTGGACATTTCAAAGCATTTATCCAAGTCTGAAATAAATACTAAATTTACGACCAGTGGAGGACTCAAAATATCTCCCTGGATTGTGAGAGATTTCTAAAGGTCTAGTGTATGATAATTGAAGGTATTTGAACTTGTGAAGGTAACAAAATAAGATTGGAGCAAATAATAAATAATAATTATTGCAAAAAATACATCTTGTTCAATAGCGATGAATCTGACATCTGGCATCTGGCCAGCAGATTATGTACATAGTTGACGGAATGTTTCGAAGCTCCACATTTATTGCTTGTTTGCATTTCAGATCAGAAATCCGTGTATGGGATCTTCCACACTCTGAACTCTTTTTGGCTCAATTTTAAATTCCGTCTTTTTGATGGAGATGAGATGAACAATTGAGCTAAAATTTTTGGCATGCTAAAAGAAGTGAGTGTTTATTTAATTCTTGGAATAGTTACTTATTGATGTGACTCACATAGAAATGCTTCACGAATATTTAAGGGAGGAAGTCAAAAGGTTGCGTACGATCAAGTGGGAGAATTCAAACTTCTTGATTTTGACTACGTGGAAGTGGATATGCGGGAGGCGATAATTCGCTCGGGGTTAGTAGTGAATGAGTTCAGTTATAGTCAGTGTCAGTAGAAGAGAGAGAGACAGCCCAAATCTGTCCGTACTTATACACTGTCACTTAGTTGTCAATTTAAAAAGAAACTAACCTGTGCCTGGATAAGAAACAAACTTTTAATATGGTAAGTATTCGGATTTCAAAATATAAAGGACGTATTGAGGCCGAGGGAAATTAAGCAATTGTGTGGACAATGGTGGGCAATATGGTTTTATAATTGTGACTAATCCTATATCTGTAATGTTGGCAGGTCCTAATTTCAGCCGCTATTTGCAGCAAAGGGGGGAAAAGTAAGTTAACTCATTGAAATTCCAGACTTGAGTCAGTCGACATTGAGTTATGTTTATGAAATTGGATTAAAATATCTAGTGTGATAGGAGAAATATTGGAGGGGTCTAAAAGAATGTTTTGATGTTTTTGATGCAGCCCTCGTATCGCGGCAGTTCGTGGAAATGACCAAATCACGAATTGAGGGATTACTAGCAGCATTTCCCAAACTGATTCCAGCTGGTAAGCAGCACACGTTTGTAGAAACTGATTCCGTTCGTTATGTTTACCAACCCATGGAGAAGCTGTATATGGTGCTGATTACTACTAAAGCTTCCAATATTTTGGAGGATTTGGAGACCCTTCGACTTTTTGCCAAAGTGGTGAGTTCTAATGTCGGGATGAGGATGATTAGTATTAGTGATGTTATGACGGGAGAAGGGAACTTGGTCACGAAGTGATTGTATTCGTTGGATTTTTCAGGTCCCGGAATATAGCAAAAACCTGGAAGAAACGGATATTTGTGAGAATGCATTCAATCTGATTATTGCTTTTGACGAAATCGTGGCTCTGGGTTACCGTGAAAATGTGAACCTTGCTCAGATCCGAACATTCGTGGAGATGGACTCCCATGAAGAGAAAGTTTACCAGGCTGTGCGACAGGTATGGTAGTGATCCTAGGAATTTATTGTGGATTCAGGAAATAATGTTAGGAGATGAGCATTTGAAAAGTTTGCCCTATCTGTGGAAGTAGTAACAAGTGTCTCTATTGTGTGAATTGTGGTTTCCTTACAGAGCCAGGAAAGAGATGCCAAACAGCGAATGAGAGAAAAGGCAAAAGAATTGCAAAGACAAAGACTTGAAGCATCCAAACGTGGCATTAAGACGGGCTCATCTGCTTATTCAATGTCCTCGAGTAGTTATAACAGTAGCAGCGGGTCTACTAGCGTGGAAAATACATCTGCTTCATCCATACCCTCAGAGCCACGACCCTCTTATGCGTAAAAACAATTTAGGAGAGATTCAGTTTATTAAGTAACTATAAGATATGGATGATCTTAGTCTGAATGTTTATGGTTAACAGAAAACCTTCCGGGACCAGCAAAGCGTTGAAACTAGGAGGAAAAACTAGAGATGTGGAATCTTTTGTAGATCAACTTAAGTCAGAAGGAGAACGGGTGACTGCAGTTAATACATCTGCAACGGCTGCCGGCAACAAAGGTTCAGCTCAAATTACGCAGTCTTCTGTCAGTGCAGAAGGGTAAGTATTTTAATAAATTAGGATTTATTGCGAAACGATACTTACCTGTAAGATAAAGTTTCCGTGTAAATATGAGTTACCGAGCGCTGAACGTAGAACTGGAGTTTACAATATGTAGATTACTCTTGCATGGCGAGAGTATAGCACATGAACTTTAAAGATAAGACCCACAATGTTTTGACCCCTTTAACTCGCTCATCTACACTTCCCACTCTCTTGGACCCTGAACACCTCAGAAATCAATACTTCACTTAGTAACAATACTGATCTTGATACATATAATTCGATCATTGGGGAAGATTGTTAACCTGTTGTTAACCGGTTGGAGCGTTATTTGCTAATCGGGATAATACGAACACAACTTGGTCTTGGTCAGTAATGGCACATTAGTTTTACGTTAATGAACTGGAACTATTAACAGTAGAATATATGTGTTTCGACTGATAAAATTTGCACTTCATGCATTAATTGAATTATCTACAATCTACCTACCTTATTAGAATTGTATGTAGGTACTTATTTGTCAGGGTAAAAATATTGTACAAAGCTTTTTATTTGTAATAATTACTTCTAATGTCTGGTAGTTTTAGAATAAATCTAAAACTGGGGGTCTTAACTGTAGATTAGTCGGATCATATGCATCAATCTTTCAAGTTATTAAAAATTGGCTGTAATTTAAATGGTTGGTAGTTTAATTAATGCTTATTTTAAGGAGAGGGTAGGCTGTAGGCTTCAAGATTGAAGGCAATAACCGGAGTGGAGATCAGTTATTATCTTATAGTTGGTACAACAATTTTTAACAAAAAACATTAAGCGTGTTTATATAGGAAGGAAGTAAAGATATTGAATTGTTCTGTTACAGAGTGCACCTGAAAGTCGAAGAGAAGATACAGGTGACGGCAGGACGTGACGGTGGTTTGGAAAACATGGAGGTTATAGGAATGGTCACACTTCGAATTCAGGATGAAGCTAGTGCCCAAATTCATGTACAGTTTGAAAACCAAGATTCCAGAGGAATTCAGTTTCAAGTATGGGCGTGTCATCATTTTTGGAGGAATTTAGTTTTCATAATTTTAATATAAAAATAATTGTATCTTCCGAACTCTTACAGACTCACCCGAATGTGGATAAAGAATTATTCAGACTAAGAAATACTATTGGTTCAAAAAATCCACAAAAGCCATTTCCTGTCAACACAGATGTGGGTGTTCTTAAATGGAGATATCAGACCAAAGATGAATCCGAAATTCCACTAACAATTAATTGCTGGCCATCTGAAAATGGCCATGGCGGCTGTGATGTCAATATTGAATATGAACTACAGAATGAGAACCTGGAACTACTGGATGTCATAATTTCTATTCCCATTCCGTAATACCACGTTTTGTTATTTTTATCGTTGTAATAGCAAAGAGTTTCGGCAAATAGCACTCGGCATGCATCATTTGTTGTACTTACTAATTTAATTTTGTGTAGGTCTGGAAGCGGCACTCCCGTTGTTGGAGAATGTGAAGGAGAGTATGTGTACGAGCCTCGACGAAATACATTGTTGTGGCAGTTGGCCGTTGTAGATTCATCGAATAAAACTGGAGCACTGGAATTTTCAGTGACGAATGGAACTCCTCGTCAATTCTTTCCTGTTCAAGTGACCTTCCAGTCACTCCAGACTTTTGCCCGTCTTGCGGTAAGATGTTGTTCCTTATACTGTAGATAACTCCCGGTTATATTTAGTGTAACTAATATTTTCATGCGTAAATGTAGGTCACAGACGTAAAATTGGTTGAAAGTGGTTTACCAGCAAAGCACTCTGTGGAGACAATGTTAATTGCGGAAAGTGGAAAATACGAAGTTGTTTGATCCTCGTGGGCGTCCAAGTTTTAATCAAAATCCTGTATGGTTGAAAATCATGCTCGAGTTTTTTCATTAGTTACACATTAAGAACAGCTACAAGAATTTATAATTGAAAATATTCCTAAACGAACTTTCAGTTCTGAGCTATCGTTTACTGACTTGTATTGCTTATAATATGTGCCTCCGCGTTTGAATTCTTCGAATATACCAATACTAATTGAATACTGCAGCATCATACTTTGTCCAGGCAAAACATTTTGCGTACAAACAAGATCCACCCGGTTCAGCGACAGCGAGAATCGCATGTAGTGTTTACTTATTTAATATTTCCCCCCCCCCTCTGAAAATGTAGTGAAATATAAGTACGTCACATATTATTAGAAGTTGCAAGATTTTGTTTAGGGTTAAATTTATGTAGTTAAATGACCATCTCGCTTATTTTGCAATGCAGGTCAGCTAAATTATTTCACATTTTGTTATTGTATTTCATTATTGCAGATTTAAATTTTATTGGGTATATACATATTTAACTGCGAAATTGTACTACAAGAAATTAAAGAATCAATTTCGGTTAAACGTCCGACACCATTCTACATTATTATTCAGTCTCTCGTCTCCAGTAAACATGAAATTAATCAAGTCGATGAAATCAGTACCCAGAAGCCCAGCATTATTGTAAGGAAATACGTTCGGCGTGAAAATTTTTATTAAAACATACAGAAAATTCTACAGCAATATTAACGTAATCGTATCACAGTCTCTGGAATCATTTAAAAGTTAACAATTATTTTAACAAAGCATTGCGTACACGGCGTGTACTACATACAAATTTAGTTAACATGCGTTGATATAATTAAATGCAATGCGAAGTACGTAAAGCATAAATGTCACCGGGATGTGCTTTATCCTCACATCTCTATTCTTAGCCCAGGATTTACAGGAAAGTGTAAGATATGATCACAGGAGCCATATGCTCTTGCTTCAGTACAAATAAATTCTACTCAATGTAATAAATTCATAGCTCTTTAGCTGGAATCTCAACAGACAAAATCATGACGTTGCTTGCGAAATCACCAGTGATTAACGTCTTTTTTATACTTTTACATAACAAAATCTCTTACCATAATTTCCTTAAGTCATGCTATTTGTATTGTTACATTATCAATAGAGGGTTACTCGTAGATTTAGATGACTAAAGTTATAAGTAAGGTCATGAGAACTGTAATCTTCTACTCGACCAAACAATTTAACTAGTAATATTGGGCGATGCGAATTTTACAAATCCCAGACACGCATCAATTAATATAGTTGGTAAAGATCCACCATGATTTAAGTAAAAGTACACGGTCAGAATATTCATTCATATATGTACTGTTTGTCCATGTTGCTTCTAGATCTTCGCAGATAATAATAATTACCGTTAAAGGCAAAATTCCCATAGAAGAAGCTACTCTTCTGTTCGTGGAGAAAGTAAGAAATTAACAAGCAAGTACGAGTAAATACTTCAAGAACAATGTAGTACAATGATTGTACACATGACCTGAAATATGATATAGATACGTAACTCTTTTCAATGTCTCAAGAAGACCTTCGAAATATTAAATTGATATCAGGAATTATGCATATCAATAATATTGTCCCTATTGGCTTTTGACTGTTTCATATGCTCAAAATGCAGATTCACAGTTTCTTGAAAATGTTTACATTAGAGATTATATACATAATACATACATATGTCCTGCAAGAATCGCTACAGATAGAATTTACAGTACAGATAGAAGACGATGCAATTGTAAATACTTTTTTCGGAACATTTAGCACATCAGTACTCAAGTTCTGTTCCTACCCAGAATCTTATAATGCATTTGCCCCATTCAGTTTTAATGATTGTCCAGCTGTTCCAGCGATCCATTGTACAAATGTGTCAGAACAAAGAAGGCCACGTCCGGGGTATTCCAGTAAGCGGTGTGTGAAGTAAGAGCTGCTAAGTAGCTACTGGAGAGATTACTTTCACGTAGCACGTAATCCATTCGGTACTCCAGATCTAGGAAATAGAAACGAAGCAAGCAATTCATTAGTAGGAATAATTGTTAATTCCATTAAAGTTGCTGAGGTTATGCAAGAAATAGGATTAGCTAGGTTTTTCACCGTTTGGAATCGGAGGAACTGACGCCGCAGTTACTGTTTCTTCTCCCATGGAAGTGTCTTGAATAAACTCATCGTTTCTCAAGCCTGGAGGTAGACTGTGGAATTGAATTTCAGCATCAACATCTGTCAACCTTGAAGATCTTCCCGAAATTGCTTGCTGCCCCAATTCATGCAAACCTGGAGGCGAACCCATGGCAGACGTCTGGTTAAATTCAGAATTACTCTCCGGAGTTTTCCAATACTTCATCAAGTTAAACCAGCTCCAATTTGAATCTAATAGATGCAGAAAAATAATTCAGTTAACAAGATATATCAATAGATTCAGTCGATTACCACTTTTAATTCTCTTTTAAAGAGAATACAAACGCTGTTACCTTTAGAAGGGGTAGGGGGAGATTTTAAATTAGCTGCCGCGGATGACGCCGAACTCGCAGATCCACTCGTGCCACCTGCATTTGTGGGATTTAATCGTTGGGGTGTAGACCTGCAAGAGTTGGACTGACTGGTAGTTCCAAAGAAGATTTCATCGGATTTATTAGCAGCGTGTGACTGCTGATGGACTGTCGGTTCTCGGCTAATAAGCTCCTTCTCCATTTCATCATACTTTGGCTTCACAGCAGTTCCAGTTGAATGTATTACAAGCGGGGCGATTTTAATGTAGCTTTTATTAAGCAATGGTTCTAACCTGAAATATCACCAGTATAATAATAAAGATTATACTTGTTAAGTAAGAACGGTGTAGTAACTAGAATGCTTCATTTAAATCAGTCCGATTCTCACCTATAAGCCACAGGATCCGAGGGATGAAAAACATTGTAAACACGTTTACAGAGCGTGGGAGGTAAAATGTACGATCTCAGGTCTGGATTGTGTGGTTCCTTCCAACGTAGCGCTAGAAAAACTGCAAGAGGACTACCAAGGCAGAAGAAATGTTCCAGCTGCAAAATTGCCAATTACAGAATAACTACTAACCTTCTTGCTATAAAACAGAAAATAAAATCTTGGACATGAATTAAGATAGTATTTGCTCGTACACGCTTTCTCATATAACATGACATTCTGATGATATTTTATTTACAAAAAAGTATGCATATACGTATTCTACAAGTTACCTTGAAAAGTAACCGGGGCTGCTCCGGCATTTCATCACTTGTAATGTCATCGATTACTAGAATTCCCTCGTGATTTATTTCCTCGCTCTGGTCCACTCCATTTAGTTCAATAGAACGAAGCTTGAATTCAATTTGGACCAATAAAATGTACATCAAAATCAAAACGGGTTCTACATAAATTTTCTTATCTGCATGAAGCATACATACTTATACATACAGTCTGACGTAGCAGCATCTCATGAAATACACTCTGGAATTATTCCAACTACCTTTAAATGAAATTGACAGCGTAATTTATACGGAGGATAAAATATAATTACATAAAAACAAATTGAGTCTACCTACCTCTGGGCAATCGCTTCGTAATGGAGAAATATAGCCCGTCATTATGTCGTAAGTAATCACAGCGCCCAAAGAGTGTGCAAGAACGGAAACTTTCCCTCCCCGGGCTTCGAAATTAGGATTTCTTTTCACAAAGTTCGAGTAAATCCGGTTGAGCTCACTGCGTAGAGCATTTTGAATCTAAAAACAGAGCAATTTTAAAGACAAAAAAAAATTCTAGAAAAATTCACTTAGCTCTTAACATTGCCGAGCAAATTACGACAAGTTACATAAAACCTTTGACATTTAAAAAAATAATTTGAAGTGATTCCATAATACTAACTTCCGTTCTGTATAATGGGCTGGTGTAATACATAATGTCCATTGCAGTTGCGTTGAGCATTTGCCGAAGTCCCAGAAGTTTATGAGGAGTAATGGCATCTACAATGTCTAGAGAAACAACCAGGTTTTTAACAAATTATTAGGAAGCGTTAGCGCAGCACCTCCAGCAATAATTACTAAACATAGCACGTCGCAGAGAACTAAACGCAATAACCTGCATGAATAATTGCTCAAACCAAGTAGTTTGTTTCCCCCTATACAGCTTTGCTTGGTCATGAATTAATGATCACGGTCAAAACCTTCGCTACTTGGCAGGTTTTTTAGTACACGTGTTACAGTGTTACAGGATCATTCATACATGATACATTCCCCAAAGGCATCCTTTGATACCTCCCTATGTTACGGATGTCAAACTCATCAAATAAAATTACCTCCATCCAATTTGGCTGCCGACCTCCACTCTACAGGGAAAAATTCCGCTTTCTGTCGACTCAATTCTGAATGAGGGTAGAACTGCTTCTTGAGTGTGGTGACGCATTCCCGAAAGCTAGATTTACATGAAAAATCACAAGTTTACTAGGACAATGAGACAATTAAAATGCAACTATCCCCATTCTCTTTTTCCCCGGTGTGTGAAACTATACTCGACTCGTCGTCACATTTTTAAGGTTAATTTGTAAAACTTACGCGGCACAGTTCCGTACAATCCTCCCAGTATCCATCTTTTGACCGATACCATGCACAACGAATACAATGTGGTTAATTTCAGCAGGACGGTCCGAGAGCATGCATTGCTTAAAGTATCCTCTACAAATCCGGTGTCCGCCTGGTATAAATACAAAAAAAAAAATAGAGGCCTAGTTCATGTGTTCCTGGTCCCAACTGAATATTTAATGGGGGAGATTGAATAAATAAAAGGATTACTCATTCCTGGCAATAGTCGTGAGACCTAGTCTGGGAGGATAAAGTAGTGTATATACCCTCGAAGTTGAAAAGGATAGGAAATGGAGTATACAGGAAGTTATAACACAAAAAAGGAAAAGTTGAAGCCCTGTCCCGATTACGCCAAAATGACAATGACGGTTGATATTACGGGCTAGGGCACTTTATTCCCCATTACATTTTACGATTCTCCCTCCAGCACTACGGACCCATTCACTTCCAGCTACTTAGTAATATCATTATGAGGAGGAAAAACAGGAGAGTAAGTGGAAAGAAACCCCTTATTCCAAATGATTAAATATGCTGTGCAATGCTTTAAATACACAATTGAAAACACTCAATTTTGTTGGCTAAGAAGCAAAGTTTAGTATTTCTAGACGTTTAGCTAATAGAGTAAGTCAATGATTGCATAATTACTGCGAAAGCAACAGTGAATATCTGGCAAATTTCTGAGAAACTCGAGCGAACATTGGAAAATTACTATACGCAGCAAATGTGATTCACTGGAAATTGGTAAAGAGCGAAAGTAAGAAACATGGAAATTCTTAGAGAAGAATACCAAATATTGTCGGCTGAGGAGTACAATGAAACATCACCAATCACTTTTAGTGCATACAAAAATTGGCATACATCTGCAGAAACAATATGAAAGAAAACTGGGCATCTACGCTAATAAATATAACAATGTTGCAGATGTTTGCTTGTGCTCCATAGCCGAAGATTTATAGAAAATTCTTAAGGAGAAAAAACGAGTATCTTTATTCCATCTGTTACATTTCTGAAGCTGGGTTTTGTTTCTTAGCCGATGGTGTGGATATACATCTATTATGCAGAAGAAACATGGTGGCTGTATGTAAAAGTTTGATGACATTTAACAGGATTAAATTTACCAGTTTGGAAGCCAAAACGTTGTCCAACGGATCGCATCAATTTATGAGGAACAGCCTTGCTGTACAAATGAATTTCAGTCGCACTGGACCAGTCCACGTGAAAATCCGAGAAAGAGACCCGATGGACCACTGTGGGAAAGTCAAGAAAAAATTGTGTTCATCCCCAGTCGACATATGTACGAATGTATGCATAGCTTTAAAGTTCGCCATGTGCAGTATACCCCATTGTTTTCTAAAAACACATACTGGAACGTACATGTGACATATGTGTAAAAGTAAATACTTACACTTGTGCAATTGTGCACACGTGTAATAGATGCACATACATACGTAGAAATATCAACACAACATCAACTTGGTAAACATGGACAAAAAATAATAAAAGAAAGCCAAGTAATTTCGACAATCTCTCATCTTTTTTCTGTTTACTTTCTTCAAAGCCTTCTCTTTTTGACTCCTTCTGGTTTTTAGAACATACCTTGTTTGTTCTTTTTAGTCGGACTGTCAGGAAGTGACTCCATGGTTGATGTAATCAACGAAGCTCCCCCGAACTTTTCCAGATGTTCAATCTCCAGCTTATCAGCCTGGGTCCAATCAATGGGTTGCCAAACACCGTCATAAAACCAAATACCACGTGTAATAGAACATAAATCCGGCCAGTAAGTTGCGTAGCAAAGATTATGCTCCAAATCCACTTCGTACAGTCCTCCCCTCACTATTATAATATTATCCGGATTACTCGGAGGGGGAACTGGTGGCCATTGTGCACGGGCCCGTTGGCAATTAGCTGCGTTCGTCCCTGCAGTTCCAGCCTCACTACTACTATGCTTTGGACTCGCACTTCCCTGGCCCGACCCAGCAGATGCTGACCATTCTTTCCATTTTCGTGTGAAAGATTTGTAAGCTCTTTTTGTTCGAGTAGTCACAGATGACGACGAAGACTGTTGCTGTTGTCCTTCCATACCCAATACCCCGTCCCCAGGAATATTTGACGACAGAGTGCAAGGTGCTTGATATAAATAGCCACTACTATTGACCAGATATCTCCTTTCCGCAGTATCGAACGAGTTTTCCATATCCAGTCCGACAGGTACAGAGTTTGCATCTTCTTGTGAGGTTTCTTGTTCCTCGTCTCGTAAGCATAGTTCACGATGACGAGCTTCGATTCGCATGGAGTCATAGCCAGTGAAAGGTGTCCACTTCCGGTCGCCATCATTCTTGTAGAACCACCTTACGTACTCCATTCTTAATTCCCGGACTACATTCTCAGTTCCGTAGTAGGCTTGGCTCTCACTGCTGTCTGACTGCTTCACTTCTATTTCTTCAGTAGATGAGGAGTTAGGCGGATGAGGATTAACACCTTCTGGAGGGTGCAAACAAGTGTCATATTCTCGATCAGAATAGCTACTTAAGCTCGGACCGAGCGTTTTTAACTGATATGGAGTGTCTAGATAGTCTGGTTCTGTTAATGGTTGATCCACATAGCCAGGCATAGGCATTGGAATGGCTCGCTTGGCTGGCTCGTGTGACATATAATCTTCGAAGCTTTCTACGCGGTTGTACTCTGGGTCGACAAGGTCTACAAAAAGAAAAAAACCCTTTTAAATGCCCTGTATACAAATACATAAATGTTTAATTTTATAATGCAAGAATAAGTAATTACATTAAATTTCATTCATTAACATCCATTACAATTTACCTTTACATAACATTATTTTAGCATGCCACACAATAAAAGCGTATACAGAAAACATAACTTTCTCAAAAAATTGTCCACTTTGCAAATTCTATTCGATGTTTGTATTACTCAATTTAAGAGCAATAATGGAAAAAGAGTACTGACATGATTTATTTCTCTATCCATGCATACAATTTTTACAACAAAATTACTTTGTTCCGTTGTATACTGCGAATATAGATTGATTTCAGAGTCCCCTTGAGAATCCATTCTTACTCGGACCAGGTCTTCCAAGTCTTCATCAACAATCAATGCTGGTTCCAGCATGGCAAGTTCAGAAGGATAGTAAGCCATTCTGTTGTTGTAACTGGACCTAGGTCTTCTGTGATAATGACTGTGACTACTGTGCCCAAGACTGGCACCTACTAATCTACTATTAGGACTACCACTCCCCTGACCTCTCCCTTGTATCTCTGACTGGTCATCATAGTAGTAATAACCACTATGATGATGATGGTGTTGATGCGGTTGGTGATGGACAGGATTGCTTGTATGATGATGGCTTTGATGACTATGCTGGATTTGTTGTTGGATATTTTTACTACTATTAGTTATACTACTAGCAAATTTTGAAATATTTGGCAGCAACCTACGGCTTGGCTGCCGTTCTCCAAAATGTGTCGGCTCAATTGTGGCGGCTTGTTGAAGAAGATTTCTTTAAATAAAAGTGCTTTGTTGCTATAGTTACAATTTCACATTTTGTTAACGTACAAATTTATATTCCTTATTGAGGTATGTCTCGAAGGAAGGTTATATTGCAGGAACAGGTTCTGCTTTGATGTTACATATCTTTCACAATATATGGCCTTTGTGAGAACTAGTTAAGTTTTTATTTTTAAGGAATTGTAGCTATTATTTGGTTGGAATGGTAGCAGTTAGAAAGGTAAGCTTGCTAAGAGAAGGTAAGAAAAACAGGGCTTATCTACAGTGAAGCAATATTTCTGGCGTTTGTAACACAGGAGGAAAACTACACCAAATCTACTCTACAGCTGGAGTCTGGGAATGATTTGCTCAGTGAGGCTACCCTCGAAAGACTATTATTAATGCGAGGATAAGAAAATCTGAGTGCAAGCAGAACCAGTAGCAGTGCGGAGTCGTAACATTAGGCCGAACCAGCCAACATACTCCCGGTAACCCCAAAACCGAATTCCACCGACTACCTCATACCGTATGTATTCGGATTTATCAAATCGCGCAATAGTGAGGTATTACATATGCATAAAAGTCCTGATCCTTATAAAGTATTTTCTTAGTATATGTAAAAAGACGTACAAGAATTTAAATAAGACGGAATTTCATACATTCCTACATGATTAAGTCTGCAGTTAAGACATGCCTTGGCACGGAAAATCCTTTTAAATCTATCCGAAGGGACTTACTTAGGCTGGAATCACGAATTCTGAATTTTACTTGGAGTAAAAGAATGCTGAACTTTCATATCATTAGGGACGTTATCTACATCTACAGTACAACAAATTGGAACATAATAAATTTAAGCTTTACTAAATACTACTGCCTAAAGTATCTTGATGGCAGTCAGGCAATCAGGTTTATCCAACAAAGTACAGGGATGGGACAAAATTCATTAATTAATTAATAAGTAAATTTGGACCGCTAGGGTATAAAGGCTAATGCTCCAGTTTCTACTTAAAAGCATTTCATAGATTTTTGACTTAATATTTTTCAAGTTTCAAAAGGTCGATCAATTTTATCAAAAGGTTGATGTATTTACTGCTTTGTCAGGATCTGTATCTATAACTAGGATCGACTCAAACCTTTCCCTATTGTTAAATTATGGCAAAAAACTTGACTCCATTCAAGGAACAATTCAAAATAAGGTTCATCCGGAAAAACACAAGGATGAACTAGACTGGAATGCAATTTTAGCTTACACGCAGATCGTATTAATTTATGAATGTATTTCAAAAATCTATAAGATTTCAACACTTATGTCAGTCAGCAACACTTAAAATAGCATTTGGTATTCATAAGCATATGCCGGAAAATTATAATCGAAATTCTGAAGACGGGGGGACACTCTAGTGCATTGTCCCTCCCAGATATTTTAAGTGAGAATGTGCCCTCTTGTCTTCAGATGGTTGTGTTTATGTAACAATCACTTCAAGAATGACCCAAAATAATATAAAAACTATAATATTTACTAAAGTCGCTGGTCAAAGTTAAAAAGTTTTGATTTATTTAGTAAACATATGTTAACTTAATAATAGTAAACAGCGAATACTAATTGTATGGTATTAAAAAGTTCAAGTCTGTCACTATAATGTCTTTTATGACCAAAATAATCAATGACAATTGATAAATAAAACTTGCAATTCAAAGACTCAAAGTACTACAAACTAATAAAATAATTCATCTGTAAAATCAATGTTAAACTCTAGTAAAATCCAACTGCCAAAACGAAAACGATTCCAATCCAAATAGCGATTCTGTCATAAATTAAATGAAATATTGAAGATTGATAAGTCAAATTGGCTAGGGAAACCTTGATAGTACACTATTATACATCATTGGTTCAGATTAAAGTAAACACTAATAAAGCTAAACGGAATGACAACAGAAAATGGACTCACAAACTCTAATACAGAATACCATATGCAACTTTCAATTTACATTTATCCAAACAAACACCTGGCCACCTTTTCAGTTTATGTTTCGTATAGGATTACCACTTGCTATAACAAAAATGGGAAGTCAGTTCTACCAGCAATAATTGTAAAATTATTTCCCCGAGTAACAATTCTACAATTATTACTAGTACATAAACTTCAAAGATTACCAGTCAGTGCATTTGTAATGCTCGTCATCCGTAGTGGAGTAAACATGTCCTTCGCCGCTTAAAAATTCCACCGCTGCCCTATAAATTTTGGAAATAGAATACATTTAAATAAGTTACGCAAAAAATAGCAAAAGCCATCAGCTGTAATTTAACGACCAATGTTTAGAATTTAAACAATGTGCTTACCGAACATCTTTCTCAGAAACTTTATTCTTCAAGTTTGCGATGATTTGCTGAACGTGTGCACCCTCATCCACCTTCACACTCTGCTCAAAAAAGTTCGACTATCAAACTATGATTAAAAAAGACTAAATATAACTAAATCCTTGACTTATAGTTCTATTCATTAAACTAACCTGAATGCATCTAAAAACCATCGCCTGGTTTGGGGAAAGTCCATTTAAGGCAGAATCAGCGCTGACATTGGCTCCAATCGAAGTTTCGCCCAGATTATTTCCAATCATGGAATTAGATAAAGAACTTCCTGCATTGTTGCTTGTACTCAGTCCAACTTTCTGAGTCTAAATGAAATTATACATCTTGTATAAAAATGAAATATGGAAACTGAACAAGCTGCTATGTAACATTAAGTGTACATTTAACATACCTGCTGCTCCTTGAGTTTCTTCAACTTCATTGGAACTTGCAAAACTTCTAGGCCATGACTAATAACTTCATTCATGTCCAAAACAGGAGATACTTTGAAAGTAATGATGTATTTGCTATTGGAAGCACCTCCTTTGGTGGTTCGAAGAGAGCCCGTAACTCTTCCGTACGTATTTTCCATCAGAACCATCGCCTTAGAATCTCCATCCTGCAATTTTCAAAAAACATGGTCCCGGAACCTCAAGTACATGTCTCCCTTCACCAAATTATCAGAAACAACTAAGACCAGCATTTTGAAAACAGCAAAATCTTACATCCGTTCCCACATAAGTAACCGCATCAATGGTACCAGACTGATCATCAATAACATACGAAGTTTTTGTTGAAGAATGCTCCACAGATTTAACCAATCCAACAATCGTAATCTACAAAGTGATTTTCAACTAATCATCAATCTCCATTAACAGCATTGTACGCAAAATTCCAAGAAGTATCACAAATCTTACCACCGATACTTCGGTGTCATGAATCTTAATAACGTCATCCTGGCTTTCCAAAAGTTGTCTTATAGCCATGGGAAAGATGTTTTGGGACCGTTTCACCTACAACATCCCAAAGCACAGAACTACTTACACAAATCTCACGAATCACGCACCCAACCTTTCATTATCAGAAACATTAACATCTACATAATTCCAAGTTCAACAACATGACAGCTACAAAGGCTTAAAAATACCCTCGACTGCTGTTTATCCCCCGTTGCCGGCGACTTCCCATCTGATGGTACAAAGCCCCCACCACGTCCTCCAAAACTATCATCTAAAAAGTTCCAAAAAACATTGAACTCAAATGTAATTAATCAACAAAACTTCAAAACTCCTTAAATCCATCACCGTCCTTTTAAAATCTCTCCGCCTTGTCCCACTTCACTCAATCCCACAAATAAAACCCAGAATGTTCCTAATAAAGTGTCACAACCTCCTTTCATAGATTATACCAAAAACAACATCGACGCCCTTATCCTTTGACCCCAAAAGCAATGACCCTCCCTCCCATTACAATTTCAATAATCCACCGAAATCTAAAACCAACCTAAAAATGTCAATGTTTTGTAGACTATACAATTAATACATCATTCTGTTCCTTCAAAAATTCCCAACAACCCATCAAACCACAACTTACTGTTCCACATCTTGTAAAGGCACAATCCACTCAAATCCAATCCTTTCACAAAGAATTCTAGCAACTTCCAGAATTTCTAGTGGTTACTTTATTCAAAATCTGTAAATCCCAATAATGTTTGTTGTCTACACTAATTTCTAAGTAATTACAGCAATTAACACCCCTTTCTTCAAATGTTCAAATTGGGACTACAACCATGGGCAACAGTAACAGAACGTGGCTTTCGTGAAAGTGGGATCCAAACTCAAAACGCGACGTTTTGTTTTACGTCTATGTTGCACTGCTGCCCTAGTCTAGTCAGACTTGACTAGGAAAGTCTAGACTTGACTAGACTAGGAGGTAAAAAGGACGTGAAAGAATAGACTTGACTTGACTAGGCCTGCTGTTACTATTACGAGACTTGACTAGAATAGACTAGGGCGACTCGGCAAAACACAGGACTTGACTAGACTTGACTTGCATGACTTCATGGAAATGCTAGTCAAGTCGCAATTACTTGAGGCTCCCTTATGTAGCTAAAAATCAAAGCTAAAAAGCCAGCGTGAAATTCCAGTGTGCACGAAATGTTCTTCGTCAGTACCATTTGGTATGCTTAAGTATATGGCTTCGTTTCGAAAGAACAAAACATACAATTTTCTACTAGTTACGTAAAGTGTTTAGGAACATGTTGCAATTTATTCCTTAACAGTGCAATTGATCATAACGATAGCTAGGATACATTTTCCATATTACTTTCTATAGTTAAAAGAATATTTGCAAAACAATTTTTTTATCAATACTTTTCAAATTGCAACTAAAATGAAAATTACATACCTGGTCCTTCTTTCTTTAAACCAAAATCCCTCCCCAAACCAAAGAACCAATCTTTCTAACATGCCCTTTATCATTGTTATTTCTTATCATTATATTAATATAGATCATTCTTCCAAGGGAAGGGATTCCTTTTTGAGGACAAGGATTTTCTAATTTTTTTGCCTTGGAGTGTTTTAGGAAAATTAGACAACAGGAACTTTTAGATTGTTTAACTTTATTTGATAGGAATATAAGGTCTTCTAGGGACATTTTAGTTGTCAACAGGTATTTTGAAAATCGCTGACCTTTGTTTCAGCATTGTATTCAGAAATGTTATTCCATGGAAATTTACAAAAATTCAACCCCTGGATACAGCCTCCTACAAATTCCACTACTTGCACCGGGTATTTCCCCTGGTTCGTCCCAGTGGAAATTGCGTATAATATACCAGAAAATATCCCACTGATAAATCCCTATATATTAGATAAAAAAGTTTACCATAAATTGTAATAAACCCTATTTTCTTGGAAAAATTTGATACCGAACTTGCGGTTAAAGTTGCAAAAACTAACTAATTTATATACTGACATTTGTTGATTATGCAAAAATCTTACCGAACATTATTTTTGTATTGATGTAAACTACACGTGTTGTGTCACATCTTTACGAACTGGTTTTTTCATAGAGGTATTTGCTAAAATCTGAAAATTTTGGACTCAACGAAGCTCAAGTTTAAAAAAATCATATTTTTCATATTTTGCTAATCAAAATGAAGGAATTTTTAGAAAAATACACTGTGACTAGGAGAATTGACTAGACTTGACTAGGGAACCAGATGCAGAATCAAGACTAGGACTAGACTTGACTATTGCTAATTAAACGTACAGCTGACTTGACTAGACTTGACTAGTTGCGGCTCTAAACTTTAAAGACTAGACTAGACTTGACTAGGTAGCCTGGCGGGCAGCACTGCTATGTTGCGGCAAAACTTTTGTCTTATTTATATATTCCCGCTCAAGATTTCCCTCGTAAAGAAGCTCTTTCCAAGAAGGTCCTATTTTTCCTTTTCTAGAAACAGTACAGGAGCACACCCCATGTAGCACTATATGTACCTCAATGTACTATTTACTTACAGTAAATGGATTGAGGGCTGGAGGGAATCCTGTAGTCTGTGTCTGTCTGGGTAGTGACCACAGCAATGACAACACGTGGCTTCCGCAACGTTTAATAACCTAATGACAGTAGTACAAATCCCACTAGTACTAATAGCCCTTACGTGTGTAACAACCTCATTGAGTGAAGGGCTCACACATTAAATTATAACTGTCAATCAATTCAGTTCACCATATTCATTGGGTATTACTTAGTGTTGTTTCCCTATTACAGGGATTAAGCCCTATAAGTACTATTTGCATATGTATGTATTAAACAAGTTACTATATATCTGATAGGCATGAGCGGAACGATATAACGGTCCATATCGTACATTTTTAAGCAACGATATGTCACGATATTTATCGCAATTTTAAAACGATATATCGGTTAATTTTAATATCGTGCATAGGAAGTTCAAATTCCGAAAATGACACAATTTACCCCTCTTACTACTTTTTTTGTAAGTAAAGCGATCAAGGAATGTAAAACGTTAAAACTGTCACTGAAATATCTGTGTATAACGGATAAAATTCGAGCATTTTCATAATAATTTTCCGAATTCGGAGTTAGGAATGTAGTAATACCTATTAGCAAGCATTTTCAAACTTAGTTTGCTTAAACTAACTGATAGTGTTCGGACCAATTCAATTCTGAGTCAGAAATTTTCGATTCAATTCAAGATGAAACTGAACCGATTGGTGCAGTTCATAAGTGTGAATTGAACGCAATCATTTTTCTTAAATTGAAGTTCAAACGATTTAACTTCATTCTGGAGTGTGCTTGGAAAATACTACCGTCTTTTCTAGAAAGTGCATTGTTAGGTGCAGAAACCGCTGGTTTTTGACTCAGTTCAATTCAATTCAAAAGTTTGAACTGAACTGAATTGAGTTGTTTTTACTAAATTGAATCGAACATCTCATTTCAATTCAGTTCAGCTTGTGAATTAAACTGAACTGGAACAAAACTGAACCGAATTGAACCGTTCCGACTACTAGTGTCAAGTTAGTATCGTTTCTTGCAACTCTGCATTTTTAATTCGGCCCTTGTAGTGCATAACTTTACTTCCGCACTGCAGTTACTACTAATTGTAAGTACATGAACTACTTTTTAGAATCTTGTAATCCGTTTAATTTATAATTGTACGTTTAATTGTATATGAAATGCCTAGGATGTTCCCATTAAAAAATACGGGGCAAGTCATAATTGAATTATTACAGATCTTATAGTTCAATCTTTCAAGGAATTAGATTTTAGAGGCTGTTTTGTCAAAGAATAAATTACAAATATTGAATATTCTGCAAAACCATGTTAAATTTGATAGGATTTCATCAAAATTAGTATGTTATTTTAAAAACCAAATACCGATATATCGTCCATGGATATCGGTATCGTAAATTTTCTTGTTAACGATACCGATATTAACGATATTTTAAAATTGAACGATATGCTCATGCCTAATATCTGATAGATCATTATAAACACAGCAGACGGAGACACCAACACTTGGACAGTACTTACGTCCATTAAGCAACAACCGGGGTACTGATACCTGAAACGTCGGGAAGACGAAGACAAAAGACACTGCTGCTGATAAAAGCTCCATGACGTCACAATGGCTGCAGTACAATACCAGCTGACCTGTGTGGTTAGAATAGAAGGGTACATGCTACAAGTTCTTAAGCACACTCGTACATACTCAATTCTTACAATGGGTGAATGGGCCGCTGGTGTTACACTTCCACTCCGCATTCCAGACCAACTGATGTAATACCCAACACGGACAGCAACTTCTGTGTTGACATAAATGTGGTGACATGCATATGCAAACATAAACGCACAGCATTGACATATAAATAGTGCAGCCAATGAAATGAAGAAGAAATATGTGGGTAAAAACATGGCTATTTTTAGCGGGCCTGGAGTTTGAATGAAGAAGGTTCCAGTACATAATATACATAATTACTTTGTCAAGTTTTTCCCGCACAACATTTAGTAACTTGCATATGTCACGACTTGTGCTGACACAAGGCTCACATATCTATGTGAGAACCTGTGCAAGCCACCTCCCACTTATGTCAGTGTACGTACGAACGCACAGCATTTCTGTGTCAAACATATGCAAGTCAGCACAGATTTCGTGCTGTCCGTGTTGGGTATAACATGGCGTATCTGTGGAGGAGCTCGGGAGCCATTTGTTTTTCCTGCAGTGCTCTGGCATAGGGAAGGGCATGGAAAGGCCATTGTGGAGGGATGGAGTCATCTCTAGCCATCCAGCCAACGCATTAAGGGTCATCTCTAGCCATCCTGCCAACGCATTAAGGGTCATTCCTGGCCATCAAGACAAGGAAATGCCAACAATGGGTTGATTTCCGAGGATGAATTCCGTCCGTTGAGGATCCGAGCTCCGGACTCTGAGCATTCAAATTCTGGGAGTTGGAGTGTCCAGTAGTGGTCCCGATCTTTCAATTCTGAATCAAAAAAACTCGATTCGATTCGATTCAATTCAATTCTGATTCATCATTTTTCGATTCAATTCAAAGCATGAATTGAATCATTTCATTCAATTCACTTCATGAATGAAATCACGCGAAATGCCTTGAATCACGATTCAAATGATTCACTTGCAACGAATTTGTTTGCATATCCCGCTAAAAATGCAGCAAGTAACGCATCACATTAAAAATTTCGTACGTGTTTTTGAGAGACATTTTTGATTTTTGTTGGGAAACCGACTTATCAAATACTTTGTAAATAATAATTTTTATACATGAAATACATCAATTATTATAATTTATTATTACAGCATTTACTAACCGTCCAATTTAGATCATAATGTGACAATTAATTAGCAGGATATGCAACTCGAATTTGCTAAAGTTACAGTCAACTCTCGCTATAATCGATGCTCAATTTGCAAAATTTGTCCCTTCTGACCATAGTGTTATATGTTGTGTAAATGGGAATCGGGAATGGAAATCCCAATCCCTTATATCAAATAATCCCTTATAAGGGTATCCCTTATAGCGAGAGTATACTGTATTGACAATTTTAGTGATAGTGAAATTTTTTGAATTATAATCTTTCGCGGTTTTATGTATCTAGTCATTATAAAATCCTGAAATAAAATGTTTATGTTACCACCTTTTACTGTCTGAATGATTTGAATCATCATTCGATTCAATTCAGCACGCAGAAATGAATCAAAGTGAATCCTGTGAATCGTGAATTGAATCGAATCATTGAATTTCATTCAATTCATAATTTGAATTGAATCAAAACGAATTTTTTGAATTGAATTGAAAGATTGGGACCACTAGTGTCCAGTCGGGAATTTTACCAGTGTCTTCTACAGGTTATATTTTTTTTCGTTTGGATCCCACTTTCACGAAAGCCACGTTCTGTTACTGTTGCCCATGGTTGTAGCCCCAGTTTGAACATTTGAAGAAACGGGTGTTAATTGTTGTAATTACTTAGAAATTAGTGTAGCCAACAAATATTATTGGGCTTTACAGATTTTGAAGTAAGTATCAATCGGAAACTTGTGGGAATTAACTGAAATAATTGGATTTGAGTGGATTGTGCCTTTACAAGATGTGGAACAGTAAGTTGGGTTTTGATGAGTTGTTGGGAAATATTGAAGGAACAGAATGATGTATTACTTGTAGTCTATAAAGCATTGACAGTTTTAGGTTGGTTTTAGATTTTGGTGGATTATTGAAATTGTAATGGGAGGGAAGGTCATTGCTTTTGGGGTCAAAGCATAAGGGCGTTGATCTTGGTGTAATGTATGAAAACAGGTTGTGGCACTTTATTAGGAACATTCTGGATTGTATTTGTGGGATTGAGTGAAGTGGGACAAGGGGGAGAGATTTTAAGAGGACGATGATAGATTTAAGGATTATTGAAGGTTTGTTGATTAATGACATTTTTGTGTTTAATGTTTTTTGGAACTTTTTAGATGATAGTTTTGGAGGACGTGGTGGGGGCTTTGTCCCATCAGATGGGAAGTCGCTGGCAACGGGGGATAAACAGCAGTCGAGGATATTTTTAAGCCTTTGTTGCTCTCATGTTATTGAACTTGGAATTATGTAGATATTAATGTTTCTGATAATGAAAGGTAGGGTGCGTGATTCGTGAGATTTGTGTATGTAGTGCTTTGGGATGTTGTAGGTGAAACGGTCCCAAAACATCTTTCCCATGGCTATAAGACAACTTCAGGAAAGTCAGGATGACGTTATGAAGATTCATGACAAGGAAGTACCGGTGGTAAGATTTGTGACACTTCTTAGAATTTGCGTACAATGCTGTTAATGGAGATTGATGATTAGTTGAAAATCACTCTTTGTAGATTACGATGGTTGGATTGGTTAAATCTGTGGAGCATTCTTCAACAAAAACTTCGTATGTTATTGATGATCAGTCTGGTACCATTGATGCGGTTACTTATGTGGGAACTGATGTAAGTTTGGCTGCTTTCAAAATGCTGGTCTTGGTTGTTTATGATAATTTGGTGAAGGGAGACATGTACTTCAGGTTCCGGGACCATGTTATTTGAAAATTGCAGGATGGTGACTCTAAGGCGATGGTTCTGATGGAAAATACGTATGGAAGAGTTACGGGTTCTCTTCGAACCACCAAAGGAGGTGCTTCCAATAGCAAATACAAACATTACTTTCAAAGTATCTCCTATTTTGGACACGAATGAAGTTATTAGTCATGGCCTAGAAGTTTTGCAAGTTGCAATGAAGTTAAAGAAACTCAAGGAGCAGCAGGTATATTAAATTTACACTTAATGTTATATATGCTGTTCAATTTCATTATTTCATTTTTACACAAGATGGATACTACTAAAGTTGGACTGAGTAAAAGCAACAATGCAGGAAGTTCTTTATCTAATTCCATGATTGGAAATAATCTGGGCGAAACTTCGATTGGAGCCAATGTCAGCGCTGATTCTGCCTTAAATGGACTTTCCCCAAACCAGGCGATGGTTTTTAGATGCATTCAGGTTAGTTTAATGACTAGAACTGTAAGTCATGTATTTAGTTATATTTAGTCTTTTTAATCATAATTTGCGACACCAACTTTTTTGTGTAGTGTGAAGGTGAATGAGGGAGAACACGTTCAGCAAATCACCGCAAACTTGATTTAAATGTATTCTATTACCAAAATTTATAGGGCAGCGGTGGAATTTTTAAGCGCCGAAGGACATGTTTACTCCACTACGGATGACGAGCATTACAAATGCGCTGACTGGTAATCTTTGAAATTTATGTACTAGTAATAATTGTAGAATTGTTACTCGGGGAAATAATTTTACAATTATTGCTGGTAGAACTGACTTCCCATTTTTGTTATAGCAAGTGGTAATCCTATACGAAACATAAACTGAAAAGGTGGCCAGGTGTTTGTTTGGATAAATGTAAATTGAAAGTTGCATATGGTATTCTGTATTAGAGTTTGTGAGTCCATTTTCTGTTGTCATTCCGTTTAGCTTTATTAGTGTTTACTTTAATCTGAACCAATGATGTATAATAGTGTACTATCAAGGTTTCCCTAGCCAATTTGACTTATCAATTTAGAATATTTCATTTAATTTATGATATCCATTCCATTTTGTATTAATACCATACCAGATCTCACTCAAGTCTGCCCGCATGATTGACCTCTGTCTTCCTCTCTTCCGTCCCAAAGCACGAATCCCAAGCAGCCACACGTCTGACAACGGCTCATTTCCCTGTATAAGGTCCTGATGATGGAACAAAGTTTGCCCGAATCAGTGCAGTGCGCCTATTTTTCTATCTCTCTCTATCCACTTGGCTGTGTGTGAAAGGTGTATGTACCTGCTATAAGCAGGGGATGGACATGTGGTCCCACTAATCGCACACAGCCATATAACTTGTAAACCGATGAGGTCCGGGATATGACTCTCACTTGTAAGTGAATCGTACGCATTATTGTAATTTCGATGTACTATGGTGTGCCAAGAAGTACTTAATAAATACAATACATATATACAATATACAATCATTAGTCTAGTGTGTGTTGAGCCTTTTCCAACTTACCTTTTTCAAAGGTAATTCCTAATTAAAGTTGCATAGAGTTTTAATAAAGTTCTGCATTACAATTATTCATGTTCCTTTGCCCCTGTAGTTTACGTAATGTGCAATATTCTCAGATTTGTTGTTCAGTAAGCATTTAGTTGTGATTCATCCTGCAGTTTTTTCTATGGTGTATGTCTTCATTTTTGTAGTTTTATTTATATGAGCAACTTATTATCAGTGCTTAAAGATTGCTAGTACACTTAGTGAGTGAAAAAGTAGTGAGTATTGATGCTTATTTAGCCCTAGTGTACTGTATTTCCTGAGTAATTAAATTATAAACTGGGTTGAAAGAACTTCCATTGGCAGTACACATTTTATAGTTTTCTCTTTTCGTTACTTTATCTATGCAGCCAGCGGTCGCTGTCTAGAAGGGGTTTTGTGAGATAGCCAGAAAGTAAACAAGATAAAGTTCTAAATTTCAGACCTTGTTGTGATAACATAATAAAAATTGCTTGCAAATATTGCTCGCGCCTGAACATCATATCGTCAATTAAAGAAAACAGTAAGTACAGTCATTATTAAGACAAGCATATTTATTACCGAACCGGGAAATCTAGTAGTAGGAAACAATTAATGGGAAAATTCCAACGTGGTGTACGCCATCATCAATCATGTAATAGATGCCGTTCACATTACGGACGTGGAGGGTTGAAGAGTTGGTTAACCACCGCTCGAGCTGTAACCTGTGCTTCAGTGACAGGGCAAGGTCTCATTCGGGTTACAGCAATTGTGCAAGGCGGGCGATCTATCAGAGTAAATAATTATTTGGGTATGTTAATTTTAGAAAGCCAGTCGAAATGCAGAATACATTTGGTGGCCATTATTGTACCTGACGTTAGACCTGAAAATAACCCTCTTGTTTCAGTTTCAATATTAGTAAATCAAGACCTACCGTAATCTTGAGGATTTCTAATCCTGTCCACACAATCGCACCTGCTGGTCTCTTCCCAAATCCAAGCTCGGTAATCCCCCCAAGGAGATGAACATGGGCTCCTTTTTATACCTGGGAACATATGACCATTATTGAAAGCAATTGGGTAAGTGCATCCGCATCTTCTGCGTGGATATGCTCCAGGGTGATTAATTCCGTACTGCCAGTTCCCTAGCCGTTTGGCTTTGTATGAATCATTATACTTGAAGAGATTGTGCAAAATCAACCAAACTTTACAATAATGCTTTCTTCGTGTTTACAAGTACATTGTTTATTTACTATTTTGGACTTACTTGGTTTGCGCTATAGTGAAACGACATATTGCTGTTTGTCGGTGTCAGTAGTAGATATTAAATTTTTAAAGATTCACTAAAAAGAACTGAACTTTTGAATAATGCTTTAATTGAGACTAATGTCCCGTTTCTTTTCCAGAGAATACAAAAATCAGAAAAAAATCTGGATCAGATACACGTCAAGCTAAGCCTTCAACCGAGCATTGTAGATTGTAGTTGAGTGGCCTGCTTCGTCTAGTAGCAAGGCAGTGTAGAAGACAAAAGTGGTGCATAGGATTACAAGAATTTGGACATGATGTCTGAATATAGGATCCCCAATAATTTTGAACAATAGTACTTCAAGCCTCGCGTCAGTTTAATCAATACGGGCGATGTTTTCATGGAAACTAAAAGTCATTTTATTTATTCTCACAATTTATTTTTTAAAATCTTGTTTTCTCCTTACGGCATAAAAATATTTAATAAATTATTATTATTAATGCAATGCAATTTTTTGCAATATTGCAAATTTCCTGTAAAAACATTATAGAAAGAACGATTAACGGATATTCATTTACTAAAGTAGCCATGCCATTAGTGTTATCGTATTTATGATAAAAATCCTTTTCCCCAGAGCAGCTTTCACCATAAAATAAGGCAGATGAGGCCATCTCTGTAAATTAATATCTAGCAGAAGGCAGAGAAGTTACTAGAACCTGGGGATTGATAATCTCCTTTAAGAAATGAAACTTTCTCTCGGTAGATAGCATTTGGCGTTATAAGCTTTCTCCTACAATTTATGTAGATTTCTAGTAAAAAAAAGGAGCTGTAAGAGTTCCAAGTTCCAAGTTAAAATCTTCCAAAACATGTTACTATTTGTATGCCTTTCCGTGAATACAAAATAGGAACTTTCTCTCGTGGTCACTTTTCTCAGCTGCAGTGTTTTTTTACACATTTGATGTTCTGAAGATGCTTTCACCTAAATATGAATATATTTAGTTGTAGTATTGCAGTAAGAAGCTACTTTCTGTTCCTTTTTAACGGAGGAATTAAATTCGAATGAAGTATTATACGAGTTCTAGAAAAATGAGATTCTTGTTTAATTTATATTTTAAATACACTTCCAAAACCATTACAGCTTCATTCACGCACATGTTATTATCTGTGTACATAAATTTATCTATTCAACTATATTATGGCAAATAGATCTATATCCACATATCTATATATATACGTGCAACTAATATTTTGCAAGTATCTGTGATTACGAGCTGTCTGACTATGACTAGATGAGCTTAGAAGAACTCATTGAGTCTAGCATTGAAAGCCATTTCGTGAGGTTCAGCTCATAGTAAACATAAAGTCCTACTCTCATGCATTAGTTTTATTACAGTTTTATGACTTTTTTGACGAGTGTGGAAGGACTCGTTACTTGCGGCCGCACAAGGAACTTTAAAAGTTCCGTTGGGAACATTTTAATTGCCGACTCTGTGCGTTCCTGAATACACATTCACCACAATTTTGCGTTGTCCCATGTGGTCTTTCTTATCCCAATCTTAGGATTAGGATATGCACTGTAACCTTGTCTATCTGCACAAATATACAAGGGAGCGTGTATGTGTTACATACAGTATACGAAATAAAAGTAGTAACTGGAACGGGAAACGACGTCCTCTTTCAGAAGGAATGAGTTTTTTCACTTGGAATTCATGCAAACACAGTGAAAGATCAGAAGGTATGGAAGCGGAGGAAACTACCAAGTTACGTGTAGCACACCCATATGCTCATAAAGCTCACTTCTAATTTTCCTTCCTCACCAACATAAGGAAACTTTCTGGAAAAACTTTACTCTCATCAGACGAACCATTTTTATGACTGGAAATACTCCATAAAGAGCAGGGATACTAAAACTGGATTATCACTCAGTTAACCGTAAGGTGCCTAATTTCTAATTTTTTACTTGGAATTAATGATCTCTCTCGATCCCGATTCTAATGATATAAGTTATTACACTAAGGATCTCCCGAGTACAATTTGTCAAAGAAATTTCCGCTGCTACAGAATATCTTCACCTATATAATTATACCAGTGGAGCCCATCCGTTTTACGAACGGCTGTTTCAGTAAGCCAAAATAATTAAAAGCTCGATTTTCACTTCTGTGCTAAAATTTGGACCACATTTACTCACTTGGTGTTGAACAATCAGTGTTTGAATGAGTAGTATTTTTGAATATTAGAAATTAAAGACAGAAGACATCTAATTGATGTCCATTTCATACCTGTCATTAACATTAACGTATAAACTCCCTCTTTCCTAACCTACAAACATCCCCATATTCTTAATAGTAAGTTAATCAAAAAAACTTTTCTTAAGTGAAATAATTTAAATTACTAACAACACATGCTGTTACTCCCACAAATAAAATAAATGGCTCTCCCTACCCGAAACCCAATTAGCCCTCATTTGTTATACAAATGTCCACTTACCTGTAGCACAGAATGCCCCACTGTACATAACATAAATAGTCCCTTATTCTTTATACAAATATCCGCCTACCCGTAGAACAAAAAGTGGCATTTATACATTACATAAATAGCCCTTATCGAAAGTACAAATATGAACCTATCCGTAACAAAAACGTTTTGCTTTAGATACTCAAACTAAATACCTCCCCTATCAATACTCAAAGAAGCCCTAAGTCAATTACAATTTACAAAATGCAGTTCTTCGATAATTACTTTGAAGGTCTGAAATTGCACTTATAAACAATAATCTAATAGAATGCACCAATATTTACCGTAAAAGTCCCTATGCTAAAAAGAATAACGTAAAAAATTGTGACGGACGGACGTCACCCGCGTTTTTTATATAGTAGGGATGTACAAGAATTAATATATGTACTTAATTCTTGCACGGATATTCTCCTAAAAATGTGTAAACCTTGCTTAATTGTCTCTCTCCCACCGGTTAATATATTTTACAGCCTATAAATAATCCAAGACCATTTATGATACGTACAGTCCTCCAATCAAATTAATATTTTTGAGAGAGGCACACGAATATTAACATTTTTATGTTCATCGTAGTTGCATTCATAACTTTTAGTGTTATAAATTGCGGTTTTAATTTCTAACTTCTTGAATTGTTTCTCATCTACTAAGTTGAACTACTCATCCTAACTTTGGAAAATTGAATAATTATGTAAATTTATTTTATTTTTAAAGTTCGTAAGTACGGGGCTATAATAAGTTGGGTTAACTTCAAACTTATTGTACAAAATTTCAGGGATGCGTAATTTATACCTGGAGGTAGGTTGATCATGTAAGCTGCTTGATTGTTTGAACTCATCACGCTTTAACTGCCAAGACCAAAAATCTCCAATTATTAGAAATTAGAACGCGAAATTCCATTAAAAGCTTATTACACTAAAATTACTGGTAACATAAACCGATGATCCGGAGATTTCAATGACAAGCATTGCTGTGGTTCATTAGTTACGAGAACCCAGGGAGTATGAAGCGGTTCCCATCATGGCAGATCATACCGATCGAATTTTCTCCTTTCCTCATAAATTCCACCACATTAGAAGTTAATGTTGGTGGGAGCCATTGGTGTAGGACTGCCTTCAGCAAGGTCTTGCTTGCAGTCGGTTTGTATGTATGTATATGCATTTTGGACAATCACAGAAGACGGTGGAACACGTCTGTGTTATTTGTTATTTCTGTCTTATGATTCTCGGAACGTGAGAGAGTTCATGAGGATCATGAACTGTCATGGAAAAACGCAATGTGTCATGTAGATACATACGACCCGGTTCCTCCTAACCAAGGCCATCAAGGATCGTTGAAACCTGGGAATAAGCGTAAGGGAAAACTCAACCTGAGAAAATATGATTGAGATTGGGAGAGTTTGCAAGCTTCATAAGTCAAATATTAGCATATGTATTCTTTCCGGAGCTTTTGGTAAGTACGAAAAGTACATTTCTACAAATAATTGGAAGGAGCCTTTTTTAGCACCAGCAGTAGATCCCATCCTCATGAACCGTAAAACAAGTATTTATATTTACAAATGTAGCCACAACATCGTTATCCCTCAATTTCGATCTCTTTATATGTATTCATGTATCTGCCACTCACGGATGAGAGTCTTGATGCTTAATTCGCCCAGCAGGATTTTCCATCTCCAAAATAATTTTATTTTATCAGAAGTAACTAACGAGTTACCTATAGACCTCTTCCATTACGTTCATTTGTGCATCACCCTCAGAACACTGATGATAATCATGATTCCCCATAAAATTAGAGCAGCTGCAATAAACTAGAAAATGAGATGTAAGTTATAAAGGAACCAGCACAAAGGTTCCACAAAGGCAGCAAATGGAACACTCAAGAGAATTCAAAGCACGAATTCAATAACAACATATACATGCGTAATTAGCTACACACACATATCTTCCCCTGTCCATGTCTGGTAATGCTAATGTACATACATACTCATGCCCGTACTTATTGCAAAACCGTATCACTAGCAAAGGTTAGAATTCAATGAAATCGGGAATGCGATTGCAGCCCAAGAGGTAGAATGGAGTAATCCATATCTTTCCTCACAGTTCCTAAGCACTTTGGATATAAAGCATTTCATTCCATGAGATCCAAACAAATGAACTCCCCATCTTCAACCACGTTTATTTAGCTTCCAGTAGTCTGCTTCCAACATATGTATGTACATATCTACATGTAGAAATACACATAAGTTCAGTCTCAAACACGTACACCCGCCTACACTATAGATAACTACCTCGGGTACTCCCTTTACAACTACATCACTGACACTTCCTAACAAGGAAATAATTCCCATGTAGAGAAAAGGTCATGGGTCATGTTCTCGTTCATAGCTCCAAAGTCAATGGCAATTCCATTCCACGTAATAAGATTACAAGAGTTCTACTTATTTTTTCCTACAATGATTTTGTATCTATTTGGAAAAATTTACAACGTAATCATTCAGAATATTATTCCCTGACACAAATTGTCAGGTAATTTCATACATCCAATCAATTTAAAATAAAAATGAATCCTATAAAATAGTTTTAACTCGGCACACCCGATTTTCATTTATCCACTAAAAGAATCCCTAAAGAAAGGTTCACCAGCGTAGATTATCTACTACAAACTTTATATATACAACTAAACCCCCATTAAGAATCAAAGCATGTTTTTGAACCCATTTGAAACAAACCATTGTGACCTCATGAGCTGAATTAGGTGAAGATTCAGAATTTATTTTACCACCATTGTAATATACTACCAGTGTCTAGATTTTCTATTAGTATTCCTTTTAAAGTGGGATTGTAATTAAGGACCATGGCAGAGCTAAAGATATCTCTGTTATTCTAAAAAGGACTACTACGGAAATTGATAGCCTCGTGGTACGGGGCCAGTGGGTGGGAGAATGAGATTTTGCTCGGTAGTAGCTCCAACTATATTCCTTGTGGTTTTTACCACAGTCTGCCATATTAGTACTGTGTGGTTGGAGCAGCTGTTGTGTAATGTTTTAAGATTTTCATTCATTAGAGCCTTAAAAGGAGGTTGTTGGTACATATATGGTAAGGAAATATGCATGGATGCATGGGAGTAGGTACTAGATTATGTACATATGTACAAGGTACTTGTGCATGCTCAAGCATGCTATACAAAGTGAAGTACGATGTTGATGGAGTAGATGAATAACCCATGTTCGAGAATCGGGCATCTTTTCCTCGTAACACTTTAAAGTTCCCCAAGCGGTTAGTATATATGTACCCGGGTGGAACCTAAACTGAACCGGGTCTTGTTGGTAACTCCACCATCTTCGGTATACACGCCACATTGGAGGATTACAATTCACAGTAATAGATAATAGACACGATACAATAGGCATGAGCTATCATTGTACTAGAATTTACTGTTTGTACAAAATAGTAGTAGTTTTATGTATAATTTAAATACACATCCGCGTATGGAAGTTCCTTGTGCCGACGGATAATTTAGCCAGATCGTCGAGCAGGGTATTCCACTAGGCGTAGTACAGATCAGACACAGTATGAAATTTATTGAGCACTTCACTTACTGCGGAGTTTTCCCTGTGTAAATACACCGTAAAATAATTTATCTTGTCATGATTGTCACATTAAGAGCACCTCTGTAAAGCGTACATCCTTCGAATCGCTTGAGAGCTCAGCTGGAATCTCCCACTCTCACCATCTCATCCGCCGTTGATGTCTTGGTCGTTAAGGTTAGTTCGCTCGGATTTATTTCTCCAACTTATATCTCCCCATACCTTCATCATTGGACTAATAAGGGTAGGTCAAAATTGAAATGCTCACAAGAGGCGGATCAAAAGGACACGATCAGTAGGAGTCAGGTCAGGTTAAAAGGAATGAATTGTACAAAAGTAATTAAAGATCCACAATCCCCATAGAACTTCCTCCCAGGAAGCTTTGACCAGGAAATACAGTAAAATACATGCTTATATAATTTTTAGCGTAATCTTCCCAGAAGTTGTTATATATGTATGTACAACGTATGTACGTATTTCACAATTTTACAACATTGTACATAGATACAAATGTACCTCAGTATAGGTAATGTATTCCCGTTTACTGACTTTCTTTCCTACACGCGACACAGAGCTATTCCCAAACTACCCCATAATCTGCAATTCCATTCAAAAAAAACTTTCTCAAATACCTGGGAAATGCATAAGTGATGTTCCAAGGTTCAAATTGAAAGGAATGACCTGCCGCTGCAAAACTCCCTATAAATAGAAAAGTACTTTTGAAAGAATGACCGTGGAATGGAAAAGACTATATCGACAAATGCAACTTCGTGAACTTGATTCACAGCAGATAGAATGGCGTCCTCGCGTGTGGAGCACATTTTCAATTTTCTTAAAACCTTTCTCTTCCCTTGTAAATATTTGAATTTTACAATTCTCTCAATTTAGCCTTGATTTAAAATTCAAGTTTAAAATACTCTACTCGAGTGAAACAGGGATCGAAGGAGGTAACACGACAAAACCCACGGATACTTGCCCTGTTTTTTTCGTCACCTTGTGCAATTTATGTCTTACCACATTGATGTGCGGTACTGACATTCTACTTCTTGTGGTATCGATTCCTCTTTCAGAACTTTTGTGCCTGTCAATAAGTGTCATTGTTATTGTAAAAATTGAAAATAAACTGACACTTTACAGTAGGCCATCAGAGACGTCCACTTAGGAATATCTATCCTTATGAATCATAGAGTTTCTGAATGTATTATGAGATTTAACACAATGCTATCTCACTCTGCGTAGGATTATCGTTATGTCCGTGGAATTTGAGCAAAAATTATAGTAAAGTTTTGAAAAATATCTTTGTAAGAATGACAATACTCTAAAGCTGTATAATTATGTTACAAACGATGTATTATTGTGGTTGTATCCGCTAAAGGAAATAGAAATCGATGCAATAACGTTAAAGAGAGCTTTTAACGTTTTTTGATTCGTGGGAAAGCACAAACAAATAATTTCTGTCTGAGATGTGCAAAACAATAAAGAGTTGAATCCTTTGATCAACGCATGAAACAAAAGTCATCTCGTCTGATTGGGGACTTGAGGAGCCGGAGATAGAAAGAAGAGATAATCCTCAAGAAGAAACCATGGAGGATCTCGAAGGTTTGCCTGTGTCTGTGAGATAAATGCTATGCAATGGCTTACAGAAATATATCCATAGATACATACATTCCTATTTTAGTTACAATTTTTGGAGTGAGTTCACGTAAATCATTGGAAGAACATCGGCCTGGGAACGTCGAGGATAATTGACAGAGGAGAGAACCAAAAGAGAATGACATGAGCCAGGAGATGTATGTGGAATAATAATCAGTGTTAATACCCAACAGTGGAAATAATACATGTAGGCCTTCCTTTAGACCAGTATAGCGCGGAGAGTAAACAAGTATTTAAAGCACTCTGTTACAATCAGCCCCACACACCCTGGGATTATTTTTGCCAAGTGTAAAGGAACGAGACTAAAATTCTACTCGATGAGCTTATATCTATCTACTTATGCACGTAATAATTAAAGCTTGATCATTATAAGGGCATACGGGATGAAAGGGATAGGATCTTTTTAGATTTAATTACTGGTAAATGAAGTACTAATTAATTATTACAGATGGAGGGGAAAGTGGTTCTATTCTTGGGAAAAAAACTCCTCAAGGATTCATTACGTTCACTTATTCCCCATTAGGGCATATTATCATGACCTCCCGATAAAGAACACGGTTCCACACTCAGAAGGGCAGTGCCCAGACCGGTGTCAGTCTTTTAGGGAGTTCCATGTTCGAGTTTGGCTTGGGCTTGTCACGGAAAAAAAAAGGTAAGGTTCTACTGTTCTGCTCTCTCCGACACCACGACTCACTTTAGATTTCATTAAAGGCAGATTTTTTTCCCTCTTGGATCCGAACCAAATATGGAGGTAAAGGGAAGACAGGCTGGTGTTTACATCTGCCTTGAGGTTAGAGAACACGCCAAATTGGAGTTTGAAGAAAGCTGAACTGTTTTCAGAGAAAACCTCGGGTTTCTTCCTTCACCTTTATTATGCCGGAATGAGAAACTCTTTGTTGGCTCAAGTGTACTACATCACGCTATAATGGCGTAACACTAACAACCATTTGATTCGGAGTCAAACTATTCATTTGTAAGAGGATGTGGACTGTACACGAGGGACTATTATTTCAATTACAATATTGTGAAGTTTTAGTTCTGTGAAAGTTTGATGTTTGTAACTCATCTTCACTGCTGGTGTAGATTGGGAGTAGAACCCTCTTGTTAGGATAGATGTTGGATGTTGCACTCGATGTTGTTAGATTATAATTTTTCTTTGACAATAATATTATTCTTGATCTCTGTTCCATATCAAGGAATACTCGAGGATATAATTATTTAAGTCTGGAGTAATATAATTTTCATGTGTAAATATTTTACATTATTTTTTTAGTCCAACTTTTAATACTTGGCAAATATTGTTTTATGCTGTACTCAACTGTTTTTACTTTCTAGTCAATTTCACTGGAATAAAAACCCTTGGATTTAATCTGATCGTACATACATCCTCTGCCTTTCCTTAACTTAATCACTGTAATTGGTCGCAGCTGGACTTTGCTGACACTGTTTAAACATGAATATACGCAATGTTACATTTCCTCAAAAGTCTTCGCCTTCATACCATGAAAATTGCGATGGTGTGACGGAGGGAACAGAAATGCAAACAGTCCAGGAGATATTAACGCCCACAGCCATCAGGAAAGTTCTCATCGTTTAAGTCTGAGAAAGGCAGAGTAATGCTTCCCTGTGGGAACTTTTGTGGTTCTTTTATCCCCACAGTCATCGCACATCCACCAAAAGTGTTATCAGCTTGAAAGTATAAGAATCACATATCAAACGCCTACACACACACACACACACAGCCACAGGACTGAGTGGTGTCTCGTATGTATCCCTGCTGTCAACTTTGACTCGTTCTCTGGAAATATGTATTTAATTATTGCAGTGATCTGCATATGTATGTGTGTATAAAGATGTACTTTAAGCAGGTAGTGAAAGTACAGATTTGAAGAGTGAGGGAAACTGTAGGTACTTGAAAATAATTACTTTTTGCAAAGTCCTATATACCCCTGGCTCTTGAAGTTATGTACCAGTGACTTCCATCCCTCTCATAAATACATGTCGGGCTGAGAGAGCTAATATAACCACTGTCAAAACTTACACAGGGCTGTAGGTTCAATCAGACTGGAAAGCTGGGTAATGAAGTTAACCTCACAATTTGTAGGTATTCTAAAACAATATAGGAGAAACTTGTGTACCGAAAGGAAGTGACAATTTCCTTTTGATTTTTCTTTTGAAGAATATATCTACGGTTACGGACTGTACATCCCCTGCTCAGCTCAGTACCCACTGGGTCTGGTATGCCCCGTAAATATGATTATTGCGTAGGTTTCGAGTAACCCATCCGCTTGGGAGTACAAATTAAATTAATGAATATGCATGTTAAAAGATTGATCAGTACATTTCCCGAGTAAGTTTTAAGTAATTACAGTGCTGCTCACAAGGGATCACAAATATAAACAGAGGCAGCTTTGTGACACAGTTATGTCTGTATTTGTATGAGTTTTAAATTAGTATTGTGAAGTTCTACGGAGATATAGTACCGTATGTACATACGAAGGAGTATGGATGTGTCTACATAACAAAAATATTTGTCAGGGATTGCGTGTACATACAAGGACACGGGCCTTTAAATATACAATGAGATGGTGGGAGTGTTCCAGAGAGACTCCGGAGGAGCATTTGTAAAAAGCTAATGTGTTGGAAGTGAAAATGCAGGTTAAGTATGCAAAAAAAAAGCATCATGGAATTTGTAGTTCCAGGAAATCGACAATTGTAGGCCGCAAGTAAGGCTGAAGGCCAGTATCTTCTCATTAGCTTATTGAATCGTGATTCCTCATTAAAACAATTTTCTGTTCTAGCATGCAATTCAGCGAACTGGAAAGAAAAGCATAGAGCTTATTCATACAGCTGTAATTTTACATAGATAGAGATGTATTAGATACAATAGGATTTTAAGGATATATAATTATTAAAGACGTGGTACGCACCATATCCACAAAACGTACGTAGAACCAAACCATGAAGCATTGTCATCTGCATAAATTGAATCGTCAAAATATGTCTATTGAGAGACAGGACAAAAAGGCTGGGAAATTTTAAAGAATTCCAGCCACGCAATGCTCGTATAAAGGAGGGGTTAGAGCCCGCTGTAATTTTGTACATTGGATGTATAGGAAAGCATCACAATTCACAGTATACTGTAGTGTAGGGAAATTGGAAAGGGAACTTGGATTTCAGCACTTCCTAAATTGCTTCCCTTGAATGCTTCCAATAAATTGACGATTGGAGTAGCCTAAATGACTCTCCAATGCTCATTCCAATTAGGGGATATATATTCCTTTAATAGAATTTCGAGCAGTGTAAACTTCCAGCGTAGACTGTCACGTCACACATATGAACATGATTTGAAGAAGTGGTCGGGCTACTTTGTTTCTTCCCAGATATTATTTAGGAGCCATCCGGCGGGAGACAAATGTCAGGGAGTCTTACAAAAAAAAAGGCAGATTATGAATCCAATGCTCTGCTATGTCAGCGATAAAGAATTACCCCAGAGAGTCTATTTCTGTTCTTCCATTTAAACATTTCCATTTATATGCAACTTTGACTCCGACTCACAATGGAGAGGACTTTTCACTATACAGTACTCTGATCTTCCCCTCCCCGCACCAAGCTGATTTAACATTATCAATGCGACTCAAATTGGATTAGAGCCCTACAGAGGTTTGTATACATATCTATCCCATGAACTCCGGATTTTACATTTCAATCGCAAAGGGAGCTGGAACTCAAGGCAGACGTACCATATTATAAGACATTGGTGATGTCATATTCTCCTCAAGTCTTCAAGAATGAGATGTGAAGCCTACTAAAACTTGGGGGCGGAAATTTTGTGAAAATCATTGACCCGAACGTGGATTGAATAGTGTGGGGTTGGAATTACAGTCGTCCCTGAATTCTCTCTAACGTCACATGTCTATAAAGACATCTTTGTATGTATGTATGTACATGATTACGTCACTCCTCCAACTCTTCTTACGACAGAGGCTGTAAAAGCGAGCCTACGTACTCTCCGTCACAAGTGATAAACTGGTACTATATACGTACTCAATTCCTTACTGGGTTTTATTTTCTGAGTGAGTCTCAGGAGCGTGGAAAAGTTTCAAGAGATTATCTTTTTCCTCATTTATTATCATAGTTGAACTGCGGCCATTGTTTTGGGTGCATTCATTTTATCCCTGATCTGTGGCCTTGTCGGAGGGAAAGCATTCAAAAGAAAACAAACATTTCTTTTGAAGGCTTCATCAAAGTAATAGAATTAATTGAATGACTTCTCATTCTTTCAAGAGCATAAGTCTATTTGATCTTTACCTAAATAAGACAATAAAAGTAAGCAAGACAGTATGGACGTTTTCTAAAATTTTGCATAACTTTTATTTTTTTGCTTTTAACTTGTGTAAGAATTTTGTTAAAGGGCAAATACATTTTTTTTTAAATCCTAAGTGCCATAAATTATACCGCTGTATTTACCCAGCTCATTTAAATCTCCGTAAGGCTGGATGAGTCTCAAATTGCATTCATTGTACAGTATTTATTTCAAATGTTTATTCGCTTCCGTTTCAGTACTTACAATTAGCCATACTTGTTATTCATATACATAGTTGGAACTCCCACAGTTTAACTCTTGTTGTGTCGAATCATTCGACCAGAATGGTTTAGTTTATGTAAACATTAATTCAAAATAAGCCAGAGCTGAAACATCCAAACAGTATGATTTATGGAAGCTGCCCTCAAGTTCTAGTTGCATAGTGCACCGTGAGAATTTATTTGCCTTAAATAGGGGAGCCGCACTGTTAATGAATAATTGTATAAAACTCATGTATGGTATTTTTAATATTACAAAACAAGCTTGTAAATTTATTTCACAAGACAGATTCCCATTATTATAAGGAGACAGTAAACAAGTGGGAAATGTGGCTTCGTACTGTTCGTAGATCAATATATGATTGGCAGGAAGATCGATAAAGGAATAATTAATGATAATCTATGGGCAGTAAATACATAGCGGTCCGTCAAATCGTACAAGCCCTGATATGTAGATACAGAGGTTAAGTCTTCGGAACGCATTTGATTTTCCCCAGTACCGTGGTGTAGAAGTAATAATTGTGAGGAAAGTGAGGGGTGGGGAGCCGGAAGAGTACGTATTAGATTTGATGGAGGTACCTGGCACATAACTCCATTATTGATTATGGTGAATGAGAAACATGATTAATTTAGACAGACAAAGTGGTGGTGCCGAACTTCCCATTCCATCACATCTTCCTGAATTCAATTTAGCAATAACAATGTTCCAACTACGGTGAAGATGAGGACCGAGAATTGAATAAAATTTGGGGAACGGGTTTCCGTCGGAGCTTATCGCCCATACACAGTTTCACCCACCAATGAAAATAAACCCTTTCAGCATTTACCTTTTAGGAAGATAGTAACCACTCATCTGTGTTAACTGTCACTGTGAAGCATCACTTGGACGTTGCGTCATTTCAATTACCTCTGTTGTTGCTAAAATAACCCTCGGGCTAATTCAAATTAAAAACAAATTCCTATTTTTGAAGTATTTTCCCAACCACCAATGTTTAACCGTGTACTGTTTCACGGGTAATTTCCCGTAATTGTGTATGTACATACATAGTTCTTTACATCTATAACTTCAAGAGTAGAGATTCCCTATGCGTTCTATTAAATGTGATGAGGATGACACGCCTGCAAAAATGCTACTGTAAACATACTCTCTTTTCTCTGTGACCTATGAATGATTTCTTGGACCTATAACTTCCAATTTAAAAAAAATGCAAGCAAAGAATCAGCAAACGATCTTGACGAAAAATTACACGAGTTCAAAAATGTTGACACGGTGGTCAAAATCGATCAAAAATTTAGTTTCCAGGAATTTGTGAAAAGATTGAAATTCACAAACAAGACTAGCATTTGTGTATGCACAAATATACCCTCATACTTGAAATCCATGTAGTCTTCAAAAAGACTGAGAAATGCTTACACACTCCCTTTCAAGGAGCATCTGTTTGCTTACCTTACTCAAGAATTCCATTGGAGCTGATTGAAAAATATAGGGAGACTATGGTATGCTAAGGAGCTATAAGGTTGTACTTATCTAATGTTTACAGGATTATGTGCATTGTTGCAGGAGGCTGTAAGTTCTCAAAATCGATAAATGCGATATAACAGGGAGGAAGATACTACTGGCGGGAAACAACTCATGAATGCAGGGACTGAATATGATTTCGTAATGGTTGTGTGGTGTATGCAAACAACCCTCTGTCTCTATTTTCTCTCTGGCTGGCTAGATTATATACTATGTAGAAGAAATTCGGTAGGGACTTTGGTTGACTCCATCCTTCAGAGAAGCACTGGGTCTATAAGTTCAGAAAAGTTTGTAAGTGGAGCAGAATGTATTACGCACATACAGTATATACGTTACACTACAAGGAGATTACAGGAGATACAGAGTGCAAAACACAGTCTCCTGTGCTTAAAACGCGAAGTCAATATATGGAGAGGAAAAATGTACAAGTTGCTCAAGGGTCTTTCATCTCAATGTTCACATAATTCACAGAGCGTTTCTCGCATACAAAATCTCCCAACTGGGGCTAATAGTCGTTACTCTCCTCGGTTGCCTTTGTATGCACAACTATTAAATACATACATGCCCGGGTCTTCGTAAAAGTAAAACCCGATGGTAGTGAGTGTTTGTCTGGACTGAGTCCCGGCACTACAAAAAGGAGAAGAATACCTGTGTGGTTTTGATATTATTACTGGTATCGTCTTAATATATGTACGTTTACGCATGTGAGGCTCTGGGTCCCCTTCCTAGAGGCATGTAAATTATGAATGGGAGCAATGTAGGAAGCGTCCACAAATGTAACGCATTGACAACATGTTAAATCCGAGTTTAGCTTATTATTACGATCGTTATACATGAGGATATACGTAATTACAGTTCCTGCGAAAAATAAAAACAAGTTTAGGTATCATTTCAAAGAAGCTTTTATGCTTGGCCTAAAAAATTCACGTGTTTTCATCATCGTTACTTTTTAGAGGCAAGTTTGTAACGAATGATTTTGTAACGACAGTTATTCATGCATTAAATTGTATCGCCAATTTTCTATTTTTATTCTGTACGAAGAGCAGGTATTTTTTTTCCAATAGAGGCAGAATAGCATCTTGGGCTGGAGAATGTATGGAATAGCCAAAACATAGGAGACTTTATTATTACATAAGTAAATACAAATACTAGTGTATATTTTTATCATCTAGGTAAGACTTGTTGACTTTAGCAAAATAATAGGGTTAGGGGCTCCGCCTCAAAGTTTGCAGATAATTACAACGGACTACAACATGATTAAAGCATTTAATAGCACTGCTCATTACATAGTTAAGCATATAATTTTGCTGTAGTTTACCGTTCCAAAGGAATGCTACTCCAAACTAAAGGAATCATTTATCTCATACTGGATTTTTCATTCCCAGCTTTCGTTAAAGTATTACACGACAGGCTCTACGTACAACTTTAGTTTTGAATTGTGTATCTATGTACATATGTCCTTATAATTATTGTACTTTTAAATTAGGAATCCAAGCAAAGAGATTTGAAAATTCAGCATGACACACTTACCCAGGCTTCATAGAACGCACTTACCTACATTACACAGTTGAATTATGCATTGCTAAAATGACTGAAATGTAGCTACGAGCTTTGACATTACAGAACTAAAGTAAAGTATATATTAGGAGTAAACATTTACGGATTGCAAAACTGTCCTACAAATTGTTGCAATCCTACTTGAAATATGTATGCTCATGCTGTGAGTCTCGTCAAGGGAAAACAATGTTACAATCTCCATCCAGGAAGGTCTATTTCTGAACACATAATATTATTCACTATGGTTGTTCCGAATTCCGACAAGCTTTTAGCTCGAATGAAATGCAACTTAATCCCAGGAGTGTTGCATATCTCTTCCTTAGTATCCCTTTAGGACTGAATTTTAAAGGGGTCATAGAAAATACGGAAAGAATAAGCACACTTCGTGACCCCTTTGAACTCCCACCAAAAATACCTCCAGTCTTTACGGCTTTGGTTGACATGGCTTCTCATAAGGAAATAAAATTCGCTCAGCCATAAATTACACAAGCTAATGCACTTTTGTGTCAACATGAGCAGAGCAGTGCAATATGCTTGTCTGAAGATTGCTACGTTTCCACTGCTGACATATCCGTAGATATAGATACGATACATACATATATAGATAGGTACATATGTATGTGTACAGCTCTGATTTAGTATGCCAGTCAGACCCGTGCAAACTGTAAGCTAACATTCATAGCTGAATGCCCTTGTACATGTCCCTCACTCGTTGGGAATTTGGAAATGGCTTCACTAATATCTCGGGACAGGCCTGGAATTGTGCCTCTGCACATTTCTTTTCTTGTCAAGTCCACCTTACCAGTCGACCGAAGATGTAGAATGAGTTGAATTGAGAAGGAATGTTCCTCGTAAACTTACCGAGAGGCAACTCACTCTGGAAACTATACATACGTGCAGTATGAACCGGAGGAAATCTCATGAGTGAACTAAAATTTTGGGGGAATTTTTCATCAATAAAACAAGACATGGCTGAAGGTCTGCTGAGGAGGATGGGAAAAATATCGGACGATGTTATCAATGTAATCCGAGACAACTGGGCCGATTCATGGTACTTGTTGAGCTTGTAGTAAATAATGCATGGGTCATTTTATCTTCTATACGCACAGAAGCATCCGCATTATCACTGTCATCAGTCTCACCCGCACGTATCCCAAATGAAATACTGCTCGTACACACTTACATCATCCAATTATTCCAAGGACAGTAAAGCGCGGGGAGAATGCTTTGCTCCAGTCTCTGGAGCTAAACACTAAAAGATTTCCATCTAATCTCTAATTTAAACACGCACTCACACTCACCCCATAAACTACAAGTGTACTCAATTCAACCCATAAACCATAAATGTGGTCCATAACTGATGGAGCGATAAGAGAGATCCTGTTCTATGAAATAGCACACAAGAAGCAAGATCACGAAATTGAAATATCACGCAAGGCCACACTCCCATAAAAAAAAAAGCTCAAGAATCTTTCATGACTTTCATCTTTCACAACTTTCCTGTGCATATTTATTATTGCTTGCTGGAGTGGCAGGATTTCCTCGTCCCCTGAATAGGTTATTTCATATGCACAAATCTATTGAGACTTACAAATAAATATTTTCATTTATACAGAGAACTTCGAGAAAATAACACTCAATTCCAGTATCTACAGTACACTTTCTCTGGAAATTTTAACAACCTCTGAAAATTACCCTTACACTCCGCTTTTGTAGGCATTCAGGCTTTGGGTAAATTAGGGCGTTTTCTTTAAGAGCAGCCCCATTCTAAGCGTAAGTTGTCACTTACGGGACACAAACAGTTGTTCCGTAGGAATTGAGCAATTTTCCACAGTTCTGTCAAATACGTTTACTCGGATTAGCTTCAATGCCAAAGCTTTAGGTATAGACATACATACATACAGTAGATACTATTCTCAATTCAAACTATAACTCTCATGATACATGTCAAGGTGAAGACATGCTCTAAAAACCTCCAAGAATATGAAAACTGCAGTAGTGCATTAAGTCTTGAGACGTAGTAGTGAAGTGGGCCCTTTCCGAACGTACAATGGATTGGATAGATGCTAAAAGAGGAAATGACAAGTACCTGAGGGAGTGTTACTTCAATGGACTGAACCTGACAATGGAAGGGTTGCTCAATACGTAATGTGCAACTAGTACATTTTCCGACTTATTCCATGCACTCTAATACTACGGAGAGCCACATGTAGAAATCCAAGATCTTGGGAAGATAAATTGATCTCATCCATCATGCTCGTCTTGTTTTCTTCTAAGCAAATGTATCTATACATAAATTCTTGCATAGGTTCAAGTGCAGTCTCAGTGCTTTCTTTTTTCCTATAGTCTGCACTTCTCAACCCCTCTTGAATCCCACACGTATGTGTACATATCTATCTATGGGTGAGAATAAGGAGTAAAAAACGATGGGCCTTTCAAAGCAGAACAGCTCGAACGAGTGTGTGAAAGGACTATTGTACTCGAGTGTGAGTAGTGGGTCCATGCTGTCATCATACCCTTCTGTGGCCAACTCTGGGAACATTGACGTATTCAGCAAAATCTTTCATATGTATGGCTTTCACTCACTGTATCAGTAGATGAGACATTATTGTACAGTCGTATAGGACTGTACAATAATAAGGAGAAAGCTGGACTTTACACATGAGTGGGGAGGAGAAAGTAGTATATAATCTTGACTGCTCACGAAAAGACTTGCTGTTCCTATGAAACGATTTTCGTTTCCTTTTGTCCCATATTTTCTTTCAAGGAGCAAAAATAGTACAAGAGACCAAGTAGTAAAAGGTGACTACAGCTTGGTTTCAACTTCCTCAGTTTCGAATTACTCAAAATATTTCCTGTCTTGTAATGTGAGGAAAAAAAGTTCTACAATATAACTCGACTCTCACTCTCTCCTTGGAAAACTCAATCCTACGTACATATATGTGTGCTGGACGCTTGCTGTAGACCAATTGTACAAATGCTCCCACGCCAACATTATATATGTACGTCATGCGATTGAACACACTTTGCTCAACCCTGAAAATGGAAGCATCAAAGGAAAGTGGAAATAGGGGGGGGGGCTGTGAAAGGTTAGAAATTTTCTCTCGCTCTCTCAGAAGTTCTACGTGTCCTCATCATCAGCTCACACTCATTAGCACCAGTGAACGTATTTGGCCCCACGGATTTGTTAGCAAAACCATGTTTGTAATTATGCTAGTTGCTCTTTTTTTTCCGAAGTAAATATTATGATTCTTCATGCTGTTAATGAACCTTAATGTAATTACTCCAAGGTTTTCAGTCCCAACTTTCAGTTCCTGCTGGGAAGATAAATAATTTTTTTTTCTCTCTTTTCCCTCTCTGTCGTGAGTCATGCAATGGTTGAGAGCCATGGAAGGACGTAGTGGATGGGGAGGAGCAGAGGACAGGAAAGAGTTAATCATATATTTTGCTGTCTCCTAAATTCTCACAAAACGAAACTATAGAGCGTGGGCTGGGACAAGCGGTGAAGGAGGAACGTTACTCAAGGAATAGATACCATGACAATAATGTAATTGAATGTCATCGAAATCAACTTACAATGCCCTCGCAATGAGGGCTTCCAAATCCCCTCTGACAACTTTCCCAGACTCTTCCAGTCCCACAGGTAGCTCCGGTACACTCACATTGGCAAGCAAGACGAAACCGAGTTGAGGATGATGAGGTAAGCATTTATATCAAAGGCTTTGACAAAACTCTCAAGTTTCCTTCCTTATGTGTCCTTGTTCCCAAGACGTTTCAAAAGCCGGCCAATTTCCCCTTCAACCGTAGTGACAAACTTCTCCTTCACATGAAAATGCTGACATTTGGCAAATGCCTCCACTTTGTTAAGTCATTAGGAAAATGCCTGGAGTCACAAAAGTTGTGACGGGGGAAGTAACCTAACCGGAAGGGAACTTCCAGGTAAACAAATACAAATCATAGGGCAGTAAATGTAAGAGATAATTCATTTTTGACATTTTTCGGACAAACTGGATGCATTTCCAAGTACAGATAATAAGTGTCTTGTAATTTCTGCTTCGTTTAGGACCTTGTACATAATGAGTGCTGCTGTGATAATGCTGGAAATATCCTAATTTTGATTTCCCGTCTTGGAACGTCCCGTGCAGTTACAGGCGGAATTTTTGCAAGCGAGTCGGATGCCATTGGCTTTTGGTTCAGGTTACAAACTAATAATTTCCCCGTAAACTTTGCAAATAGCTCAAGATGGACGTGATTGTTTCTCACTGTAGGAAGTGATTGGGTTGTATGAATTTGTCGATAGTATAGTCTGCCCATGATTTCCCATCCGGAGGACCAGGAAGTGTCCAAGTAACGACATGTATGCATTTTACCGGACATTAAGGTTCGAAAATTGAATCAAAAGTTTTATGGCAAGACTCTGTCGTGCTCTGAGGAAGGTGGGGAAACTGGGAAATTTTATTTGCAAAACTCCAGCTCCTTTCCTGTTTCATGCTATGTACTATTTTCCAGCGTCTTCACCTTTACATTATTTTTCGTAGAAATGATTACTCCAATAAAATGGAAAGCGTGACCTCCACAACAGTTCCTTCAATAAAATCCGGCTTGGTTGTGAGCTATGAAGACATGCAAGACTTCGCTTATCCATTAGACTTAATATGGTCAAACTTTCAGAGACTTGAGCACGTCCAATGTTTTAGTAGGAGTTCCATAACAGGACATTAAAAAAGTTTGATACAATTAATGGGAAAAAACGATCGCCCTACAAGTCTTTATAAGTAGTTGCACATGGGCTCATCCGTATATCATGGGATTTTTTGAACTGTGCTAGAGAATTTTGAAACATACGGTAGTGATTTTAATGCTATGTTTTGTATTATGTTTTTGTTTTGGTATTTGACTATTCTGGCAAGTCACTTTCTTCCATGATGTTACCCTCGAGTGGAATTAGTTTTATATCTGACTTACTATCACAATGCATGGAAGATAAATTGTTATCAGGTGTTAACCAAAATGTTATAGTAATCATATCATCATACATTACATCATCATATCCTTAGGTCGTCTACACCAGTACTAATTATAATTTTAATTAAATTAATAGCAATTAATTTGTATCTGTAATTTATTGATGTGTAAATAAATGAAGCAGTACGAAGTTTGTGTTAAGTATCTACTACATCCTTAAAAAATTAAAGCATTAAAAACAACAAAATAAAAATGTTGGAACGTGTTTACAGAAGTACAGCTAAACAAAGGTCTAACGAAACTTAGTCCCAGACAAAATAAAACGCCTACAGAATTTTTGACGCAAGGCACATCGTGTGTGAATGTTGCTTTCAAATCGGTAGGTACTTTATACGCTCCTCTGGAATCTTGACCTCGAGCTACGAGGTAAATACTTACTTTTTCTGCTTAACACTACACTGAATGTTATGGAAGAAGGAACTTGCGTCGAGCTTCCTCCATATCAAGTATTTTTGAAAACACGAGCGTCTATATTTTTAGGGAACAAAACAAAACAGAAATGTCATGCAATATCGTTAAGTAAATGCATAATAATTATACATTTGAAAAACAAAGTTGAAAAATAATTTAAGAGAATAGTTTCGGAGCCTCCCCATCCCACAGTAAACTTTTGCCTTAGACATTTATCAAAATCATGGCTTCGTGCTCTAACGCTTGTTTGTCAAGAAGATTTCATGCTTATCGTGAAATCCTCTGACTTGTGGGCTACACATTTACAATGTAAGAACTCCTTTCCAAAAGCAATGCCACCATCAGTGAACCATTAAAATGACGTTTACATTTATCAAGTGACGGAGCTGTGTGGGCTATAAGGGAACCCACTCCCTAACATTACAATTGAGAATGAAGCATTTAGAGTAATAATAAAATCTCATTTGGAAACAATTATTAAAGCTAATAGCATTATAGCCCCTGCACGTTAGCCTCTCGACTCAGTACACGGCATTGGGCTCAAACATTAAGAGTAATTTTATTAAAGAGTTCCTGGAATCGTTACTGGGTGCGAGTCTGACAGAACCATTTATTAAAATGGTGTACGTGAGGATTTACGAACTTGATTTTCAGCTGAGATTAAAAATTTCACTCTTTCGTGACGAGGAGATCCTAAGCTTTGAATTTCCATTCCGTCGCCTTCCCCAAAAATCCTGCAAAACTTCAATGCTTTCTCCCAAACCATATTTCTTCCTTGCCTGACTTCTTAATCCTTGCACTCATGTAACTGCATCCAGTTGAGGATAGAAGTTTGGCAGGGAAAGGATTTTTCTTAAGCTGATGATATTCGGATAGTAGCTCGGGTCTGGAATCCAACTGGGACGAAATCAACGCGTTTTTCTTACCTTGGGTAAGTGGATGTATCTATCTGTCTGTCTATCTGAGGGCTATACAACGTATGAGGTTGTGGTATTAGAGTATATGTTCATGCCCAAAATCTAAGACACCATATGTGACCGAATTAAATATAATGTCCTTTGGAGACTAATAAATCTACGAAACGGTCTGTATACTTTTTGCCATTCTATTTTTTGACATGTTAAAATGTCTGCAATGAATCTTATGTATATTCAAGAGTTCATACAAAATATGCAAAGCAAACACAAATGCATTTAAGCCTAAGCAAATATTTGATCAGAATTTTATTATCTCAAAAAGAGAAAAGTGAAAACACTTGTGTTCAAAGATGCATCGAGTTTCAGGAAAAGTTCAGAGGTCACTTGGGGATTCTCTCTAAAAAAAACATATTGCAGGAGGTTCAGGCTCTTCTGGTGGGCGAGGCTGATTGCGAGGAAATAAAGCACTGGGAAAAGGGTTAATGAGAAATCTCCCTTGGTCTAAACAAAACCTCTTCCTCATTGACCAACTTCTTTCCCGAGCTTGGCAGAAAATTAGAAACTGTTGGGTTAGAGGGAGTGGGCTAAGATGTGAAAAGTGAGTCACTCTGGACAGAAAGAATGCAGGGGTGATATAAATTTCCTCATCGTGTTTCCAACTCAAGTACCAAGTTGAGGTAAACCTGTCAGCTGGTACACCAAGAATTACCGCATGTTATGGGGGCTACACGATCCGGCTCCGAACTAAAGACTCACACTTGCTACTGAAGTTTTATTGACTATAGGGCTCGGAGTTCGAGTGTGTCCCGAAGAAAGGGAAAATGAAAGGTTTAGTTTGAATTCAAGCAAAGTGTTGGGCGTTTACAAGGGGAAAACTATGCGTCAAGTTCAACTTCCAAGCTGTTCCATTTTAGAAAACAATGCCTTCAGATGACGTGACAAGAAACTTAATACTTGCCCAGTCTTTCCCAATCATATGAGAAAAGAACAAGGGATGAAGACACTTCCTTTGTACTTCTTATAACGCCATAAATACAATATTTACTGGAAAATCCATACCCAGAAATGATCTATAGACTCCAACCCTACCCAATATCAATGGAATAGTAGTACTAAATACACAAACAGAACATACAGACTTTCCCCGAGTGAGAAACGACAATGCTACTCTACCAAAGGCTGAGTCAAAAGCTCCAAAATAATACACAATTAACATAACAAAGGAAACGGTTGCCAACCATTGTGTTCCTGCTAGAAATGAAAAAAAAACACTGGCCAATTTGAGCTGAAATTCTACTCACTTCCTTGCTTTCTTTTGGTAGAGAAAGGTCTGTGTACACATGTAAAGGAGACAGAAAATAACAGTCATTAGCACTTTTTTTTCATGAGGCTTTAACCGGATCCTTTCATGGTTTTCCCTTTCCGAAATGAAAGCTCGCCATTTAAGTTCGAAATAATTTTTATGGCCACTGATTGAGATGAATGTGACTCATAAAAACCTGGATTTCCTATTTAGTTCACCTACGCAGCAAAATATCACAATTGGCTTTAGTACTTTGAGTCTTGTAATCTGGCCATCGCACATGCATGTATATGTATGTGTTCTGACATCTGAAATTACGTGAGTGGGAAGAGGCGGTTGTTGCCACCGCTAGATTTTTCTACGTCCACCTTATCTCACTTCCTCTCTCCTTTCCTCCTAGACTTAAGCCTGTGATGGGCATACAAACACATATTCTATATAGGAGCTCTTCTCTAAATACATATGCACAGTAACAATGCCTGCAAATGTTTGCAATAACATTGTAAATATTTTATTTAATGTTTTTCTAAGTATTGTACCTTCTTGCATAAATTTTTCATGGGATTTTGAGCTCAATACAAGGCTGGTGCTAATTGAGAGCTACGCACTGCAAAACTTTTAAGCTCATTGGTAATTAGTTCCGTGGAATTTATATCCTAATCTGCTATATTGTTAGATTTAAAGTCAAGCAGGAACTGTACATAGGTACAAAACAATTGGGAGGAAATTTGATTTCGTTATTTGTGTAACTTTCACCAGCGGTTTTCTTCCCTCAGTCTCTGTGTACACGCATAGTGTACCAATAGATGCAGCTAGAAGATTTCTAGGAATTCAGATTGACTTTTCCAACATACTACAGTGATATGAGATCAAGTAATATTCTTGGGTAGGAAAAACATATATCTAGAAATATGTTGGCGGAAACTGGCCAGAGCAAATTAACAGCTGCTATTTATCTAGCAGGTCAGAGCATTCCGGGGGATCAGGTGCTAATACACGTGATTTTCTACTTTTATCGGGATATCTTTCAATGTTTTGCCATATGGTTTTCTGTTATTAGTATTTTCCTCAGCCACCCTGCAAGGTTGCTGAGGTTTCCGTATTTTCCGGTTAGTACTCAAACATGAAAGAAGAAAAGGGAAGTTCATTACATACCTGCCAATTTTATCTTCCCTGGTGGTTTCCCTTGTGTGACTCTCCTGAACGAAGATTATTTGGACAGGCTTGTTTTTGTTGTGACTAGACTATTAGTATAAATATATTCACTCTTGACCTCGAAGTCACCTGTGCGTCATATATCAGCGGTATCAATAATCAGATTGACATTTTGGAGTTAGCCTAGTTCCAAGAAACTGTTGATTTATTCTTACTGTAGCAACAAGTACATCAAGATTCTGTCGGACTTGCCCAACTTAATTGTATGATTATATGTTTGGGTAACATTTATCTATCTATATTTAGGCATTTTAAAAGGGCTCTAAAAATATCGACAATACTTCGTAAAACCCACAAACACATAAGTGTATCTATAGATATCTGAAATAACAACACGGTTCTTAAAAACGTGCATTGTACTGTGTTGTTTGACATGAATCGTTTTGCTGGTACAGTAATAAATCATTTTAAACGATTCACTTATGTGCCAGAGTATTAGATGTATTTATTATTAACGCGTAGAACTTCAAAGTATTTCCAGGAAAAACTCAGTAGCTCTTTTGATGATGGATTGAAGCTTCTTTCCATACAAGTAACTCCAGTATTTACTAAGAATGGGCAAATTAGAGTCTTGAATAAGTAAAATGTTGTCAGTATTCCTCCATTGTAAATAAAAGCTTATTGATTGAAATCCAAAGGGATTCTTGAAGTTTTGAACACGTCAAAGCAGTAACAAAAATGACAAGTTAAGAACATGGAAATGGTATTTGGATGGATATTTACTCTTAGAAATTATGACTCACTCCATCTCAGAACTCAGTGTTTTCGTACGAGTGAAAAATTAGAATACTGGGAAATAAACAGACGTCTGAATAATCATTTGAATTTTTTTCTATATTACTGGAGTAATTTTATTTAGGAAATGTTTCCTTAATGAATCATTCGAAGAAATTTGATTAGGAAAATAGGGAAGGAAATTGAAGGAATGAGATTTTAACTACATCATTTTGAGAATTTGAAATTGGTTGAGACATCCTGTCAGTATAGGCTGGTGATGCTGTTATTCCCCCTACTTTTCTTGGCATTATTCAACCTATGGAACATAGAAAAGGATATACATACATGTGTACATTGAATCTAGTAGAATAATAAGCTTTACAATCCGTCCCTCAACCCGGATTTACTTAAAGATGCCGAGACAAGAGCCCTTCTTGACTACTTATACGTTAGATTTTTGTGTCGTTGAGACTCTTGATGGAAAAAGTTTAGTCGTAATTTCCGTACAGTGGAATGTTCATGGGCTGTAAGCACATATGTGTCATGTGCATATGTACCAGGACTAGGGTACTTCCCCTATCCAAATAAATAGAGTTTTACGACCCGACGTACTATTCATAAACCTCACGGCAGAAGGAACCACTGTAAACTGTGGAGCATACACATAGCCGTTGGGTTAGGTATTCCCCAGTGAACTACCTTTAAAGAATAATAATAACACTAACAACAGTTACTTTTCCTTTCCAGATATATTTATGCAGTAGTTGATGGGAGAGGGAATGATGCCCCAACGTGAGTACGTACATACTAGAATGATGCTCAGCCCACGCAAGGCCAGGCTATGTACGTTCCATGAGTCGGTCATTTGCGTCATTTTCCCTCTTTTTTACATTCATCTTTTCTATTCCACCACTTTCTCCAGATATGTAATCCTTTGCATTTAGCTCCAAGGGATCCATTGTCTTGAACAACAGATCGTTTTGACTACAGCACGTTAAAGGCATAATGGCACAAAGTAACTAGCACTATTTGACTTTCACAATCTTAACTTGATCTAAAAGGAAAGTAAAAAGGGGAAGAAATCTTATCCAAAAATATGCAATCTTTTATAGAATATTAAAATACTACTGTACTCTCTCTCTCTCTCTCTCTCTCTCTCTCTTCGTCCCTGACGGTAACTCAAACCGAAAAGTCTAAGGGAAAGTAGCTCTCTTGATTCTCTTCAACATCTCAACCCTTTCAGCATAAATACATACCGACAAAGGCCGTAATGTCCATAAAGATTCCAGTATTTTCCAGAATCCCTTTACAAAATCATTTTTTGCTCCGTTGCGTAAATTCAATGGCTACAACTGTTTCTAAAATGTTCATGGACGCTTGTATGGTGGGAATGAAGAAAGTAAAAAACAGAAATAAGAGCAAGCCAAATTTAACAAGTCAGAGTTGCTTTTGTTCGATGGAGAAGGCAGTCCAACAATAGTGAGTCAGGGAAGCACTTGCTCCATAAGGAATTCCTCAGTCCTCTGTCTACTACTAACCACCGCTCAGCCCGAGTCCGGAACAAGTTTAGCAGATATTCTCTAGGATAACAAAATAGAGGGTTGACTCAAGCTATAAAACCATGGAGAAGTTTCTATTGCTCCTTTTTACTTCTCCCTTGAGCTCCACTTTAAATTTTCTCATTTAAAGTTGTTGCTCCATGGGTCAGACTTGAGTGTGTCATAGGTACTTTCTTCGAATGTAAAAATACATTAAGTTCAAAAACGCGGAAGAGATTTTCTCACTAGGAAAAATCTACAGCTCAGAGTTACGTTCCATGAGACCAAGAATAAGAAACTGCTGAAAATAGAGTAATGTATGAACTGAAAATACGTTTATAGTTTTTGAACTATAATACTTAAAGTTGCTCTTTGTCCTTTATTCAACTCTCACCCAAATTTTTCACTATTTTTCAAACCAAGGGTAAAAACTGTGCATTGTACAGATTTTTTTATACCTAACTTTATGCCATATGAATATCAATGGATGCATTTTACAGAGAGGCACAAAAAGCAGGTACATAACGCATTTAGTAGCTTCTGTAATAATGTTATTACAGAACACTGACGGGCTGAGGAGCAATTATATCCGTGATAAAAACTCGGAGAAAGTTTTTTTTTCACGTGTCTTTCATACCTATACATTTAGGAAGATGAACTCCTTTGGGTATAGTAGTGGTATATGGCTACCATATTGTTTCCATAATCCAACAGTTTGTTTGACGTCATGATTATTACTTCCAATGCCCACAAATGATACCAGAGTTGGAGAGGGTCTCACGAGGAAACTATTTATTTTGGTGGGAGCATTTCTCGTGTAAGTAAGGAGAAAATAAGGAAGGGGAAACCCTGATTGGAATAAGTTTAGAGACTGGTTAATTTGTGGAGAAAGTCTGAAGAAAGTGGGAAGGAGTGTGAAAGTTGGAAGTTGAGGAGAATAAAGTAGACTGTTGCACTATAAACCCACATTTGGAGGAATGCAGTTTTTATACAATGGATTTCCTTTCGGAAGGATTTCACAGTTTAGGATGGATATATAGGAGGAGAAATTCCTCGGTTTTTATGACTATCTACAGGATCGAATACAACTTAAAATTGAAACTATGAGCACAATATTTTATGCCTTGGAAGAGGATTGCTGGGAGAGTGTGTGGGAAGAAAAAGTTGGGCAAGTGTGAGAAATCCTTTGTATGGACATAAAAACTAAGCCGATCAAGATGTAAAGTGAAACAATGTGAGCCATCATGGTTCATACGACGGGAATTCTTGTGAGGATGAAATCGTATCAAAGGTTTATACAGCACATGACTCAAGTAGGAGATGGCGTTCCCTTAAAACTTTCTCCGACTAGAAATCAAACTACGACGTATCTCAGCATATGAAGGGTGTGGATGTATGTATATACGTATTTACGTGCATATAGTCTGTAAGCCGGGGAAAGCAACGACCGACTGGGATGATATTTACACAAAGGATCCAAAGAGTTTCGTAAATATTTCATGGAAAAGTCTCGAAAAATATACTGCTACTTATTGCCTGGACCCACGGTTTCCTTTGCACTCGTCCTGAGTCTTTTATGGAGAGACAAGTCTAAGTTTACCATTGTAAACAGGAATAATACAGTAAGTAAATTAAATACAAACACAGTGAAAGGGATGAAACAAACCCCAGAGTACTGGAAAAACAAGTTTCATCGGCTTCCAACGTACAGCCCTAGCAAAATCTATTGCAATGACGTCAACTTACTGCGTTTGCCCCAGTAAAAGGAACCAAAACTAGCAAGGAGACTTTAGGGTCTGTCGCAGACATATTTTTATAAAATTTTACTCAGTTAGTACTTATGCGTATGCGGATGACTTCAGTCGCCCATTCCGTTGAGGCTTATTTTTATTTAGACACAATCAAATTACACCTCAAAAATTCCGATCGTAAGTTTAAAATTAACATTATTTTCTAACAATTCTGGATTTTGAATTTTAAGAAATTTTAAATCCGCATTTCAGCAGTATTAAAAGCGTACTTCATTTACACATACATAATAACATGCTCTTATAGTAAGCAGAAAAATTAACACTAGATGATGACTACAGCAAATATTATTTTGTATGAGGAGGAGAGCACACCGAGTTTAAACAAAATTACTTCAACCCGATTTGATATTTATATCAGGATGTAAAAACGTTTATGCCGTTATTTCATTCAAGTTAGAACCAGTTTTCTGTAACTCATGGAAAAAGGAATTATGGACGCTAACCTCACTGACGGTAGAAACTGATCCAATAGGAGTTTGACCTCATGTTTCAGATAAAGTTGCAGCAAAAAAAAAAAAAAATACATAAAGTATTAAATATTGTTGGGGAGGATTGAAAGTTGAAATCTGTTTTTCAACATTGGATTATTATTGGTGGCATTGTTGGATGAAAATGGCAACCCATTATTTATTTCGAGCCCGTACCAAACCAAAATTTTCTATAAGGTGTCACATCTTTGTGGTATGCGATCCCGTAAGTTCATACATTTAATCATTGACAAGTAGGTAGAAACTTAAGGTAGGTCGGAATCAGTAGTACTGAATCAAAAGCTAACGCAGTGGATTGCCAAAAAGGTCCTTTCTGTGCAAACACTAGCTTTTATATACATATCTTGAGTCCAGGATAAGTTTTGAATTTTTCAGCTTTGAAGTAGGTCGTCATATTAGTTTATAGTATGTACTGAGGAAGTTTAAGCAACTTATCTATGTCAATTCTATTTAATTGCACTTTTTGCAGATAGTCCGAATGGGATCATTTTCGTGATCATCTTCATCGCACCTCATCATCTTTTTTGCTCGCAATATCCCAACTCCAGCAGTGTTTTTAGTCATGTTTTCAGTCAAGATTATTGTGTTTTAGTTCATATTTGTAGTAATTACTAGTTATTTACTCCTTTAGGCACATTATTTTATTCTCGAATATTAATGTATGAATACGGATGCTACAAATAAATGCTTTATTTTTCTCAAAATAACGGGGCTCTAAGGGCGGAATTATTATTGTTTTGTATTACGGGAATTGAGCCCCCAACCAAGGTTGTTTTGACTGATGAAATAAATAGAAAACTAAATATTTAAAATATCATCGCTGAAGAGGCAATATGGTCTAAGTGCTCTACAAAAGCATGCGCACATATTCCATTTTGCCTCTTCAGTGACGATATGCTAAAATATGTAACATTTTTTAACATAAGGCAGGGTTCTGCACAAGTGTTTATTCCTGGTCTTGATCGACGATGAACCCTGAACACCACTGGCGCACCGAAAAAAGAGCTTGTGCTGGTAGCAACATTGATGGTAAACAATGTATAACTTCGTACCACAACAGACCTATGCAGTATGTAACAAAAGATACGCATGCGATTACTTACATATTTCTGTATTAGATTTTGATCTTTAGGAAATCTGTGAACGGACAGTGCTTCATGGTTTTGGAATTTTGTATGTTGAATAGCATAACTGCAGAAAGTAATTATTAGTAACTTATTTGCAGATAGGTTATGCGACTTTTCTATTCTACTGACGTCTAGTCTGAGCCACTTGATCCGCGCACTTATTCCCACTGACTACGTTACAAACAGTATTAGTAATTATATTAATCATGATTTCCAGAAATGACGCTTTTAATCATAGCAATTGCGGATTTTAATAATCGTTGTTCGAAAAAAAAACATTCTTATGAGAAATAATACGTATTTTAAAACAAACATACCATCCTGTTGAAATTTTTGGTAAATTTTGCGTAGCTGCAACCAAAATTAAAACTAGTAGCGGCGAAATGAACCGCTCAATTAACCTACCACTAACCCACCAATTAACCTACTAGGCAATAAATGAACAAAATTTCGCAATACTATCTATGGGACAGTTCTGAAAGTCTCCTTGTCAGTTGTGAGATAGTTCTTATGTAGGTTTTGGTGCTACAATAATTAATTACTATATTTTATCCTTTTGAATCATTATTTATACTCAATATTTTGAAACAATTAATAAACCTTTGCATTTATTATATAAACGCTACAGTTCTTACACATTCAAATAATGTCCACACTGCAATATAATTCCCGAGGGTATTGAAGTTAACAGTTACGGAAATTTCTATTCCTTATTTTGTCGAGACGGGTATCCAAATAAATAAGCAAGTAGAAATTAAAATAATAATAGTGATTGAAATATGATTGCAGAAATATCCAATAACTCATTTCGACTTAGAGTCTCATATCCTGTAGATACGTATGCATGTCATAAAGTAATTAGTTCAACAATTCACCTCTCATAATCAGGAAATACAAAAGTTTGAAACACCACAACAGAAGAGTAGATTTTGTCAATATGCACATAAAGTATGTACACATACATACATACGTAGGTACACATTTGGATTTCTGTGACTACATTGGGTATCCTTGAAAATGCGTTTTCTCACTAATGCATCTTTACTCTGGATTGCCTGCAATAGCAGTACGCAATTTCTGCTTACATGAATTCCCTTCGTTTTGAATTTACTCAGGAATCACACCTACACATGCAAATGGCCAAGAAACATGACCAAGTCTCATGCCAAAATAGGCAAAGGGTTACACATTAAATTATTTTTGAAGCAAATAATTTGGAAATAACTTAAAGAATAAGGCGCTTAAATTCATCCGTTAATAATAAAGTATATAATTTTCCAATATAGTCTTTCCTAACCATACGAATTCAAGCAAAAGTGAGGACTACCAGAAAAAAATTTCAAAAATATTATCATGACAAAATACTTTTGAACAAGTGTCTGAGAGATACACGTATATAAATAAATATACATTCAGTCGTGATAGTGACTTCCGAAATTTAATGTATTTTCAAAAATGCAGGAGGTTGGCTGAGATGAAATTCGACAATGCAATCATCATCCATCCCAATAAGTACATTGTAAATTGGGGTTGCCATACGTATTTGTTTTTTTTTTGCAGTTGTCAAAACTGTACCTCCAAATTTATTGAAGGAAATATTCCGGGCAAAATTGTTCCATAGTATTTCTCTCGATTACAAGACAAAATAAACAAACTTTTGTGCATACAGTGAAATATATTCAAACATAGTAGGGTTTCAAATAACTGGCTCTGACACTTTGAGTCTAAAACAAACCATGATTTATTTGCTGGAGCTTTCAAGATCAAAAGTAAAGAAACCCGATGGTGCATAAAAATGAAAACATGAAGCTAAAGAATTTCCTTGTCAATGGAAGCTGCCAGTCAACATGTTCTGAAAGCCTATTCATGGTTCTACTTTCAGTGGGTGCAAAGTAATATTTGCAATTTATGTATCTTTTTATTTATTCTATGTCCTTCGCATTTTTGTGAACCTGCTAGATATGCCTCTACTAGATATGGCAGATATAATTACCACATGAACTGGAACTTGATTCGACTCTAGAAAATATTCTAACAATAAGCAGTGACTATATGCAGGTTACAGTTCAGCCATGATTGAGAATCTATGAGTTCAAATATTATATGTTGGGAATTTAGAGGTGTCGACATTTAATTCAGAGAATCACACCACGGAAATTAGTTTCTACCTAGCAAATCCAGTGTCAGATTAGTTGACAGCGTTCACTTTCACAATCCACAATATCTCAGTAAGTAGAAAAGCCATTAAAGACGCAGACAGAGGTGGGCCGGTTGGGAGTAGACTTTTCTCAGTCACGTGTACATACATACATACATACATACGTGCCTACAGAAATTCCGGTCAATAATCTACACTGACTTTGACATTCTATGAAAACTTGCAAATAGTTTATGGTTTCCAAGTCACACCACTGAAGCTAATTTAAAAGACAGTCCTAGGAAAGGCGAAAAGTTTCTGGGACCATTGACAGAGAACACAGTAGGGACAACTTTTAGGAGGAATCTCATTTCATAATAGTCACGTCTTGAGCAGTCTTGTCCAGGAAACTCAATAGCATTGTAATTTAATGCAATTATTTGGAGAGAGAGAGCATGATTATAAAATCATTATTTCTAGGAACAATTTTGTTTGTACAACTTTCATCTGTAATGCTATTGGATTATTGATTTTCATTTTCTGGAACAAATCGGAATTCTATCCATAAAACTTGCTGGACAATTTCCTGGAAGGCACTAAGTATTTTCAATTTATGAATGACTCACCAGTATCTACAGATAGCAGTAGTTTCATGTGGGATTTTTTATCCATCACAAAATATTATCTGTGAACCAAATAGATATTTTGAAAAACCATCGGTCCATGTATACATGGCTGTAAATATTTTCCCAGCCCGCATTTACCTTATCTAACCAGGGAAATGGGGAAAAAGTGCCCTAAGAAAATCTTTGTACTGAACTGATATTTATTTACCAACTTGAAATTCCTTCCCTTTGATGTATGATTCGTAGTCTGCCACCCGCGGTTAGCATTTGGCAACCTCATTTATTGCTTGAATTTGATTCCTTGATGGGGTAGTGGAACTCTCTCCGAATCTTGTATAATATAGCGGAGATACAAGCAACCGGAAAAAAACTAACAAAATCATAAAAAAAACTAGCATGATCCTTATAACATAAATATATGTCTACATACCTCCTTATACCTGGAAACAACATTTCGGGATGGTTTCCACATCCATAGATAGACTCACAGGAAATACATAAGTATCTACATTCATTTTTCCAAAATGATCTCCCTGGAAAAGATTGGCATGCATGACAAGATAGGAAAAATGAGTCAACGGTTTGAATAAGTGTTAGAGATGCACGGGTTCAGAGTCCGTATCCTTCCGTTCTTCTTTTTATGTATAATTTATGAATGCCTATAAATATTCCTGGTATTTTGATTCCAGTGTATCTATATGTACGAGATATTTCATGCTAGCGTGTAGGTGTAGATGTATGTAACTATAGATAATCTTCATACAACAGCACCTGCAGTTGTTGCATATAACGTCAAGGTTAGGGAAGATAACGAATCCGCAAACCGACAGGAGCTGTCGGAAACCCTGTAAAATATCACACATTCAATATCTTAAACTTGCAAACCCACACTATGTACGAACACACTGCAAGTCTTGTTTGGAAACCTACATAAAAGGGAATTGGCATGGTTTGAAAATTTCCGATATTGTAATGAAGCAGGGAAGTCTGTGAACCGTCGTCGTGTTCAAAGGAAAAACTCAGATGAGCTTGAAGCGATGAGAGCTGGGACGTTATAGTCGGCGTGTTTAATCTTCTCTTCTTCCTCTCCCACCGCATCCTACTTGGAATTCCTGTGCGTGTCAAACCAAAACTGCAACAAAGTAAGTTCGAAACCACTAGTTCGTTTTAAATTTCCTTGAACACAGTTTTTTTTCTCTCGAAGTGATTTGAAGATGCAAGTCTCACTGAGGATCCCATGACACTCTCGTGGAATTCCTCCTCTTACAAATACCAACAGTCAATTTCAATGCAGAGCCTGGAAAATAAAATAAAATGCAGATGCAGAAATGTAACCCGTGAACCATCTCTACTTAGCGTGACAACCAGCAGATATAGATATATACAGATACACTGTTTGAGAGTACATATGGGAACGAAATGAAATGTGAGGAACTTAACCAAAGGGGAGTACTAAACTTTTAAGGTAAAACCACAAGTACATTTACAAGAGCAGAACTTGAAAGATTTCCTCAAAATTGCAACAGTCACAATTGCTCCCCCATGAAAAATATCTACTCCTTCTTGTTTGCTCTCACATTGGTAACGCAAAGGTTTTAGTAAATAGATTGCATCAAAATATTGAATTTTTTAAAAAGCCGGATTTCGAACTATACAGGAATTGTCCCATCTGAAAAAGTATAAACAAATTGCTTAAATGTATTATTCATGTCCAACATCCATCAACTTCATGGGTTTGCTGCTCAAGGGAAAATTTCCTCATCCCCCGTTGTTGCACGTATGTATTTCAACTTGAAATTTCAATGTTACTAGAAGTTAAACTTCATGAATTCCAATTTCCATCTCAAGCCATCCCGTAATTATATAACTTGACAAATTCAATTGAAAAGTCCACTTGGCTTTGCAAACATCACATGCACAAGTTTCTTGAAGAACTACATCCGTAAACATCGTTTCAAGAATTTAGATGTGGAGCCCAAGTCTCGGGATTTCCACATTTTCGGCTAAAAAAGGGAATGGAAATTTATTATTACGGTCGGATATTTTGTACTGTACATTTTATTTGGAACCCAGGTCCTTATCCTGTCTTCATCAGAGGTGGATTTCTTCCTTAAAGTTCCAGAAGTTACGTGGGTTTTGAGCAGTAAAATCTTTCTCCTTGTCCATCCCACGTCAAATTACGAGCATTCTCTTTCCCCGCACTGAGTTAACTGGATTGCTGCTGTTCCATTCCAGCTCGGTCTAAAACACGGTGCCTAATTGACCATTGTCATGGTCATGTCATGAAGGTCCGTTAAATCTTAGCTTGTCTTCCAACAACTTTTAACGGAGGAAAATGACCCGACAACTCGCAGGCTGCGAGATATGAGAAAGTTGGAAGGATGAGATACATGACAGTACATAATTATAGATACAGCTGGAGATGATATAAAGTAAAAGACGGAATAGTCTCAGTCTCAATGCCTGGAATAGCTATTGAACACGGAACCCGAATTATTAGAATAATGGAACAGTCATATCCTTTAGCAACTGTGACCGCTTCACTAAGGGACATTTGTATAAGCAAGTGCAAATACTTTCAAGTCACGCTGTTGTTGGATTCCGGCTCTTGCATATCCCATCACATGTCCATACTAAAGAAGGATTAAGAAGATTGAGCGGGCCCAAGAGCAGGAACATGAATGTATCTATTTGGGATGGAAATTTGAAAACAAATCCGTCGGATGCATCTCCGTCCTTTCTTGTGAACCTTTGATAAGCGCTGGGAAAAGAATTTTTTACTAAACAGGAAATTCAAGAGGACTCTAAAATCATCCATTCGAGCGGAAAGTCAAAGAGGGTTAATTATGTAAATTTATTCAATGGACTGGGAAATTTCAATTTAAATGTGTGCATACAGATTTATGTACATACATCTATCTCTACGTCATCATCCCATGTAAGTATCTACACATTTACCATTATAGGTAAGAATCTATGTGGGATTATTCATAAGGCAAATTCAGGCATTTCTGCACAGTTTCATTTATCAACTAAAAGAGAAAAATGTAATCATTCGCTTGTCTAAAATGTTGCCATTTACAGGATACTACTAGTTGTGAGTATATGAACAAATGCATAGTTACTTACATATGTACATATGTGTATACGTATGCGTATCTATAGTATAATGGAGTCACGGGATGTTATCCTTCAGGATGATCAGGTACTTGTAACGTCAAAGGTGAAATTAAATGTGAAATGCTCCCTTTCTCCAGGCAAGAGGCAGGGCAGTGAGGTTCTTTATCAAATTCTACTTTGAAAACTTTTCCATTTCTAAAATTGCAAGCATGATCTTTTCAAATCAACCTCCTGTTCCGCTTGCCTGAGGATTCATGAGTCTAATGTCAATTGTACCTATGCAAATCTACCTATGCCTGTGTGCGTACATATGTGGAAAACGTGTAACTACACGGAACTTCTCTAGACTTCAATAGACAAATATATGTACATATGTCCAATGAGATTTTATTCGAATGACGCTTTCCACTAATAAGTTATCATCCTAAGGGAAGCTAGCATGTTGCAAGTAGAAAGTCCGCACAAAGATAATTTGTACATGCAGAAACGTTCATATGTAATTATGCAAGCGGCAGGATGCGTTCCCTGACTCCAAATATGTAGACACTAATTAAATTACTCCAGAGGAGACTAATGATGAGATTTTGAGAACACTCTAACTGTTAAGTTGTCAAGTTAGATTATACAAGGATTTGATGCAATTAATATGTCTCAAAATCAGAGGACTAGACAGATTAGAAAAGTTGAGGATCCAATTAGTAATTTATTAAAGACAGACAATCGATTCCAAATTCCAATTTTTGATGTAAGAAAATTATACTCTCTGCCTGTTCAACAAAATTGCCAGTACTTTTATGAGTCTTCATTAGTACATTTCTTGAGTTGACATATTTCGCTCACCCAGAAGTCCCGATACAAATCATTTCGTAGGAAAGTGAGTGTGTGTGTGTCTGTGATTGTGTCCGCTCCCACACATAGATACTGTACAAATTACATTGTGTATGGAGCACAAGAAATAAAGAAGCGCTGGTTGGTAATAGTCCCACTTGCATTTCTTGAACCCACACGGCCCCTGACACCATTAATACAAATCCCCAGAGAGTGTGTCCTTAAAAGGACGAAGCATATAATCAGGGCCGCTTAAGATTTAAGATACACATTACATATAAGTAATTAGAATAAATTATAATAGAGAACAGTGAAACAAGTCTTTTGTCATTACTATAATATTCACATATTTTAAATTAATTGAGTGTTTTTACTGTTCAGTCCAGAGGTTTAACACTTGGAAGGACTGGTAATAATCGTCAGAAACTGATAAAAGTCATCCTGGAGGTGCATTTGTAAGATGCATTTGAAGTAGAATTTATTGATTTCACCCCGGAGCTTCCCAATGCACGAGTATCGACAGATGTTGGATCGTGGCCATCGATGAGCGGGACAAGAAAAAAGGGCGTATTCTTTTATTTGGTCGTTGTCTGAGAGTCCGGGGTGGAACCAACAATAAAACTTTCCCCCAAACCTTCTCTAAGTCAAATAAAACTGTCAATTGAAGTGCTCTACAAGCAATTGCCAATTCCCATAACTAGCCCAAGACTACGTATATAAATACAAGGATTGCATCCCAATCCATGCTTGTCCTGGACAGGGAATAACAGAGTTTACATTCAAAATAGGAAACTTAATTCTCTCCCAAGCTGGGTCTAGATATATACTTTAAACAATAATTCTTCACTTGATAGTCCAAAGCCAATAACAGTTTAGCTTCTTAAAACCTGCTCCGAATGTTTAGATGGGGGGATTTTGTCCATCGATTTTCCTACAACTGTGAAAAGCTAAGTCTACAGTATAGAGAGTAAACATTCAGGGAGGATCTTCAATTCCTATTAAATTTTAGAATGCCATCTACGGATTTATACGTCAAAATCAATTTTGTATAGGTTTACAAGTTGAGACAGTAAAATATTGTTGAGAGTCTAAATATTCACATATGTCATTAGCAAAAGTGAGATTTGAAAACGCACTCCTTTCCAAACTGATCCAACTCAAACCAACTCATGTTGACTGTCTTGTCTTTTGCAACCAGATGTAGTAATTAAACTTCTTTTAAAATTGTATCCTCTGTTTTGTAACTGAAACTATGGTAATAATGATGATTAACTATTTCTATATACAATATTAGTGTATGTATGTATTTTACCTGCTTTTTTAACCCACATCTTCCAGTAAGACGGAGGTCATAAAATGGATCTAAATCCTTTCTTCCTTTTATGTCTAGTAATTACATGAAATCAATGAAGAAACTGTGTTCGGGCTCTACTCCTTATATATACATATGTATAATTACATATATATATAGAATAGGTAGAGGTAATAACTATACTATAGTTGTCTTCTCTGCACGACTAATTATATATGCCTATGACAATTATGTAATTAACTCTGTTTGCTTGTAAGTAAATAGCATCTTGTCCTAAACTAAAGTTCGTAAATGCTAAAGAATGAAAGAAGATATAATAATTATACATGACTAGTTATTACTTAACATTGACCATAGTATGTACATATCTGTTGCTAATCAAATATATATAATTAACATTACACAATCAATTGTTTTACACATACAAGGATTTTTACGACACGACACCACGATGATCTTTAGTATGAAACTAATATTAATGCATAAAATCTCTAGTAATAATTTTTTTTTAAAGATAACGTTTTTCTCAAATATGTGAGTGATATTTTATACACAGTACAATACAATTCCCTCAAAATTGCTTCCGCATTTCCGATGCTTAATGTACATATGTAGTTCCGCTGGATATTGTGACTACTACTTTTTTACATATCTATGTACGTAGATCCTCCAGATGTGGGTGTAGAGATCATATATATAATTTTCTATGTATGTATTAATTATATATTATTGACTAACAGTACATTCCTTATCCGTGTAGTTACTACATGTACCACGTCTGTAAATATTATTAGCACAGAGACAAATGCAGGGAAGTGGTACATTTGCTACAATGTGTAAAGACCGGCATTCTTTTTCTTATCGCTGCCGGAGGGATCACTTCTATAAATTATTACGTCATGCATTCTAATGTATAGTCTACCTGTAATTAAATAATTTCCATGGACTATGCTTCCCATCTTCAATACCATCTTTGATTAAGTTAGTGTAGCTTGTTAAAATTAATTTAAGGTAAATTTTCTTAAAATAATCTTTCCGTTCCAGGCAATTATTATTTTTTTTGTTAACATAAGAAATCCAATTTTTATGAGGTTTTTTTATTCTTTTGTATATGCAATTTGGATGCATGTCACATCTCACAGTGTGTGTAATTACTACATATAGACGCATACGTTTAATTTAGAGTGTAAGTATACATCTGTTACAATATATTCAAAGATTAAAATCAGTCCATGCTTGAAAGTTGAATTTTCATGGAGAATTAAATTTATTTTCATATAATTAGATAATTACAGCTGACTGGCTACACATTGACAATTATCGCAGGCTCAAAAATTATACTACACCTCCTGTAATCCTATGAAAGCTTGGACTATAAATTACATAAATACCAGTTCCATTCATCCCCACAACATTTGGAGTCACTCTTACCCAAATCCTTCAGCCTTTGAAGTCCTAGACTTGAAACAGGCTTCAATACTAACTATGGGATAGATAATTACCACACAAGAGGGAAACTATTCCTACGCCTAGTACCAACAACAAACTGATGACTATACAGTGTTCCATATCAATATACTGTCATAATGTCCTTAAGCCTAGAGACTCCTAATTAGACTAAATCCACTCATATCTTTTTAGGATATGTTGGATCAAGATATGTAATTTACATTGATACTTCCTCATGAAATTGTTACCAGTCAAGGACTAAGTGTCAGTGTTGGGAGGGAAATTCTCAAAGAAGAAGTTATTTCCAAATTGTTTCCATCAATTGCAAGTTTGAAAGATGACGTAGTTGGGGGAAACATAAAAAATTGGTATACTGTTTTCTAATTGGATCGGCTTGTTTGAAGAGTACACACTGTCAGTTGGTGCTGATATGATTGTTTTATTTCTAATTTCGGTGACACACAAATCCTGGGCTGACCATCCGTATTTGTAATCAACTACACGTAAAAATTTTGAGTGTTTGGACTAGTCTTGTGTGTTCATTACTCCGTAATAGTTGTTGTAAAAGTGTATACCATTGATATGTATATTTATATGTGTCCTATACGGGGAACTTACTTATTTACCAATTTATCTAATTGCCAGAAACTATTCCTTGAAATCCTTATTGATCATAATTACAAGCATGCACAAAGACGCGGAACGAGAGAGAAAGTCGCGACTACTATCAGTCGCAATATCTGTAGAAGGGTGGGGAAGAATAGGGTCGGGTGAAAGAATTAATTCCATTACATGCAACAGCTCCATCAGGCCGTCCTCCCTTTCCCCGTTTCAGACTCAAGGAGAGTAATCACTAGTGACAGTGCCAGGTCAGTTGACTTTAAGACATTTAGGTTAACTTTTAAACGCTCCACTTGCGTCACTAGGACAGTGACTTGACTCAATGTGACGACAAAAGTATGCAAGTGTAGCAAAGTCCTTTGGTCCAGACCTGAACATTACATATAGATATACATACATATGTATCTAGGTGTACTAGAATTGGGAATGCACAGTTCAGTCTACACTGTGTACACAACCTGTGAATAAAATATGTATCAAGTGTACTTCCCCCCTCCGACTGAAGGAATTGCACACACACACAAAAATCTTGTGCCAGTGAAGACAGTGGGAAATAAATCTTCATTTTCCCTTTCACTTTCCAAGTCACGCCGCTCTCCTGCTCTTTCCTTTTAGTTACTTTCAGGGAAGGGGATCCCAAATTGACTGTCGTCCAATCCTGCCTCATCACCCTTATTGACCTCACGTCATAATTGATGTCAACCTGGAGTCGTAGTGGGTTCAGTGGAACAAGCCCAGGTACTTCATCATCCTTGTACAAGCTATTAGAGAAAGTGGTCTGATCTTGATGCTATGATTTTCTGTACGCTTATTTAAGTATCTACTTTAGTCCCTGCATGCATTCTAGTTGGTTCGGCGTGTTAAAAATTTATTAGGAGATGTAGGACACAAAGCCCTACTTATAAAACAAAGGACACAGTGACAGGAAATTATGTCTCTGTCTTTATAATTATACATAGCTAATACAAATATATAGATAGATACTCATCTTTAAAAATTTTCCCTACGAATTTTGAGATGTGAGCCTTGGGAGTAAAAAAGGAAGGCTTTCAGCCCTCGTGAAATAATTTAGTGCTGCTTGTTTTTCTTAAATTGATTCATAAGTAGGAAAGCAAACAATATATTAATGGGGATGGCTGCCTTCCCTCGTCGTGTGACGAGTCAACATTCCTGCACAGGTGTACATATTGTAGAGGCTCCAGAACGGAGATCCCTACCTTGGGATCCAAATGTGGAGGATGCTCTGATGAAGACGATGCACCTCCTAATCTATTGTCCACGTAAAATTGAGAGGAGAGGAGCTCTCCATAAGGATTTTTTCCGAGAACTTTCACTTAACTTCCCTCCTCTAGTATTCCCAAGACCTATTCATTATTACTCGAGCTTTATTATCAGTATCGGTACAAGGAGACGTGCGGGAGCTATATAGGCAGTCGTTCGTTATCATTACGTGCTTGATGTATGGGCCGTAGCAGTTTTGTGGACTCACATTGGACGTAGTACCACACGTGCTGAGCCATATGTATGTATAGATACGTAATTATGTATAGTCAGAATAAGGGAATATTTTCCTGAGGTATTTCAAAAAGTTACCCACATTGAAACACTTGACTACATACGCAATGAGGAAAAGAAGGAACTATTTGAACAAGAAAATTGTTACAATAGTTCTTTCCTTGGGAGTTGTTTCAAAAAATTACTTGAGCTGTATGAACTGGCTCCGGAGTTGACAAAAGAATTTGCGAGTAGTCAATATATGTACATATAGACACTTGCTTAGGGTCCGGAGAAAGGTCTCTTCACTCCAACAATTATATCCATTGCAACAGGCAGCCCAGTAAAAGTTCCAACTCTCCCAACATTGATTACCCCGGAGTTCTCATAAATAAATTAACGTTGGATTTCTAAGATGGGCTTGGACGCAATGGGGAAATCACTCTGTAAGTACATACATACATACTTGCGGGAAGGGAAAAAAATCCCAGTGATTTCTTTCTATTTTAATTTGCGTTCACATCACGTTGCAATTTTCCCAACTTTCATCCCATGTTTCTCCCCTTCAACTAAAACAGATCCTCTGATCCTGTGTAAGTTACCCGCTGTGATCATATATGTACGTCCCTACTTCCAGGACTCCTAGCTTCTTCATACCGGATTTCATAATGGTACATATATATTTTTTTCCTGTTTTTCTTTGTTCTTTCCTTTTGTACATCCACACCCTTCCATTAAATTCCATTCTAGGTTCTTACGGCCTCCTTGACTGTAATGTATCTCCAGTTTGTTGGAGTTGCGAGGAGGAAGAAAAACAAGACTAAGTTTTCCCTTGGTCTTGTTTTTTTTTCGCAAGAAACCAGAATGGCAAGGGGAAATATTTCGGGTTTGCTTTCCTCACAAGGTTCCAAAGTACACAAAACTATAAATTGTGACTTTCCTCACTTTCTATTCTTGATGCTTCGTTTGGAGAAACAAGAGAGTCCTTCCTTTCTCCTGACTAGAGTTTCCCCTCTCTCTCTCTCTCTCTCTCTCTCACTCTCTCTCTCTCACTCTCTCTCTCTCTCTTTCTCTCTCTCCCACATTATTTCACCCGACTCTCATAGAGTGTACTTTCTCCATGTATAACTTTCCCCTGACCTGCTAGAAGTTGTTCCCATGTTTTTCTTTTGAGCAGGTAGCTATGTATTTTTACAAGGGATGAGACAATGTATATTCTAATACATACGTCCGAGCATAAAATGTAGCACGGCTGCCTCTCTGTATTGATTGCATTTTCACCATCATGTATTTATTACGTCCGTGGAAACTTCCTACTACTGTTTTTCACTACACAGGCTCTCTCTCTCTCAGTGAGGCTTTTATTACCTTCGGAATACATAAGCATGGTATTGCCACATTCTCTATCGACCATTGTTAAATCAAGACACACAACCGCTTCGTGAGAGTGCAGGTAAAAGAAATTGTTTGTAGTCGGTTCGTTAGTTCGTAAAAAACATGCATGTATGGGAAGATAGGGGTTGTGGGCCGATTCCACCCATTGTCTAGTATCTATAGAGTCATAGATTGTATCTACAGATATACGTCGTCCGTACTTGGGAGTGAGTGTTGTCGGGGTGTATGATTTTATATATAATTATCTATATATGACGTAACCACACCGAATCTTCCAGGCTAGAGCGTGTGTGTGCTAACAGTATCTATCTAGATATCTCCTAGTAGTTGTTTTTTTCCCCAACGAGAGAGAAAATCTGATCTCAGTCTGAACCGAGTCAGGATGAGCTTGTTACCTAATAATAAGTTACATGGACGTGATCTTGCCAGGTAAAGTAAACCGAGTGGGTCGTTGTTCCCCGTTCCGAGGCCCCCGGTACTTAGGCTTTCTTTTAGCTTCAATTTCCACTCTCCACCTGCATAAAAGTGGAATCCTCCAGAGAACCACTCAACTAGCATGGAGACGACGTGGGCTAAGACAACTCTGTAGAAGTTCTATGGGAAACGAGACCGGGCTATACAAGAGTCCTATTTCATTTTGTATTCAGATTTCCTCCTTCCTCTTACAATTTAGCCAGCCCTGGGAACATATGCACGTAGGCCTTGCGTCATGTCCAATAATTTACAGTCCGTGACGCTCAAATGCCGTTTCTTCCCGGCGTTCCAAATCCCTACCAAGAGATGAAAATGACTTTGAGATGGTCCCACCGATCATTAGTGCACGGGCCACGGAGAGCGAAAGGAAACTGGAAATGTATGCTCAAATGCTAAAATCCTCATCAGGGATATCCAGACCTCAATCAACATCTGGAATCAGCCTATGTTTCAGAACTTGTGGGGCCTTTCCAGAAAACACATTCCAAAACCATGATCTCCCGACCGGATCCCCAACCCACATTTCCTCCTTCCTTGTGGAAGAGCTAACTGTGTAGATACATACGTAGGGACTCAAGTGGAAGAGCTCATGCTGTTGTTGGATTGACCCAGAAAATGCCGCTAGGAATATTTCATAAGAAGTGCCTATATCTACTAGTACACTTGTAAAGTTAATTCAGGAGTTCAATTATGCACTGCTCTGGGGTAGCTTATAAACTATTGCTGGTCTCGGCCGAAGGGGAATTTCTAGAAGAGGAGCTAAAGTGCACAAATGTGTGCCTGACTCCTGAGCACGTAAGACAAGAATAAAAATTGGACATTGAAAAAAGCTAACAAGGGACACGGGGAAAGAGAAGAGACTGTCTAAAAAAATTTTCCTCTGGAATTTCCAGTCAGTTCTGGGATAAGAAGAAGAACAAAATGTGAGGAGATATTTGAGGAGAGGAAGTGGTACAGCTTCAGGAACTGGCTCTCTTCTTTTCTTTAGATTTTTATATAAGTAGACAAGTTTTGCATTATGGATGGGGGGAATAAAGTAGGTCAATTTTAGGAGACTCCGGACCCGGGATGGTTGTACATACATACATATGTACATACTGTAGGTAGGGCGCGAGAGAACTTTCTCTCGAGTTCTCGCTTCCTCTCACAACGGTTCGACTTGGAGGAACTCTCACAGTATTTTTTCTAGGTGACCTTAAAAAAAAAATACGCTCTTGAATGTGTGGATGGAGCTGTGCAATATGCAGGTTGCACAAGCGTGCCGGGCTTAAGGGGAAATATGGTCTGAATTAGCTCAGTCAGAGGGGGGAAAAAAATTCTTGCTCGGAGCGGGAGAGCGGAATATAGCCACGTAATAAATATCCTGTGTTCCCCTTAGTCCTCCCTAAACGTATCTTGAGTGTAATACTAATCAACACTTTGTACATCTCTCGGTTCTTTGCCCAGCCTTGTAATATTTTATTCAATCTCTTTATTATATGGGAAACCTTCTGGTCCGGGAGAAAATCCTAGGGTGTTTTTTTTAGATACTCCTTCCTTTCTTATACGTAGATACACGTAATTACACACACACATATGTATATAGATATGCAAGTGTGAGAGCAGTGTGGGATGATCGATTCCACACTGTCGATCAATTCCCTTCTATATGTTGAATGTAGTTAAAAGACTACATTGGGAAAAAGGACGAGGATTCCGTAACTACTGTACAATTTTACATCAAATTAAATAATACCTAAATGACAATAATAGTCGACAGCTATGATATATAATTCTGTCACATTAAAATTGATATGTCCCAATTCTACAAGTAACTACCATTGTTAAGAGACTATTTACTCACGTCGCTGCCATAATAATAATTCTCCTTAATTATATGATCCATGGGGAAACGTGGTTTTTCCCCACACTACCACAAAAAATCCTACGACAAAACCAACACTGACCACAGGACAGACGGACGCTCTCACTAATGCTGACCCTATGTAGATACGTATATCTATAAACGAGGGAAATCGATAGTGTTTTTGTTATTCCAAATACACAGGGGTATACAGGTGATACGCCATCCATTACACAGGGGATATTTATACCATGCATAAAATATCCTAGGACTATTACAACACTTTTTACCAGACACTGGAGTTTGAATTTAAACTGTGAGAATGCGTACACAAAAATATCTAGAAGTATACACAAGAGACGTGAGTACAAGCTAAAGTCTTTCCCAGAAAATGCCCCGACACAATACACTCCTCATGAAAGGGGCCATTGTGCTGAGGAACAATTTCCAAGGGACGTCCGCCCCACGTACAAATTACCCAAAGCCATCATCACTAATAATAACCCATGATTTTTTAATTCCCTGCCAAAAACACCAACTACACCAGATATTGTTGCAAATGAAAAATTCCAAGGACGTTGTGGTAAATACAATAATTATTAACAACGAAAATTCGATATGTTCAATTCAATAATTGATATGTACCTTCCTATTTTGGTGCTCTCAGCAGTGCACGTTTTGAAAACAGCAGTAAAGTAATCATAAGATACTACATCAACATTATACATTACGGTCTATATAGTAGCTACTAATTAATTATGTATTACCTCCAACTCAATCAACGGCACGGCTTACCACGTATTGTTCTATATGTAGATAATTATGTAGATAATTATATACACTCCCTAATCAAATAATAACACTATATCGTACTCCATTCAACCTAACCTTGTAGTAAATTACATTAGTTACTTACATAGATTATTGAAGTAATAGTAGCAAATGGCTGGATACTATATAAGGATTTCAAAAAGGATAGTTTCTGGCAATTAGAATAAATGTTTGGATGTGACTTTCATTCAGTCAGTCGTCAAAATTGTGTCGGAATTGGTTCATGGATTTTGTCAATTTTTTTGATATGAAATTGATATCTTGAATTATTAATGCAGCTATGGACTAGATATTTAAATTTAAATTGTTCCTTAATCAGTTCTACCCACTACGGATACAGCTAACGTTTATCGATATGTCTTTTTTTTTACGTATAACACAATTATTATACCTTGAAATAATCCTTTGAATCCAATATCATATCGGAATTCAATAGTTTTAAGAACTCAAAACTAAACGCTCTATTACAAAAATCAGCAGTTAGTTTATTTACGAACCATGCAAAAATAAATATAAAAAGATATGTAAATCTTCCTGGAAAAAAAGTTCACAGCGTTTATTCAAAAATAATAATTAGTTAGATAATTACATATTTGCTGCTGTAATTCTACAAGATTTTGAAATTCTGATTTATTTTATTAAAATCAATACTAACTCAACATTTAATTCTGAAGGAGTTGAGTGATTACATGCTCTAATGGTAAAAGTACAGACATGTGACTACACTCAAAGGAAATGACTAGAAGCTTGAATTTTTCGTGGGGTGAACCTAAGGTTAAACATCTACCGTCAATGATATGCTTGAAATGTTCCATTTGGTTATTCCTTGTCCCACATGTAATAATTAATTAATTGTAATAAGTCATAGGTTCCACAAAAAGGTTCCTACACACTAGTAAGGTGTCATGATATGATTTTTCGTTCCAATGTGTGCATAAGTATGAGACTGTAGATAGATACATGTATAATGACATAACATATGTTCGGATTACTCCTCACAATACATTTGTATACGCGATCTGTACTAACTGTAGTAGTAGTAGTAGCAGCTTGCCATGAACTTTGAGATGGGCTCGTTCAATGGACATGTTGAGGTGTGACTAGTTACATTTATATTAAAATTACGTACACAATTATTACAGTTTATATGTATCTATAATTATGTACGCACATTGAACTACCAACTGGAATGCAGATTTTTAAGACTCACTCATACCCCTTAATCCAGCTACTTACGTCTCTAATGTGTATGGATATACACGATTAATAAATAGGATTTGTGTCACAGGCGTCCTTTGATTTAGTCATCATGTCCACAGACTTACTCTATGATACGGAGACATTGTAATTCTATAAGTTAAAATTATCCCACTACAGTAATTAATATGTTTGTAATTATCTAATTACCTATAGCTATACAGTTTTTGTAAACCAAGTTTTAAGAACATCTCTGCCACTGAGGATATGAAGTTAATACTTGGATAACATTTGTCTACAAATCATGAATGAACTTGACGGAGTAAAGGTTCACCTACATACATGAGAATGAACTAGATATAGCATTTGCTCAAAAAAACTGACTCTCATTAAAATAATTCCATTAAGATCTTACTACTAATTCTATATGTTTGACGTTTCACTCATTTGTATTTTGATTCAGGGACGTTTCAAGTAGCAATGTGTAATTTATAGGTTTACGTACAAAAAGCTTACCATTAAATATAATTACATTTGAGGGTGTAGGGGGGGGGGAAATAAATTCTTTAGAGAGGGGAATTATTGAACGAAAAGGGGCTTCTGGGGTGAAGTGAGATGGGAAATAATCCTGGGAGTCATTTCAGGAGGAAAGCAATGAGAATTCATCCGATTGTAGGTTTCCAGCCACAAATTCAAAAGTAATTTGGAGAAATGTGACAAGGTAGAGGGGAGTTAAAGTTCATGTAATTATATTCAATGGGTATGTTATTTCTTAGTATGTATTATAATTATACAGATTAAGTACATACTTCCGCAGATGTTCCTGCCCTAAAGAATTGTGCAGGGCTTTCTCTCTCTCCCACTGTAATCACCTAAATGTATTTCTATATACACAATAAATATACATAAGTTATATCTATAATAAAGTTATACTATTTTTTGCAGTACAATACTTTTTCTTTAAATGAAACGTTATAGTTATTTTTTTCCTTTTGAGAAACAAATTCCCTTCACAAAAAGTCGGAATAAAAAGTCTCCAGCGTAGCACCAACAATAGAGTCAACTCGAAAACTTTCCAGGATACAAACTCAAGGCTATGACTATGACGCAAAATTGTATTTATCTACAAGGGAGAGAGGAAAAAAAACGAAAATCTACTATGGAAATCGCTATTTGGAAGTTTCCCGGATATCCATGTACAGATTGTAAAGGGCTGGGAAGAGGGGGAGGGGGAGGGAGAAGAAACTCAAAGAGAAACTATGTTGTTGTTGTTGTTGTTATTGTGTGACTGTGTGAGAGGAAATGTGTGAGGGGAAAAATAGAAGTGTAATACCAATAAGGAAAGGATTTAATCCAAGAAGCCCGTGTTGACCAATCTTTCCAGAAAGAATCTGACGTCACCGATTTCCGAGTCTTTTATCCCCAAAGATTTCAGCATCCCAATGTCACCATTCTCCACGGCCACGAAAACAGATCGCAGGTGATCCAGATCTGATCGTAGAAGGTGAAGGGCAGCACCAAAGTCTTCAATCGTTTGCGATTCTGTCAACATACAAACACACACAAAAAAATTACACATTATGTACACACCCGTATTTCATCTGGCTCGGATAATTAAACTATGGGAACACAACCCCAATCAAGGGACATGCAAGATAGATTTGAGGAAATTGAAAACAAACTGAATTGAAAAGATTGGCTTGGACGGAAATTACTAAATCCTCAGAGAACTCCCTGGTCCTGGTATAAAAGGTTAACTAGGACTTGTCCCAGCTTTCCCCTTTAGTAGCACACTAGCTCCGCAGGAGAAATGTAAACCATGCTGTTGTACTACAACGTCGTAGATTTCAATAAAAGTCAGTGTAAGCCTCACTCTCTGTTCGTTGTTAACATCTTAATTTTATTTGCGGACAGAGAAGCCCTCGGGATTACAACCCAGTAATGACTGGCTGGCCAGTGTCCTTATAAACAACTACAACAACACTCGTCCCTTGCAATTTGAGATTGGACAAGTTCATTTTACGACTCAACATCCTGGAAATTAGTAGTCTTACTACTGTGTATCTCAAGTTCAATTTATTTTACACTTGGAATATACATATGTACGTACAAATTTCCCTTTAAACCCAAGGCTTCAACTAGGGCATCAAACTAGGGCTTAGCTGCCTCAGTAGTCGTATCTTTACAAACGACAAGGAATTCACTACTTAGATCCTTGAAATGAACAATACCTACAAATGCTCTTGTCCTTGAGTGTCACTCCTTGGACACGCTTCAAACTTGAACTTCAGCAATAATTGAGTGACTATATAATATGGAAGTTTATACATAATGTAGGGTTCCGCAGGGCTGTATGCCTGTAAAGTATTCATATTAAGTCATGTTTGGCATGCTACCCCCAACAGAGACTGTATAACCACTGGAATAATAACCCACTCCCACTCACGTAGATACAGTATACAGGAGCCTGACATGAGAATAGTAGACCAGGCTAAAGTCAAGGTGAGGGTCTGGATCAGTACAAATGAAAATTTGATACTCAATCAAAATCCAAAGATCGTGCTGGGCTTATGGTCCGCATATGTACATACATCGGTTAGGGAAGGGAATCTGGTACATGACGATTTAAGGAAGATGGCGTTAGGAAAAATGCGGATGAATAAAATTCCTATAGAGAGGCATATCTAATTTTGTCAAATCATACTTGTGTTCCACAAAACAAAAAAGTGTTTGAGGTAGGATACTTGAGCTGGGAGTCTGGGAGAAAGTAGAATAGAATCCGGCTTTCTCTTGACTTCAATGGATATCATTTGCTTGGGAAACTTTTCCTGCAATTACTTTCTCCTCTCCTTTCCCTTCTACTACTACGCCCCATTGATTTTTTTAACACACTCGACGATTAATCCGTAAGTCTGTTTGCGTTTTTTCAAGTGAAGGAGAGAGAGAGAGAGAGAGAGAGAGAGAGAGAGAGAGAGAGCTTGATTAAAAAGTAAGGATGGTTTGTCAACTTTTTGTTACAGCTCTCTCTCTCAGTTGGTCGGCATATCTTCAATGTTATGATAGCTCTAGGATAACATAGTCAAAGAAGAGCTCCGACGTTCTTGAGCTTGTTCACTCATATCGGCTGAAAGTTTTTTTTTTAACGAGGAGCACGACATTCCTGAAGCCCTAAAGATTATTGTTTGCGAATCATTTTTTCTACAAAGGAGATAACGCACTGCGACAACTTTACCTTTCCAATTTATCAATAGATAATTTAAACTTTTTATTTTTCTATTAAGTTTTTTTTATATAAGGTAAGCCTTGGCTTGAAAGCTTCAAAAGGAACGAGTTTTGAATTGACGGGGCTTAATGAGCTTCCAATTGAATCCAATGAATCCAGTCCAAGGGGACAATAACCCTGCACATTAGGTATGTATACAAATTGGATATTGAAACACACGTGTGTGTGGGCCCACTAATTGTGTGAAAGATTCGACTACAAAATACTAGGTAATCAGGAGAGAGTTGAGTTTTTTTTTTCGGGGAGCTCAATGAAAGAATAAAATGTCAGTAGGCTTGGATCATGAGAACGTCTCTCATGATTACAGGTTTCGAATGGATTCACATTTCCCTTGTTTTCTCCCCTTCCAATACAAACACACACATGCTCTTGTAATTAACTTTTTTTTAATGCACTTGCGAGATCGTAGCCAGTATTACAAGGATTTTGAACCGTCCGAGCAATTGCAAGGGACAGGCTCGTCTTACGCAATGCATTAATTAGCACCTCACGCACGCAACTCCCCATTGAGCCAACGTGCTATCAAATTTATGTACCTTGATTGAGACCTGGAAACATTTATACTTTGTTTTTGCATGCTACCTCCTATAATAATAATTATTATTATTGTTGCGAAACTACAGTAAACGAATAGCTATTTCTGTAGATATCCCACTTCCGTAATAATTACAAAACAAATGTTGTGTTCGCAGAAAAATTACTTGGATTTCCAACGGAAGTACATTCCCCCTGCTGGTTTCATACCAAGTAGGAAAATACTGTGTAATTGTAATCCCTGCCAAAATACCCCGTTCAAATGACATTTAATACAGTAACTAAAAAAGTTCCAAGTTGACAATTAGAATCATTAGTGCTGCTGCCAGGACGGAGGGCATTGACATCAGGTGAAAACTGAATGGATTCAATTTAGCAAACACAGTCAAAGAAAATGGATATTCGCCTACACTCTCTCTCTCTCCCACACACACACATAGATATACAAAACTTAATAATTTGTAGAAGTTTATGAGGAAAGAAGCAAGAACATTGAACCATCTCAGTCTCGCTATCTTTCACCCGTGGACTCACTGAGACATACTTAATATTTTTCCGTGGAAATTGTTAAGTGAGAATCCACTTGGTTGGAAAATTTTGAAGTGTGTTGTCAGTGCACCTTTGCGGCCTGATGGGATGAGAGACTAGAGTCACAAGTTATTACGATTAGGAATTACCTCAAGTCATGAACCATATAAGTGTATAGTTATGTAGATATATAAAAATAGTATGAATATTTTCCAAGGCTAATTTTATTACAGAGAGAAAGACTTTCTCACAAATGGTAAAAAAAAATTGGTAGAATTTCCAGACCAATGATATTGCCACAGTAGCATTGCTCACCGAGAGAGGTACGGCATGACAATCATAGCATATGCACGTACCAAGAGTAATAAGGCAGTGTAGGAATGACGATCGAGAAAAATTCGAATAAAGGGGACGGAAATCATGGGAAAGATAATTCAAATGGAAATGAGGCTATTCACTGAAATGAATGGGAGATTTTCGCAATTGTCTGGTTAGGAAGTGCTGCCATTGCAGTAGAATGCATTTATGCAGACGTGGATTTAGGCATATGAAGACACACATATGTACATACGTCATTTTCTATGTAGAATGAGTACCCTCATAAAATTCATATTAGAGCTAATACATCTAGATATATGAGAGTCGTATAAGAGACGGGGATAAAATACATGTGGATAAAGTACAGTAAAGAGTGGTTAAAGTACGTGAGGATATATGAATGACCTCGAGAGGAGATATTTCTCCCCAACCGTGCCAAAACTGTTTTATTTCTTGCCAACCTCGTCCCATGGACTAATTGTAAGTAAACTGATTCCTTCCTTTCCCGCTCACAATTAATTATCCACATGTACTAGTTAGGAAGAGTACGGGAGGCAGTGGGGACAATTAAATGTTTTTCCCACAGTTTGGATGAACATCTGGGAAATCCGTGTGGGGAAATATAATGATGACAAACTCCTTGCCAGTAAATATTTTCATTGGAAAGTCTTCCTTTTGGAAAACTTTTTCTCACTTTTCTCAAGGAAACTTCAAGATTTATTTTTGTGTGGAGAGGAAATCTTCCCAAAAGAAAATGTGTATCTGCTTATAAAATGTGGAAATGTCTCTCTCCCCTACTTCTGACTCCTCATCAATGCTGAAGTCACAAATGACAGGGGGGAAAGTGAAGGCTTAAAACTAAAATAAGAGAAAAGTTGCTCTAATCACCGTCGGACGTGCAGGGGAAGATTCCTTTGCAGGGTCCTCTTTCCTTATACCCTCATTCATCTCCCCATTCCCCGAAAGGTGTGTGTGTGTGTGCTCTAAAATCATTAAATCCTTGCTGCTCCAGCCTTAACCAAACCGGAAAGTAACTTTAGTCTTTGAATCGTCTCTGTTTATACATTTAATTTGGAGGAAAAACTCTGGGAGAAAGTCTTGTACACACATCCCCTCTCACGTACTCTCTCTAATTCCCACGTAGCTCCTTTCACTTTTCCCCCTCTTTCACGGATACATCCCTGGTCCTTCTCTACATGGAAATTCTCAGGAGATTTTGATTCTCCTACTCCTCTTCCTTCCCTTTTGAATAAAATATGGACATACGTATATCTACACATGGAGTTTATACGGCCGACCAGCAACGCCCACAAACTTTCTCCCACATTGGGAATACATGATGAAAGTGAAAAATACATTTACATTTACAATGTGAGTCCCACACAGTCTGTGAACTCTCACTAGGACAAGATCCTCCTCACAAGGATCAACATTTGACTTCAATATAAATAGGGACTTACTGTGGAAAAATAAGAGGAAGAAAGGGTAAAGGGCAATGTATTAAATTTTCAGGAAATTTAAATAATCCTCAAATAGACCAATTTTCACAATTCCCTACCTGCATCTGATGGTCTCTGTCAGAAATGATTATGAATGCATCTACGGGGAGCTTTTTACAGATAACTTACACTTTATTGATATATGCACAATGCCAACACTACTCTTCGTACTAGGCTTTGCTATAGGACGATCGTCTGATAATTTTTCTTAGCCTCATACCAATTTTCCTTCCTAAATAAATCGAAGGAAATAAAAGTGAGAAAACTAATTAAAACTTTCCTATAATTTCTGACACTCCGCTGTGAGAAAGTCCTCTTTTCGTTGGAGAAAGTACACAGGGGGAGACAAACTTGGTTCAATCATGGGATGCAAGTACATACGTAATTACGGATATGTAGATACCTAATGTATGGTGTTGTGTAAGCACAGTGTAGTCACAATATATCTACTTATAATACTCCCCCGACTAGACAACTAGTTTGGAAAGTACGATAAGTACTTAAATGAGGACAGGCTTTTAAATCTAATACCGGCTTCTCCCCTCAGGACTGTTGTTCGCATAAATATTTATAACGACAGTCACATTGAGTTGCAAATTTTCAAAAGGAGGACACACCAGTCAACTTTTCCCTCCATATAGATAATTATATGTCCTTTATAGAAGGGACTGAGAAGTTGCCCAGTGTCACGTTCCGCTCTTGAACTATATCCCTATATTATTAGAGTACTTATAAGAAAAATCAGGGATGGAATTTGGGGCAATGTACGTAACAGACCAGGCGTGTAGATACTTGTAGATACTGATTGAGCAGTACACCCGAACATAGAAGCTATGAGTTGACAAAACTGTGAGGACTTAACTTCTTGGAGGTATATACATATATGTAGGTAGACAATTTAGGTAAATTTGCTAAGCCCCATGTATAATTTCCGAGGGAGGCTGAGCCTTCAAAAGGAAGGGTAAAGTGTGGTAAACTGGAGAAAGGAGAGTGAAAGTGAGAGGAGGAGAAAGGCAAGGAGTGGAAGTTTAAAATTTAATACTGTGTGATCTCAAGATAAAATAGGAAACTCTTGGGGAAGGTTTCACAGATGAAAAATACTTACGACACGACAGTTCACTTTGATTATGACCATGAATATCCTTAACATTAGGAGAAAGTCATCCCTCTGTGAGGGAGCACACACTATATAGTATGGAATGGGGAATGTGTATTTGGGATTATACAGAGTCATGCACTCGTTCCGTGTAACTACAACTCCTCTCTCTCTCCCTCTCTCTCTCTCTCTCTCTCTCTCTCTCTCTCTTCCCTGCTTCTCATGCATCAACTTACACGGTTCAGCAGGAGAGTTGATAAGAGGAAGAAAGGGAAAGGAAAAGTCTCTCTCAGCTCCACAGGAGGATCAACTTTCTTTTCTCCATCCTGGCTGCTTTTTCTCCCGTCTAATTTGCACGTAGGCGACTGTCCTAACCAACTTTATGCATACTAATGATGACTTTGTGTGCCGTTGACAGCATATAATCAAATACATGTGCATACTTGGGACGGCTATGGGTCCCCTTTGCTACAGTTGTCTCACACGATTTTCCTACGCTGTACAAATCCATAGTTTGTCTTCCACTCCTCAACACACCATTCCCTCCTGATACAAGACATGACTTGTCCTTTCCACTCAAAGAAGACTCTCCCACTTCAACCAACTACAGTATATCGCAATTTCCTTCCTTGAATCCACAAAATTGCCAATTTTTATTGACTTCTATCCTTTAGTTTTTTCCCCCACTTCCCCACCCACACACGTAGTATTTCAACTGACGTGTTTTTCCCATTGTACTTCTTCCTCGGCTGGAATTTTCCCACTAAATAAATATTATTCTCAAAGCCGTACCAATCCCATTCGTTTTTCTCTGACAGTGGACAAATAATCATTTATACTACCTACATACATATATACGCCTACCTAATGTATATGAAGTAATGGCTTAATTACTTAGCCAATCGGTTCATTCATTTATGTATTTAGTGTATTCACAAATACATGACATTTCAGCCTTGAGGAGAGATACTTCAGAAATCTAGTGTTTATCTCTGGCAAGTACAAATACTACAACACAACTTGTTCAATTGCCTGGGGGGGAGAAAATGCCCTGTAAAAGTTATGACTAATTTTTTGAAGCTATTTTTTAAAAGCGTTGTCAGTTTCCTGGAACTTTGCTGCCCAAGGGCTGTCATTATTTTTGCTCTTTGAGAAACTTCTCACGCTGACTCATCGCTTGGTTCAAATACTATGTACATAATTATGTATTTGGAGATACCAGGAAAGACACTATCTGATATTCTGGGTAAAAATTCTCAGCTCAAACAAGTCCTGGTACATTAGTAGGTCAAAATAAATATGCATAATGCTTTGAGGCCAATCGGCTATCACAGTCTTGTATCTATACATGGGTCTTGTAAACATGCGGCTCATGCCAGGAATTTCAAAGAACTTGTAAAACTTTGAAATAATAGACCTTCATAGACTCCCCCTCAAAAGGGACAATACTAACAGGAAAGCTGGAGAGTCACCTTATCCAAAGGATTTTCACAGTCCCACCTGCACTGTCCCAGAAAAGCACAAAATCCCATCTTTCTCCCACCTGACCCGCCACTATGGGAATGAGGGAGAGTCGTAAGCTTTGATTCCATACAAGAGAGAGAGAGAGAGAGAGAGAGAGAGAGAGAGACGCGTCTCTCTGAAATGGAATTGGCCCTAGTACCTAATAAAGGCTTATTACAAAGTTGTTCTCATAAAATTCATGGAAACATGTTCCATTCTTTTGAGCTCGTGCAGTGAATAGTGACGAAAAGCAATTTTTTAACAGGGGTCTTTGCAGAGAGAATTACACAATGACTCTATGCAGAAAATGGCAAAAAGGGAAGAACTTTCTGGAAGACGAAAGTGCAGAGCACTACCTCAATTTCCCTGTAAGCTTTTACTTATGCACGTCCCATGTGGAGGGCCCAAGTCCTATCCCCACTCCACATAGGATTTTTTTAGGACAGGGCAAACACATTTTCTAAATATAACACTCCGTTAGACATTTTCCATGAGAAAATGGCAATTTAACCATGAAGTCTCTTTTGTCTCTTTTTAACTATAGGGAAGGCTCTTCCCTCCCTTGGAATATCTACTTTGGAGCAAACTCTACCTGCTGCTTGAATGCTCGACTCTTTTTGTGCTGTCCTGAGGAGACGGAAAAATTCCTTTCCTATTCCCCTAAAACCGCCACTATACCATCATCCCAATCCAATTTAATCAAGTTGAGTGACAAATCTGAGGGGACAAAACTTATAATAGGTTACTTTCCCACTTCCGCTCTCCTCTTTACTGAGGATATGTCTTTCAGTGTCTGAACCTTTTCCCACTATATACATACAGTCATCCCTGCCCCACATGCAATACACCATGAACAATTAAGGAGGGAAAGGCGGAAGAGCCCAGGATCAATACTTTCACCACGAAGCCCACACACTTGTTAATCATCTGGTTTTTACCGCCATATAAAATCCTTGTAGGTATGTACTGTATGTGTAGACGAAATTAGAGAAGGATATTCCCTTCCTTTCTCCTGGGAAGTACTTACCTCATTTTGGGGCACTGCGCCCAAAAATCCTGTCTGCCACATATTGTGCTCAACACAATACACTTCAAAAATACCAATCAGTGGAATTAGAACACTGTGCATATATTCTAGCTGGAGCTATAGTAATAGTAATTATGGGAGGTAAAAAATTAGGAAATCCATATGTAATTATTTAACCGCAACTCTCACAAATCTGTTATTGAAGCCTGTACAGAATCCAGGAATAATGAATCGATGAGCTGAGCTTGAGTCAAGCTAGAGGCAAGAGAACCTGGAGATCCGAATGACATGAACAAATCATTGAGGAATATGTGATGGTTCTTATAATAAATACCCATGCACTTTTATAGAGGGCCTACAGTGGAGGTGCATATAGGATGACTGCATCTAATGGGCGATTCTCATGGGTGTGCATAAATGTGGAAATAACTTTTATCACTATTGCCCAACGACTTTGGGCCTGGTGATAAGGGAAGAATTAAATTTCCACCATCATTTCCCCTCCACAGATAGATATAGTTTTTAATAACGCTTGGATTAATCCAATCTCGTAATGAGATTTGTTGGGGTTTCTTTTCCCCGGCTCTGTACTACTGTATAGTTATATGTATGGATACATGTCTGTGGGGGCATCTCACGGGAGGACATTAAGCCGTAAGTGGCAGTGCATAATAAATCCTGAGTAACGCCCACATCCCTATATTTTTTTTATTTACTATGACAATAAAATGAGCAGGAATAATTCGGATTTTCCAGTGACTCCCAAGGAAGAAAAAAATCCGGAGATCCAAGGGCGTTAGTCAGCTTGAAGGAGAGGCTTGGGAGGAATCCTGAGGAGAAAGCATGACAACTGAGGTACATAGGGACCGTCAAAGGAAGCCGAATCAATCTTTTCTCTGCGGCAATTTTTCTGATACGCCCAATGAAACTTGGCGTTTACGGTTGACAACCCAAACACGATCAGACGTTACAAAGCTGAGGGAGAGCCCAATGAGCTTTTGTGTATGTATATCTGTTGGCATATGTAGATACATACAGTTGAGGTGTATGTAGGTATGAGTATAAGCTTCGAGATAGACACCAAATATCACCATTCTTTTCATTTTTGTCGGAGCAGTAAATATATCTACTATATGCAGGGAGTTCATCCGGAGAAAGCAACAGGCTAGTTACTAAGGAGTATAAAAAAAAGAGAGAGAGAGAGGGAGAGAGAGACGTTGAAAAAAAAGAATTTCATGCTAAAACTACTTCCTTATCATTTCCTATGGCAAGACCCCAAGGTCCTTGCTTAATTTTATTTTACCAGATTTTGTCTCGAAGGATTTAAAGGATGGAGGGGAACAAGAAGGATGTCAATGCTTGAGTTTATCTCCTGCCTCCAGTATAAGGCACTTCCATCTTTATATTTCTTAAGAGACACACACGATTCAGATGCTTCACAAGTAAAAACTGGATCAGTTTGACCGGAGGAAAAAATCGCTTATTTCCCTTCGGGTTTCTCCCTCAATCCTCCCTCCCTCTCCTCCAACCCACACAAATTCAAACTTGACCGTTGTTATCATTATTACACCCTCATGTCATGTGTTTCTTTAAATCCCCTTAACGATTTAAAAATTCCCAAAGAATTGCCGATTGGGCATTTCCCCCTAGTCCCTAACCTTAGTCTATATGTTTTGAAGCTCACAAGGGTAGATACTTAAATAGCAGAACTAAGCCCAGTAATTATTACAATGTGAAGCAATAAAGTTAGATTAGGAAAAATACGATGACTGTCTACAAAATTCCCAATAAATATGAGGCAGCTTACAAAATTGCGTTTGCCATATCACACATGCATTCAGGCATATAATATGCTATGATCGACAAAATGTCCCCGCCTTGGGGTTCTGCATTGATTCTCACTAATGCTCTCCCATCCTTACTGATTCTCCAAGGAGGGGAGATCCTGCCTATTTTATCTTAATTTATGCTTCAGGATATATAATTAAATTGTCAAGGAGACCTTGAATATTTATAGGTGACCTTAATGAAATTCTAATTTCCTTCCGAACCCACAATATCCCATTCACGACTGGGAATTTTGGCAGAGGCCTTACAGGGAATATCAGGGAATGATTGTATCAAGGAGCTATATAGACTGACAATTAAACCAAGTGAAAGCAAGGCTGTCAGGGAGACTGAGGAAATAATCTTTAATTGCATGAGGAGCCATTCTGAAATACCAGGACGGCTAATGTGATTGAGTTTCAAGATATATCCGTTCTTTCCTTAGCCCAATAACACAGGGATGGTTTCGGATTGAAAAATCCAATTTGGTAATGCGCATTAAGTATATGTAATGCATGTATCGAGATGTACGTACAGTAGTTGGTCTGTTCCACAGGAGTGGGATTTGAGCACATGGCTTGAGGGAAGTTATGAGATGTAGGTAGGTCTCATGCAAATTTTCGAAGATTAAAAAGCTTGTAGATATGTGCATGAATTTTGAGGAGGAGAGAATTTTTTTCCGACCCCCTCTCCCCCCCCCCTACCCGCGCCATAAATCCAGAGACTTTTAGAAGGATTTAAATTTCATTCTCTCCCTCCCCAACTTCTCCCCACCCCACTACCCTCTCCTGTCTAAAGTATAGCTCATCTCGGAGAGGTTTGGCAATACGAAGGAGAGAATAATGTTCAAAAGATAATATATCTATAGTTTGGGAGAAAGTTGGGGAAAAATTCCAGGAGAGGAAACCTATTATGTCGTTACTTATTGCGGAGCCGAGACTCCTCTAAACGAATATAGTGTCTCGTGAGAGTCATGGAAAATGAAAAGGAAAGTACAATTGGCTGCAGGAAAGTTACTCTCACGGGGATTAATGGAGTAATACCTTTCTCTAATTAATTCTTCTATGGGAATGAAATTTTCTCCTTAGGGTTCATGCATTACATTGTGTGTACTAGTCCTTATGTATGAAATTCCTTCAGAGAACCTCATAGGGAATGTAACCCTTCTGGAGTCTCCGGAACCCTCATGTAGACTTAGTATCTCAAATCATATTTTACTATATCATCCAATGAACCTATCTATAGCTATTTGAATTTAATCGCAACAATAGGGTTAGAGCTATGTACATGAGGGCAGGAAGAGCTCCTACAAGAAAGGAAACTGTCTACTGTATAACTTCCGTTCTTTACAAATACCCCTCAACCTTGTGGTATTTCCACTTTGGATCAGTCTCTCTTGAAATTCAAATGATCCTCCGAGCCTTCCAAGACACATCCTGTTTTTCGGCTCCGACGTAACTTCCTGTGCAATTCTTCCAGTGACCCTACAAAAATCCTGTTTGTTCATTACACAACATACGCGCAGACCCCCTTGAACAAATACCTTGTACATTTTGACAGACAAATAATGAAGAGCTATAATAATTATTATTGCTTCACATTGTCCTTGCTACTAAAAAACAACTTCTGCAGTATCTGTCAAATCATATAGTGTAGAGGGCATTCGGAGAGAGACCATTTCAATTAAAATAATTGCCTGTAACTTCCAACCTGGAAATTTCAAGGTGTGTGAGATCTCTCTTGAATGAATGTCGAAAGGAGAGAGTACGTTCGTACATACCCAAAAAATAGCATTTCATCAACTCCCCCGTAATTAATGGCCCCGTGAGGATGGACCAGAATGGAAGGTTGTCCTCAGAACATTGGGGATTTGAGAATGTGAAGAGTTTACCTCTGGAGTAATAAGTATTTACATAAAATAAAATATTTACGTCAAATACTATTGTACTCCTTCCAAATTGCTTTATCTGATTTCACTTGAGCGTCCTCAACAAATATCCTACGATATTTGTCCAGACGTTTCAATTCCCCTAACAATTACTAGAGTTGCTATAAAGATTAAATTAAATTGAAATGACTTTCTCCCTACATTCCTCCAATGGCACGTCATATGGCCGGGCCCTTACTTCATAACAGTCCTTACAAGTAGATATCTAGCGGGTCGTAGAGCCCTGTAAACATTTAGGAACACTTTCAATACGGGGGAGGGGTGGGGCTTGATGAAGATCATCCTCCCCTCGTAATGTTCTGTCTGCTACGTAATGTCATCCCGCAACCATCCCATTACAAATAATTATTTGTAGACCTTCTGGCTAATGCCACTCCACTCATGTAATGGAAGGAGGGAGAGAGACCTTAATGTAAACCAATATCCTTGCTCCATTTTGGTAGTATTTGTAATAATTATTGTAGTTTTGTATCCCTGTTTATTTCCTCCATCCCCCCTCCTCATTCTTAATGGTAATAGTGTCAAGGTATGCTTTAATTCAGAGAAAGGTAGAGTCAAGAAGTAAGGAAACAAATACCATTGAAGAAAGTCTCATGCAGGGATTGAATTTTGAAAAGAATCCCGTTGATAGATTCTTACATATAAAGAAGGATGTCAAATTAAACTGTCTCCTCAAAATTGATGAAAGAAGACTATCAGATGCATAACTGCCTGAAAAAATGTTGATGGTTTGGTTACCTCATCGTAGGGTGAGGTAAGGACCAGACGTGTGATTTCCAGACTTTACCTGGAATCTAACCCCGAGAGTTGTTCATCATATTGGATTTCACATGCTCATGTTGAAAGGGATTAGCTTTCCCTCGCTTAATAACGACTCTCCTCAATGATTACACCACACACCGTGCAATTTTGTGAAAGTACCGGAGGGGAAAAGTGAATTCTTCGTCAAAAGAATTTTCGAGGGTACTAACAGGTTAAAGACAAAGGTTGAGTTGACAAAAGATCCTTTGAGAACAAGATCGAGTGGCTTCACGATGGCAAATAAGTATATACACATATGACAGGTCTGTAGGGTAGGGTCTAGTATTACTTCCAAGGAGTTGTGGGCGGATAACGAGTTTGAAAGGAGAACTCTCCCGTCAGATTTATTTTCCAGGGAGTCAGACTCAGATATGCCTATAACTACTATCAGGGTGTATTACCTTCCAGGAGATTTCCCAACCTCCGTCCCAACAGATTAAGCTTGAAAATTTGGAAGTTCCTGATGGGACCTCACACGGCTCTGCCAAAAGTTGAGCTTTCAGGAAAACTTTCGGCCTCAAACAAATATCAATAAAAATGTGCATACACAACCCCAGCCTTATAAATAGTTAATGGACGGAACCTCGGGTAAGGATGGAGGGGGGGGGGTGGGGTGGGAGGAGGAGGAGGGGGGAACCTACGATGTACTTTCACTCCCCAGGATCGTTCCAGAAAATCTGGAGAGTGGTTCCTTCCAGAAATTGCCTTTCCTGGAATACAAATTCGTAGTTGAAGGGAAAGTTAATCAGGTTGGAGCATTGCGCAAATTAACAGTGACAAAAGAGGATAAATCAACATGAGGCGGACATTACGAAGGCAAATCCCGGCCATTTATGTATATGCACACAATAATTTCCCATTTGTGAGCAGGTATTATTTCTACAGGGATTTATTTGTCTAAAGAACTCTCCTCCAATCAACTTTCCCTCATACATGGGCCAAGCTTCAAGGATGGAAGGGCAGCATTAAAAATGTAACGGGATTGCAGAAACGTGTACAATTGACTATCCTCAAGGATTCAGAGTAAATATTCAAAATTACAAAACAGGGGTATTCTTTAGGAAGCAATTTACCCATAGATTTTGATTTATACGCTGACTTCTAGGTATCAGATTTTTTTTATCTTTTACAGCCTCTCTTACAGTAAGGGAGTAAATAGTCTCAGGTTACATTTGGAGGAAATCCAACTTACTGTTATAACGTGTGCACTTTATACTGTAATATAAAACTGTATCATGATATATGTAGTTACTTATATCTAGTTAATTATACTTATTCCAGTGTAATATTGAAGCCTCACAAAATCCGTTTTACAAATAGCTGAAATAAATAATACAAAATCTTAAACTTAGCTTGATCTGAAGCTCCCTCCCCCCCCCCCTCTCACCGATATGATTATGAAAAGAATGCTCTTACGGAAGCATTTACTGCGTGTATAGTAGGATGTCAAAGCATAAATAAACATAAGTGTAAGTGATTGAAAGGGGATATGTAGAGTGGGACTAAGGGGAAGAAAGTAGGAAGCTCAGATGTTACAGGGAGTTTTTCTATTTCAATTTCACATAAAAAAAAATGTGTAGGATCGGTACAGTTTCCAATTTGATGCTCTTCCGAGAGTCAAAATTGAATTTTACGGGGATGTAACTCCAGCAAATATGCATACCAAGATTGCACATTTATGCAAAGTAATCTCAATTGGAATCTGCATAGATTTGTGGAAGTTTGCCTCGGAAATGGCTCCAATCCTGTATAGTTTTCACATTAAAGGGAGACGGCAGTTTACCAAATACAGTCTGAGGATTGAGGGAGCCCCAGATATAGGTACAAGGAAGAGCGGCTCGTTCCGACACGAAAACCACCCGGTCTCGATCACCAATTATTTCCGGTGCGAGGGGAAATTTCTCGAGGAATACTAGACTCTTACCTCAATATAATACCTATACCCAGGGCTGCAATTGAGCGCCTTAATTTATTTACGGTTTCCAGCCATAACCAGAAAAAAGAAGTTTCGAATTAGACTCTACTTGATTACCACATTCGGAATTGATGTTTTGGTCAAGTCCATATAACCGAAGAGGAAAAATTTGGCTGGAAGTCAGGTGGGATTTCCACCAAGGATTTACTCCGAGCTCTCTATATAACGAACATAAGGAGTGCCTGCTCGAAATTGAAATTTATTTCAAAATTGGGAAACCCTAGCACGAAAGGAAGCTCATTTATGTCTAAACAATGCAGTTGCTTGTATAGTATACATTTTTGTATGTATACTGTGTATGTCCATACGTACATACACAGATACTACAAACTATCATAAAAACTTGTGCAACTCCATTGAGCATTTGATACGAGGTGGATACTAATAGTGTCTAAGCTAGGAGCCAGACATGTAAATTGACAAAAGAATTAAAATTCAGGGACTACAGTAGTAAAGTAACCAAGCTATCAATGGACCGTTCGAGGGTAGGATTTCAATTAGAAATTAGAAATGTAAATTATTTCGTATACCACAAGTGATGTTGTGGTGGTAAGACAATCGTATTCTGTGAATGTTCTCGAGAAACCCTTGCCAGGGAAGTAAGAGGGTTTGGAATTAACTTTCTAAAGTGTAATTTTATTATTATACTGTAAAATAGGAAAATTTTGCTTACCTGATAGAGCAATAGCAACCTTGTCAACTCCTCCCAGTGGGGCAAGTGCATCCCGAGCTTTGGCTCCGAAAAGTTTTTCCAAGTAGTTGGGTCCATGACTGGCCAAGAGGGATTGCAAGAAACTGGAAGTCTCTTCCACTGGGGGTCGTTTAGCTGCAAAAAAATCAATCAAGCGTTAACATAATATTAGTAACCCTGAAAAAAAAATTCTTTAGTGCTTTTTATTCTAAGAATAACTAACGCTTTTTTTACAATCACTACCAGCTCTCTACCTAGGAATAATTAAAACTCTTTTGTTGAGCTCTTGTCCCATTTCACGGTATGTACATAATTAAGCCCCAAATATCCAGAGACTATAGTTTACTCTCACAGCCATTAGCACACCTCATTTTATTTATTCGTTTAAAACTGTTTGAAATACTGGAGCACGCAATGGTAAAGGTCGAGAGATCTCACTCCCATGACATTTGTCCATCCCGGCTGTCCATATAACGGCAATGCCAAAGACTTCGAGTAAACATTATTATTATTGTGCGTGTGTGAGTAGAAGCATGAAGTTGAGGCTTTTAGTGCTCAACCTTGGAAGTACATAATTTTCGTGTTTAAAATAATATGGACATACTGCACTTATGCAGAACTGTACTTACAAGAGCAGAAAATTACTCTTGTTATTTACAGAAAGTGCAAACCGAATGTAACACCAGCAACTGGGCAGTTTTACTCTTGAATAAATACATTGTTTACAAAGGACTCAATAATCCCTCTGATGTTTTTGGTACATGTAAGAGCCACAACTGCGACGAAACGTGAGCCGGACATTCCCCACCAAAAACGACTTATGTTCCCTCTACTTATGTAAACCTTTAATAATAATTATTTGTCCCATCCCGTCTGAAAAATAACGCCAAGTTTGAGTTCACACAAATAAGCTAATTGTAAATGTTCCGAGCTTGCATGGATGTAATTAATTAGCTTATATTTATTGCCTGTATAGTCAATCGTATTGAATGTATACAACTTACGTTACTTGTGTAAGTCCCCCTGGAAGTAATTACTAGCAATTTTGAAAATGGGAACCGATTTTTTGTAGAACCTAGATTACAATTAGCTCATAGTTTTGCTCCATCTACATAGTGTTCTACTTTCCAACTGACAATGAGAGCCTGTCACCTATAGAGGGTACATTTTGAATTTTAATTCATCCTGCTTTGTCGTGCCAGTCAGTTGTAATACTAGTGAGAGAGGTTTGAGCCTCATCTCTGACAGGTAACTGTAATTTTAATTAATAAATCAGTATATTCTTTAGCCTTGAGGTTCTCGGGGATTCTATTCCCGGTACTAATGCAAAAAGCAACACTGTAACCTTTTCTCACTCCAGTCATTAATTACTAGTTCCACTTTTTTGTAATCAATTTATGTCACGAGCAATCACAACAGTCAACACTATAAGTAATTGCTATTTGGTTTGTGACAGGATCTAAATCCTGTGATGTATATTGAATTTAAATTTAAAAGTCCTATTAAATACACTTTTCATTAATCTGCGGATCGAAACTAATTGAAGTCCTATTTCCTCAACTTTAGTAATACCAGTACAGTAAATTAACTGATTTGAACAAAGATAGCTCAACTTTGGACGGCCTATTAAATGGGGCTTGGAAACATCGAAACTAAAATCAACCTGAACCTTTAGTTTAATTGGAATTTGAATTGTTGTTGAAACCGTTTATTTATCTGAACACGGAAGTCCGTCTTGCACTAGAAATTGTTTTGAAGCCTAATTTCTGTATCTACGTATGCCTGACTATTGCTGGGTGCAATTTAAAATGTGGCTTTAAATGTAAAAGGAGCCTTTCCTTTTAATGGGAAGTTAAATAAAAATGTTTATCTCTTAAATAATTAAATCTGTTTGTGAACTTCAGGAACAATCAAATAATCATTGACAGTATAACAAAAAGTATCCTTTAGAGAGAGAGAGAGAGAGGATAGATATGTATATGATAGTTTAACTGTTTGTTCAATAAAACCGAAGTTGTCCTGAGAAGTAACTACCTCTTGGCCAACCCATCCTTGGGAAGAAGAATTTCCTTTGAAAGTGTAGTGGAAATTTTCAAGGGGATTTCTCTCATCAAATACCGCATCATAAAAGTATTTGACCATATTGAAGCTACAATGGATGGACCATAACACACGAGTCTATTTTAGCGAATTGAGCTTCCCTTCGGAACACGTACAACGAAACAGTTGTCACGTTCGTGGGAATAATGGGGTAGTGTTTCTAGAGTAAAGTGAGAGAGGGAGAGAGAGAGAGAGAGAGAGAGAGAGAGTATCGATTGAATTAATTCCACTAAGTTCAAGTATCGACATCCAAAACATTTCCTCTGTGAGTACCTAACCTACTACTCTGAAACAAACTGTTATCCTATAGGTCAATCGTGTTACAGAGCGGGCTCATTTCATGTGAGTGAAAAGAGTGAATTGCCTGTTGCTCTAAGTATCCCAGATGTGTGCTTCATTTGTAGTAGCAATTAATATTCTATTGTAATAACCCCTCTCACTCAGAGCGTCGTCTGCTGGAGGATGTCGAGGGACAGGCAAAGCGAGTCACAATGTCAATATCTAATTGTGATGGGAAGTGTGGATTGGCAGCCCAAGGAAATTCTTCTATTGTGAACATCCCCTTCATACTGACTTCCCATATGAGTTTCTATACACGTACATATGTAGATACATACGTAAGTCACAAGGAGCCGTAGACCTGAACTAACAAAAGTAACGAGACTGCTACCTCTCTCCAATTCCTTCGGTTGACGACGTAATAGCGTCCAACTGGCAAAAATTAAGGAAGTGTTCTCTCTGACAAGAAGCACTGTAAAAGAAATATTGGAGGAGGTTAATAAACGTCACTCAACCTCCTATGTCATGTTACATGTCTCAGAATCAGGTTCCTCCTGGGCTCCTTCAACACTTTGGTGATAGTCTAACGACTCCACGATTACCGCCCACACATGATACTAAAACTGCCAGGGGCAATTTTTTTCCCAGGTCAAGTTAATATACTTTACCATTTTTAGGAGGACTGTCTCTCCTCTCCCGTGAGACCCACACATATGTAGGTATGTACATATGTACATGGACCATCACTCACAAGTGATGATTGTCATTGATGGATATGACACTTCCACTAACGTTACGCAAGTCTCAGGTGGAGACAGGAATTCATTCTCACCCTCTCTAGAGGGAATTTCTTAACGCTCCTTTTTATGTTACTCATTTTCCCAACCATTTGTAACCCTTGATCACAAAAGACTCTCCAGGACTTGAGAGTGGAAACTTTCCGGGAAATGTGCTGACGGGATTAAAACACCCAGTGTCATAAAAAATGTCTTCAGCCTCTATGTCCAGGAAGTACACCTGGTATAGATATGTACGGTATGGGTGTGGATGTATATATATAACAGTACAATTTGTACATGTGAGCTTCCAGTATGAGGGTACACAAGAATACAAAAGACTTGTTCGGGAACGTTTTTCCCCCAACGTTGTTAATATTCAGGAAGTGAATTTAGGCTCAGGTCCAATTCCGCACACTACACCCCGGGAAGCATTTACCTCCTCCGTATTTATATTCAGAAAAGTTGATACATTAAGTGTATGCAGTGTGTGTACAGTACTTCTCAAAGGATAGAGGGAGAAATTGAATTTCCCTTCCGATCGTGTGTCAACATGTTAAATTGTTAAATGGATGAGTGTCCTGTCATGTCATCATCGAGGGAGGACGGATTGGTTGGGGAAATATTGGGAATCCAATGTCCGTAGAACACATAATCGCATATTGTCCTTCCAAATTACTTGTCATTATTAAGCTATTACTTCAAGGAATTGCGCTCAAAGGTACTTTTGCTCTATATACTAGAGTTCTTCCAAGATAATGTGGTTTTAGTACCTCATCATAGTCTTGTAGTAATCTACTGCAATTATAAAGCATCATTTGTATTTTTGATTCAGCCCAATTCCCAGCAATTTGCTAATTTTGACTTAATTATTAATTAGCTATAAGTCGGACATTAGAGTCGTAGGCTTGGATAATTCCAGTAATTTTTTGCTGGAGAGCACGAACAAATTAGTAATTCGAAATTGCTATTGTTTTTCATTCCAGAGGTACAGAGTAATAACTGATAAAACATAATTAATAATAAACGAATAAATGATATTTCCTCAAGTGGTACTGTAGCAGTTTGAAGGCGGAAAGATAGTCGGGGGGAGCATAAGCAATTAAAGTGAATAAACTGGTGCTAATAATTTATTATCCTTCTCGTCCTTATCTCAGTTCCAGAAAGGGATAAAAAACATTAGGCTATGAATTTTCATTTATTATCGGGAGTTATGTATCTGTATAATTATATATGTGTGAGTCACTGGGCAGTCTTAATCAACTTCCTCTGAATTTCTGTACTAAAAACAAACCTCATTCATTTAGTATTAGTCCTCACGGGCAGAGGCTCTTTTGAAATAACTTTGACTATTCATGCACATATTGTACTTTTTCGGGAGAAACTTTCCTGATTCCTATCAGTATCTACTCCAGCCCGGACTACTTGACATTGACAAGTTGTAAATATTAACAATCGCATTGAAACTTCCACTCGTTGTAGTTCCCTCTGAGTCGATGCACATAGCCTCATCTCCACCAACCCAATGTTCCCATGTTGCCCAAACTTTCTCCCACATTTAAAAACAAAAGTATTTATTTACTCTCATATGGTCTTGAATGGGAATCCAAACAATGAACTGCAGTTGACTAGAAATTACGAAGGAACAATAGACTAGTTATCATTCTGAACCCACACCACCAAAAGTTGGCCAATATTTTAAGCTCATTATTTGTGGTTTGTCTTCCGGAAAATACTCTGTAAAAATAGAGCTCATCATTCTGAGTATACAGAAGCCCAGGGAATAATTCACTATGGAAGAGAAACTTGGGAGATTATCAAAGGGGAAAGTTTGGCTTGAAAAGGGGGAAATCTGTAGAAACTGTAGATACGAAAGTAGTATTTTAATATTGATTAGGTGAGGAGGATGATAAGGTGTGGTGAGGTGTCCCATAGCTGCAATATTTTGAGGGGATTGTTGGAAAAGGATATATAAAATTCCAGGAGCATTCAACTGGATCCCTACAGACTGTTTCATTTCCTCAGTTAAACAAAAATTGGTTATTTTACGATATTATATTTACTCATACTACATTTCATTCCTGTTCTCACTATTTCACACACATGTGGGGATAAACATTGCTGAAGAAATCTTGAAGATTTTATAGTTCAAGAACCTTCTCCGATTTGGAAGACGGGCTAACCCCCGGATACTGACACGGCCTGCATGTTTGTATCTCATCTCTGAAGCTCAAAATAAAAATGCTATCTTGTCGTAGTTTTATTTTGAAAATGCACCCAGCTCTCAACACGTCTTGGTCCATTATAGAGATCACGACATAGCAATCAAATAGATTCCTTGGGACTGGAGAGTTCATATATAGAGTATCCCACATCTCTAGAACATGCTCAAACAAATCCTAGTTTTTTTTATAATGGTAGTATGAGCTCTATGCCCAAATCCCCATCTTCCCATCCGTCCATTTCCAGGAGGAGGAGGAGGAGATAAAATTGGAGAGCAATATTTTTACAACAACCGTGAGCGGGATGAGTGTTACCTTCCCTAGCGTTATCACTGGTTTATTACCTTGGGTCCCAGCTCTGTAACCTTTGACTATATCCATAATATATGTGCCATTTGTGGGGGATCCTCTCAAAGGCATAAATCCACGTCATGCATTATACATTTAATATTATTTCCATATCTCATTCCTTCGATAAGCTCCCAGGGCAGCTCATAACGGTCCAATATATTCCAATGTTACATGTACATTACATTTCCAAAGACTCAACTCCCGCATAACATATTTTCATCTTCTCACCCATTACTTGAAATTTATTTACTGCTTTTTCCCCTCTCATTTTCCCATGACTTTCTCCACCCATTTCCCTTTCCCTCATTTTAATCAGTGAGACGGGGTGTTCAAAATGTAGGTAACGTTCTGTCTCCGACATAAAGTACATACTTCTCTAGTATAAATATCTACACTTCCAGGGTTTAATAATCTCGTCTTTGGTCTTTGTATGTATGTCGTAAGATGTAGATACATACATACATACATCCGTAGGAGTTACGACATCCATACATATTCATTCCCAATTTATGCACAGGTTGTGCAATACTTTCCTATGTACTTCCGCAAAAGTAAAAAGCCAAGCCTTCGGTTCTGGATTTATACGATAATAACTTGACACGCAAAATATAGCTGGAGTTGTAGGAATTCTATCCATGTATGTATGTATCTACATATGTAAATTCCGTGAGATAATTCTGTGGGAAGGGAAGTTTCACAATACCTCCAATAAAAATAATTTCCGTTGTGTAATAGACAGCTTACTTTGACTTGTGACGCTTTCATCCCGTCCGGATCTCAAAGTGGGATAAACGTGTCAAAATTCTAATCTCTGAGTGATGAAAGCCCAATTGTAGATATGTACATATATCTAACTACTGGTATATAAAAAGTATAGATACCTGAAACTGTGTGTGGGGGTATTTTTTATAAAGAAGCCGGATAAGTATATCTAGGTCAGTATTCTGAGGGGAAATTCTCAGGTTTGGGATTCTGTCCTGACGCTCCTTCCCCTCCATGAAATATTGATGAAGGTGTACTTCCGATAGAAATAATGACAGCAGGTGGATTGCAATCCCTAATGGAAAATCCTGGTCTCATTTTGAAACCAGGGCAGGAACCACAAGTGTCTCAAATTATGGCAATTCATACATAGCTCAACATTTTTCGGAACAAACGAGTGCCCAACTCACCTTCACCTCACCACCTGTTTTCGCTTGTCCCTAATTTCTTTCTCTTTGAGAGCCCAGACATATCTAGATACGGATGCTAGTACAAACACTTTCTCTCACTTCGGGGCCCGTTCCCGCCCTACATACAAGACAAGGCAGGACGGGGAAAGAGAAAGCTGTCAAAGGGAGTGTGTTCCAGCTCCTTCCCTCACAATGGATGATTCATTACAGGTCATGGGATTGTCTGAATTGAGAACTCATTCGAGGAAAGATTACCTACTGCAGGAGGAAAAACCAAGTTCCATTAAGGACGAGATGTATGTACATAAGTAGGTTTCGTTGGGGAAAGAATGAGAACAAAACCTTGGAAACACATTTGAGTCCCCGTTGTTTAATTCCTAATCCCGTTTAATTAATCAGTAGACCTCTGTGTGTACCCAGGAATTAAAACAGGGATGGAGTGGGCGCGCATTGCCCTGGAGGCTCTATTCCATTTCAGTTAGTTGCACAATAATAGATGACCATTTCCCTGGAGATTGTGCAACAAAGAATAATTCCAGACCTGCCTCTGCATTTCACGCCTCGAGCTCTCATAATTTTAGAGATAGATACCTTCAGACCCGCAATTCTTCCATGGGAAAAATTCTTCCATGGGAAATAACAACAATGTATAAACTACATATGTGTGAAGTACCTGCTGTGCAGAGTCGGACATCTTCATCGTACCCATCAGGACAGTCCGGTGCTCCGTCGCAGAGATACTGGATACTGATACACTTCCCATCCCCTGGACACTTGAATGGCTGATACGGATGACACAGATCACCTGTTTAAGAAAAAGTTGTACACACGTCATTTAAAATAAACATACAAGACCATATACTACTGTCAGTCAGTCACTCCCAGGAGTGGGAGCAATGAGATTATTTGAAGTGAAGCTCCCTCCATAAAAGTCCCGATTATGACTCTCTCTCTCCCGGGTTAAATAATCCACATATCTACTCACATAGCTACATATAAAGACCTCATTAGGGAATAATGATTCTATAAATGTATTAAATTCCCCAGGAAATTCCGAGAACTGGATTCAGGGCCGGATTGAAATTCCAGAATGGAGTAATTATTATATTTTAAAGTTTCCTACATCTAGCATGTGTAGTAGATAATCTCTCGTATGAAACTTTGTGGTCCGACGGAATTGAAAGACTATTTTGAGGGTTGCTGTCAGTCTTTAATATGGGACTCCATATGGTGACTTTATGGGTCTTCGAAAATAGGACTCAGTCAGTTCCCAGAGGCTCCTAATGTTCAATTAGGTACTTTTACTACGTGCACAAACGCAACTTGTAGCCAGTGGGTGAGAGGAGGGAAGATTGGAGTGTATTTTAGCACCGGCAGAGTAAACGTAGATAATATCAGGAATATGAGTAGCTGGAGATTGGGTGTGTGTGTGTGTGTGTGTTAGGAATGAGTATTTATATCATTAGCCATAGTGCATGTATGGGAATATAGAACCCAAAGCAATCTTTGATGGTTACTGTGTGTGTGTGTGTGTGCGGCGGAAAAAGGAAAATATAAACGTGTATCTAATAGACTTGATATCAGAGCCATTATGCTACCATGTCCATCTCATCAGCTGAAATGAAATACGTTAGTGTTCCAGCTCTATATGTGTCTGTAGCCGTCTCCATAAAGTATTTGTAGTCATTTGATATACGTACATACGTAATAGACTTTGTGTATAAAAGTATGTATCATTTTATTTACTAAAAGGCTCACTACTACAGCGAGAGGAAAGACAGAGTACATTACCAACACCAACACTTACTTCTCTCCTCTCCTTTCCTCTCCCTCCGACCTTTTCCCTCTCACTTTCTCCGTCTGTCTTTCTCTCCCCAAATATAAATTCTAATGTTATTACAGATACAACACACACATGCACTGCCAGTCTCACATCCACACACGGACAAAACTCCCCGAGATCACAGTTACATATTGGAGAGTGCTGGAGTTTGGGAAGTAACTGAGAGAAAGAGAGAGAGAGAAAGAGAGAGAGAGAAAAAGAGAGAGAGAGAAAGAGAGAGAGAGAGAGTTGGTAGGAAGGGAAATCCCTGGAGGTTCCTAGTTTACCATTCCTTCTAGTTTTACTTTAACCTCTCATTTTACTGGACGGAGCTTCTCCTTTTCAGTCTGTCTCTTTTTGTATGAGACTCTCCCATCCCAGGGTTCCCAAACCTATATACACGACATGCCATCCTTTCATTGTCCCATTGCTCCGTCTTTCTAATCTGGGAACGCTCACGTTAGTTTTTACTTTCAATAGATCATGGAACTAGAACCTTCAGCATGGACCAAGTTCCAGGACTCTTATTCAGTGAATTATTCATGGGAAATTCTATTCATCCTCTGTTGCAAGTCTTTAAGCATGTACAACATTAATGAGGTTTTAAACACATCCAGTCCTCCTGACTTAAGTAGTGTAAAGAGGGTTGGCCTGCAGTTTTTTTTATCAAGAAGCGTACTTACATTAAATTTCTTTCATAGTGGTTTCCAAAGGATGGGAAAGTACCCGCCATCGTATAGAGAGATCCAACTATGTATTAATTACAACTTATGTAACTTCAACATGGGCAGATGAAATAGGGAGGATAGGACCATATGCTATTATGAAGGGAATGCTTCCTGGAAACCACTCTATGGGAAATTCATTGCAGTTACATATGTAGGAGCATATTTCCTGCTGTGTGGAGGAACTCTCATTTATTCCTACCTTCCCTATCTACATATATGTAGGTACTTCCTGATTCTTACACAAGTAGTTTCTACCCTCAAGTTCAGGAATCATAAGTGCAAAATGCCAACTCATGTCAATTTGATGAACTGAATATTTTATTGGCCTGGAACTTCTCTTGTGAATGGGAAAGTTATGGGATTTTGTTAAAACCTTGACTTTGATGTAATTGCTGGGAGAATTTACTCTGATATTGCAATTCATCTGGAGGCTGTTTTCTTTCAGTTCATTTTATCCTCTTAGTAGTCCCTATCTGATGGATTCATGTGTCAGGTATTTATGCATCATTTGCTAAAAATTTAACGTAACCTTTCCAGCTTTGTGAGTTTGATTCTCCCCTAGTCATGCATACATCTTCGGAAGGTATTTCATGCAGGTGGTATATATTCTAACGAAAGTTAGAATTGATGGAATTGGAATCAATAGATTTTTTTAAATAAAAAAGTGGGAATGCATGGAAATAATATTTTATAAAAGGGGGGACTTGATGGAAATTAAAAGTACATGGGAATGTATGGAAATGAAAGGTTGAAGAAGAAATTATGAGTACTTACCATCTCGTTTAAATTTCTGAATATCATAGAGTTTCTGCAAATCAATTGAGTAAACAGCGGAGGAACAGAATGCAACAAAGAGAAGTGCGAGCGCAACACTGCTTCCCAACATCTTGACGATTTTCATTTGGCTTTGTCAGACTCTGGAAAAAAAATTCGCGTTACCCCAAGAAAACAAGTTCCAGTGAAGGCTTTTCCCCTGTAAATTTTCAGGTTGTGATCAATTTATTTCCCTTCGTATGGTAGCTGTAAGTTCAGTTTTAAAAGTTATACAACTCAGAAGCACCTCTCCGTTACTTACTCTTGCGCTGCTATGAAAACTATTCAAATATTTTTCGTTTATTCCCTTGAATATAATAATTCCTGACCGTAACTTTTATTTTGAGACGTATTTTATTTTGTGTAGACGTTAGATAGATAGTAGATTCTTTATATATTTTTTTTTTCGAGACTGAAGTTATATCGACACAGGTACTGAATTACAGAATTAATTGTTTTTTATTTTGTTTAAAATTGTTAATCTTGAAAAATATATTAGTAGCTGGGAAGGAGAAACTTGTATTTAAAAAATGAAACTTTGGCTACTTGGAGTGCTGTTGCTGGAAATACAGCGGCAAAACTGAAGAGCAACGTTTGTTTTGTTCACTAGAGCCAGCAGGTACTTGAAGTCAACTGGTGATGTTGAGCTTCTAGTCCTTTTCTTTCTATGCTTTTTCCGTTCCAGAAAGCTCAAGCCAGAGAGAGAGAGAGAGAGTGAGGTAAACTCCTGTCGTTTGGGCTTGCCTGCGCCACCAACGGAATATTTTCCTTTCCTTAGCTCAAAACATACATACATATGTATCTACATATATGTACATAGATCCTATAGCTCCTTACTGAACACAGGACTTTTGTATACTTGTGCTGTTCTGTCCCTCCTATAAAAGTCCAACTTGCTTTTATGCTCTCAGAGCTCAAGGCAGGTATACAAAAGGTACCTTTCAAATATGTAGCCTGTGTACGTTTAAGCTTCTAAATGTTATCATTGCATCAGTTGCTAGCTCTCCGTATGCATGTGTCTTACCCACGTCTGGAAGTTAGGGAAGAAAGCACACGTACAAATCTATAGTAGTTTGATGTTTCAAATGCATATATAGTCAGGCTATTTGTATAGGACGAAAACTCCAGTGACATGTATAATATATGTATGTAGGTATCTATGTATTTACTGTCTTATTATACACTTGTATATACATATCCACGGAGAAGGCTTGACTCAGCTCAACTGCCCACTTCTCTCTTTTGAGTTTCTCCTCGAACAGCACGCATGCCATCATTTCTTCGGGACTTGAAATTTACACGTCATTTCTCTCCTTTCCCCATATGCAGCCCTCCACTAACACTATTGTCCAACCCGTCAGAAGTAAGTTAAATTAGACTGGTGGTAATTGAAAAGGAGGATTTATGGTGACAGTTTATCCCTTTAACTTGCAAAAGTCCGAAGCTTGTTTTCCCTTTGATAATCAACCCCTTCAAGAATCAATTCCGTATCCTAATTTCTAGGACTTTCTCTTAAAGGATCCAGCAAAATTAACGTTACATTTCTAGAGAAAAACAGAATTTAAGGCAAGAATTTTGGACTCCGCTCCCAAAAGTTTATTTGAACATGTATGGTTGTAGGTGTTGGGTTGCGTGTAATATACTGATGTTGATAATTTTTATTAAATAAGTAGGTAATTATATAATATTAATTATTAGATGTGGTGCTAAAATTATGACTCGAATGTCTTGAATACGTTTGATTTTGTTAATTATTTTTTCCTTGAGGAATCTCCCTTTGCCTCTTGGCACTTCTAACGCAAATAATTACGCGCTTTCCCTATTTTTTGTAGACAATGGATTAGGAATAAAAATTACGTTGTGATCATTATTTGCAGTTTCAGAATTAATTGTTTACTGGAATTATTGTAGTATCATTACAAGGCGTTTGGAGATTATCCAGGGCAGTAGTTCTGGAAGTAGTTTCACAAGGTCCTCTGCAATCTACATACTTAATGCAGCCTTGTAGAATTTAATAAGGACTTAATTTTTACAAAATCCCTTTGACAAAAGGAACCTAACGGGGCTACTACATCAACTCGGTCTGAAAAGTGGATCCAACTCCAGCTTATATATTAAAAGGAAGGAGGAGAATTCCCTGAGGCTTTTAACGTTTCAACAGATTTTCTTTTCACTTGTAATTTAACATGATGACGTCTAGTTGGCCAGGAGGATTGTGCTAGTGTGCATGAGTTTTTAATGATTCCTTAGAATAGTGCTTGTGACTTGATGTGAACAAGATTAAGTTTAATTTTTGATGAGATATGTATCTACGTATCTCTTAGTACAACAACAATTTCAAATTTCAATGTTATCTTGTCGAATGAAGGTCTCTGTTTGGGAAATAAGCGTGTAGTGTGTAGACACCGTCCAATGGTGATGCTTAATTCCAAGGCAAATTTTAGAAGCAAATAAAGGAGTAATGTTTGAAGGAAACAGTCATTTCTCCTTGCTCGGAATTCATTCATATTGGGACTAGTACATGTATGTACGGCGCATTATGAGTATCTATCTATGTATGGTGTAGGGTTATGGAAAAACACATTTGAGGTATGTACGTCATGAGGGAGCCTCAGAGGAAATGTAATCAGTCTGGTTTATCTTCTGGATCTAGGATTTTTATCTTAAATTTACTAGGAACACACGCTATCTTCATGCATCTCCTTCCAATTTCTATGGTTACACAAGTTGTGCGGAATTTCAACCACCTTACGACAACCTATTAGTCTCATAACTGGCATAACTTTGCTTTCTCCTCACACCAACAACAAGCCCTTCCTTGAAAAATAATAGTAATACTGTACGTACAGACTTAGTTTTCCGGGAAGGGAAAGCATTTTCAGCAAATGCCCCATACCTTGACTATGCATTATGGATGGAGGCATAACAGCTTACGCTATACCATAATGTGTGAACATTTCTTTGCATTTTTTGAGTTAAGTGCGGAGCCACAGATATCTACACGTAAGTTGTTCCAGCCACTATAACCAAGCAGGTGTGTGTGTGTGTGTGTGTGTAGGAGAAAGTACCATTTCCCTTCCTGAGGCTGTACAAAGGCAAAGCTCCGTGCAACTAGGGCTACAAAACCATTATTCCAGACAACAACAATGGTCCCAGTATTCTATAGAATTTCAAATTGTTTGGATAATCAATCTATATATCTGTAGTAGCACGTCTTATTACTGCGCCAGGAGCTTACTGGCTCTGGAAAGAAACCTGTATTTTCCCAGATCCTATAAAATGCAGAAACTGCACAAGAACTTGAAGGGATCGTAATTTCATGTAAATTTAAACTCCCTGGCAATCTTCTCATATGAATTACATTTTAAAGAAAAGAACAGGAGATCCAAATGAGAAACTTTTAGTGGGATTTCAATCCTAGAAATTTTGAAGCCCTATAGTACAGATACCAATACTGTCTTCCACATTGGGGTAACTTATGGATACAGTGCTGTGTTGTAATATTTAAATAGATTTTTAAAGATATTTCCCAGCAACAACCCCAAGAAAGAAATAGATTTGAATGGTGACGGGAAAAAATTGGAGGATAGTATGACGCTTCCGCTCACATTAGATGTGGATATTTGTACGCTTAAAAGGAATCCAGTCTCAAGGGATTGATTCCAATGAGAATCTCTTCTGAAAATAAATAGACATAGCGCGGCTGTGGTTCCGGGCAAACAGGATTTCAATACTATTTTCTCCAAGTGCTCAACTTACACCGTCGTCGTAAAATTTACTATTGCTAGGAAAGAAAAAAAAAAGTCCTTCCAATTTTACACAGCAAGGATTTTCAAGTTTAGATTCCCTATTGGATTCTTCTATTGCTTCTTGGTCTGTGTGAGCGTATGTAGATGCATTGTAACTGCAGTACGTTTTACAGGAGTTAGTATCCAACCAGGCCCGTGCATTTCTGTCAGTAGTCATTGAATTGAAACGTCTGAAAATCAAAATCCTAGTCAACATCTGCTATCAGGGAAAGCAAAGCTTCTCTAAAATACAATTTATTCTTCCTTCCCCACCCACACTGATTTCCCTATTTCTCCGCATCTTTATCTGTATGTATGGAGGCACAACTTGTGTTAAAATTCTAAGGAGGGAAAATTCACCATTCATTTTAAAAATTCTTTTTAAAATTATTATTATTATTATTATTAGGGCACAGCTGAAACTCAATGTTTATTCTTCATACCTTTGAAACGTATTGACATACTTGTGTGTAATAATAATGCTTCAAAATTAAAGATTGGGATCCCCGTCGAATTTCCTTATGCTCCGGAGGCTGTACTGAGTAGTCTCAGCATAGGCTCAGTTTAGAAAGGTTAATTTCTAATATTGCTCCAGAACCTTTTAAAAATTCCCATCCCTATACACAATGATTACAATTAAGCTGCAGCATGAGCACGAAGAGATGTTATTGTCTCGACCGAACACAAAAGACATGATTTCATACGGAATGACAAACATACAGGTAACAATAGTTTTATTTTGAAAAGCCATCCGAGCACAATTCATCCTTACACTGAAAGCCGCTCTTTACGTCACCCGCGTGTACTCCCTTTGATTTCCCTCGTTCATTCTAATTTGAACTCTTTCTCCAGCTCTAGTAGTTCCATCCCTATATATGTACTTATATAATTACAAGAACCTTCATTATCCAGGACAAACTTGAACTTGAATAGAATTTTGTCTTCAGTAAGAATAGAATTTTGCGTAAACACAAATAAATGCATGTACTCGTGTAGGTTAAATTCATTGTTCTATAAGTATTTGTCTAAATATAAACACATGCAAATCTAATTATCTGCCTTTTACATTCAACTACATACATATATGCACATGTCACATAGAAATTAGTTTCGTCAGAAAAACAATTCCCAGCTCCAGATTATCTTTCAAAATGCATACATACAAAATGTACATATACATTCAAAGCTGTGTAATGAGTCAGCTAGACAGACATAAGTCCCAAGATTTTTAAGACGTCAGAGAAAAACAATTACATAGGTACACATAAATACAGTGGACACATCAGATGACATGCACATCCTCCAACTTTTCCCCTCCCGCCCACCTCAGACTTGTAGGAGACGTAGTAAGACTGATGTACATATGTACATACATAAGTGGCTCGAGGTCGCTCAGGAGTGCTCCTGAGCCCCCTTCCATGGAGTAATGGGTGGTTGAATTCGATGAATATGCTCAACTTATCACACCCACGCCCATAATGGGAAATGGAAATACTATGTAAGAATTAATGAGATGACAGAGGACAGGGGGGACATTTTGCAATCATTTATGTTCCCCATGTCAGAACTTATACGCCACGTCAACTTTCTACAGTCAAATAGATAACCATTGAACCTGCTTCCCCATCCATCTAGAAAAATTGGTAGGAGAGCCCAATTTTCGAGAAATTCCATTTCCAGATAATGCAAGTGCAGCAATTACGGAAGGAGGTATTATTAAGCCGACAGGTAGAGATAGAAACTTCCCTTGAGTAAGTACGTCCTTTAATGACGCCATGGGTGCATGTACTATGCATGTGACGTAAAGGTATCTACATATGTAAGTGTCTGCATATATGCAGGCAGAATTACCCCAGAACAATTATTAATGCAGGGAGTGACGTTGCTAAATTGGAATTTTCGGGGAGGTTAATGGTGAAAGTTAAAGCATTAAAAGTTTCCCTGAGCAAATACCTTGGAGATAGCTCCACACAGGTATGGGGATGTACAGTGATGACACTTCTTGGCTTCATGCCATTTTGTCCTTGGTTCCTTTATATATTTCCTAATTCATTTAAGGTATCCTCATCTTCAAAGGGAAGCCACAGCGGAGAGGCTGGGGAAGAAAAATGTAAGTGCTCCGTCGTAAAAAGACGCCGAGAGGTTTTAAGCATTGAAAAATAAAATAAAATGGTCTATATACACTTAAAATAAAGGTTGGGAGATGGCTTAGAGTCCCAGTTGAGAGAGACAGGGATGAGATTCACACAATGATAGGTTGCTCATTCTACGATGGGTAGTACTATATGCATTCATGCAGGTAGGATCCGAAACAATTGTTCGGCTTGGTGGTGTCTGTGTGTGTGTGTGTGTGTGTGTGTGTGTGTGTGTGTGTGTGTGTGAGTGTGTGAGTGAGGACTGCGGATGTAACTTTGAGCAGATGATTGTACCTAGATTTCCCTGTGTAGTAGAGCCGAGTCGTACCAAGTGCAGAAAGACATTTGGGAAAAAATACCCAAACGACAGTTGACAATAGACAATCCAGATTCACTTAGAATTTATCGGCAAACATCAAAAGAGATTACTTGCTCCCACTCCCTTTCCTTCACTGTTAGTTTAGGTGGCTTAGCTCCTCTTCTTTTTTTTTTTCCTTTTTTTTTTTTTTTTTTTGAGAAGAAAAACATTCGTAATGGTTCACATGGTTTAGTATATACAAGCTCACAATCTTCTTTTCTCTCCTTGCTTTATCTGTTTTTCACACCATTTTTTTAAGTTCAAGTCTAGAAGGGAATTGTGGCGGACGGGCACTTTCGAAACCAAAGGAGAAGCCTCCTAAGGTTGTTGTTTATTGGGATGTAGACGGAGGATGGTCCTGTTCCTACAACACCGCTTGTTATTTTCATCCTGAATTATGTATGTATTACACGTAGTTCACGGCCTGAGTTATCTGTGTACACGGAGGCTCACCACCAGGGAAACTATCCCATTTTCCGCCGAGTAAATAATTTACGATGGAAACAATAATACAACAAGTACATTGGCAAGGGGGATGGTGATGGTGATGAAATAAATTGATATCATCTAATCATGTCTGGACCCTTCCTCCAACTCATCTACTGGGGATCAACTGCCATTACCTCCTAGCTATTATTTACAACTTGCATTATTTTATTTCACGGATTCCCACACATACACACACACACACACACACATACAAACATACACTTGACTTATCCCCACTCTTTTTCATTTTACTTTCCTTCTGGCTCCATATATAAGCCAGTACTAAATTCAAGACTCAACACGGAGAATGTGTAGGACATATTGTTATATTATTAAGCCATATTGTATGTCTTTGGATTATTAATAGTTACCGTGTGTCGTAATGGGTGTGGGGAGGGGAAAGAGAGAGAGAGAGAGAGGGGGGGGTTCAGTAGGACTAAAAAACATGGAGAGGATTACAAGTATCTATTGTTCGTGAAAGATTGTCGGATAAGACCTACTTCTAAATGAGATATAGGTATGTGTGCAAGGGCTCTTTTCATTTCAATTTACGAATTTCCAGACACAATAAAAACCCATGATATTATTTGCTCAATCATCCAACGTGACAATAAAGCTAAGTACCAGATAGATGAATTGGTTCAAAGTAGAATATAATGCGTGGGAACTAAAATTGCCAAAAGCAATAGAGGTAAAAGCTGGGGTCTTCAAGGTAGTATCTCCGAAGTTTAAAAGAAAAATAAGACGTGGATTGACAAGTAGCTCAGTAAAGTCACCTTGGACTCTTATCTTGATATTCTCACACATTATATTTAATGTGTGCTTGTGGGGCTTGAAACCCTGGCAGGAAAACAACATAAGGTTTAGTATTTGTATGTGAGGAAGGGAGGAGGAGGGAAAAAAAGAAGAAAATATGATATTAAATGGGATATTGATCAATGAGGAAACATTGACCATATGTAATTTATGTTGGGACAATTTTATCTTCAAAAGATAAATGCTGGGCGAAGCTGTTCGCGGTCTTCGGTTATATATGTTGCATTTTAATCATTTCGATTAAAATGAAATACGTACAAAATATCTTTCATATACGATAATTACAATAAAATGGGAAGATTTTGTAAACTGGAAAATGGTTTTGCTCAAACTCCAACGGATTTATTTTCCTATTGAAAAGTAAACTGCTAATCTTAAATACAAAATTTGAGGACACTTATTAAACGAAAGGAATGTTTATTTTTTATAGTTTTGAGGATTATAGCTCAATTAACCCCCTTTGATTTTAAAGATAGTCGTAAGAACCAAATGACTTCCGCTAGCCATGCACAGTCCAGCAAGAGCCATGACGGAAGACTTACTTTGGTTTTTGTTTTTCGCCAGTAAATTCCTACGTGCTTCGATCACCAAAACGAAGCCAATTGAAAATAATAAATCTGCGGGGGAAAAAAAAGAAGATTCTGTAGGGTCTATTTTATATCCCTGTATACATACATAGATACTTTAATAGTTGTGCGAGAAGTTTGAAGTGCAAGACTTACAGAGACCAGTCATGATGTAAGCTTCCACTTGGAACTGGTATCGACGAGAGCCGGCAATGAAGACCAAACCGTTCCGATCCGAACCAATAGGAACAGGCATGGCAACATAATTGTAGACGTGGCCACTAATGAGGAGGATTATAGTTACCTAAAAGAAACGTTATACTAGAGTTAAAGATATGTAAAGGTCTCAAATAAATGATAGTAGCATCGTCTTATTATTATTTACTAGGCAGTAGTTGGGGAGACTACTCAAAATATTCTGGATCATCCAACTCCAGAATCCCCATTTTTGGTACACAAACATTCCCAGGGCTAAAACAAGGACTAGTTTCACAAATGTGGATGAATAATCGTTTTCTTCATGGAAGTTCAACTGAAAATACATTTGACAAAATAAATAGTGAGTCCACACATATGGTCAATTAATTATAATGCAATAGAAATCAAAAGGCTAATTCAATGTAGCCATGGATCGATGCATCGCATCGGCTGCATCGCATCGGCTGCATTCACTTACATAAATGCCAGCTGTTTTTTCAATGTACGAAACAACTCGATGCGCTTGTCGAAATGCCACTTGGCTGCCATCCAGTACTGTTACATTTTCCAGTCGTCCATCCTTCGGGAAATAAAGTACCGACGGTAAGGAATGTATTCCAAGCTTTAAACAAAAAACAATACATTACACATATGTATATAATATTACATAATATAACAAACTTGTAAAACCGAGACCGAAAGTACTTCGCTATTATTTCAATATTTTAAAAATACAATTTTACCCGAGAAGACAAGTCGGAACTTTTCTGGGTATAAATTTCAAAAAAGAACACTGGTTTTATTTTGAATCCACCCTGATTATAATGCTGTTTGGCAATTTTTTCCATAATCATACGGGCATCCTCGCAATTCAGACACGGTTGTTTCCTTGTAGAAGCTGAGTTGATCAGAGCAAAAGCGGAGTAATTTCTGGGCTGCTGAACTAAGAACCTATTAAAAGTTGATTCCTTCGTAATAAGAATTAATGAACGTTTCTGGCATCTCTTCAAGAGGTTTTCAAATTTTCCATTCAATTTTTCCATACGATGAAGCTCCTATGAAATAACAATGACACATCAGTTCGGACAAAAATACAGTACGTTTGCTCATGTTTAGACATTTTAATGGGAAAATAAAATAAAAATAACTCACATTGCTTGATGCTTGAACCTCGATTGGAGTTGAAAAGATGTGAATTGCTATCAGTACGAAGATAAAACTAAAATCAAACCCCATGTTATGAAAGGAATCTCGTAAACTCATCAACAACTAAATAGTCACTTTCAAAAATACAATTTTCAGTGCTAAAATGAATCCTTGTGCATCAAAAAAATCCTTTCTATAAAAATCCGATTAGATCAAATGATTTTAGAAGCTACAGTATTGAGGCCCTGCACTGTTCGATTCCATACAATTTAACGACGGGAATATTTTAAAATCAAGAGAAGGCTAAAATAAATTGGTAAAATCAGTTCGGTTAGGCAGAAGAGATGAAAGTTCAGATACAATATTAATATCCCAAGGTTGTGAAATACAAGTTACACATAATGGGGGCCCAGACAGAGTGCAATAAATGCGTTTATGTTGAAAGGCATTGTCTAACCAATAGAACGGTCGTATGAAGACATTTCTTAAGATGGTTGAGTTCTGTCATTCAAGCACGCGTCATTACATCCAATAGAATCTGCCTAATGACAGCGACGAATCAGCCAATTGGTTTGCAGCAAATTGTAGAAGCAAAACACGACAAGTAGACCTTGATCTAAAGATTAATTATTACACATTGCGATGGTGCAGATGAATAGAAACTTCGATCCTTGTCTACTTTTCCTTGAATATAAAAAACAGCAAATCATCGCTTAAGAGGCAAAATGATCTAAGTACTGTACAAAAGCATGCCTCTTCAGCGACGATATCGTCGAAAGAGGTAAATTGAAGTCGTTGTATTTTCGAATAGAAGAAAAAAATCTACGTTCAGCTTCATTGAATGCAGAACTGATCGAGTGCTTTAAAAATTAAATGGTCCAAGGAAACAATAATTTATTATTATACCTGGAAGCAAACCTGATGATTCTGGGTGATGAAGAAAATAAAGAAAAATTAGCCCTAAATCTAAAGTGATTGGGTATCATGCTTTAATAATGCATAAGCATGTATGCACGGTTGTACAAAATATATTATCCAACACTGGTGTGGCTTATACCTTACAAATCTGTAACTATAGTGGAGTCACAGTTATGTAATTATCACAGTTATAAGACCTACTGACTACAGGCTGGTAAATTAGTTGATGTTCTCATATCCGCTAAATCATTCTAAAGATAAAATATTTTTGTACAATTTAACTTCTGGTACTACTACTATTGTAAAAAATATGCACTCAGAATTATACTCGTGTAAATTCAGATGATCTTGACATTTTCACTACTCGTGAATAATTATTAGACTCATTGTCAATGTAAATCATTTCTATAGAAAATAACGTCGAATAACGTAACAATAAAAAATCATCGACGATAATCTTGGCAGATGTCCACTACTTCCTGAGGAATACAAAATAGTCGTTTCATCGTCCCCCAAAGTATTAAATGGATTTTCGACAGTGCCCGAACGATTATAAGATGAGTTTTCAGGGGTAGTTTTGTCCGCGTAGTAGAAGCATGCTTCCAGAATAGAAATATGTTGACCACGACATTGGCAGACAGGAAGATCATCTTGATTGGGAATACAAATCGCATTTGGAGGACATTTCTCATCAGACTGACAGACGGCGTTTAATCTCATGACACATTTTGAGTAAAAAAGTGAGGATTGATTTAGAATGTCATAAACATCTAGATCTAGCTCTGAGAGCTGCACTTCTTCAATTATCTTTCTCCAGTATCTTGCTTTCCCGAACTCAATGTAAGTGCTATTCGGCTCGCACCCACAGAGCCATGTTGGTTCATTTGTAGCTGAATCATTTCCCCTATCAGGATGGCTGGTGTTTTGTAGCAAATTACATTCCAAATTCCTTTCAGTCATGCAGAGAAACTTGTGACCTCTGAATTCTGGATCTTTCTTAATGTGATAATCCTCTTCGAAATCCGGAATGCACTGATCGAGGTAATCAAGCCTCCCAACAGCGACACAGGAACTCAGACAGTAGCCAAGTACCATGGTAAATATGGGGTCGAAGCGCACCATTTCCCGAATCCTTGGAAACCTAGAGGAAAAAATTTGGATTTACATAAATGTACGTTCCATTAATTTTGCATCTCCCGTTACGGATAAAAAACATTTTACACTGCAAGTCTCAAACGTTTTTGGAAGTTGTCAACCTTTGAAAAATGGCTAAATAGCCCATTCTCAGTTTCCATTCGAATAATTAATAGTGATGGACATTTCATTTTTACGCTGATACTGTGGATATTTGAAGGTGTCAAAGCTTCAGATAAATTTGAAGTGGTTGTCAAATACGTTTGTCAAGAAGACACCGCAGCAATTACGGATAGACTATATATACATATATGTACAAGTACATCAATTCTTGAATAGTACGTTTATCTTATAGTGATAATAAGAAATAAATACAAGAACTTACCAAAGAATAGCCGGATTATACTCGTGACTTGAACCAGTCTGGACAGGATTTTGACGGAATGAGTGTGATTGATTTAATGGTAGTTGTTCTGCTTGTCGTACATCCATAAAACAGTAATTATCATACGGACAAGAAACGCATTGACAAATCGTACCCCCAGGGCATCATTTTGCTCAGTGTCATGGGAATGGGAGGCGTAGCGTTCAATATTTGAGGAGTAGGAACAAAAGTAATGGGTACATATTTAACTACACTAAAAACTAACCTAATACTTAGTACCTTGTCCTAGTAGACAAATATTGATTGTGAGTCATCAAGTCATTAGATAGTCAATTTTAGATTATCAGCTTGGTTTTACAGCTGGGTCGTGGGAGGACCGAGCTCTGTATTTTTGTATGACAAAAGACATTTTGTGTAGTTATCATACATAAACGGACATTGTTTGTTTGCATACGGGGGATATTTTCAGTTTATTCAGGTTTATTGTATAATTATAAGGTGACAACTGGCAACAACATTTAGGTATTACAAAATGGTGTGGGCGCCATTTTAGTACGGTTTGACTTGGTCGGTAATTTATTTAATTTCGTTTCCTGAAATATCACTAAAACAACCTGACACACATATGTACTTACGTGACTCATAATTTTTTTCAAGTAACATAAATGTTTTGATGTACATATCCTTATCTATGGATGCCCCATTTTATACTCCGAACAGAAATCCCATGTGTGTGGTTCCAGGGTGTATTGTATAATGTATGGTACTTTTTTTTGTTAGTATTTCTTGTTTTTGCGTATCTTTGGGCTTGGAAAAAATCCTGGAAAGTACAGGACTAACGTGTTGACTGTTCTGCAGTAATGTTATCAACATGGATACTTACGCTTGAAAAGTTGGTATTACTTTGATTACAATCTCTAGGATAGGACGTCGTTATTAGCAGTAAAAAATGAGAACAATAGTGTTTCGGAAATTACCACTTGAGCAGCATATCACAATTAAAAATGCTAATTTATTAGTATTGTTGCTGCTCAAAAGCGAGGACTCTGCATTAAAGACCAGGCGAGGCTGTGCAAAAAGCAATTCCCTGATATGGCAAAATTGTAATGTGTGGATTATGTCTATACTTTCTATGTTTTTAATGAAAGGTAAACTTTTTCCATTGACTTTGTGCATTAGGAGGATTCGGTGCAGCTGCACCATGAAAACACTATATGAGTGAGTGCGTACGCAATTTACTTTCCCTTGGAACTTTTTCCAGTTCTGACATTTGCAAATGGAGTCTGTCTATGTGCATGAATTCATGTGTCATGATAAAAAGTGCAGGCTAGAAAATTAGTTTCAGGCCGGAATTGCTGCTTAATATTTGTAAGGATATTTAAGTACTTACATATATTTGTACTTACTCCACGTGCTAATTTAGTTCCACTCGTTCGTTTCACAATCCCGCTGATTGCAAACACTTCATTACACACATAAGGGGGAGAAAGCTTTATGGACATAGGGAAGGTACAAAAGCAATGCAATTTTCTGGTAACTTCGGTGTCGGGAAAGACGCCTGCAGATACACAGAATTTTGGAGAAACCCGAGACAAAAACTATGTTGACATGGAATGTTTGTCCCAGCGTGGTTCATTCTCCATTCGTCCTTTGCCACAGGTTTATTAACTATACGCAGCTGGAATAATCAGTGTATGTATATAAATATGGATGTGGAGTCACAAAACCACAATGTGTATGTGTCCAAATAGAATATGTGAGTCTCGTATGATTTCCTATGTGGACCCACGAACTATTTCCCTCAGAAGTCCTTTAGAGCCTATCGTTCATCAAATCAACTTATTGTGTACCTACAGAATGCAAAATGTGTCCGTACTAGTGTTATGTATGTGAAAGTCTGCTTATGACTTTGAATTATTAATTATGGGATGGGCTTATCAACGCCATCAGAATATTTAATGTGGTTAGTCCTACTTTTAAAAATATGTGATCGGGCAGGAATAATTACTTTTCAAGTTTTACATAAATTGCACCTGCTAATTACTCATAAGTTACGGGGCTTAATCTTAGGATCAAACAGATATGACATGAAGGCTACGAAAATATTTAAGAGCTTGGGTAGTTTAAAAAAAAAATAACAGTAAGGTGCTGTCGCTGTGATTCAGCAGTACGTAATGTGCATGTGTGGAAGTAAAATAAATATGGTAAAATGGTAAGTTATGAATGCATATATGTGTACAGTAAACCCAAGGATCATTACCCTTCTTACTTATTGTTAGGACTGTATATAATTGTGTAGTATCTGACTGAAGATTGCACAACCTTTCATTTAAGTACAAAGGTCGTCGGACTAGTTCCTAGCTGCGTTAAGGCCAGCTTTGTCTATTAACTATAACAGAGAAAGTTGGCTTCGAGAAAACAATTAATCAAAACGTAGAACTCGCAAGCCGTAATTAATTAAACTCATAAATCAACCTTAAAAGCTGGAGTTCTAAGAGTATGAATATCTGTAGGAAGTAAGGTAGAATTGAGCCATGGGAATTTCTCAGGATTCCCACAAAACTACATGTGAGTAGGACTGTTCTATGGTATGAGAGCCTGTAACTTAAAAATGAACCAATGCATGCTGAGACTAGGACTAGACCCAGACGTTGTAGAGGTGGTAAAGAAATATTACGTTCTGTTCTCCTTTGAAGTTAATAATATTAGAGCTTGATTTATGTTTTTTCTCTCAAAAAGAAAGTACACCTAGATTACAAGGTTTAATCAAATTATTTCACACGTGAAAAAATAAGACTAGAAAAATGGAGAAAAACTGTGGTACATATCTAATTTTCTTCCGACTTGTAATAGCAACATAACTAACCGAAAATTATTGATTTATCAAGTTACAGTACAAGTAATCGAATGAGCAGGAAATGTAATAATGTTGGTAATAATTCCTTGACAATTCCATGTTCAAGGACAATGATAATATCTCATGATTTTCCGGCTGTTATCTTGTGGCCAATCAGGAATTCGTGAGCGTAAGTACACAGCTGAGAATAAATCGTTACGTGAAAACGTAACATGAATAACTTAAATCAACATTAACTTTGACAGGTTCAATTGGCCAGAGAATGTGCTTACATGCATTCATGAAAATCGTGGAAGCACAAGTGACAACCATGTGTGGGAATTTCCTCCATTATTATTGTATTAAAATGTGTTAGATTGAGTAAAATAAAATTGTACAAATTTTTGTTTGTAAAACAGCACATCTTCTGACACATTACTGATTGTGAGGGGGCTGGCATTGGCGTAATGTAGCAATTACAAAGCAATTGACACCTTTGAATAAACGAAGGAACTTTTTTTAATCGAACAAGCCCAAAACTCTATTTTCTACATTATTATAACTTATTTACACACAATTTAATTACAAATTATTTGTATGATGATTGAAGTGCTAAAGATCTAAAGGAAAATATTTCATTGAGGAAAATCCTTCTTTCTTGAAATCTGGATGTGTAAAAATAAATACGACCAAATCACCACTCAGCGTCCCCATTGGCTTTCTGGAAAACATAATCTTTTCCATTTAGATTCATGATGCCATCTTTCAAATGAAATTTCCACTTGTTCCTCGACCTAGTTATCTGTAACCAATAGAAAAACAGGGTGCTGATGTTAAACTTTTCCGTAAACCCTATGTGAGATGATATAAACCGAGGCAACGACGGTAAAACAAACTACTGCAATATTAACGCAATGGTAGAACGAAATCGTGCAGATAATTAAAGAACTAATTGTGCACAATTTTACGGAACAGAAACATTCTTGGTTAAATTCAATTCCATTGTGCAAATTAAGTTCTTACAAAAATTTACTGGAAGTTCTTTGAATTCATACCTTATCATATTGACAAACAACAACATTATCAATTTCATACAGCTTGTCATTGGAATCTTCATTATCCGAGACATCATCTCCTGAGTTTAGCGGCTCCTAATAAATATAAGACGATGCAAATAAATGCCATATATTTGGTTAAATGCCCAAATAATCTTGGAAATGAATAGACTGGGTATGAAAATACATGTAATAACTTTAATAACGTAAGTATGAATACCTCATCTTGACCCTCATCTTCTTGCTCATCTTCCCTCTCATCATCTTTATCATCAACATCATCATCAAAGTCATCATCCTCTTCGTCCTCCTCTTCTTCTTCGTCACTACTGTCCCCGACGGCGCCACCATCAAGGTGTACCATGGGATTTAAAGGTCTTTGCTGATTTTGATGTTGTGATTGCGAAGTAATGACTGAAGCGGGCCTTGAAATTTGAGTAATTACCGAATTCGCTTGGTGTCTTGTAGTTTGACCAAGTGCAGCCATAACTTGCTGCTGCAAATTGACAGCCGCCAACTCCGAAGGAAGGGACAGAGTTGCTTGGATGGTGGGAAGGGTGAGAATTTCCTGAAGTATGTCATTACAAATCATATAAAATTATATTCAGCAAAACTGCATACCAACTGGTAGTGTGATTTGCAAGTATATCTTAATATTTAGTTCCTACGTTGTACCGTTGTACGTATATCTATACATTCGGGGCAGAAATACTCAAAAAGCGCACATTCATGTTTCGCAATTCCGTCAGTGTATTGACAAGGAGCTTGAACTATGATTTTTGCCTGTGCCAAATTTTGCGAACTGCGGGTAAACCGTAAATTTCAAACGCGATTTTATTTGTCTATGGAAGGGTTTTCTAGCATCCTAGGGTTCGGGATTCAACATGCATGTGTTTAGCGGGCAGAGATCGCAGAAATTTGCCTTTTTTAACTTTTGATAATTGGGTACGGGTCTCACTTTAAATTTTTAGTGTTCAATTCCATAGATGATAAAACATTTTCATCTTAAAATGTCATATTTCACGATCCATTGGAATGACATAAGAAAGATCTGCTAAACGAAGATACTAAAAAATACATTTTTGCGCAAATATAATCATAATTACATAGGTTAAACTATACTTACAAGTGACAGTTTCAAAATTTGGGTTGACTTTTGAAAATAAAAGTTTCTTAAGGAATTCAACATTAGAAATTTTAAATGAGACACTTACCCGTTTTTATAAGTTAATAAATGATTAAAAAAGTGAAATCAACATAAATGTTGATATCCCGAACCCGAGGAAGCTAGAATAGTTTTTATGTAGGAAAAGATAATATTAGGCAGAAATGATTCGCAATAATATCTGCTACAAGCACAGCATTCTAAAATACTGTTATGAACGCCAGACAGTTCAATAATAAATGGCAGGATCCGAAATTCCTTCTTTTTTTGCATCATTTATACTTTTGCTTCCGAACCTGTACTTCCCCAACCTTACTGTTTTACGGATCATACCCACAATTCTCAACGCGTAGGACCTCTTTGATAGCTCTCTGAAAAGCCAACCGAATTTCCTACAACGGAGCCTCCAAACTTATTTGAATAGAAAATTTACAATTTCAGTAAAAAATCGTTAATTTTACAAAATTTAACTTATTCCAGAAAATTCCTAACCGAATTTGTGGGTCAGGGGAATGGAATTGTGGGAAAATATTTGCTGAAACAAAGGGGAATTGCACATTTGTTACCATCCCCCTTTATTTTCTGTATGGGTCAGGGGGAGATGTACAACGTTGAAACTAGATTCCCCGACACCCTTGCAAACAGTCATAAAACCAGTTCTTATGGACTTATTTCCCAGTGTCTTAGAAATACGGTAATTCTTAATTTTAGAAATCAATAGGAGAAAACTATCACCTGAAGTTTATTGGTATGAATGCATGAAGCAGGAACTTGAATCTGGATAGATCTTTGAACTCCAGACGGATCGTTCGGCAATGTGATTTGGATCGGTATCATTTCACTCAGATCCGACGGAAGGATGCCCGCTTGAGGTGGTGCTTGTGGCTGCTGCTGTGGTTGTTGCTGTTGTTGCTGCTGCTGCTGCTGTTGTTGTTGTTGCTGTTGTTGTTGTTGTTGTTGTTGTTGTTGCTGCTGTTGCTGAGAAGTAATATGGGAGTTAACATTAGGCCGAGTTGACTGCTGCTGCTGATTACCTCCATCCGTACCTACAATGAAAACAAATTTTTATTAAGGGTCCTATTAATTACTAATATTAAAGGGTAACAACCTCCAAATCCTCACCCGACGTGTTGGAATTTTCAGTTGCAGCACTCGGAGTAGGCTCTACAGCCCTTGTTGCCAGCAGCTTTGCCTCCCATAACATCTTCAGTTCTTGTAGCACCTGCTCATCCACTCCTTCATCCAGAAATGCTTCTCGAACCCCTGCCATGACATCGTCAATGACAGTTTGGTACAGTTTTTTCTGCAATTTAAAGATCATCAAATCAGTACAACTAATTCATATCTTTTACCCGCTCCCAATTTAACTGTCATCCCATCCAAATATTCGAGCATCAATCCACAATGACTAAAATGAGCTTACAATACACATAGCTGACCATTCCGCAATCACTTACTATTAACTACTCAATACTCTTCCAGAATAAAAAAAAACATTCCCCTTTCCCTATTTATTCTCCAACACCTTCATTCCTCCTACTTCATTCATCCCATTAATAAATTAAAAACACACTGGGTGACATAACTACTCCATACTATCAATCCCTCCGGAACTGACTCCCTTCAAAAAATGCAAATTAGCTTACGCATCATTCCTAAACTATATTGTCATAAAATCCCTCACCCATTGAAAAATTGGAACGTATTTAGAGTGCATGAGCATCACTTCCACACAAATCACATGCATAATAATCAATTCCAACAGGAAAACCTGACTCAGTCATATATACTCAGTCAGTGTACAACTCTGAGCTCATTCCATAATAATTAATAATTCCATGTACCCCACTTTATATACGTATGTGTAAGTACACGAACCAAGGGAAAAACAATTCTCAAGCTTTTTCCCATTGCGTAATGAGCCCAGAGTCAACATGTCCTGGGCTCCATACCGCAAATATACATACATAATAGTCCCATAATTTATTAAACACAAGCTCAAGAATTACAGCTTACTTGACGGTATAAGTACTTACAAAACTACGAATCTAAGCACCCACTAAAATACATCCATCAAATATGGACATCATTGAGCCATCCAATGGATCACACCAAATCATATTTTAATTCTATCATTTGATCATTTCTTTCCAGTACAAACTCAAAATCAAACTATGTCTAATTCCTTTGGCTTTCATTCCTAACCCCTTAAAAGTTGCTGTCATAGAAAAAAAAACACCGGGAAGTCTCATTCAAGCGTATGTACTGTACCTCTCTGCAATATCAAAATGCCAAAGAACCGACAAAGATTCCACTCAACAAATATTTAAAAAGTGTCCCGAGAAATATAATTATTACGAATTCCTGATTTCACATCAGTCCCTCCGGTTTCTGAAGGTTGCAGAATGTAATTTAATAATTTCTAGAGGCTAATAATTATTACTACTCCATTTTTCTCATACATTTTGCTTTTTATACGATCACAAAAATCCTGAGGAATGGGAAGAACCTCATTACAACCGTTTGATAGTAAATAATAAATTTTAAATGAATTTCGTCCATAATTTAACATAAAAACATTCTCATTATATAGAGATTTAGCCAGAGGTCTTTAGATACGTTAATAGTGAGTGGATAGTGAGTGAAAGAGATTCCTTCAAGTCTATGACTCCTACTTACAATGCACTTGTTGGAAGACGACTGTAGAAAAAGATGACGAGAGCGTCTTGGACGCAGAAGGAAAAAAAAAGTTAGAAGATCAACTTATTGGTATATACCGTTTAAGGGGGATATGTACATGCGTATAGGTACGAGCGTACTGGCATTGGTTGCGTGTAAAGAAAATCAAAAATGGAAGTAGACATGGGATTACCTATCTATATAAGCCATGTATAGAATTTAAAAGTGGCGGATGAAGAGAATTTGGTAATAATTGGTGAAATTCCGGAAATGATTTGATTATAGTTGATTTATTCTTACCACAGAAAAGTTATTTTGACCCTGAGACATGTTGAAAAGCCGTTGGAAGAAGCTCCGGAAATATCCAGATTCGAAATCGAGGCTTCTTCGAAGCCTGGTCTGGTCACCACTACTGCACTTTTATACTCCACCAGAGGTTTTCTCCTCAGCACTTCTGTCGTCCCCGATCATTGGCTCCATATGGAAATGCTACAAGAGCCAAGGAAATTTCCCCCCGCAGATGTTCTCAACCTGCAACTCCCATGTGCAGGTTTTTTCCGAGAGGCTCTCTATATCTATGTGTTATCTATGCGTGTGTTGGCAGGTACATGTGTGAGTGAGTCAGGGGAGCATTCAAATTGTTTTTTATGACTCAGAGGGGGTAGGTGGATTCTGCCAGGCTATAGGGATGAAATTGTAGTGGTATAATTAATTGCCTTTAATATGAGTTTAGAATGTATTATTACTATTATTTTAGTATATATTATTACTATTTTAGTGTACAATATTAATATTATTTAACAATGTGCAATTAACATTATTTAACAATGTGTATTTAAAATTATTTAACAATGTGTATTTAAAATTATTTAACAATGTGTATTTAAAATTATTTAACAATGTGTAATTAACGTTATTTAACGATGTTTAGTTAACATTACTTAACAATGTGTAATTAAAATTATTTTAAAATGTATAATTAACACTATTTTAATATGTACAATTAATATTGTCTTAGTATGTGCAATTGATATTATTCGAGCATGTATTACAAATATAATTTGGGCTTGTGTTACAAATATAATTTGGGCTTGTGTTACAAATATTATTTTAGCATGCATTACAAATAATATTTTAGCATGCATTACAAATATTATTTTAGCATGTATTACGAATATTATTTTAGCAAGTATTACGAATATTATTTTAGCATGCATTACAAATATTATTTTAGCATGCATTACAAATATTATTTTAGCAAGTATTACAAATATAATTTGGGCTTGTGTTACAAATATTATTTTAGTATGTATTCAAATATTATTTGGGCTTGTGTTACAAATATTATTTTAGTATGTATTCAAATATTATTTTAGTATGTATTCAAATATTATTTGGGCTTGTGTTACAAATATTATTTTAGTATGTATTCAAATATTATTTTAGTATGTATTCAAATATTATTTTAGTATGTATTCAAATATTATTTTAGTATGTATTCAAATATTATTTTAGTATGTAATCAAATATTATTTTAGTATGTATTCAAATATTATGTTAGTATGTAATCAAATATTATTTTAGTATGTATTCAAATACTATGTTAGTATGTAATCAAATATTATTTTAGTATGTATTCAAATACTATGTTAGTATGTATTCAAATATTATTTTAGTATGTATTCAGATATTATTTTAGTATGTATTCAAATATTATTTTAGTATGTATTCAAATATTATTTTAGTATGCATTACAAATATTATTTTAGCATGTATTACGAATATTATTTTAGCAAGTATTACGAATATTATTTTAGCATGCATTACAAATATTATTTTAGCATGCATTACAAATATTATTTTAGCATGTATTACAAATATTATTTGGACTTGTGTTACAAATATTATTTTAGTATGTATTCAAATATTATGTTAGTATGTATTCAAATATTATTTTAGTATGTATTCAGATATTATTTTAGTATGTATTCAAATATTATTTTAGTATGTATTCAAATATTATTTTAGTATGTATTCAAATATTATTTTAGCATGCATTACAAATATTATTTTAGCATGCATTACAAATATTATTTTAGCATGCATTACAAATATTATTTTAGTATGCATTACAAATACTATTTTAGCATGTTTTTCCAAATATTATATGAGCGTGCATTACAAATATTTTTTGAGCTTGCATTACAAGTATTTTTTGAGCACGTATTACAAATATTATTTGAGTTTGCGTTACAAATATTTTTTGAGCACGTATTACAAATATTATTTGAGTATGTAATTATTCATAGCATTTATTGTATGTATGGAAATATTTTTTCGGTCGTTTGATCAATGTGCAGTACTATTCAAAGTAGAATCGACTGTGCCTATCAATAACATCCCTATATCGCTGCACTACTCGTCATAACACCCGCTTTACGATGTGATTTTCCATAACGACATGTTCCATGCCTTCTAACAACCCGTAAATCAGGGTTGGTTTGGTTTAAACCAGGGTTGGTTTGGTTTAAACCAGGGTTGGTTTGGTTTAAACCATGGTTTAAACCAAACGGTTTTTTTATAAAAACCAATGGTTTAAACCAAACACCTGAAATTTTAATATTTTCAATCCAAAATGCTTATATTTCGTCGTGCACAAAACTTGTGCAGTTACTGTGATTTTGTGCAGTCAAACTTTAGTGAAGTAAATAATACTACTAGCTTTTAGTCTTGTACATTTAGAAATTCGGAATCGTTTGTAGAATGAAAAACGCCAAACTTAAGTTTATGCTGCAAAGTTATCGTTAAAATTATATCAAAATTATTAAATATTTAACACTTTGTGATACTTACTGAGTTTGGGAAATACGTAAATTTGTTCAAATTCACATGTTTTTGTATATTAATGAATGTTTTGGATTGAAAATTTGTTTAAACCAAAAAAACCTGGTTTAAACCAAAAAAACCCGGTTTAAACCAAAAAAACCTGGTTGTTTGGTTTTTTTGAAAAAAAACAAAAAAAACCCCAACCCTGCCGTAAATTCAGGCTATGATCGATTAGTTAGGAGGATTGTCGATCGTAAAGTAGAATCTCGCTCTAAGGGATCCGTGAACGGAGGGGAAAGAATCCTTAGAAAAAGTATGGGCGCTGCCGAACATGTCAGACGTCAGGCTTGACCAAGTATACTTCGAGTTTATAGAAACATTTGAAGATGCTATATGCGAGACACTTAAGTGTCTCTAAATCAGCAATTACATATCACTTGTAAGTATTTATATAGGTATACTTTAAAACCAAGTGATTATAAACCAAGTTACTGAGTCCCATACAACAAAACATTCCCTACTATTCGAACCCTATTGAAGGGAGTGTGTAGTATTATTAATAATATCGCTGTCTGACAATGACAATAATATTTTACCATTAGTTTGAGCTTACATATTACTCCACTATGTGAATGATTGCTAGGAATTCCTACACATATGAGCTGCTACATAGTTTTGGAAATAATTTTTACGTAGTTTTGTAGTGCTTTTAGTCTGGGTTTCTACGGCGTGTACTCTGTATTAGCCTAGGAGAAATGTTAAGGTTTATAGAATGACTGGACTATTCCCATCCCATACATGCAAAAACTTTTCTATTATTTGTGAAACTTGAAATTATTGGGTGGATTTTTGTAAATATTTTTGATGACGTTATTTATTGTATGAGTGTGTGGACAGCCTTAATTCGAGTATTGAAACTTTAAAGTAATTTTTTATAATTCTCAATAAACGTAAACGAAACTTAAGGAGAATGGAATGCAACCTTTATGCATTCGTTTAATTTTTTTGATCGTTTGGGTCAATGTTCAGAACCTTGTGTTAGTAATATTTTAATTTCAATCTCTAAATTTTACAGAGGATTATGGTCCTGTAGCTGTATGCTGCTCCTTTGGAGACTGTTTCCAACCATTGAACAATACCTTGTGTGCCCTTCTGTCAGACCCACTCCCTACAAGCAGAAAAATCAGACTCTAGTAAAGGTATGCCGACGTAAGGAGAGAAATTAATATTATAACTTATGACCAAAAGGAATATGTCCAAATACTCTCTCTTTTTAATGGAGATTCCTCTTATAGCCCGAATGGATTGTAATAACAAATTGAGCCGACCCCTCCACAAATATTTGAATGATCCTTGAGGAAGGGGCTCTGGCAGAGACTCTTGCCGTATATAAATACGAAGGCTGGGACATGAACACCTTCCATACTGACAATGAGTGAGTGAGAGTACAGGACCTGACATCTCAGATGGAAGGTTAAAGCACGGTAAGGAACAGAGGGGTTTGAGTTTGAATGCCAAGTGATATTGCGATATCTCTGCACTCTGCAGACAACTGCATCCTCCTCTGATCATGTCGTATGTATAGCCTTGTTGATAAATCTGGCTTTAGCGATGTTGTACTGCAAATGAAACTTAGTACGATACTTTTTGTACTACTACAAACAAAATCCGTACTGCTGCTGGGATGAGCTAGACAATGTATTGTGTCATTGTCTGTATAAAGCATTGTAGTATTGCAATTTCGTTAGTAATCACTTGGGGCATATAGGTTTGCTCGTGAAGCAGGTTACAGCTATGGCATGAGGATGGATACTTTAAATATACCTTATAATGCTTCATAATGGCAGTACACTTGACTTGTATTTGCCTATACAAAACCAAAGTAAACCATCATTAACACGCGTGTCACGCAGATTGAGCATTTTGTGATGTTAGATGCTTCACAAAACAACTGGTAATTGAAGGAAGGTTTAGTGTTCGCTGAGATTTAAGAGTTGCTAACTTTTTATATTAGGGAATCTAAATATTATCGAAAGACATGGAATGCTACATAAGTTGGAGTTGGATGGCAGGCAATATTCTTGCTGATAATAGCATCAAGAAATTATGCATGGAGACTATTTTGTAAGCTATACACCGTATATGTACTTACAGTATATAGATACAGCAGTCACTTTTCCCTTTTGTCGCCACCGACACTGCTTTCAGTTTAAAACTATACAGGAATAGAATTTTAAAGAGAAAAGCTACGGGAGACAAATTTTAGTGACTTCCGTCTTTTGTACATGTGTTTATATGTGGGACGAAAGTATATTGGGGCTTAAAAGTCTCCTTTGTCAGTCCTATATGTCTCCTTTACTTCTCAAAGGAGTTTGAAAAGGTCCCCAAAATAATACCGTTATATGTTGTTGGAAGGTGTAAATGTAGGAATGAACTGCTATTTTACTACTACTTTTAAGATAGTGTTTAGAGTCCATAACCTTAACTTGCATGCGTGGAAAATTATTTGTACAATACTCGCTCCTATGTAGGTAATACGGTAATAGGTGAGTAGACTTTGGACTGGAAACTAGTAAGAGTTCTATTCTGTAATAGTCTTGTGTGAACGACTGCGTCTCACATGATTTTATTACGTGCCTGCAATTTTTTAAATTTTGATGATAAAACTCACATCTTACTATTCAGCAACCGTGGGATATTAAGAGACATAAGCTGCACGAAAGGCTGATCATAGTTGGGTAATATATGGTGTGTGTGTGTGTGTATAAAACTTGCAAAATGACTTGAATGGATGAGGGCTTTTCAATGAAGAGGTTATAACTTGTTCCATGTTAAAATATACATAGGCGCCATGGGGGCTTACAATTCAATTTTCAATGCATTATTTCACACGGATCTTCCTGGGGGGTATAATGATATCTTATTCTCTCCTGGAGACTGAAATGCACTGTTTTCATAAATAGGCTTATTTTAAATTGAACCATTTTGGAAAACCCTGTCTATTTTTGGTCCAAGTCAAATGTACTCACGTTTCATGACGGTAGACTGGGAATTATTAAAAAAAAAACGTCATAATTGGAATTCTTTGTTGTGTTGCATTTGCAGAGTATGTATGTACATCCAGTATAAGTAATCATTCCATGGTAACGCGTGTGCACATGTGTACTTGGATAAATAAAAGCATAAAAATTGATAAGGCAATCAACAGTAACGTAACCATCAGTTTTAATAATTGAGAGACGATTATCATTTTCCCAAGTTTAAACTACAGGGTAACAGGGTATCAATATGATATGTAAAGTGCAAATTGAAGTGGATTCCTAATTATTCTGACGTTGAGGTACCAGTGATTTAGTCGCTATTAATAAATGCTGAAAAAATCCTGTTCTATTTGTACATTATCTAAAAATGAAAGATATGTCAGTATTGCTGGCGTGTGTCGATAATAATTATTACTTGCTATTCCGAATTATCCTTACTATATGAAATACTTTACGCGAGTCTGTTTTGCCATAAGAGTATATTTTATAACTATTTTTCTAATTAGACACTTGGGTCAATATACTTACACCTTGCCAGCCTATCAGTATACTGCCACTGTCTTATCATACGAATGTCACGTATCAGTGGCTTGCTAGATAGATTGTACAAACGGAAACTCACACTTATTGTCTTGCATAATTATGCATTCAGCATCCGATACTTTTTATTTTATTGTCTTTTATGCATTTAAAAAAAATACTGGTTTTAATAATTTGTACAATAATAATAATTATTGTTAAGTGTAATAAGTATGTATAATAAAAAACCAAAACGAGTTTAATTTTTATGAATTTTTTATTTCCAATATGACGTAGACCAAACGACAAAACTTTTACTTTCTTATATTAAATTTGTGAACACTACAGGAAAAAAAATATGGGCGCCGCCCGAAAAGAGCCCTTAATAAATTGAGTTGACCTGATTTGAATTGGCCAAACTGTTATAACCATATAAGCAGACATCTGGGAATTTACTTTAACAGTTTTCATTTCAATGCAATGCCGTGAATGCATTTGCAAATTGATTGGTAACATTTAAAGAATATAAACTTTATTATATGCTGAAGCTGTGGAATTATTAAACTATATATTAGCGAAATCGTCGCAGATTATACGCTCATCGGATTGGTAATATAAGTCAATCAGCATTTTATGTTGTTTGCAGGGGAAATGCCACTACAACCAAATATAACAAAAAACCATGTATATATATGTATCAATCATGGATTGTATCTTTGGGAACTTGTTTATAACTTTTTTCTGCTTGGGATCTGAACTTTATCATCTGTCCTTGTTTTCCAACTTAGCACGAGCTGAACATTTTGGTCATAAAAAGTGCATGACTGAGACTGCACTTTTAGCTTGGTTTATGTAATGCACTAGTGTAGATAACCTAAGTTTATACGGGTTTCAGAATAAATGTATGTGACAACTTATCCCTTTACGATAATATTTACTCCAATTTAATGTCATCATGAGAATTGTAACAAGCTGTAATGATTGATTATAAAGTCCTAGATCATTTCGTCTTTCGCAATTCTTATACTCATCCAACAGGTAACCGGCTCCATTCTGCAGAAAATATTATTGTCCTAGGAAAGTTAATGGTCATTGTGGTTTTTTCCCAATCAATTCAATCTAAATTGTGAAATAAGGTACCGCTGCTGCATTATTTGTCCCTCAATATTATTTTACGACAATCGTTACAGGGTTTTATTTTGCGGGACACAATGTGGGAATCACAACATCACAAGCAATAGCGCAAATAATGACAAATGTGACATTACTCGATAGAACACAAATACCATCTTTTTCTGAGTTCAAGACTAAGGTAACGAAACATGTAATGGGTTGTCTCGTCTCATTACGAGATCCTTGCCCTTGTCATACGCCCTCGCAGGCTCATCAGTACCAGACATCAGTGTGTCAAGTATCAAGGTAAAGATATGTTTCTTGTGGAATCTGGCTTTTGAAAAATTCATTTTCCCGTCCATGCTACTGTATTTTCTGCATCTGTACTAAACCTGAAGTGTCCGTCAAAAAACCCGAATCTCAGCACGCCTCAATCCTGTCTCTCATTTGGCCTCACTCGTTAATGGTAACAAAGGCGTGTGGATGAATAAGTTGTAATATACAATGGATTCAATATTTATAGGCTTAAAACATGCATTAAAAATATTAAAAATTAAAATTCTTTTACAAAAATAGTCTCTGAAGGCTCTATTTAATCCATGCTATTATTTCTCTTAATAACCCTAAAAATCGACATACAATTTCGGAGTCGCTAGTAAATTAGTCAACTTACGTCCAACTTTTGTGCTAAATTATATTACATTTTGCACAAATTAAAAATTCCCACGTGCACTTTACAATAATAATAATAATTGTTGGAAACCAACCAATTTTATTATGTTAATAAGAAACCCATTCAAAAACATTTTTACTCCACTCCTGTTCCTCAAGTCCAACCTCTGCCAAAACGCAGTGCAATTCAATGTCACATGTATCACACTATTTACAAAAGAAATTAAATCCTTCAAAACAATATTATTTTCCTAAGAAATTAAATACACATCTAATCCACTCTGCCAGGAATTACGGGCACATAATCCTTCCACAAAATATCCACCTACATAATAATCCTCTCTCTCCAGAATGACTTACTAATCCGAAAAGAATTCCAAAAGCTCTGCAATGAAGAATTATTTACAAAAAGCACAGCCGTACAATAATCACCATCAAAAATATCCAGCAGTCACAAATTGTCCAAGTCACAAGCCCTCCCAGATCTTCAGACCCTGTGACATTGGGGCATTCTGCAACAGTACTTTCATATGACCCGACCCTTCTTCCGCCCTTCTCTCCACAACATATTCACAACTAAGATTTTTTTGTTGTGCACATATGCAAATATAGTATTCCGAGAGAGCTAATAATTTAGCTTTTTATAATAATTAACTACACATAATAATTATATTACTACTCTAGAGAGAAACATAACTTGAGTATCATTTACTTCGAGCAATAATAATCACTCCATGAATTACAACGCTCTTGAGGCCATGTGGGACTATCAGCATCATCTTTATTTCTACATATATTTCCGTACAATTATCAAGTCAACTCTGAGAAACGACTGTTTAATAATGCCCACGGTACATTATACAGAGGCTGGAGCTGTTGATGAGGGCAGGGAGGAAGATGCGTAAACAAAAGGGAGATCAGATGTTATTGAAGAAAAACTGACGTGTGAGGCACGGCTTGAATTAAGTAATAATTATTATTGCTTATAGTATTGATGTTAAGGTGTACTTATATGGAAAGTACAAGGGAGTTATATTAAAAGAGAGCTCCAATTGAGTGAAAGAGTGCAAGAGTGCAGTGCAGAGTGCATACATCTGGTGACTGCCCTATACCTTCTACAAAACACACACACACACACACACACACACACACACACACACACACACATTTATTGGTTTATGAAGGGAAGGCTCGATATACGCAGTACGTAATGTTAAAGGAAGGGAAAGAATCTTCATGTTTTGCAGTCGGATTGGATGCGGTCGGAACTGTGTCGTCATTCGTGAGGATCCACATTTGAATTTCAGACTGAGCTTTCATATTTTTTATAAAAATTACAAAATGAACTCTATAGTGTGACAATGTACTCAGTTCAAAGAGACTGCGTCACGTTACAAGTTCCTCAATTTAGTTAAAAATTCAAGTGTTTCTTAGTAATTGGGACAGACTGGGACGGCTGTCATCGTCCGAACAAAAGGATCAGAAATCAAGTGAGTAATGGTCCCTTCTCTGCACTCGGGATTTTTCAGTGAATTTAGGTCACTATGGCATCTATGACCCGAGTGGATACCAAAATTTAGTGAAGTTTTTGTGGATCTGTTAAGTATAAGTTTTTAATGGGATTCGGAATCCAGAGGAAAAAATAATATGATAGGAGATTCAAAATCAAAATGGAGTTTAGGGCTTATATGAGATTGAACACTTATAAGTGTATACATATAAGTGTATGAAAGTTAATTAAAAATATGGGTGAAGTAAAGAATTTATGTGATTTTGTTGGGATTTTGTGGGGATTTATGGGGATGATTTTTTAGTGGTGGATAATTTTGGGGGGATTTTAAATGGGAGGATTGGTGATGGTGGATTTAATGGATGAAATTTGAAATTTGTATGGGGAAACGTGGGGGATTCGTTGATGTGTGAGTATAATAAATAATAAATTGCGTCTTTATCTTTTGCAGAGAATGAATCACTTGTTTTCACGAGTTTGAGGATAGATTGGAGGAGGAGTTGCAGATATTGGAGTGTGTACTACTAGGTGATACTATCATCATCATCATCAGGAGGAAGAAATTAAAGGGGGAAGGTCTGGTTCGAAAAGTCTTTGAAGAGTTGAGTGGGTGCTGTTGACTTTATAGTTAAGAAGAGTTGAAGCTTTCGGAAGTTATTGGAGTGAAGTGAAGATGAACGTATTTTGTATGAAGGACCGGGATTTTAGAATGACCTCGGAAATATTGTAGCTCGGCAGCTGCACCGGATTCTTTGAAGGCTGACATAGGTATGGGGGTTGATAGTTTGGGAACTATGTGGTTCATGATTGGCTTTTACCATTTTTGGATGTTTACGAAGGATATTATGGGTAATGTTGGTATGATTTAGAGATATTGTTTGAAGAGTTGTGGAAATTCAGGTGATTAGGACCTTGAATGATGTCCGTGTGCTTTGCAGGTAAAAATTTTGTATGAAACTACTGGCGAAACTTTCAAAATGAGTGATACAAAGGACAGCGTTTCGTCGGAGCCTGATCACGAGATCGGGAAGGGTAACAGTGCAATGGCTAGGGATGACAGTTTGGCGGAAGCTGACTCAAGTCAAAGTTTGGCAGAGGTGGACTCGAGCCAGAGTATGGCGGAAGTGGACTCGGGTCAGTCGCTAGCTGCTACCCCGTCAACATCGTCATCAGGAGAGGAGAAGAGTTTTGTGGACTGTCGAGAGGATCTCCCAGCCACCGTGTCCTCTTCGGGCATTAAGAAGAGGAGTAGCAGCTCTCAGCAGCGTAACTACCGCAGTAGTCAAGAGCATCTGTCAGGAGGAGGACTAGATAGTGATGACAGTGATGATGACGCCAGTCCTGGAAGTAGTGAGAGCAGTAAGTCCAGCAAGAAAAGGAGAGCTGACAGACAGGAGCAAGACAACAACTCGAATATGGAAGCCAGTTCAAATCCCAGAGCTTCGAATAGTGAGGAAGGGATATTTTCTAATGAAGAGTCTAATGATAGCAATGACTGGTCTATGGCTATCGGCCATGGTTCACCTAATTCAGAGGATGAAAGAAGACGAGCGGCGGCAAGTTCCTTGCAAAGATTATTTTACCAAGTTCGGGATTTAGGAAACAGTGACGATGATCAAGTTCAGTTTGAGGAAGTTCGGCCTGACTCGGATTCGTCGTCGAATTCCGTCCGTCAGGACGGAGATCTTGAAGAGTCCAGTTCAGAATCTTCCGACTGTGTATTGGAAGATTTGGATGAAGTACCCACCGAACGTAATACAATTTATATGCTCTTAAATATTATATCAATCTCACTTTAGATTATTCAATGCAGTGAAATTATCTTTTCGGACTTTAGTATTTTTGGTACGTTTATATGGCTATGTTTTCTGTGGGCCAAAATATTGTTACTACTTCATTCAGTACATATGGTGGATTAAGTAGGAATTATGCACATATCCTCACGTGAAAACTCGCCTGTTAGTTCAAGTAGTTATATAGCTACAGCTCCCAGTAAGAGCTAGTGACCTCGGATGTAAGGCTAAACGAGGTGATTTTAATTATGTTAGCCAAAACTAAAAGATTGGTGCGATATCTCCTTTAATATATATATATGTCTTATAATAACCTTGATCTTAACATAGTAGATACGGGAACTTACCCGGGTAGGGCATGCTAGAAACTTTGTGTAGAATTAAAGATTCATTTGATCAGCGTTTTGATCATTACAGGGGAAAATTTGAAGCGTTGAGAAATCGCTGAAGTTACCTCTCTTTAGTAGTGGCGGCGTCGTAGTCTTTAAACAAAAATATTTAAATTTTTAATGACAAAAATCTGGGAAAGTGTATTTTTTTAAGTGATCATTTAATTTTTGGATTACAATACTTTTTGGTGAAACTAGAAAAGCAGAAATAAGATATAATATAAATATATGCATGCAGCCGAGACTAGGTTCACTTAGCATGATAAGTCAATATATGAAATTTTAATTGTGGTGCCTACACCAGAATACCGAGTCTTCATTGTAATTATACTGTTAACCAAACTTCTCGAAATGGTTGTAACTTTCAAAAAAATATGGAAAATTTGTAACAATTGTAGAATTGCTTATCATATACGTTGCACGTTTTGTCTGAGTTGCAGAAGTACGAATCCGTTTTAATTGATATCCTTTAGTGTATCTTTGTACCTATTTTCTCATTCGAAAAGTTTTATTATGTCTGAGAAAGTTTTTTGAAGTTGAAGAAAGCAGCATATATGTGAAGTGTAATGATATCATTTCATTAATTGAAAGCTCTTGATACAAGGATAAACGAGTGTAGAACTGGAGATTTCAAATTTAAAAATTACTTCCGTCCGAGTGTATAGTCTAATTCTTGGTTATATATTGAGGATCTAGGTAGCGTCACATAATTATCATCTACAATGATTTCTATTGAATTACCAGCCACTGCCGGTGCTAGTACTGAAAAAGAATCTGCTGCCAATGAAAGTAAGGCGTCATTTCCAGCGGCTAAGAAACCACCGAAGAAAAAACATGAAACTCCAAAAGTGATCTTAAAGCCAAAACCGCGGTACAATTGGACTGGGCCACAAGAAATGATAAGTCGGGAAATGGGATACCGTTCACCGAAACAACCTCAAGCAGCTCAAATATTTCGTTCGAATTTTTACGGATCTCTATACTCTGTGGAAAGACTGGAGCTGATGCAGAAGCTTGATGGACACCATGGATGTGTAAATTGTTTAAATTTCAATTACGCAGGAACTAAACTGGCTAGCGGGTCGGATGATCTCTTCATAAAAATCTGGAATTTTGGTTTGGGAAAGAGTTTAGCTTCTTTTCATTCTGGTCATCGAGCTAACGTCTTTCAAGTAATTACTCATATTTGGATATTAATCGGATTTTAATTTCTGGACGTAGGAATATGTAACATGTCATATTTAATTTCTTTCTAGGCCAAATTTTTGCCCCTAGTTGGTCTTGACACTATGATTGTATCTTGTGCACGTGATAATCAAGTTCGACTGTCAGAGCTAAATACAGCAGGACAAGTGTGGTGTTCTCGTAAGTTAGCCCAGCATCGTGGGCCAGCTCATAAGCTCTCTGTTAGTCCAGAGAGTCCACATGTGGTTCTTAGCTGCGGAGAGGACGCTGTTGTGTACAGCATTGATATTCGAGAGGACAAAGCTCAAAGGTACAGTTTGGTCTGTTGTTGTTTTTCGAGTTTTTGAGTTAATCATTTTGATGCATTTTCTAACGAAATGTTATTCTTCATAGGATATTGTACGTCCGCGATCGGTCCAAAAAAGTATCCTTGTACAGTATCCACCAAAATCCACTGTGTGGCCATGAATTTTGCGTCACTGGACGAGATGAGTTCGTTCGTATTTACGACACTCGGAGGTTATCAACGGCAACTGTACCTGTTCCACGTAATCACGAAGATGCCCGTGATGTCTCTGATAATGATTCGACGCCTCTGAAAAAATTCTGTCCTCATCATTTAATTGATTCTCGTCACAAGCCAAATGTGACAGCAGCCGTATACAGTTATAATGGACGCGAGATTGTAGCAACTTACAATGATGAAAATATTTATTTATTTAATGCCACTCACTCCGATGGTGCAGATTGTATTAAAGTTTACGAGGGCCATCGCAACAGTGCCACAAGTGAGTTTTTTAAAATTTCATAAAACTTGAGTTGGAACATCTTCCATACTTCTTTTCTGGATTCCAGTTTGTTCATTACTGATCGTTTCTTTGCTAGAAACTGTACCTACGCATAGAATGACTTAATTTGTCATTGGGGTACTTTTCAAGAAGTTATGGTGAAATTAATTTATTATTCATTTACAGTCAAAGGAGTCAATTTTTTTGGTGACAAAAGCCAGTTCATTGTATCTGGATCAGACTGTGGACATATTTTTCTTTGGGAAAAAGAGACTGAAAGTATAATTAATTTCCTTCGAGGAGATGAAAATGGTGTGGTATGTATAACATTCAATGCAATTTTGTGGCTATTAAGCATGGTTTAAATATTTTCTTTAGTCTTTGTTTAAGCGTTTGTCAACTAAACAAATGAGATTCAAATAATATTATATGTAGGTTAATTGTTTGGAGCCACATCCAACCTCTCCAATATTGGCAACCAGTGGTTTGGATGATGATGTTAAAATTTGGATTCCCTCTAAAGAACGCGATCCTCAAATGGGGCCGAATAATCTTGATCTGTCATCCACCGTTCACAAGAATTTAAAATCTCGTCAGGAAGAACTCGAGAGACAACCAGAGTCTATGGATGGTCGCATTATCCAAGCTCTGTGGAATCATATACGCCAAGCAAACCGAGAACGTCGGGTATAACTCCATGATCTTGATAATCCAATATAACGGGTTTTGCCAAATGCCCTAATTGCGATTCTTGTAGAATGTTTTTTTAAACGAAACTGATTTTTAACATGGTTGTTGTTTCCAATTCTATCTAGCGAGAGGTTGGATTACAACTGTCCGACTCTGAAGATTCTATAGTCATGGATGATGATGACGACGATGACGATGATTCCCCTGCTCGAGGAGTTGAATGTTTGATTTCATAAATAGTACAGCATATTTTACACCCATGCTTGTTTTCTAATCTACTTTCGAAGCAAGCTATCTTTTATCAGATTCAGATGTTTTCAGTGATAAAATTCAATTTAACTGCGAAACTCCTTCTCGTCATCCGATATTTGGTTCACAATGCGACTTCACATTGTCGCTCATCTTCAATCTCATTTACGTGGTAGGTTTTTTATAGGGATTTAATAATCAAAGTGCATGATTTCTCGACTTCCTAAAGCTTTAAAAAACAGGATCCTGTGTCAATAAGTCAAAAGGTGCTTTCTGTAATCAACCAGTCTAAAGTTGATTTATAATGAAAAAGAGTATATAAGTAGGTAGTGCATATATGTAGACTTACACTCACTTGCAAGCACACATATCTTATCAAAATTTCTCGATGCTCTGTTACTGGTTACTCATGCATTCACTGCTCTATCTATCTGAATCTACATATTTACAAACACTGTTTATTTAAAATTAGCTAACTGTTGTGTGGAAACAACTTACATCCTACTCCAACACAGAAAAATGAATTTCCGTTTGAGAACATCAATTGTGGACAAACATCATGCATTTGTTTCATTTGTTGAAGGAAGCATCTTTCTCTTAAACCCGAACAGTAATATGTACTTCATAGTGTCCTATATTTTTAACGATCGGCGTACTAACCTTACTATCTTCCAGATCAGCACGAGATGTCAAGTACTGTGAAACACTATTATTGTGCTAATTGTAAGTAACTTCGTTCAACAGGAGAGTGTTTGAGTTATTAAGAGTGTTCTAAAAGAATATGCCTGTTTACATTATTACACATGTACATAGATTTGACCATCACACTTAATATGTGGATATATAGTTTTAGTAAAACTATTTGTAAGTACAACTGAGTTTATTATTAATTAATGCTATGTAATACGCATACTTACATATGTATGTATGGTAGGCACATATGTATTAGATTTCTGTTGTTTATTGCTCTAGAGTATATTTTATTGCTGTGGGTGAAGTGACAAGGCAACTTCGTATGAAACAGCAGTAGCTGAAAATATACTTATATTTATTATTACTTTAAGAAGCTACTCATTCTGTTTACTTGTTTCTTTGTTAGATCAGCGTCGTACAAAGATGGTCTGAGCTGTCACGAAAGTATGAAGAAATGTCATTCTCGACGCTATAGTTGTAAATTTATTAGCAAATGAACTTCAGCCTCTTGTGTTGTATTAAATACTTTTGTTTTTATGGTATTCCAGTATTTAAGTTTTAAAAATTATTAGGAAAGATCAGGTAGGCTAAGACAATACTGGTGCTTATGTTTGTTCGTTATTATCAAAATCCGTAGCGTGTGAATTTGCTTCTCTTTTAGTTGTTAAGATTTTTAGTTGCAAATCACAAACATGTAACTGGAAATTCAAATGGCACTAAATATAACAACGCTTGAAGATTTAATAAGTGTAAAGTCTGCCATCAGCATGTTATTTATACTTATCAACTGTGATTCGGTATGCGATGATCTGCAGTATATATACCCATACTTTTTTGTGACTGTAATGAAAATTTTCTTCAATGAATGCGGAATCCCGTCTCTATTTTACTCGATTGTTTTTTCATGCATTGGTGTATTGCCCGCTCCTGGCATTCATTACAGTGGTTGTTTTAAAGCTTACAATAAATATGTTCCACACAACATGAATCCATGCTGATAACATTTTAATCCAATTTGAACATTTAGATTTCTGAAGAATAGTGTCATTATTACGTTCTTGAATATTTGGGAGTTGTGTGAAATTATAAAATTTAGACGGTGAGCACGGAAGGAATACTATATTGATGATACAATAACAATGACTGTATATGTACATACTTATATATCTACATTTCGAACTAATCCGAAAAAATTATTGAAGAATAAATTCTTTGTCTTGGAAACTTATATTAAATTGTAACTAGTACGCAAGGTGAAATTAGGCTAGTTTTCCTATCTAGATATACATATAGACGCATTAGTTGTAATTAAATAAGTAGCTTTGAAAAGTGTAGCATGTAATACATATATATCACAGAGTATTGTTTATTGTACGTAAAATATTACTTTAAGTAATTTACTTGTATTAAGGACTGTCTACCAATTGTTCGCTACATAGAGAGTTTATCCAATTCGTAATTTTTACGCGTAGATTTACCATACATAAATGTAATAGCTAATCCAACTCAGTAAAGTTAAAATCACTGTACTGTAAGCATAATATGAATGAGTAAGGCGAATTACTTTTTTTTTCGATTGTTTGGATTGCAAATTCCAATAAAAATTAATTACCTCTACATCAATCTGTAAACTTTCGAGTTTTCTGCATTTCTTCATAATGTTCTCAGGGTCCCCCACGGTTCCCTTTAAAACGGACCATGCTATGTATAAAGAGTGTCATTCATTCAATTCTTTCTCATTACGAGTAGTTGACAAATATGCCTTTTATAGATGAGTGCATGTTTCAGAGAAGTACCAGAAATCCGAGTGCGTAGTGCATCCATTGCTATAAATGTCAAATGTCAGTGCAGTTGATCAGACAGACACGATAGGGCACGGACTAAAATAGTTCCGCATATTGTTACCTTGACTTACTTACAATTAGATTTGTGAATGGTTTCGTCGCGCTGATAGTAGCCTTGGAAGCTAATATAGAGACATATCTTGGAATTCTGTCAATGCTATATGAAGTGTACTTATGCATGTTATGGATCTTGAAGAAGTGGCTGCTCCAGGATCATTTGCATGGATGGTACCAGTTGGACCTGTCCCGGACGTTGAATCGATTCTACGTAGATATATCAGATCCAGTTTCGACCATATAGGATTTTGAAAAAGAAAACATTGTGTGGCAACTTGTGTTACTCGTGCACGAAAACAAACTGTAAACCCTTCCAGTCAGATTAGGTTACAAAAGTCGTAGTGACAATTGTTAACAGACAGATTTGCACCCAATTGATTTTCTTTGTACTAGCACAGCAAGAGTCTATAGTGAGACATTTATAAATTATCGTCAGTTGCAACTTATTTTAGACAGAATAAATCCCACTGTACTGATATCTGGACACAATACCCTAATGTACAGTATCCACATCACACATGATCTATAAAGAAATACACAATAAAAAATTAATTGTGGAGGCCTTTGTGCTATCCGTATCATAAAGTGTAAAATATTCTGAAAAGAGCACGTTACTCCACAAACTTTTCAAATTGCAATAACTCCGAGTTGCGGGATATAAATACAGTACAAAGTGTCAATCAACTAAAAAAAATCTGTAGAGGTTATAAGCATAAAAATTGCATGGACATTTTAGAAAATCCCTAGTCTGGAAAACCAAATTATAATTACATGGTTACACAAGTTTAAAATAAATTCGAATAATTATAAATATGGGCAAAATATTTACTTCCACTAGTGACTTTAATTAGCTCCAACCCCTGGATGCAGACATTATTACTGCAAATAGGCCACATTAGGAACTCCAGATAATTTGTACTTCCACATTTTTGGCAAGCTACTATGCAAAATAAAGTTCAAAGCTGCACAATGCACACACTGCAAGGAGCGTAAATGTTATCCGCCCTAATAAAAATTTAATTCAATGGTTAGCTACACAACAATCAACGATGTTGCAATTATTACATATTTTTATGTCCAATTTCTCAAACATAATATTGTGTGGGCTTAATACAGGATGACATTCCAGCTGAGACTCAACTTCAAAGCGAGATCGCTGCTTTGAGGTACAAGAATGAACGGCTGGCAAACGAGGTAAATTAAGATTCGTATTTCACATAAGTCGTTTAAAAAAAAACATGAATAAAAGAATATATAATACTATTTTGAAGTTGAACCAATTTAAAGTCTTCTGATGTTTTTGAACACCATAAGTTTTTACAAACAAAATTTACTTTGAAGGAACGATATATATTTTTTATTTTTAGTGAAAGCTCCAATACAGTAGATATTTGAAAATGCAGTCCGTAGCTTGTAATAAACAATTGAAACTAAACGTTTGTGAATTTAATCAATTAGCTCAGGGAGGCTGAAGTGAAATTAAAATCTAAGGAGCATACGATTTTAACTCAAAGTAGCGAGAATGACAGCTTGAGAGAAAATCTAGCTCGTCTCAATGCTATAAATACTTCATTACAACGAAAATTACAGGTAGCAGAAATGTCGTAAGTTTCAAACTAATGTATTTTAATAGCCGTAGAGTACAACCTAAAATAAAATTATTGCTGGTGTAGGATGTGGAAGAGAAAGAGAGAACGCTTTCTCTTGTTTCCCAGAAGAATGAATGTGAAATTCAAAAGGCGAAACATGAGTGTCAACACTATCAGGACAGAATAGTTGAGTTAGAAAGTCAGCTGAGGTAATGGTCACAGTCATTTTGAAGCCGATCATGTAAGTTCCAAAGAATTGTATTTTTTGGTAAAATTTAATAATCCAAACTCTACTGCAGGTCAATTTTAATTGACCGAGAGGCTTCAGATCAAGCCAAAGACCACGCACAGCGAAACCTGGTGGACTTTTGCAGGAAACTTGCATCCGCCATTGAATGTCACGAAGAACCAAAGCCCGATACACTGCTCAAGAAAGTTTACGACACATATCAGGTCAGATAATTATACATAAATGAATATAAGCAATGAATTGAGAATAACAGCAAAAGTTAAATTTCTGAATTTAAACTATGGAAATCGCAACAGGAAAATTCAAGATATAAGCTGAAAATAGCAACTTTGAAACAATCCATAGAGTCTTTCGAGAATGAGAACAAGGCCAGTTCCGACTTGATAAATCGACTCAATTGTGAAAAGGACTCCCTCAATCAGCAAATAGTTTCTCACTTGACTACCATTGATTTACTCAAGAGAGTATGATTGACCATATTGATTTAGATAGAAATTGCAACATTGTGCAGAATCCTGACCCAAAAATCTGAATGCATTTTAATTTATTAACAGGAAAAGGATACACTTCAAACCGAGAAATCATATTTGCAGACGGAGGTTCAAGGCTATAGGGAAAAGTCATCTATCGCTAGTAGAACCGTTTCGAACCTCAATGACCATAACAAATCCCTGGACAGTCAGATCATTCAATTGAAGGGTGACCTGTTAAAAGGAATTCATTACACTATATTTTTAGCATGGAGTTGACTCACAATGAAATTTCTGGCAGTAGCTTTTGATTTTTACATCTTTAATATTATAAATAATCTTTGAATTTTCATGTCGATACATGCTACTCATGTGTATTTTGTTTGAAACTCAAAAAGAGAACTTAATCATCGCTGAGGAAAAGGTGATCCGCCTGGAGAAAGATTTAAAGAATTTCCAAGATTCAGTAGCCATACAATTGTCAACTGGATCCAGGATGGTAGATGCTACTCCAATAGGAATTCGTGAAAGGATCAAAGACATGCAAATTGAGATAAAAGAAAAACAAATGGTAAGATTGTGAGTTTAAGTTTACCTGATGAGATACCAAATTAATATTTACGTTTTAATCATTAAATTAGTCCAACGATCAGCTCCGAGAAAAAGTAGGACGTTTCCAAGAAACCATTGAACGACTGGAGAAGCTTCTGACAGATTCCAAAATGAAATATGAAGATTTAATCAGTGACAAGGTAACCGTGGGAAAACGGTTGAACGAAACCGAAGCTCAATTGACAACGGTCGAAGTTTTGATAGAGGGATTGCGAAAAGACAAAAACCGAGTAATATTTTATATTTTATTGTTGATATAATACTCAAAAGCAAATACAAAACTGGAATTGGATGTAATACGTATTTTCGGGACTTTTAAATATGTGACATCTCAAAAAAATTTCTTTTGCTGGTGCAGTTCATGCAGTTTATGGAGCAGCTCGGAAGTATAATGGGATTGGATGAAGTTTCAAAGGAACTTGGCTTTGATTTACAAACGGATGCGGTGTTGGCTCGCGCAGAGCAGCTCGCAAAACTTGAAGGAGACAGACTTGCGGATAAAGTAAGATCTGGAAAGAATGGCAATGGTTACCGTTTGATTGCAGCTGATCTGGTATCAGATTTTTATTTTATAGCCCAACTTCTAAGGGTTTGCATGGTAATTTGTTGTGTTTGCTTTGTTTTTGTCTTGTGCCTCTGTGATTGTCCATTCTCAATATTAATAATATCACCTGGGCTAAAAAAAATGAACTGGGTACGTTCAGACAGCAACGGTATATCAGCTTCAGAGGAGATTGAGAACCCTGAAAGAGCAAGTGGAAAAGAAGGATTTGCATATTGACATGCTCCGAAAGAAGATTTTAGTCCTCGAGGAAAGCGTTAAATTGCGATCAACTCTGGAGCTCGAGCGAGACGAAGCATGTTCCAGAGCCAAGAAGCTCATGAAACAACTTGAGAGACTTGACTTGGATGTTCAAGAAAATCGCATCTCAAATAAGGATCTCAAGGGACAATTAGCTGACGCTGCCGAATATAAGGTACACATTTTGTGTACAATCAAAAACAACAAACTTGCTAGTTTTTCTCCAACTATAGTACGAGCATCACGCTCAAGTGTTAATTTCAAAATCTTTTAGATAATCGCATTGGAAAGAGCACGAAAAATCGAAGAACTGGAACGAAAAGTTAATGACCTCGAACTTCTTCGAATCAAGTACAATCGCAAGGTCAATTTTTTGAAAGATTCCGTGAAAGCCTGCAGAGAGAATTCAATGCAAGAAAGGGATTTGAATGATCATGCTTTCCAACAAGTTAGCAACGAGTTGCAAGCATGTAAGAAAAATTTACTGGAAGCTTCAAGGAGAGAATCGCAGGTAGGATTTTATGCAATTATTATAAAATAATAAACTTTTCAAATCTCAGTATTACAAACAGCCTCCATGGATCCATGCAATTTCTTTAATATTACTATTGGCTGTCATTCAAGACTAATTACTCAAATATTATATTTTTTCCTTTGTAGCTCCTCAATCTGCGAAACATGGTGGGTAAAATACTCGGTATCGATTGGCAAACTACTGTCGTTCCAGATTATGAATTGATTTCTAAACTAGAAAAAGTTGTTCAAACAAATCGAGAGTTTGCACAGGTATCTCGTAAATTATCAGATAGCATTAAATTAATTCCACAAACTGGTGATTCCCCTCGACACCGAGACCGCTCCGATAGCATTGAAACGTTTATGCTGTCCTCCACTTGCAAACGGAATGTATAGAACGTGGCGACCTCTTTCGATGTAATGTTTACGTCAGTATGTTTAAGTATACGCTCCTATTGTACAACGTACGAATTCATGTAGTATGTAATTCACTTCAAGCGAAGAAAATCATTTGAAAATATTTTTTGCTTTAGAAATACATTTTAAGTACATTTGCTCTGCAGGGATACAAGAATGAATCATGTGCCCATGCAAAAATCAATCAATCTTAATGACCATATCACCCGCATGGTAAAAATTGGTATAACGTTTTAACTACTACTGTAAAAATTGTTGCTGTTACTAGGTACATAAATACCATATTTAGATGCGTTAATTTTTTTAAACTATCTGAATCGGTACATATGAATGTTATTGCTTCCTCGGGTATAAAATATTGTAGAACCAAAACTAGGAGTACCAGGACGCATAGCTGCAGAAACAGAGCCGAGATCAGAGTACCCCGTTTGCGTGATTAACTTGTAATGCTTCTTTTACCCTTATCATGAAAATTCTTCAAAATGTTTAAATTATTCCTATACAGAAGCTAAAGTAATAAACTGCATTCATGAATGTCTATGTGTCACACTGTAAGATGACGACATTTTTCATGAACTACGAACATCATAGTAATAAGTGAAGTAATTGACATGTGGTGTTGACGAGATTTCGATCTTTTAACAGAAAGTGCAATATTACTAGTTGTGTATGTAGTTAAGGCGATGTTGTAAGGGAATATGTGTTTTCAAGTACAAAAAGAGCATTCACCCACCTACACACAGCCCGTTGAATTTTTTTTATGTTGAGTTGGAAATGGGCTCAAATTACCCGCATACATGAAGAACGAATAAATGCAGATGCAAATAAATGACGCTGTTCATAGGAATACAAGCGAATCGCAATTTGTTCCATGCAAACAAGTATGAACAATAAATAAAATTACAAACTCTCGCAATGTTTAAAATTTCAGCTGATTATGATTTTATTTTAACCGTACTATATAGCGTACCATAAGTACTATAGCGGACTGCCAGTCTTGGACCGGGGAATAACAAATTATGGAAAGAGTGGTATCAGTTGGTATTATCATTGTACTGTACTCATAATTAATCATTCACCTTCATGGAATGGTAAATGTAGTATGTATGTACCATGTTCGACCACTTGAACTCTTCTGGTAGAGGATTTTTCAAGAACTAATAAATCTGGGAGGAATGTCATTAAATCAGGCCTAGTCTACTACATTAGATACGAAAAATAATGCAATTTTAAATTTGTTTGGAGACTTAATTGTAGGAGTTTCAAAAAATTGCTTCAAACATATACATATTCCTAAACTGAGAAACTAAAGAAGAACTAATGAGAAGAGTAAATCTCCAAAGTTGATTGTCATTTTGGAAATTATGAATGAAAATAGTTGACACGGCTATTTTTATACATTATCAACTGTCCAGACACGTTTTTACGTCCGTGAATATTAAATGAGCTAAAAAACAAGAAATTATATATTATCTGTAGTCAGCAAAACTTTAAAAGTGAGAGGATAAATACATTGATGACCATTATAGGATATGTTGTGAGAATTGTCGAACGCATTCCTGATATACGATCGTGTCTTAAATGGTACACATGCACTAGGCTGGTCACAAGTTTTATCAAAACTACTCCCTATCAGAAATATTATCACAGTTGCTGCTGTCATTTGGAAATCGGCAGAATAATAATAATGATGCTATTTTCATCCTACATTTGAAATAGAGAGCTGGAATGAATTAATACTCTGGAAAAACATTTGGAATGTTTGTTGAAATCAATGCAAACCATATATGCAATTATATAATGTATTTATGTGTATACATACACACCTACGAGAGAAATTATTAGAGCTCGTGGGAGCATAACCGCACAGTAAGAAGTATTATTCCGTGCCAAAAATCCAACCAGAAGAGTTCGTTTCTCATGGGATTTTTCATTCATGGGCATAGAGACGCTGAGAAAGTGGTACGCAACAAAAATTATAAATAATTACCGGGATTATAAAATTCCTGCTATGATAATCATCCGGGTTGTCCATCACAACAACCTGATACAATTTTAGGTATTTCCTTGATTCAAAAACCTAGCAATCATTTTGGGCCACTTAAATATAAATTATATACAAACATTTTTGTATTTATAATTATTACTCTCTTCAAGATGTGTAGTAAAGTTTGCCCGTCGTTTTTAAACCGTGAATAGAAATATAATTTTTTGATTGAACAAAAAAACAAAGAAAGTTGTTATTGACCTCAACTTTAAAAACTATACCTACACAATGGTGTTACTTTGTGAGTGTGGCTACTGCATATTAAATGTTGGTAAGTAGAATATATATGTATTCACAGTATTGTAAAGTGTAGTGAGATCGAATATTTATGTTATGTCATGCATTCAAAATATTATTATTTTAAAACACATTCAAAATAATTAACAAAAAATTTCAAGACGGACCTCAAGTTACACGGACAATTGTTCAAATTAAATACATTTACAACACCTAAGTCGTACTTAAATACTTACATTCCATGAGAAATATTTACCCTAAATTAAACATCATTACTCACAAGAGTGATTAGTATACAATAGGAACTATTTCAATGATCAATTTTCCATATTTTTTTTTTACTTTATGCTTACAATAAACGTGTTTATGTTTCTTACAAAGTACTCTCTGTTTACGCAACACACGTTTTTGACCCATACATCTGATTCAAAGGATTTTATGCACTGCCTCCAATCAAAATTACAATTATTTTTGTCTCTTCGGCAATCATTTTTCCTTCTTCTATGCATAATTAATAGTTATTAATTACACATTTTACATATGGATGCTTACTAATTACTAAAATCTTTGTTCCTTGCAACTCGTCTGTGCTGCTTCTGGCAATCAATGTTTAAGCATTCGTCAATTTATACGCTCTACCGGCAAGCGCCAGCGGAAGAAAAGAAAAGCCTATTTTTAGGAATGCCAATGTACTGTTTCTTAAAGCTATTTAAATTTTAAAACTTTGTAGAAAACTTGCACTGGGATCCACTAAAACAATTTTCTTTATACTACATTCTACTAAGATTACGTATTTGAAAACCTACGCGGACTATATAGGATCTACGCCGGGACCATCATCTTCAGAGCGGATATTAAAGATACAAAAAATCTACCGGGTTTACCACAAGTTAACTTCGCAAATATAAACACTCCCAAAATAAAATATGAAAATAGAATTATTACACATTATCCTACACCGGATCATCTATTAAGTGTATATTCTAAAGAGACTGACTGATAATCAATTACCGGTTTCATTTTAAAAGTAATAATTTATATTTTTGTCAACTCTGTTTTCTGCTTGTATTTCTTTTTAGACTATCTGCTTTTGTGTTGCCGTACTGTAATATTATTACTTGGCATTTGTAAACACGGTACTTCTGATTGCGAGCATCAGAAAAATTCAAATCCTTGGATGTTTTATAGTGAATGTGCTTGCTTAAATTCAGACATATCCTTTATCATTTCACGGTACACACGACGAGTCACGAATACATATGTTGTACATATTCTTGTCTTATATTTACTTGTCCATTCACTCTACCGTATTATTTAAGTATATATGTATTTAAGTAGAGACCATACCACGTCACTGGTTTAGAACGTACAGAAAATTTTATTACTAATTAGCATTACTATCTTTAACTTTCCTCTAAAGTAGCTTTAGTATTCACGCATGAAAATTGTATTTTGTACGTGTAAACCTAGAGTTAAATACAACCTTTCCAATATAGTGTTTATATGTATAGTCACTCGATTGTTAAAACTAGGTATGGTATGTATATAGCATATAGATATTTACACTTTAGATAAATGGGGAAACAGGTTAACGCCTTTCCTGAGGTAACCATTAATAGTCGTAATTAATGTCACCTGCAAAAAGTTTCATACCTTATACATATTTGTTCTATGTAACGTGTTCACACAAAAATGGGTTACTTCTCTGTAGATACTGTGTATTGTAGTGTGTAAGTATATACAGCTAAATGTTATGGTGGGTTCTCGAAACTATTTTTATGATATTGAATAACAACAATAGTATAAATACTAAGACTACTACTTCTAGGATTATTAATCAGCGTGAGACTAAAACCTAAGTTTATGTTGGTAAAAATTATTCATTTTTAATAATGGGTGTTTGGGATGATGTGGAAGAGGGAGGAGTTTGAGGTGACGACGATGAGAAGCTGGTGACAAGTGACAAGGGACCACTAGGTGAGTTTAAGGACATTCCATGCGGAGTACCGAATAAATGCTGATGTTGCTGGTGATGTGCATGATGAGGATTCGGCGTGTGTCCAGTTGGACTACAAAGTGGGGGACTGCCCATCGCTGCACTGGGCGGGTTAATCCGTTTCTCCTTTTGTCGCCTGCTCCAGAGAGGAAACAAACCGGAATGTAATCTCACTTTATTGTTATAAAAGACTAAAGTTTTTTTTACATAGAATAGTTTTCAATAGAAATAGAAATGACATCAAAGCTAAGGCAGTACTACAAGTAGAATACTTGGTATAGGTTGAGAAAAGCTTTGCAATAACAACAACAACTACTACTACTTGGAATATTTTAGAAGTGAATAAAAACAAATAAAAAATAAATCTCAGAGTATAAGAAGGCACGTCGGAAGGAAGTGAACAACTAATAAGAGGATGATTAAATAAAGCAGAGACAAAATATTTACCGATTGCAGAACCAAACTCGAACGACTTCCTTTTCCATACTCAAATTTTCAGCTAGGACTGTTATTTCTTCTGAGGTAGGCTTGGGATTTTGAAGAAAAGATCGTTCGAGGGCAACACGAACAGAAGTTTCAATAGACGTTCGCTTCTTCCGACGCCGACCGATGGCTTCAGGTGTCGTATGAGGATTTGATAAGGAACTCGGATTGTTCAATGAGTTGTCAGCATCTTCCAGCCATTTTTGTAGGAGAGGTTTGAGCTTACACATATTCTTGAAGGATAAGTTCAGTGCTTCAAACCGAGAAATGGTCGTTTGGGAAAAGTCATTCCCGTACAATTTACCCATTGCTAGACCCACATCTCCTTGCGTGAAACCTGCAAATGGAACCATATTTTGTCAACAACAATTTGAAGTACCCACTGCTGTAGGCCGACAGTGGCAGTCAAGAGAGTACATATCCCCGAGACACATATGCGAGTACTTGTACTTGTAAAACACAACTTGAGCTGATACACAAATGGGCATACTACAGTCACCGCAAGCATTCCCACAGTGAATCCTGATAACGTACTAACATTTTACGTTTAGCTTTGTTGCAATATCCCCATTCCGTCTCACCATGCCCTCTCATTGGTAGTTTCGCTATTGCTGTTCATGTTCTTTGGAGAATCTACTACTGAGACAATGTTATAGCCAATATCTCGGAAAGTAAAGCAATATTCCTAAGTGCAATCCCGAAGTGATGAAAACACTAACCCGTCCTTTGAAAATTTAACTTCAATCATTGACTCCCCGCTCTAACTTCAAACACAACCTTTAAGCTGCCTTCCTAGTATTACTTCGACACCTAGAATGTAAAACCAATTCCGTAGAAATTCCCTCTTATTGCTAAAATCTTCGACTAAACTATTCCTTTCAGCGATTCTTCTTGCTATGCCCCAACAGCTTGGAATAAAAACTACAAAAGTAAATACACTCTTTTGTGCCCATACAAATACAAATTCTTTTCGAATGTGGGTGGAAACGGTTAGTATTGTTAAGTAACGAAGGAAACAATTTCGAACCTAATTTGATGCGTCTTTGCTTGAAAGTTTTGGCAAACTGTTCCAACTCCTCTAGATCCGTCGTATCATCCACGGTTGGCTCAACAATGAGTCGTGCCGTATTTGACGACTTGATATGATGCGTCACATGTGTTTGTGGAGGGGAAGTAGGTGAGGGCGACACATTAGTATGTGATTGTAGCTGCGACTGGTTTGTATTCTGACCTCCATGACCCGGAGTATGACCGTGTACACCATGTCCACCGTGCCCCAGTCCATGACCATGTCCGTGATTATGATGCCCGTGGCTATGACCATGGTGCTGTTGCTGCTGAACATTCTGGCTCTTTTGTATTTGTTGCTGTAGTGTTTGTGCAACTTGTGCCGCCTGAAAAAATAAAGATATACGATGAAAAAATACATAAAAAATGCCCAATTGAAATTACCTATGCAGAAAAAACCAAACCTTATTAATGACTAATTACTACCAGTCACAAGTCGCATGCATATATGCCAATAATAAAGATTACTTGCTCGTGAATAAATCAAATCTCAAGTATCTTCACTGTTGCAAAAATTCCCTCAAGTGGAAAGAGAATCCACACCCAAAAAATGTTCAAGAAACAAAACAAGGAGCTATAATTTACATCCTGAATATCAACGACTATGCTAAGCAGTACAAGAAGTCAAATCAACTACGAGGAACACACGTCCAGAATTACATTAAACTCAAGACTACACTGTTCATAATTTTATCACAACCACGAATCTTTGTCCCACTAAAATCATGCCATACATACAATGCACAACACGTTCCACACTCTCGACTACACGCAATAGTGCATAGTGATAAATATTTAAAACTACACTTACTTGATTCTGCAAGTAAAATTGTGCCTGAGGTGGTAATGTTGCCGGAGCACCACTTCCAGCCGTCTGTCCAAACATGATTAACTGTTGTAACGTTTGTTGTATTGTTTGATGTTGTTGCTGTAGGTGTTGCTGTAGAGCCTGCAAATTGAACATAACTGTCAAATTCGCTACAAGTAACCCCAAAACATTCTCCTTAATTAAAATATTACCTTACAAAAATATTTACAAGAAATAAATTGACAAAACCATATGCGCAAATCATAGACGAAGCATTTGTATGAAACAATGGACAGGACTCTGAAAAAGATTTATTAATTACTAAAACTCCCTCAAAATCACTCATTATTTCTACCCTATCAAATTATTCCCCTAAAATATTCCTCCCTGATATATGAGTTGCAAATAATAGTTTCTAACCAAATGCAATTTATGTTGAGCAAAATCAAACAAATACAGAAATCATTTACAAAATTATAAATTCATAAAAGTATTTACAAAATTACTTGACAAATATCCCTACTAAATAAGAAGTTGAAGGAACAGAAGCAAGTTCCATGAAAAAACCTACAGCACACACAATTACCAAATTAATCAAAATACTTCAAGTCCCCAATTATGGACTCTTGTGTAATGAGGTAGTAAAAGTTCACCCACCTGTAACTCTTGACTTCCCAGGGACGCCGTGGATGCGAACTGATTCTGGAGATACAACTGTTGACTCGACGCACTTAGACTCATCAGCTGTCAATTACATGAAGAAAACTCATTTTACTATCAATCCCATTTATTCCACCGACCAAAGACCAAACATCCTTCTCAAAACCCAAGGCAGGACATTACATACATACATACAGAAACCCCTACAAAAATATCCATTCTCTTTAGCCCTATTCTCGTTCATAAAATCCCATTGAACTCCATCCATACATGAGATCGGAGCCGGGCAGGACAGGACAGGACGTGCCCAAGAGACTTTACCTCTCAGTCACCTTGACAAAATATACACATACTTGCCTGAATCCGTCTTATTTTTACATTCCATGCAAATTCCCTCAAGACTCCCTGTTGTTCCCTTTAATTTTATCTCAACAACTTTATCAAATAAAAGACTTGAATCGAATACCAAATCTTCAAACTGAGACTCTCGCATACTAAAAACATATAATCAGACCTATTGTAAAGTTTCAAGACAGCTCTCTGGCATTTCCCAATTCACCCAAAATTAGCATATTCCTCATCCCCATGTCCCAACTCCCCACAAATCAACTCTTGAAAACCTTTCATGTCTTCCTGGAAGCTCCAACATGCGATTGTCAATCTAAGAGAATTTCAACAGATTCCCAACTAAATTACCATACTCTTATTTGTTTACGGACCTCAGATATTATCACCCATTGAAGGAGACACCACATCCCTTCAATACACTTCCCTACATGTTCCCTTCACAACTCTCAAACTACAATCCCTACCTACAAAACCTCTCCAACTAATTCATATTCATAAATATTTTGAAAATCTGAATGCCATTCTGATCCAACAGAATTGCTAATCCAGAGCTGGGTCTACATCATAATGGTCCCTATTCTCAGGACTTTGTCTCTTCTGAACTAAATAACACTATCCAGTTCCTGTCAGCATAATCCGCCCCCAAATATCTGTTCAAAAACTATCTACAAAAATTATCCTCCCTTCATAACACCCTCAGTCTTATAGCCCCCAAAATTACTTCAAATTAATAATTGAAATGCCTTCCAACTGTCTCTAATTATCTGACTCTAATTCATTATTTACGAGAATTCTAATATAAATTTCCCAAATCATATTACAATCTTCCTCGACGAGGCAAAATGATCGCTGTACCACCACCACGTGTTATAGCAGATCATTTGACTTCTTCAACAAATTACATTTTTCTGTAGAACTATTATTTCTGTACGCAGAGTCATGACCTCAATTTATTTTGGTGTAATAATTACTATAATGGTTACAATATACGCAAGTAAGTACATACCTGATTAAGTGACAGTTGACCTGCTTGAATGGCTGCGAGGGCAGCCTGAACGGATGCCGCAGTCGGTGTTATGGAGGGTGATGACCCCAACTGTCCATGTCCATTTGACTGAGAGTTGACACTGCCGTTCTTGGAGGGGTGGTGAGAGGTTGAGTTGTTATTGTTGTGGAGACGGTCATTGGAGAGGTTGAGGGCCCCCACCTTGTCCGAGTCCATGGAGTCTCCATCGTCACCGAGTTCACTTCCGGATCTCTCATCCTCACTCAGGAGGTCCCCATTGAGTCCGTTATCTGTAATGAGAGGATTCCAGTCATAAATAATTACCAAGTTAAGCAACTCCAAATCGTTCAACGTCACTGTTTCAGTCCCTGGCTCCCCCACCAATAATAATTCTGCCATTGTATTCCTACAAAAAGGATCTATTATACTACAGGTATGTTAAATATTTCTAAAATCCTTCCCAAATATTATATTAATTTAATATTCTATTAAATCCTCTACACGATTCGGAACTAAAAAGGATAACGGCCTAAACAAATTCTAAAAAGCCACTTTTCCAAGGGAGCTACAGAATCAGCGTCAAGACTTAACGTTCAAGGATTGCTATTTTGCGAAGTCTCAACGGTCAACTGAGCCATGAGCTGTGGAATAAAGGTGCATTGCAAAAAATTAAATTAGGATCCTATAAATAGTACCCTATATTTGTATTATATAGTATTATACCATTATATATTATTATAAATTGTTTCTGTAAGTACGCCCAGTTTTTTATGAAATACGTACTGGAACAATGTGATGTAATGTAAGAGTAATATTTATATGAAGTTTGTTATTAGTTTGTCATTGGCTGGTATGAAAAACTTAATATGAATATATAGAGGCAGGGATATGTAGGTATTATGTATATATTATTATTATAGTATGTATCTATATAGGGGCAAAAATATTAGGACTATTGGAAAGGTTTAAATAATGTTCCTCTGTTTTTTGGCAATTAGAGGGGTATAGCAAGTATAGTTATAGATAATTATTTAATTCGTATTTTTTAAAACTACGAATTAAATACGATCTGTGCTTGCGTAGCAATTACCGGAGATCTGAGATTCAATGAGCGAGTTTGTTTTTTTTATGGATGTGTCACAAAAGGGTAATTGATGTTTAAATCAGTGTGAGGGGATAGTTTTTTATAGGGGTGGATGGATTTTGGAGTAGTATTTTCTAAGGGTAGTATGGAAATTATTACTTATTAGTTGTGACACCTCCAAAAAAAATTGTTGAAAAGGTTATGTTTGGTGAAAAAATTAGGAAATTTACGGAAATGATTCTTGGGGTGAAATTATAAGAGAGTGTGGTTAATTGTTAATGGAGCAAAATGAAATGACTGTAGTACCCAAGAACATGCTTGTTCTAGCTTTGTTACTTTCCAGACACATGTTGAACCCTTCAAGATGAGAACAAGACAGAGGACTAATCGAGGAAAGGAAGATTCAGTTGAGGAGTTTGAGGAAGGAAAAAGGGAATATAGAAAAACAACAAGATCACATTGGCATTGCAGCGGCCTTTGCTCCGCAACTCATCCTGCTCTCTCACTGAATCCCCATTAGTATTCCAAGTATGGACATGGATGGTCACTTCTGGGCCGCGCTTTGACCATTTTATGCAAGACGCATGTAAAATACATCGATTAAAATACATCTCTGAAATATATTCCCTTGCATTACAAAACGTGAGGAGAATTACGGAGTTGGACTACACCAGCATCCTCTCCTTTTACCCCAACCACACACGCACACACACATACGGACCCAGACACAGACACACACACACACACCCAGAGACACATCCTCACCACTTCCCACTATCCATCTTACAAGAATCGCTTTCTCCGGACACTTGAAACATCAAACAACCATTCGACCATTCAATACTCTGTATTCCAATTTTATATTATTGCCTGTCTCTTCTCCGATACTACTTTCCTGGACTGGGGTGAGTATACTACAAGTCCTGATATTGTGAAGATAGACATTCCCCTATTTATAGGGTTATTTCTGCAAGGGAGCATAAAAGTATGCACTGGGACTGGACGTTCCTGAAATGGAACTATAACTGCTTGTACGTCAGCATCCCTATCCTTAAAGATTGAACATTTAATCCATATAAATTATTCCCACTCGTCTTCTAATATTCTCATTACAATATACATGGACAAGCTCTTTGGCGTACAAGATGAATGGTTATTTTATGTAGCAACTGCATGAATCATAGAACCTAACTTGGAGTCCTGCACCATGTTCTTTATGATACACATGGAATGGAATGTAAATATGCAGGAAGTAGCCCAACCCCGTTTAAGTTGGTTTTAGTCCTACCTCAGCTCAATGCATTTTTTCTATATCATTTTGTATTGAATTGAACCTATGTTTTAGCTCGGATAGAATAATTGATTTGAGTAATAATTAAAAAACAAAACTATATTTTAAATTATATTAATTTCCATTGACTCTATTTCCAAGGGAAGGGTACAGGTGTCTGGGAATTACGGATAGTATTTGTACTATAGTGTGTATGTAATAAGTTGTGGTTGTCTGAAGGCTGGAGGAAAGTTGTGGTGAAGTAGACTAAGTAGGATGGAAATATATAGAGCCTTTGGTAGAAGAAGGTAATCCCTTGTCCATTTCCGACATTTAAGCATTTTCCCTGTAATTCATAGTCAGTCGTCCACCGCGACGTGCACTCACGTATGTATGACCAGAGGCAAGGCATGAGAAAAGCCGGGGAGTGACTGAGTGAGTAGGAGAGAGAAAAGGTAGCAATCAAGAATAGCGGGAGTAGTCTGTCCAAGCTAACACCAGCCATGTGTGGAGAGAGAGAGAGAGAGAGAGAGAGAGAGAGAGAGAAATAGAGAGAGAGGGAAAGAGAGAAGGAGTGAGAAGCCGCAGTTAGTGAGAGTCAGGTACTACTGAAACCATATGGAGGAGAATTCAATTTAATTTATATAAAGAGAACAAGGTGCTATTCATTTTCTTCCAACTAAATCCCAAGGGATAACTGGCGATTTCCCCCTTTTTTTCTCTTTTCACAGAGTGACCAATAAAGGTTAAGAGATAGTTTTTTACATTGATTTCCAACCCTTTCTTCATTCCGCAGTCTATTTTTCCCGTCCCTCCATCACACATAGTATTCATGCAGGCTGCATGCATGCATGCGTGTGTGTGTGTGTCTGGATGGGGATGTGGATCTGGATGACTGTACTACTTACTACTGGTTTTTTTCTATTATGGAAAAACACTTTCCGTCACCTACGCTCTTGTTAAATGTACAACCCCTCGGTTGATTTTCAAGGGTACATAAAATAAGTATTAAAGCATTTTAACTGTTCCCTCTAACAGAGGATAGGAACACCTAGTAAACAGAATTTCCATCTTGGGCTCTCCGCTCACTTCCAGTTTTGGGTAAATAAACTTTGGTTTCTTTGCTCTTTGGAAGGAAGGAAGCCTTCCCTTTGAGAAAAAATCTTCTCACTCCCACATTCTATTTCCGGAGTATGGGTTAGTACCTTGGACCTTTATACAAACAAGCAAGTAAACAAGTTGGAACGACTCAATCTCATCTCATCGTAAAACTTACTTAAATCTCATCACCACCACCACTACCACCACCGTCTCTTTACATCAACTCAAAAAAACATGCTACATATCTCCCAGTGTACGTAACAGTAGATACTACTCCAGGTCTTGTACATTCAGATGCACGTATGCATGATGCTTTTCCCTCGACCCATAGATTTGCACGAAATCATGCGGAAAACATCCTCACCTTTTTTCACTACCGTCTCAATCAGATATGTACGTATCCAATTTATACAGGGTTACATATACAGATAGATACATACACCAAAAGATAAAGGTAAAGTTCGGGAAACTTTCATTCCGGGATCTTCAGCAAGAACATGCATTTGTAATGGTCGCACGAAGTTGAGGGGTAAATTGCATTAAAATCCAAGGAAAATTTCTTCATTTCTATGTATCTTGAATCGGAGCCAATAGGAATATAGAGGGAGCAGGTTTAATATGCATGAAAAAAAAAACTTTCTTTCCGTATGTATTAGCTGTGCTCAACCCACAGGGAAAAAAAGGGTCGATTGTGCTATATTCACTCACATATGACATTCTCCTCTTTGTCTTTTAATACCTCCGTGGAAATGGAAATGAGATTCCATTTTAGACACTGAATCCCTCTATATTCGGGAATGAACGGGAGGAAAAAATACTAGTTCGCATGTGACCCGAACTAAAGCAGGACTAACAAGTTTACACGTATAGTGCCCTTAAACTTTTCCCACTGTACTATAGCTCTCCACATACACACACACACTTCTCTCTCTCTCTCTCTCTCTCTCTCTCTCTCTCTCTGTGACTCAACAAGAGATCCATTTCCATTTTCTCGGTTCATCCGATTAACTCCTCCTGAGGCTAGTCAAGTCCCTTTCCCTGTCATCTAAAATGGTCTCTTGGTCAGAGAGTGGGAGAAGCAGAGCTGGGAGAGATGCTGGGAGAGAGCGGGATGTAATATGTACAGAATACATATGTATCTATAGTCCACCTCTATGCACTACAGATCGTCGGGCTAATGTGCAACCCTCAGCAATATCTCCACTTACTTAGAAATTCGCTCAGTCTCCTTTCCTACAGCTTTACTTGGACATCTCCACGGAGCTAATGGGAAGGCGATACAATTCTATAACTGTGACACACCAAACCTTTCACTTCAACTTGCTACATTTATAATAACTATACACACAGTTACTGCCCTTTCCCGAGTCCGACTCCAACGTCCTTTAGCTCTCTCTCTCTCTCTCTCTCTCTCTCTCTCTCTCTCTCTCTCCCCGCTAGAAATAGCATTTTCAGAACTGTTATGACGAGAAACTACATAGCTCCTTCCAAGCATACGGGCATCATTTCAAGCTCTTCATCGTCCACTTGACGTTCTTCTGGTGAAATCGCATAGAAAAATCTATGGGATCTTTAGCCAACAGAAATTACGGGAATATAGCCCCTCAAAATAAAAAAAAACAGAGATATTATCATTCCCTTCACTCTTACACACTGTATGTCCACTACCCTCATTCAAAGTGCCCTTCCTAATCCGCCCCGGGCAGTAATGGTTTGCATGCAAATCTATGATTCGGATCTGTGAGGATGCGAGTGGCATATCAAATTCAGCCTTTGGCTCAAGATTTCAGCAGATTCCTGGAAAATATTTAGGGAGATGCTAATCCAACCACAAAAACTAGGCTGATGGTTATGGATTTCCCCATTGAGGATACTAAAACTGTAGATTTGTACTCCTTGGAATAGTTGCATACAAAATATAAAAGAAGAGAGAGCCGCCAAGGCCAGAGACGGAGAGACAGAGAGACAGAGACAGAGGAAGAGAGTCAATAGAAAAGTGTGAGAACTGAGAAGATTGTGAAAATGCCAAACAAAGAGTTAATGGTAAAAGTGGATTTGAGCATGGCTTCCGGGCACAGCAGGAGATTTGAGTCTGTCCCCAAAAATCAATAGCGTCCACCAATCGCTCCTTGCATACATGACACAGAAACGTGTCACACCAGGACAGACCTTATACCTTTCGGTCGGAAACGTATGGAGTGTCAAAAAAAAAGGAGAGAGGCTCTGTGAGAATCCCTAAAGTATATCACACATGACATGACCACCTTGTTTCCATCAACAACACCTTTCCCCTGATTATTGACAGAAGCCTGACTCACTTTCCCATTCGTAAAATTTCTCTTGGAAGGACATTTCTATCCATTGTCATCTCAGGAGGAATTTCTGAATTCAGTGCACCTGTGCGGTAAGAGAAGATACCTCCCCAAACCTGCCTTCCCCTTTTAGTCTCCAGCACATACATATCTATGTATGTGCATACATGCATAAGTCAGATTGATAGTCGACACTTTTTTCCCCAGTAAATGCTACTTAATTCTGTCACTATTACACACACGCACGAAATAGGTCAAAACCATGGTATTTATATCTACCTAGACGGATCCTGATTTAAAAACAATTTATCTCAGAAAAACTATATACAGCCTTGTAATTGAAACATGTTCCGAGTGACTATTTCCGAGTTAATGCCAAGGAGAATTAAGAAGCGGGTGGGAGTTGTGGGGTGAGAGAAACAGAGTAAAAGGGCTCAGTGGTAAAAAATCGGGAGGCATTCGTCAGAGTAAAACATTGACAAAACCTTATACAGAGAGAAAAGCCTTCTCTGTTGCAACGGAAACGATCCGGATGATCTGATGACGATAAATCTTTCGCTCAAGTGAAATGGATCTGTTGAGTTGACGGCTCGAGCGACAGGAAAGGCCACGAAGATAAGTAGCCAGCCTACCTCCGAAACTCCTCTCATTCCGCCCGGGAAAGCGGGAGTATAAGGGCTACCCTGTATGTATACCTTCTATAAAAAAAGATGAGTATCTACAGCATCTCCCAAAATATATTTTCACACTTGATCTTATCTGTAAGGCCAGGGAAAGCTGTAAAGTACACTTCCGCTCATAGCCAAGTATGAATTATGACTTTTGCTCAGTACAAGTGACAATTTGATTGGGAAAAATCAGATTTGGATGGATCCGCAAATCCACTTTCTTCAAATGATTAACACATCAAATTGAACGACTGGCTTGAGCAGTAACCGCAAAATAATATCTTATTTCATATAAAGATTCCTACTATATCCTACAATGAATTTTGTAGGAGTGCCCTTCCCTCGGCAAGGGAAAGGACTTTTGAGACGAATTGTAGTTTGTCATGTCATTTTGAAGGAGATACTAATTTTAGGTAGATCCTGGAAAAGGATGATTTTGTATTTTTTATAATGTATATTTTGTATGTGTCTGGGAGAAGACGAGTACATATGCATGAGGTAGAAACTTCATCTTGATTTTTCAACCCTGCAGTGTGAGTGCACCTTGATGCAGTGACTGTATGGTCACCCTCCCTGCCGAAATTCTCAACCGCCCTTTCAATTTCTTTGGAAAACTTTCTTTTCTGTTCACGACTGCTCTGAGAATAGAGTCATGAATTCAAAAGAAGCCCATGGTCAAATGCATGCATGCATGAATAGTAAAGGGGCCAGTTTGAGCTGAGGTCCAGCCGGAGCCAGGAGTGGGAAAAGAGCAAGAGCCACTGCAGGAGAGTCACCCAGGTACATATCTACAGGCCCACATGCAGCCATCACAATAATGTTATATGTAAAATCGCTTGGGAACTTTTACTGCATGGTGCCGACTGGCTCCCAGCTTTTACTACAGCATTCACCATTCCGTCTGAGAGAGAAGGGAAAAAAAGAAATGTAACATGACATCAATGCGTTCGTGTATTTCTAACACTCGATAAGAAAGACAGAATTCAATGTTCGCTCTCACTCCAGCACCATTCCCTCTTCCTTAAGGTGAGGTATGCATAAAGAGCTAAAACCTCAAGGAGGTAGGAAAAAACACATAAAAAAAGCTCCTGGCGCGGAATTCCTTCACACACACACACACACACACACACACACAGAACTACCTACCTACTCCCGTATGCATGTGTAGTCTGGAAATGGGAAAAGGAAATAAATGTGAAAGAGTGGATGTCGTGTGTGGTAGTGGTGCAGTGGACTGGAGAAAAGGGAAAGTTGTATGTGCCCAGAGCCAGAATGGAAAAGAAGTTGGAGGAGTTGAGAGAGAGAGAGAGAGAGAGAGAGAGAGAGAGAGAGAGAGAGAGAGAGAAGGAAGCTTGGAATATAGAGGAGTCAGGCAAATTTCAGAGTCTTGATGCAAAACGCCGCTATTACTTAAAAGCAGGCCGGGAGCAAAAAAGAGAGGTCACAGTACGTGAGAGTTTTATCAAGAAAAAAATATTTCAAAATATACAAAACTCTCTATTACATATGTACATATGTACTGGGTTTTTTACGGAAAAGCTCTAGGACCTGAGCTCTTTCAATTCCCCTCAATTTTTCTTACACAAAAAGAACCCACATTTTTCTCAACCCAACTTTCCATAGTTTAGTACTAAACAGAGGTAGTCGTCTGAATGAGGAATGAGGCTAACAAATACCTTCTGTTGAAAGTACCTTCCTAACGTTCACACTTGGCATTTCAACGTATGTAATACGAAACCATATCTACAAGCAAAACCTTTTCGGACAATTTCAATTTCCCCCAAAACTTGCCCCTAGAAATTCTACATATTATAAAATACGTACCTATCTACTTTGCTAGTGATAGCCCTCTGTCATTTAGAAATAAGTTACTCTAAAATTGACACCTCCCGATCATCAACCAGCTTTTCCATTCTCACCCTCAAAAACTCATTAATCATTTCTAGTGGCTACTTCAACCGGATGAGTATTTGCTCATTTGTTTTGACATTGCAACCCAAGCGAGATGCATCAAATTTTACCAAATATAATACATCTGGCTTTCGAGGTACAGCAGAAAACAAGCGCTCTAAAATACTACTCCAATTTTCAAAATCTACATTATTGAATTAATTATAAGCCACAACACACTTTAAACCTGAAATTAAAGGGAACAGGCCCTGGAAAGAATTCATATCCTTCGAGCTGGATCTTCCAGTTCAGAGCGCAAGTGTTTACTTTGAAGGTGTGATAAGAGGGGAAATGGTGGCAGGGCCTATACCCAATGGAAAATATAGCCGGGTACTTATACAGGACTCATTAGCTCAACCATAAATAAAAAGTTGGTAGAGTCTGAGTCTCGGTCTCATCTCTTCTGACACACGGAGGTCATAATGCAGTCAATGTGAAATGAGTTTGGGACGTCATGTGAAGCCAGATTAACCATTGAGCCTACAGCACACACATATCCCCCTCATATTCATTTATTTAGATGGTGAGTTTCTCCTGAACTGAACACGTACAGTGGCATAAGTTCACTCTCTCTCTCTCTCTCTCTCTCTCTCTCTCTCTCTCTCTCGCAACTTTCTCTCAATATACTGAAACTCTTCAAAGCTTGAAAATGGCTCTTGCCGGTATTCCGTATCAAGTGACTGTGCGTTGATTTGATGAGATTTGACCACAACCTCAAGGATATTAGGTTGGAAGGAGCTGGACGAATGGACTGTAGCACATACATACATACATAGGAAAGAGCAAAAAAGCTATATAGCTCCCGAATATGTACGCACATGCTTACTCCTTATGTGAGTCCTGCCTCCGCTGCTCTGCTCTGAGAAAAGACCAATAGACTGGACCATGTTGTTAAATATGTACACTCCAAGTGGAAAAAAGTAAGTTGGAAGTACCTTTCTCACTGTACGTTAGCTTTCCCTGAATGTTCATGATGGGGGAATGAATACTAAATTCCTGGCTAGCAACGCTTACTATACTCCTACTACCTCTCACCATGCACTCTCCTCTCATCTCCTTCCGACAATAACAAGCCACACTTTTGTATATTCTTCCCCGTGTGTGTAAGTAGTAGTTCCTCCCCAGAACCTCCGGAGTCTCTTCGAGTCAAATGGAGAGGAAGTATATAGAAAGTACCTTTGATGAGTTGGAGCTATAGGGACTGGACTAGAGACCCTCCGTAAATAGCAGAGGTGCCAAATCAAGCGGTAATGAAAGCGCGTCGGACCGGAAGGGAAAACAGAGATGAGAGGGAGTAAAGAAATGCAAGTTAATTAGTAGCCCTTGTATAGGACCCAAACTGTAATGGCTGTCTCTGCATATAATGCATATAAACACATTCAAATGGAAGCGGCGCTTGGATTTGCTCAAGACCCTCTCTATACAGATGTGTAATGAGCCTTGCATGTAAAATACAATTCTGCCGAGGATCGAGGCTCAAGGAGGAAAAATCCACAAAGAAGAACCTTCTACGCCAGAAATATTCCTACACGTTCCCTCTCCTCAAATACTTAGACAATTGGAGGGAATTATATTCCCTGTCTTTCTCTCTCCTCATGTAGACAGTTGGGAGAAATTACTATGTATGGTGAACTCCAGGCAGGGGAGAAATATTCCCAGGAACGCCTGCCATATACACACGTTTTAATTTCCCAACTCTCCTCCTTTCCCTTATTGCTCCTCAAACTTGATTGAGTTTTCTCAGCCCAGTACATAATTTCACCCCTGTTTACTATACTCTCCAATACATTGAGATACAATTTGGGAAGGAACTCCTGAATATTACAGTATTCTGAATTTTAAGGAATAAAATTATTTCCTGAGGGATTTCACTCAGGTAACTTTGGAATTCATGAGACAATGTAGCAGAAATAGAATAATCTGAGTGAACATGAGTATTTTTTATAGGCACAAGGATAGATATACAGGAACGAAGAGGGAGGTAAGGACAGAAGGATGAGTGTGTAGGAGGAAAGGAGAGAGAGAGAGAGAGAGAGAGAGAGTGAGAGTGAAAGAGAGTGAGTGAGAGAGCACCCAAAAAATCGATCAATATATTTTCTGGACACAAGAGACTTAATGGCTATAATCATAGCTCTCTCAACAGGGGAGAAAGCATCCGACTTCAACTCCATTCCCATTTCCCTCAGAGACCGTTCACCAACAACAAGAAAGAACATTTCCCATCGCAAGACTCTCTGCCCTCCGTGTCCATTCCCACTTCCCGTCCTTCTACGCATACTTAACCGTAAAATAAACACCCGTCATCTACATATATTCAGAGCAGGATTCAATTGACCCAGCCTCAGACGGGGAAGACTCAAGTAGGTATACCCCAACACACACAGACGCTTTAGGAATCCCAAGCCACAAAGTGTCCATACATAGAGACTCTCACGCACTTCCCTTCCCACATCTACATACATACATATAGGTCCATAAAGATACATAACATGCGTATTATTATGCTCCCGCTCAGTCTCATAACAGAGAAGCAGGAAGCCCAACTTTTCCTATTAGTTTCCCTGGGACTTTACCCATTTCCCTTCAATATCTATGTATTTTCTGTATAATTTCTGGAACACACGGGAAAACTTGTCTCATTCGGTAATCAGTGACTGTTTCTATTTAGTTTTAATGCGTAAACAATTGTACAGATAAATACTGAGGGTATCAAAATCTAAGTGATGTACTTACATAATTATGTACATGCATGATGGAAATATATGGCCGCCATTACATTGAAGTTCTATTTCCGAATGTACGTATGATTAAAACTACTCATAAGAATATCAGGAATAGTTTCGGCTTAAGAACTAATAAGAAAGTTAGGAATCTTCAAAGAATTGCCTACAAACTTTGGCAAGTCAGTCGATCCAGACCATAGTTCCTTGAACTTCGCTGCTATCTAATGGTATTTATTTTTCCTTCTGAATGGTAAATATCCTGTCCCTCAATTTACACCAAGTGATTAATTGTACAAATTTGTTTTATTAATTATTATAACGTACAGCCTATGAGAAAAGTGAGTAGAGCAATAACGGATACCAGTTGAACAATTCAATACGTGTATGTACGGATGTCTATCAAGGGATTGGGAAGTTCCATTACAAAATAATCAGGATACATTTCAAATTTTGAACCCTAAAAATATCACGCCTTCCGTCCATTTCGGTCAAAGATGACTTATCTTTGTTTTCCTGAAAAAAAATATAAAAAAAATAGCTTAACTCTTCAGTTCTTGCTGCATTTTCTGTCTGAAAGTACACAGAACTAACCTTTCAGAATGTTATTTGTGTGTGTTTGGCCGGTATCAATCCTAACTTGCTGACAGGGATTTCAACACACCGGAAATGTATTAACTGATATAAGGAACGAGGATGCTGGGCTCCTTTAATATTATTAATCTTGTTGAGCTCCAATTTGGACAGTTTGTGGTTGAGTTTTATTACGATTTTACTTAATCCGGGACAGATTACACTGCACTGATTACAACTTGATCTCTAAAGGTAGAGTAACAAAAGGTTCCCGACTGGGTTGGGACAGTGGCTCTATAAAAGGAGTTTTGGATTTTTACCCCGATGTATATTCATTACAGCAGCGGAATCACGTGACAAGATGCTAAAATCATGCTCGATCTATTGAAACCCCTAATAGAAGATCATATGTGATTTTTCCTTCAGTCACTCCTGCCTTGTTGATTCCTTAAATGGTGCGGCGGAATACAGAAAGGGGGACACCAATGAGGATTAGTTGTTTTACTAAATTTGACCTTCAAACAGAAATAACTCTGTAATTGAACACGGAATTTTTCTTGAAAACACAATAAATTCAAAGTCACTTTGTAAGATGCGTTTCAAATCAAATCATATCTGTTTTGACAGAAATTACTCCGAAGCTGAGTATAGACAATTGCTCAATAATCAACAACTATTGACTGCCCTGTTTATACACGCACCTGGTCATTGCAGTTATGCGACTGCAAGTATCTACTTTTTATTGGAATGACTCATTCAGAACTTTGTAAGTCAACAACTTCACTTGTAAATCCTTAAAACTACTATCTACTTTTGCTAAGACTACAACTTACCAATAACAAACAAACATCCATCGTATCTGATTATTATTGATGAATGCGCTTCCCAAGTCAAAAACCGTGGGACAAAGAATTTCGTCATCTCATTGATAAAATCATCTCTGTCGGGCAAATCGTCGGTGACTTACTGACATCAAAACTAATGACCGAGTGTTATGAATTTATGACACGCAGTAGACAATTATTTCTATTATAAATGTAACATCTTTTTTATTTTACTGCTAAAATTAGTTCAAATTGCTTTTTAATGGTAACATTTTGGAAAACTCGGCTTCTCTCAAAGTTGGACTTTGAAAGAACAAAAATTAGAATCACTTTGCTGCTTTTAGCATCTCATGTAACTATTGCTGTATCTCTATGAATAACTTCACTACTTATTTCAAATTTGTTTTGTTTCTTCCCATATTTTTGGTTACTTTCCTATCTCATTTTTTTTAGTTGGGTGTCTGATGCACGAACATAGACACATATACTGAGCCCAGCGTATGTCACATTAAAATTTTTCAGGGAGTTGTATTCTCAAGAAACAGAGACAGAAATCACTAGAGTAGAAATATGGTCGTTTCAAATTACCGTGACTCCTGCTGCATCACCGAGGACTCAAAGTATGATATTCTATTGTATCATCATGACGTCCTATTTCTATGCATTAGTTTCTCTCCTTATGTGTAGATACCTCCAGTTTATAAAACAGTAAAAATGTAAGGCTCATTGTCAGAGAAATTTAAGGCTTTGCACATACACACACACACACACACACACACATACACACACATATGCACACACACACACACACTCAAAGTTAATAATAGAAAATAACTCATCCTTTCCCCTTGAAGACCCGGCGTCCACAAGTTAAAGTAGATCCTAACTTATAAAACTTCTGCGTCTGAGATGATTCCTTAAAAGATGCGCTTGATTCCAGTTGGGATATGTACTCCCATGAAATACTGTATATCTATGCATAGCTCCGTAAATGAACATGTCCAAATGGTTGAGTCCCATAGGAATTAGCTACATTCTTATATGTAGGTAGGATACAGGCCATCAAAAATAATACAGGTGAGGCTAATACGCATATGCATACACCCAGAAAATATTCTTATCCTCAAGATTGAACCTTGTCCTCGGCGTTGGTCCGCCAGTAGTACTAAGTGTATGGTGGCGTTAGTAAGGAAAAAAGGTCGAGAAAAATAATAAAAATGAAGGAAAACAGAAAACACGAGTCAAAAGGTAAGATTAAGTTAAAAGTGAGCGGGGGATACCTGCCAACCGCCAGGCAACTGACGTTCATCGTGTACCTCATTCCAAGAAGAAAAAGAAATAAAATCCATCTTTTTACACTCACACTCTGTTTTTTGGGAAGGACAAGCCATTTTGTGAGAATAAAAAGGTTCGATCCCACATCCTCCCTCTCTTCCCAAAAAATCTCTTTCTCGTCCATGTACTCTTCCCAGTCCGCATATGAAACTACATCGGTTTTTAGCGTTTTAAATGATTATAATCAATTTTATTGTTTCCCAACTATAGCACATACGTATACTTCCGAGGAGAAACAAAAATACAGTCATAAATCTTTTTCCAAGGGAAAATTAAAGTAATTGTATTATTAGATAGATTGATTGGAGCGTTTATGGCGCCGAATTCCAATACCATCTTATAGGAATTCTCTCATCTGTTCATCATTACCTCCCTTTTAGCTCTCGACAACAGATAGGATCTAGCAAAACAAGAATGTCTCAACCTGTGTACACTCTTCAGGTCTCAAATGTTAATCAGTTAATACTAAAAGGAAATATCCCTATAGACAATTCCTATAGGCCCCCATGTAAAATGATACTATGAGAAAAGCCCCGTGAAACCCTACCATCTTGCAGCTAGAGATCCAGGGAAGGGACACGAATGTTAAATAGGGAGATAAAATAAAATAAAAAATGAAGAGTAAACATAGGACTACTAGTACCTAGTAAAGGCTCATCCTCCAAAGCTCCCTCTAAAATAATTTTGAACACATTTTCAGTTGATGTCTTTCCCTGAATGAGTCTCACTCCACACATGTACATACGCATTGACTCTGCTCCTGTCGTGTGCCCAAGCCTTAAAAAATTGAAATTGTATGCAGAGTAACTAAAGTGGTAGAGCTCGGGAGACCAAAAGGCTAAACACATTAGAGCTAAAGCCGTTACTCCGAAACTCAGCTTATGTGCTTTACAATCCACTACAGAAGAGGGATGAGAGAGAGACAGAAAAAATGCAGAAATATGATAAATAGTCTTGTTGCTTCGGTGCAGTGAGTGGGAACTACATGTTCGTTTTTATGCCCTTCCAATCTCCTACAAAAGGGTTGACAAACATTTCATTATATGTTTCAAATGCATATTGAAATCTCCGCACAAAAGTCTACCTACATTGCTACTGACATTTTAAAAGGAACTAACTGATGTTGACATACCAGCGCGTGAGTGTCCCTTCATATATGCATACGATGCTTAAACATTGAAATAGCACTGGGATTGTACTCCTCTGGAAATGTGTATAATTGTAATGTGAAAAAATCATTTGTGTACATACAAACATACATACATATATGAAATATGCCTTTTTTAAAAATCTCACTTTAAATACTCCCATAGTAGGTACATTCTCGCTCGTGCTCACTTTAAAATCTGTGCATACATATATATGTGTAGATTTTTTTTTTATTCATGAAACTCTACATAAAAGTACAGGGATGGATTTTAGGGAGATGAGAAAAAAGTGTTAGTCGTTAGTTTAAACCTTACGCTAGTCGTTAGAGACTCTGTGTACGCACCATGTCAGGTTATTGCATGCCTGACGCCGTGCCTAATATTCTCAAGTTTATACTACTCTGTACAGTACTGTAGTATATATGTATAGGGCCCGTGAAGCAAATGTGTTCCTCTGTGTACAGAGGCAGAGTCATTACTACAGAAGGGTCTCTCTCTCACCGTACCTTAGGTCTTGTGGACAAAAAAATTTAAGCCTTTCATCATCCTCATAATCATCATCACCGTGGTTTTTTTTCCAACGCTTATATTCTTGCTCAGTCAGTGGCAAGGGAAAGGCTTGTAACCAAAGTAGGATTCATTTCATTCTCTTATCTCCGTATAGCATCAAATGCCCTCAAGAGAGGAGAGCGAGCCAAAGAGCGAGAGAGACGGATGTTTACCACGTGGACATCTCCCTCATTATCATATGAAAATCCAATATTTTTTTATACCTTTAGACACACATAGACTCACACACACACACACAAGGAACATATACTATTCATCCTGAGGCACTCACTCGATCATTCATTCAAACTACTCGTTTTTCATTGAAGAAGTAGTAGTTGTAGTTATTTAGATGCAAGATTTTTTTTTATTACAGTTATATCCGTACTGTGTACTAGTAGTCCTTCTCCAATCCCTTTATTCCGAGATGATTTCAAAGGGTTTCCCTCTGACTATGTACATATGTACGGGCACGCTCATAATTTATTATTAATATAAAAAATAAACTCTAGGGATATGTTGAAACCGATAGGGTAATCACATTTGGGAAATGTGACTGTACTGTGAGTCCTCACTCTGAATGGGAATAACGAATCAGGTCTTCTCTCCTGACTCAGTATGTGCTTACTTTTAAAAGTGTGCTTGAGTGTGTGCCTATGGTTGGGCCTGTCTGATTAACACACACACGAATCTCGCGTGCTGTTCATGTAAATGAAGGTGAGAGAGAGAGAGAGAGAGAGAGAGAGCCCAACCCTTTGAATTTGATTCCTGATTAAATGCAAAGATATGCGTCTCATGCTAGACAGTTGCCGAGCGTACGCCTGAATTTCTGAGTCTCTCTCCTTCATCCTCTCTAATTCCTTCGTCCTGCTCATTGGACCAGACGGGGGTCTATAGGACTTATATATAGAGTTGATAGGCCAACCCTTTGGAAATTTAAATCCAACCACCTTCCTCAATAACCTCCTCTCTTCTCATCTCGTATGCATGAGCATGCCATTTGCATACACGAATCTCCATCTCACTTGAGTTTGAGGGAGCCAAAGGGTTAGGTAACCATACACTTGTCTCTCTCCGCCTCTCCAATTTTTTATTCATTCCCTTTCATCCCTATCTACATATCTGTATTTCCGTCAGAGGAGTCATAGTATAGTCTCAACTAAAAGTCTAAAATAGAAATCCCCTTATTTACCTTCCTCCAAACAGACCCTTCATTTTCCAATGAGAATTTTCCCAATCATTTTAAATTTTGTGCTAAAGTCTCGGATTAATTCTCCATCCCTGCACTTTGTCATGGGAGACTGTCCGCATGCAATTTGTCAGACACGGAGTTTCAGTACAAGGTCCTGTAACAGTGTCCCATAAACTTTTTTTTCCAGCTTGTAAGCCCTGATAGGAGAATATGAGAATTGGGACTATGGATGTGTTTATTAGTAGATTTAGGACGGAACATGCTCAAAGTAGTATTTATGGGGAGGAAAATAGAAGACAAATGATAATTCTTTGTTGAAAGGAGACAAAAATCCTGGAATTAATATTCCAAGCAGGTTTTCCCTCTCGATCGACACTACTAGATTTAGCGTTGGTCATCCCTGCATCCAAGTACAATGGTGGATTTTTGTTGAATGGGGAAACTTATGGAGGCAAGAGATATATCTGGAGGTAGTTTGGTACAGATAGGATAACTGAGTCTAAAAAAATGAAATATTCACCCTCAAAATCCTAAGTGGCTGCAAACGAGAGGAGGGTTCCAGGGTTTAGTAAGCTCACTCACTCAAAGCAAGAGCTCAGGATGTGTAAAAATACATTTTTTTCCATGGAAGTACAGTAGTAATCTCTGACCATGAGTTACATCAACTTATGGTACGAGAGGGAAAAAAAACCTTATTGTGATTGACTACATATTTAGTTAAATTGTCCAACTGTAAAGTGCAAGTGCGGAGGTCTGAAATTCAAGCCAGTCTTCCATTAGGAATTTCCTTAGGAACCAACCTCAGGTTTTAGATAAGTGATATCTAGTAGTCCCTAATTTCCCGAGAGCCTTGAAAAAATCTGAGTATGTATGAGAGCGTATGGAAATCCACGGACGTATATTTAGATGGGTCAAAGAGACATAGGAATGATCGATAGAATGTTACCTGATCTAGGATTGTTGTTTACCTTAAAAAATTACGTCATGTCTGTCTCCACCATATATGTAGGATCTACACCATGGAAAAAATAATTTCTCACGTGAAAACGGAAACCTTGCTGTATTGTATGTGTGGATTGGGCCAAGACTCTACTTATTCCACTTGTAGCCTTTATTAGTAGTGTACAGTTATATGGGGGGGAAAAAAAGGTCACTCGTCTCCTACCTTTTTTTTCAAGTCAGGTATATTTTTTCCAGGAGTTTCCCCCAAAATGCCTACTCCAAAGAAATATCCAACTCATCCTGTCATATACTTACACATCCATCCACTATCCAATACTGTTTTAATACATAAATGTTATTTAATACAAAAGTGTATGCTCAGACTGATGGATGCGGACAGTGCTAAATCAATGGCGATTACATAATTCCTAATGTACAATAATGCTTTCAAAATATACCGAGACAGAATAGCCCCCCTGAAACATAATATCTGTACACACTTTTACTCAAAAACGCTTTGCTCTTTTCCCCCTCCTCCCAACAATAACCACAGTCTTTTTTTCTGGAGTAAAAGTTATTTGAATATGTAGAAAAATAGCTACACTTATCTAAAATTTACCCTCTCATAATTCCCCTTGGTAAGCATTACCATTTAATTCCTTTCCATAGTACTGAAAATAGCAGTACAGAGAGAGTACGTACATATTAAATAAGATTGATTAATAATTCAACTTGTATTCCATCTCTGAGCCTAATATTTTATCCTCGGATCCCTTATAGACCTCATACCTTTGACTTCACCTCAATTCATTATTTCCCCCAGAAAAAAAAAGTTATTGCTAGGGAAGTTATCGCGGCGGCGGTCATGGTATTTATAAATCCTATAGAGCCATCCAATTCCTAGGGAAGTATTCTCCCAGCTGATTTGAATATAAACCATATGTTGATTCACTGGATTATATTGATTTCAACTCAACTCAGACGGAGGTTCCAGGGATGATCATTGTTGTGGAAAGGAATCCATTCGAGAGCACATCTGCATACTTGAATGTGAATTCTTTTGTGAGATCCAGCTCACATTAGCATAAAGCTTTTTTCTTTCAAAAGACGTAGGATTTTTACATTGAATTTTCTTTCATTGTATGGATCCATCATGTGAGGTTGGGGAAGCTACATTGCTGTAGATATTCCTACATGTGAGTAGCCTATACTAAATTCATTTCTTTGGTTCATGTCTGATGATATTTTTATATTATTTTTGAATTCTGAACTCGAATGTTACAATAAATGCAAATACAATGAATGAATAAATGCAAATACAATGGCAGGATCTGATGGCATGAGACAATATCATAACTGAAGCTGTACTATATTTAAATTTTAAAGGATAACTAACCTGTGGCAGGAGAACTGATGCTCCTTTCCATTCGTTTGAGAGGTTCCGCTGGAAAGAGCAAACAAATAACTTAATTAAAATAATTACAATTATTGTAAAACAAGTGTTTTATTCTTTGACTCCAACTTTTCACGCGTAATTAATGTCAGTGACTGAAATAAGTAATAATTATATATACATGTACATACAAGTAATGATAAGCCGGGGGAAATAAAGCGGTCAGTACATACGTACAAAAGCAAAGAAGGCTATTAGACACAAGCAATTAAACCGACAGTATGAAGCTTGGTTTGAAGCTTCCGTATCGTAAATTAAAATTAATTGCTACATATGGGAACGTGCTAAGTCTGCAGCGTACATACCAAGTAGCAATAAGTTCCAATTGAAGTAACAATTGAGCAATACCGAGTGTCTGTTTGTGTGTGTATGAGTGTACGTGGAAATGCATACACAATTCATAGTAATTTAGAATACTAATGTTATATCAGTTGGATTGAGATATGAGATCTTTGTAATTAGTAAGGCTATAGACTAGACCTGCTTATGAGCTTTAGAGAACCAATGAGAGAAAGATTAGAAACTCTCTCACCTGTCATCCCAACGAATGCTCTACTTCCAAGCCCAGCGACGATGTTCATTTTCATAATTTCACAGCTCAATCAAGAGCCCGCAACACTGATTAAGAACTGATGGATTTTTCTTCAATTCAAATAATTGTTTATCTTCCTTCTGCCCCTTAGATTATTTCAACAACTCAGAACTCTCTAGTCAGAGTGCTCATGCCGAGGGATTTAATTTGTCATAATTATATAGTCTGAGGAGAGAATGTATCAAGTTACATCTGTTGAACCTTCATCAGGAGTGTATCCAATGTTGATCAGGTAATTATGTACAAATAATTATTTTAAATTAATTCCAGTCTACTTACTCCACGGAACTTTTGAATAGAATTAAATTAGATTCTCATGTGAATTTCCCTCTCTCTCTCTCTCTCCCTCTCTTTCTCTCTCCTTCTGCCCTCGTAATAAAACTTTTAGCACGTAATCAATTGTCTATGGTTCTGCTCAAGGTGAGTTTAAACACTGATATCACACTTGCACCATCCCTCTACGTAAACAATTCCCTTCTCACAAGTACATATATTTGCATTTGAAACGTGTTCCCTCCCAATGAATTCTTCTCACAGTGTCTGCTTACTATGCAAAAATTCTCTGGGATTCTCCATGCAAATTCCATGTAATCAGATTGATCAGTTTAATTTCCACCATTGAACTGCTGTCACTCTCATTAATAGTTCTCCAGGGAAACTAATTTGATTATTTTTCACTTTTTATTTTAATTGAAGCTGAAATAATTAATTCTAAGTTAGTTACCACTCCTTACAAATTAATTAAATTCAGTGACTTAATTTGTATAAATTTCTGATGGGAATATAGTTGTAGTTGAAATTAATTTTTGAAGGTAAGAGGACCTATAAACTTTGCAATGAGTCACGCTATACACTTGGAAGTTATCCTGTAATTTCTGGGACTATGAGCTCCGAATGCTGAGGAAAGTTTGTTAAAAAAGGACTTACTTCCTGGCACTAGACTGTGCTCAATCAGAATGGACTTGGGACAGGGACAGAGAGCAGGAGCCTTGCACACAGTCGGAGTGTGAATCAAAGTGTGAAGGCCTGAATAGCCCGAGCCTGCTCACACACAGGGTCTCCCCCGGAATCATCCCACCCTTCAACTATTAACATGTAAATTAGTTATTTTTTACCATCTCCTCTCATAGGCCCTGGCAAAACATATCCATTGGAAATAAAAGGACCCAGATACATAGTATCTCACTATATCCAATAGCTTGGTTTAAGCCTGTAGGGCCTCATCCCATAATGTTACTAAATACTATTTACTCCCCATTTACAACCATGCAGGTACATACTTAGTAAGCAGACATGCACATCCGCATGTGATACATCAGTCAAATAACTGTAATACTGTAAGTTATGCTACTAAAAGAGTCCCCATGCTCAAAGTGGAACCCAACATACAGTATAAGCACTGAGAGCAATATGCTGGAGAAATAGTGAAATAAAACCGTGAAGCTTAAGCATCCGCATCTCATCATCTTGAGCCTGAGCAGCTTTAGTTCTTTGCCAGCGTTCTATGACAAAATCCTCCGTCACCTTACTGCATCCTCAAAGACCTGGGACACATACCCAAAGTGCAGTAACTGTAACGTTCAGAACAGTTTAAACTCATTGTGCCTTGCCTGTAGATACTTACATATAATATTACATATGGGTGTGGATAGATATAAGATATACGTGAGGCTCCACTATAAGTATAGTATCAGGCTGAATCACTGCAATTCAATCCCTGGCACTCTGATGAGAGACACGTTCGAGCATACTAGCTATAGTACTATATATAAGTATACACAAGGTAGATACTCCTCTGCTAAATAATATGTTGGAGGAACCTTTGGAGTGAAGAGACCTGAAAAGAAATCTACCGGAGGGCAACCCAGGACCGGCTGCATAGCTCCACTACTTTTGGATATCCTACAATTTTCAAGAACAGCTCTAAGAAATTTTTTATGCAAGGGCTACTTCAAGAGCATCTCAATAAAAAAATCTTAGGGGACCCCACCATGTACTTACTGGTACTTATACAGACATATACATACATACATAGATAGTCAGAGTGAAGAAGGAGAGAGAGCTCGGGGATGGTTGTTGTATTTAAGAAAAAAATAAAGAGCACGCGTTCATTCCCAAAAGTAACCACCCTTTGTCAATGAAGGAGAAGGAACGGTTCTTTGTGGCTTTTCTCAGAGCCCCAACCTCCTTCTAACCCTTTGTACATATGAGCTTATGCCCCATATGTAATTATGTACATACTGTGAACGTCCCTCCAACCATCCAACAACCCAAGCTTAATTGTGTGAGTTTCGAAAAAGAGTTGCGTGCTACTGGCTACCGTTCGATCTTGTGGCAGACCATGTCTTAACGTGTGTCCCTTCATTATCATAACGTTTTTTTTTTTATTTTACTACCCGAACGCTGTGTAGTAGGAGCTATAAAGTTGACACCTTTTTTTTTTATTCTAAACCATCCATACAGATATCAAGACCCTATTTGCGTGTGTATTTATTTACCCTTCCGCTTAAAATTACTATTCCGGCACAGACAAAAAAAACCAGGATGTAAATACTGTAGTCTCAAATTTAAATATAAATACTATATGTTTCATTTTTTCCTTTCCTCCTCATGCATAATCTATCTCTAGAGAAACCTAAAGGGTTGAGTCAGGAACCAACCAAAAGTTGTTCAGTGATAGGGAAATGTGATAAAAAAATACTCAAGGGGTTGGCTTATCTATATGTATAGTACTGTAGTCCGTAGTCAAAACGCTTGCTCCATGAATACGAGAGCTCATTAGGAATTACATTTACATATGGAGCCCTAACCCTTTCCTCCTGATTGGTAGCTGGCACGCCGGAGTGCTCACACTCTGATAAAAAAAACTTTTAAATAGACACCTCTATATCTTACCCTATAAATTACCACTATCAGGATGATAGTATCTTTATATCCTTTTTTCTTGAGTCTTCACTCGTTTTAAAAAGTACGTTACTCCATCGGAGGTTTCCTACAAGCTCTGAAATGTGCTCACATTTAATTGTCTTCCTTCCGCATTCTTACCTTTAATTACACTTCTTCGCCCCTTATCTTAATTTATAATTTCGGGCTGTTTTGAGTACACACTCCAACAACTGTTCAATTACAATTTTATTGCTAGGTTTTTTTTTTGTTTAAAAAAAATGAAACTATGCGTGTGGATTAAAAAATACGGGTGATATTTCAAATGTTTTAAGAATATATCTTCGTAATGGGTTTTTTTTTTTTAAAAATGTGGCCAGGGTTAGAGTGTAAGAAAGATAAAATTTTTTAACACATTAGCACTTCAGCAGGACTAGAGCTCCTGAGAGGATAAAAAGTGAGAGAACAAAGGAGGACAGCATGTCGTCGCGTGCTCATTACCACTTAATTGACGACCATTAGAAAATAATGCCTAACGGCATATGGACACAAGTCAGAAAGTAATGGATGGGCATGTTGATATCCGTCTCTTACAATAGTCTAACGCTCGAAATCAAGGGAGCTTGAATGCTTGGGAAGGAGCGGAGTCCTCATTGTGAGACATATGTCCGAGTACAAAACATATAGACTCTCTATAGAACATTGACACTTTATATGTATGGAGTTGTAATCAAAAAAATATATGATTATTCCTATCGGTTTTGGAGTCATGTCCAGCTGACGAGTATTATTGGTTAGCTATTTACAGTTTGATGCCCAAGTATCTGTCTATAATTCTTTAGGGAGAGATATGTTTCGTTAATGGGGACTTTCACTCACTGGACATTTTCAGAATTCCTGCCAAAAAAAGAAGATCGATCGGTTTGGGAATGGTTTTTAAAATAGTACTTTTTAAACAGATACTATTATTATGCCCTTTATTTAGGAATGGTCTCCTATGAAATAGGATGACAAAAGTGACGGATGTGGAGGGAAAGATTTTGTTGTTGCGAACCCTTGTTGTTGCAAAAGATTTGGCTTGTATATAAAACTGTATATCTATTGAAAATATAATTATCTACATACATGAGGAATGGAAACAACAGGTTGAGAGTTGTTGCTCATGGAATTGATGAAGCGATGAGTTGATAAAGGCTGGAGTGAGAAATACATTGGGAAGATGGGAAGGGATGAAGTTATCATTTCCACAGGATTTTCCCCGTGGTTAAAGTCACATCTCATTCTTGTGGGTGAGGTTGGAGGAGACGAAGGGAGTATGGAAAATAGGAAGGATTCCTCCAGCAGTACAGATATACATAGATATATGTATCTATGTCTGTACATATTTCCAGGGGTACACAAGGAGACCCGAGTGAGTGAGAATTGAGAGAAGCAACAGATCGGAAGGAAGCTGACATGAAAATAAAAAAGAGGTTTTACGAATTTTGCGGAAAGCCTCTCCGGGTGGTTTAGTCTCTCCCAAACACTCCGGGGTTTCCTGACTATTTTAGCTCTTTCCCCTTTACTTGTTGTGGGTTGTATTAAGTGCGTATGAGGGAGATTATGCTCAGATTTTTATTCATTTTAAATTGAGTCTTGTAAGGACTGATTCTCAAGGCCAGGCTGACAAAATCGCGGTCAGGTGAACGACACCAGTCTACATAGTCTGTAACAATAAGGCTTCTGACATTTTCTTCCCTCAAGGTTAAGGTTCCAATGGGTACCCAGCCCAGGAGATTTAGATACAATTACTGTAGATACATATACTTAGCTTCAGTTCTAAGTATAGGTATACAGTATAATGCTTGTGCATAGTAGAAGCAACAAGGTGAAGGATTTGGGACATTGATGTTCCGGTTCCTTGAGCAATAGTTCCCATAGAAAAATCTTACTGTAATAATAATTATGTATACCTCCATATAGAAGTAAAGTAGGAGCTTCTGTTAGAGTAGGAGCAGAGCCTTAATAATTTAAAGGTAAGATTTACATGTTGAGAGGAGGAATTCCATCGGATTCAGAGACTAACATCTCAAGTCCAGCCGAAGGAAATAAATGGATTGTAATCATCCCCCCAGATGTGAGTCCATTAAAGAGTATGGTAATGTATGGACACTAGCCTGTTACTCCTGAGGAGATCTCAGGGATTCTGGCCTTCTCCAAATATATACTAAAAGTTAATGTAAATTTACGTGTAAGTTCCACAGAGCGAAAGAGAGAGAGAGAGAGAGAGAGAGATTTCCAAGCCCGTATATTTACATTTGAACATTTCTCCTTGCATTCACTTTCCACAATAATGTATTCCTTCGAACAACACACACATGCTTAGGTTGCAGTGCTTTAGAATTTTCCTCCCACACCAAATCAGAATTTGTTACCGTGCAAGCTCCCTTTATTCCTCTTTCCATTGCCATTGCTCCTGCTTTGCCTTTATTGCTTCCCCGATCCTTCTCCTACTCTACATGAATGCTACCTCACGAGTCATGCATATCTATTGGGCATATTAGGCCGTCTATGTGTCTCAGAGCATTATGCAAGAGGAACCCAGGCAAAGTACAATCTGTACTGTTATTTACAAACGGAGCAAAAGGCCGAGGTTGATCTAGCACAATCACATGCAGATACATCCCTTTAGAGTCATAGCCAATGGGAGATATACAGTAAAGAACTCCCGTTTGAAAAACATGGAAGGTACATATGTAACTATACGTATGAGGAAAGATGGCTACATATACACAGTTGTATCTATCTATGTGAGGTTAAAAAAATCCATCCCGTCCTTCACTTATATATTCATATTGTAAAACATGGCTGGATACAAATGTACTAGAATGTACATCTCTTCTGGGACCCTATCTCTTAATATAGTGGTCCCTTGGGAGATGGTCTACTGGACAGGACTTCCCCTCTGTTTTCCCATCCTTTTCCCTCTCTACTATTCCTCGAGCCTCCCGGAGTCCAGTCGTGGAGCAATATTAAAATCCGAGCTTCCTTTATGTAAAACAATAGTTGACCTTAGATTTTGCCAAAACTCTCTTGTTGTAACATTGTAATGGAAATATTCTTTGGGTCCACGGGGACGTTTTTCTTATGGCTACCATTCCCCAGTCCTCCCTCTGGGAAGGTACTTTCTTGAGGATCAAATTGGTACGAAGTATTTAATTACCCTTGAATGACACCCCTATTACTGTAAATCTGTTGGGTGCAGACGTTCTGGGAAACTATTCCAACTTACAGTTTAAGTTCGGTCTGAATCTCCTAATAATTCTTGCGTAATGTCTATTTGCTTTAGTACACCCACAGACTACTTATCCATGCATGTAGTTGTATGCCCTTTAATTATTACATTTAGGTAGTAGGATTCCCTACACCCTGCGCCTTTCCTATAAGAATAATATTCTTAGAAAGAAATAGTGAGCAAGTGACTCGCTGCCCTTGAGAATTATTTATATCTATAATTATATATATATATTGTGACCATGTATGTATGTATCTGAAAGCTCTCCTCGAATTTCTTACATGTCATAATGCCCCGTTGAAGAAAACCATATCGTCATAAAAGCTAGCGAGTTGGAAAATCAGCAACTGTTAATGACATGTTCATTTAATGCTTCGATTAACTCTCCAAGACTCACCGTCACTACACTAAATGCCTTTTCCCATCTTTCCTCCTGCGTCCAGTGTTTTGAACTCCGAGTGAACCTCGGGCTCATATAGTACTATATATTCTATGTCTCTTGCTCTAGGTATAAAGGAAACCTCGGAAAATTGTATAAGGACAGGGAAGTCAATACACATGGAGGTAATGCTAAAACAAGTTAATTTTCTCGGACTGGTTATTTACTTGCAAATTCATGTGGTATCTACATATCTGACCTGTATGTATACGTAATTGTTTTGAGGGCTTGAACAAAAGTGCAGATAGGATTTATACGGCCCAAATACTGTACCTCCCTTCATAGTTCGATGAACGTTTTGTCCATTGAATGATTTCAGCATTAAATGAGAATATACATAATAAGAGCTGTGTATTTTCATATTATATAGGCGGGGGTTCATGAGAATATGTAACAGGCTCATCCTTGCCCACCAGACCTTACAACGACATTGTCATTATGACAAGAATGTAAAAATCAACTCTTCCCAATTCTACCATTGTTACTATACCCTTCGTGAGTCACGGCCCTGGATTTCCCACATCTGCATAAGTAAATAAAAAAAAAGTCTCCGACCGAGACATTTGTCAAGTTTGCTCCTAATAGAAAATAATACGAAAATTATCACTCCGAGGATGCCCAAATGATAATAGTAACTCTTGGTAGGAATAACAGCAGCGGCGACAATGCCATATGTGCAAGTCCGAGGAGGACATTTTGCATTTGAGAATAACTAAAAAAAAAGGAAAAATAATATCATCCCTTGATGAGTCCCCAACTGTCAGCTTTAGACTAACCTCCACACAAAACTCGGATGTTAACAAGCGCATGCATACTTTTAGTCTATTGATTTGATAGGAACAGCTAACATTTGTGCTCCTTCATTAGCATATGAGCATCCCAACCCTTCCTGTGATATAGTACTATTCCCTAACCGTATTATAAATTGTAGTCGTCTCAGGAAAAAAATTTGGTCATAGTGTCCTGAAAAGTGTAACGGACTAGAGTCCATAATTTATTTCAGCCTTCATTCAGATCCAGGAACTTAATACGAAGCGATTGGGCACTGGGCCTGGGATCTCAAAGTGAAATAAGGAATCTCCCATGGAATTAATAACCGTGTGTGTGAATGCCACCCAACCAGTCACACCTCGGGAAATCAGAGAGATTCAAATGCTAATTGTCCTCAATCCTTTTCTCCAATCAGGACTCGGAGCTTCAATTCATTTTGGAATATTTCCAAAAAGGATTTAAATTCAAGTCTCATTCATCTCCACACTTCGTGATATTTACCTACTTTTAAATTCCATTTTATTCAAAGGGTTCCCTGACAGTTGGGTGACAAGTCTATAAGTAGAGCAGAAGTCTAACGGCCAGTGCTCCAAAAAATTGCGGTTCACAATTTAAAGGAGCTGCTGCATGGGAGCAGAAGACCAGACACGAGAGTTGAGGGCAATTGGGAGATGACAAAACTATGGGAGGAAGAAAAAAAAACCTATCGATGCATCTAAGTAGCTAAAGAATTTTTGTTGGAATATGATTCCTTTTGTTCAAGGGTGCTATATAGTTAACCAAGGTTTTCCACATTCTTATATCCTTCCTCGCTCTCTCTCTCTCTCTCTCTCTCTCTCTCTCTCTCTCTCTCTCTCTCTTTCTCTCTCTCACACACACACAGTGAGATCTCCCTTTCAGAGAAAAACTCAAGATTAGCCTACAATTTGTAGAGTACAAAAAAAAGAGATCATACTCGTATGTAATTTCCTTTGGACATTAATACCTCGGCAGAAGGCCTTGTTCTTGTTCACCAACTCTGACAAAAAAAAACTCTGACATTTAAGAGCTGTTACGTAACCCTACGATTCAACACTACTTAACCCCAGTACATTATTACTACTAAACTACCAGGAGGTCCTGTCCAGGTACAACAAGAACACAAGGAATCAACTCACTCACAGTAGAATGTATGAATGAGAAAAAAAAAGCATATGGATAGTATTCAAGTATACAGTACAGTAAAATACAAGGAAGGAAAAGAATTGAAGGAAAGGAGATTGGTACAAGTCTAGCACTTAAATTCCAGGAGATTGGCAGCTGAAGTGAAGAGTGAGAGAGAGAGAGAAAGAGGAAAGATTGAAATTTGCACCCTTTGACTGATTGAGAATCCAGCCTCCTCTGCGGATGTACAAGCCCTGTACGATGTTTATAATAAGTACGGTAGTCCTTGCTGCATATGTTTGTTTCATGTTCATTTCATCCACTACAGCAGTATAGTTTCTACTCTCCGGCCCATTCACCATAATCAATAGCTTGTCCATTTACATTTAATTTTTTTCTTTCGGGCGGCTCTCCCTGACTCCCATTTTCGGTGAGGTACGAAAGGGGAGAAGACTCTAGTCCGTCACTCTCGTCTCTGGAGGTAATCACTTATATACATATGGATTGTGTTCATGCATGTACATAGCTACATAGAATGTAGGTAGAGCTAGAAGCTTCCCTCCAATAAATACAGACAATATTCCTTGATTTCCATGTGAATGGAAGTAGCACCCAACCCACTGTTCCTTAGCCTATTATCACTGCGTCTAACCGTATTGGCTATTTTAAATGGATTTTGTTTGATGATACAAAAAAATAACCCTTTTTGTACTCCGATTAGCGCAAGGTCTCCACTCAGTCGTGCAGGCAAGTTTTTACGTACATACATGAATTTTATAAAACCCAATTCAAGCCCACCTTCCGATTGATCACACTGACTATATATAGAGGGAATTTGAATGTAGATGGATTCAGAGCCATGGCAGGGTAGACAGTAACACATATTCCAATGTGTTTCTATGTAATAGAATATATTTCATAGCTTTTAGGAGGCACCACAAAAATGTGCCCTTGTGTGTGTGTATGTGTAAGCACGCTTCCCGTTGGCACCAACATTAACACCCGAGGATTTTTATAGGGGTTTATATCCCTGTACAAGTGTCACATATGTAGAGGATCAGGGTTCTATAATAATTGTATTCAACTACATACATGGTATTGTGTGATCAAAGGATGCACGATCCACAAGTCCAGTGAATTAAATAGTTCGTTGATAGGAAAAATAATCAAAAGGAATTTTTTTTAACTGATCCGTCATGGTATTTTTTGCTCCTTCGATTATAATACACTATATTACATTCGCATGCAAGCAGACGGCTAGAGTGATGCCGGAGGAGAGCCTATTCATAATTCAAGGAATATTTAATATATGTGAAAGTACTAAAGTACTAAATTTGTATTCACTGGGACTAGAAGGGAATTTAAAAAAAACAGTGAGTGTATGTCTAGATATAAAATTATAGTCTATGTTTTTTTAAAATTTAGCAACTAAATGAAGTTTAGACACAAATTAGGGTATCTACTTTAACCAATAAAACTAGGAAAAATATTATTCTTGGAGATGCTCATTCCCTGGGATCTCCTCAAGTGTCAAATGATCAAATGATGTCTGACGGAGGATGTCTTTCACACTTGTGTGCGTTTTGTGGGACTGTAATAGCTCCTAATGGGACAAGTTCCAAGGAGGTGATTGAGAGTCAGGGCCATGAGCATCAAGCTCTTAAAAGGAGCTGAATGAGACATATTCGAGGACAGTAAAAGATATTGGTAGAAGATGAAGATGCAAAGTTGAAGGAGCAGAAGAACAGAGGAACGGAGAGAGAGAGAGAGAAAGAGAGAAAAAAAAACTTTTCACCCTCTTTGCATAGTAAAGGACATTTGACTTGAATTTGTCTCCTTGATGGGGGAAGGTCCAGAAGATACGGTCTGAGCGGAACTTATATCTCTGTGTATACTACACACATACACACATACATACATAGATACTTAATATGTATTTAATCCTGGAAGTTTGCAGTTTAAGGGAAACTTCCTGGAGTGGTGCTGATGCTGTAGGTAATCTGAATTGGAAAAAGATTTTCTGAGGGTGAATACATTCAGAGTGTAAAGGGAGGAATTGGGAAACTGTTTTCTAGGGAAAAAAAAAGGAGACCATGATGATGATGATGACTACTATGGGAAAGGAGGAGGAAAGTATAGTTACTTTGTATAAGTACACACACACACACACACACACACACACACATATACATACATACATACTCACTGAACATGTGATTGAGCAAGTAGTGATGCAAAAAGAAAAAAAACGTTCAATCCCATGTCCACAGAAGTAGTGTGTGTGATGAGACAGACAAGAGAGAGACGAAGAAAACGGAAAATTCTTATTGAAAAAAAAAAGTTTGAAAAGAGCTGGAGAGAGATGAAGAGTGAGTAAATACAAGGAAGAAAATGCATAAAACATTGTCATCTTTGAGGGATGCTGGAGATGCGGGTCTTTTTTTTTCCCCGAGAGTGGTCAGTCTTGTCATCACTGGGACGCTTGAAGGATATATATTTTGCATTATACTAAGTAAGAATTGCATATGGGACCTATATATGTATATAGGGAGGATGAGGCATGGTCGGAGGAGAAAAAAAGAACCAAGATCCTTTCTTATGCATACAATGAATCCTACTGGCGGCAATTCAATGCAATGCTATGTAAACAATCCCTGGAGTTTTTACATGTAAACTTCCCCTGGTTTCCTGGAGGCTCAGGGTCCTGTAGTAAATCGTACTGGCTATATCCCATCTCTATACCGGGCTCTATTGACATGCATGCCATTTACAGCATGTAGACACAAGTTACAATTTACATCTCCCAGGATCCCTGTAGGCAGGAGATATAGAGTAAGTCTGGGAGTATGTATGTATCTACATATGTATATGGTCCTCTGTACAATGAGCTCCGCATGGTTTGAAGTTGCCCAAGTGCTTTCATGCAAATAGGACAACAATGCAAATAAGGGTCCGTCCTATTCCATTTATTCCTGGAAACCTTCCCAAAAGAGCGAGCGTAGTTTCTTTCAGCGTTTTGCTTCAAATCCCTACATTTAATATTCCCTGGGAGAACCAGAGCCTTGAACAAACTTTTAGGCAGAATTTTCCCGTAATTTATTCCATTTCTCTTCCACTCTGTATAATGGCCTTCCCTCTCAATTCCGAACATCTTCCGTAAGAGGCTGTACATGCAGTTTTCAAAATATATATTTCCCATTCAAATACATAGTAATTATGTACAGATATACAGGAGATCCTACTTTGTAGAAAGCATAAAAATGCCATTAATATCAAAATATTTAGCAATCCCATCACGTTCCTCTTGACATTCAAATTTCCCACGCTTCCCCAGTTTTTACAATGTCTTAATGTTTTCGGGTTCAACTTTTTGCAATCTTGTTCCGTATCTCTGGTTATTAATGGTTCATATTGGATTTACACCAGTTTCGGAAGTTCTCTGACGCATGACATATCCTCCCTTGAGCTGTTTTCCTTCCACGGTAACACACACATACATATGTACATACAACATAATTACATGCGTAACATGTAAATTCCATTATGGAATCTCATTCCCTTGAAATTGCAAGTGTTTATGGGTTGGTAATAATAAGTACGTGCGTCTGAGCCTTTCTGACTTCATTATTAAATATGTACATCTATGCTTGGAGAAACTCAAGGGATGGAGTTCCAAGAAACCCTAAATCATCCTGAGTTGTGAGTAGGAGCTAGAATTTGGTGCTTTTGGGTATAGTGTAGAAAAGGCTCTTGGAAATTTGTATGTACATATGTAATTATGTATCTGCACTCGTACTGTATTTAAGTCAATCAAGTCGAACGTATTCAATTTCATGAGTTTTCCCTCAAAATAATTGTTCCTCTTTCCGCTCTTCCTTAAATTACTCCCTGCCAACTGTTGACTCGGGCACAGTTGTGCCAACTGACTTTGGCAGTTTAAACAGGATCTGAATTTGTTGCCAACCTCAAAGAAAATTTATTATTTCAAAATGGTTGGAAAAAAATTAGGGAACTAAAATTGTCAAAACATTGGCTGTGGTAGCTTCTCTTGGCTTGTAGGATTTACATTAGCATAAGGGCAATTAAAATAAAGCATGTAGCTCATATGTGTCCTTTTCATGGCAGACAACATTGTCATTATTTCGTCCCTAAAATATGCAACCATCTGAATCCTAAAAGGACGGATCTGGGTAGTTTCAGCTCAATTCCGCAGATGTGGATTTCCCTCGTTCCATGAGAAAGAGAGAGAGAGAGAGAGAGAGGCAAAGGGACCTTTTTCCAATATAGTTACTCTTACTGTATTCTTACACATAGAAACGCACATATGGTGTATAGACATGGCCATTTGCACTCTATCCAGCCCTGCTATGTCCCTATATCAGATTTTATAGCTCCATCAGTATAAAAGGAACCGACCCCCAAACCCATGGTGAGGTTATGTATGGTGAGTATATTACAAGCTACTTTATATGATGAGGAACGCCAGCACATACAATCTCCCCTCAATTAGTATCCAAGAAGAAGGTCGTGAGGAGAATGCATCCTCCATCGAATATTCAATTACGTGGAGCAGACTAGGAAAAAGCAATATTCAATTTGATTATGCAATTCTCCATGATTATATCCTCCCATCGCTCTCATTCCTTTTTTTCCCTTCGTGAAAGACACTAAAATCATTTTATTTCCCTACTCGAGAGTCCCTCCATTTTCCTGCATTTAAGGAGGACACTATTTACCGATGAAAACTCCTTGGAAAAAAAACATTTAAAATTATTTTTCATGTAAGGAATAATTATATTACTTATGACGAGGAAATATACATGGATACATGGAATGGGAGAAAGTACCAAGGAAAGTAATTACCCTAAAACTGGAGGACATATACAGTCCCTGCTTATCAGGCCGCGTCACCCGGACAGTCTCTGAAAGCCTGATTGTCGCCTGCGAGCCAAGATTAACGGGGATATGTGGAGGGACAATCCTCTCCGGAAATAGTATGCAGAGTAGCTGTTCCCTCCATGGAGTAGCTTGTGTATACACGTGAAAGAGAGAGAGAGAGAGAGAGAGAGAATCAGGCAGAGAGTGAGGTCTAGGAGCGAACGTGCAAGTAGGGATTCAACGGCGATGATGATGAAGGGATTATTTTGCGGAGAAAAATCGGGAATAATGTATTCTCCTCGTTTCCAAAAACCGACCTCTGTTTAATGTAAGCTGGGTATGTCAACACATACAAATGCACAGATTACATATGCACGCATAATAGGACCACATGCAGACTATAGTATACGGACCTGTGCGTTGTACATATGTAAAGCTCCGCCTATAATAATAGGTACAAGAACACTCTCTACTACATCAGAGCTCTCCCACACGCTCCTATATGTAAAACATGGGGACAAACGGAGGGAGTGTGTGTGTGTGTGTGTGTGTGTGTGTGTAAGGGAGCCGGGGCTACGGGCTCTTTGATATATTCCTATGTTAAAACCTCCTATGTAAAAATGTATGTAAAAATAGTCAAATGTGAGTTAGGGAAGAATTGCTCCTCTCTCCATAGAATCTTGGCTCTTTCTCCCTTTTGCTCTTCCCTTTTGCTTTTCCGGCCAGCGATGAGAGAGAGAGAGTGAAGTGAGTCAATTGACCTCCCCCGACACCCCCTATCGATTGACTCGCATTGAATGACCACTAGTAGACCTGATGTGCATAAAAGGGAAAGTGTGTTGTGGATATGAAGGTCCGATGGACGGGGCTGTGTGAGTGTGTGTGTTTGTGTGTGTGTGTGTGTGTGCTAGGCTAAAATCGTTAGAAAAGCTTTTCGCCTCTCCTCGCCTTTAATTATATTCGACACTTACATATAGACTTCATCATAAAAGCAAGTCTATCGTCTCTGTTGGTTCCAAGGAGAGAAAGAAGTGCGAGAGAGAGAGAGAGAGAGAGAGAGAGAGAAAGAGAAAAAGCTTTTCCTCCTTTTCTTATACTTACTTTCTGGTCTCACTCGTTTCTCTCTCTCTCTCTCTCTCTCTCTCTCTCTCTCTCTCTCTCTCTCTCTCTCTCTCTCTCTCGGTGAGCCTTGTGCAAAAGAGTGTACTTACGTGTGTGTATTTGGAAAGGGAATGCCAAGACCAACTCTTGCCGCCTTGCCTTTTATGTAGCTCCGTTGTTGGTCTAATCCAAAGAGACGCTCATGCACAATGCAATTCACTCGGCCAGTCCCTATCATCTTCACTTGTCTTTGCAATCATCCATTCCTTTCCCATTCCCACAATATTCTTACTCACTTACTCACTCACGGACACTCATATAGTTATGTGTGTGTGTGTGTGTATGTGTGTGTAGTAGTAGTAGGAGCTGTACGACTACTCTGGAAGAACCGTACCTACAGATACATATCTACAGATATAACAACCTCCTGTAAATAGAATTTCTTACACTTTCGCTCTCCTTTCTTCCCCGCTCTGGCCTCCTCTGTCTCTTCCTCTATAATTCCTGGTGCTAGAACTCTCACTTCTATCAGTCCATCTCTTATTTTATTTTAGCACATTACAATGCACTTCCAACTTAACTTCTCTTACTGGGAGAGGATCCCTATGTATTTCCCTTCCTCTTATTCAATCTCACCAGGCAGTGTGTCTCAGCATAGGGATAAGTAGATACTACTCTGTATGTATGTACCTTATGCTGTGTCTCTTGACTGGTATGCATGCTGTCGTCAGTTCTATGGCTCAAAGTATGGGGGAGACTTGTGTCTATGTACATATGTACATGTGTGAAAAATACTCAGGACAAAAAGGGAAGGCTGGTTGGAAGAAGTTGCGATTCCGCCACTCTTGTTACGATTAGGTGGAATGCTTTACCTCGCACTCATCACATTCGCATCATCTGGGCAAATTCAAAGACAGGCTACTTTACTTTTTTTTTCTCTCGGGTCCTTCCCTTCTCCTTCCGCTCTCACAGAGTTTTTTTTCCATGGGAAAATCTCTGTCCACTTTAAAGACCATCCACATGACGGAAAGTGCTCTGACGTACGTGTAATTTCAAGGTATAATCCAAAGATTTTATGATCCCTTCCCTGATTTTCAAATTTAACTTTGGGATTGAAGGTTCTATATTTACATTCTAAAAGAAGTTTTTTTTAAAAAAAAAGAGATTTGTATTTTTTCGAATTTAGTATCTATATAATTATGTAAGAGTATGTAATTCTATGTGGGTTCATTCCATAAGTACAGTTTCGTAAGTTCGGATCTTGTTACTGGTTATTTGATGAACTCTGGCCTGTTTTATTTCTCTGGAAGTGAATCCTTGCCCGGAGGAATATTCAGTTAGTTTGTGTAAGTACATTCCTGGGGAAAAAGGGAGGGAAGAAAAGTTGATCTGGAGAGGAGGGAAGCTGGACGGCGGGAGAAGTTACGGGGAAACTTAAAGTCCCTCATGTCCACTTGAAGTAAAAACTCACCATAAAATAGTTAATTAAAAGGCCAAGTGGTCCGATTCCCGTCCATTTCCCTTTTCCCACACCTTTAAATCCTATTTTTATGTAACTTTTTTTTTACAGCGAATCTATAAAGAGGATGAATCCTGTCTCTTCCCAGCACTGAATCCTGTATTATGGACTGTGCCCCATCTAATATACATGCACCCACATACACCATATACATAATCATGTACATACTTTATAAATAGACCTCACATCTTGTGTGACACTCGGCAAGCTATAACCTCTGCTAAATCTTTATTTAAGTTCCCAACTCTCTCAAATACCAAATAAGCCCCATAAAATTCAGGGGATTTTCCTATATGGGCTCACATATACATAGATACGTACCTATAGCTCCATGTCTCCTTAACGGCAATTTCCCTTGAAGAGTTCCCCGTTACTTATTATATATTACATAACCTGGAAATTGTATACACACGAGGTCTGCTTAATTAACCAATTTACTAGCCTTGAGGATCCAAGGGAACATTTTTGCATATGAAACTATTGTAAGGAATGGAAAGTATTTTTTATTTAGGAACTGAAAAAATGAAATAGTACTCTGACCGTCACCATCATCATCATCATCATCACCGTCATCGGAGAAAAGAAAGTCATTTCACTTTGTGTGGGTCAGAGGAAGGGGGGATAGTGTCCAAAGAGAAATCTCCGTTTCACATAATATAGGTGCTTACTCTGTTTGGATTTTTCTCAGGCCTGGACTGGAAAGAAATCCTGACTATACTCCCTCGTAATGTAAATGAATATACTGGATCTATCTATATGGGAGATTATATGTATGACACGTGTCTTGACGAGCCCTGAGTATGAGTTTGGATTCCATACTCTGTAAAACTGTGTGGAAACTTACGTACATACGTCAATTTGACTATATACTAGGGAAAAGTAAGTGTATGTATGTACATAATAGGGATATGTCTTGGGGAGAACTCTGGAGGAAAGTCTATATGTGTGAGGCTGACTGGTGAGAGCGGCGACGATTGCATTAGTCAGAAAAGTTTTCCCTTTTCTTTCCAACGACATTTGTCCACACACACAATCTACGGATGGATGGAGAGTCAAGTCAAGACTCTTTTCCTTCACAGGAGAGAGAGTGTGTGTGTGAGAGAGAGAGAGAGAAAGAGAGAGAGGGAGAGAAAAAAAATAAGGTGGCTCTCGTACTCACAACTCCTACTACTAGTGTAGGAGTGAAAACCCCTGGAAAAATGTGTTGGGCGTATATCAAAGCGTCCTTACACTCATCAAATCAACGGCGGCCGACATAAGAAAGAGCTTTCTTTTCTCAGTTAAAGTGTGAAAGTCTATTGAAGTGCCTATAATATTATAATTCAAGGAGATTTTCACATACTTTGATATATCTATAGGATAAAGGCTTCTTTTTTTTGAGGGGGAGGGGGGGGGGGGCGAATAGGAAGGGAGAGAGATATAGACTTGGTCCAAGATTTTTTCTATACTTTATTTTCTACTTCAACACTTTTTCTCAATAGGGAAATTTTTCAATGGAATGCAAACACATGTCTGACTCTCCATCTCTCTCTCTCCCAATGCTCCATTCCTTTTGCACTTGATGTAGCTCCCCATTGAATTCCTCATATAAAAGTTATTTCAATTTTATAAATCCATTCCATTCCCCAATAATAGCGTAGGTATACGTCCGGCGTGTTTCCCACCGAGAAAAAAAAATCCATAGAATTGAATTTAGTCCCTGAATTTGCACATTACCAGTCAGAAACCTCATATCCGTGGATTTCCCAAAATATGTCAAGAAAATACCTTTCATGGAAATACAGCTTTTTCCCGTCCAAGAATACCCACTCCATCCAAGTGTCAAACTCTGGGGAAATTATATTGTAAACATGTCCAAGCTCTTGTAAATATTGAAGGATTTTTTTTTGCTAAGGGGAAATATTAAATTCTATTTTAGTTTGAATTTCCTTTGTGAATTTATAGCGCCCACACAGACATACACAAACACACACACTTCCACATATATGGATGTATATACATTGAAAAAAAAAAGTCCACAGCTAACAATCTACTATTACAAATAAATAAAATGTGCTCCAAAGCACCTGCAAAATATCCTGTCAACTTCAAAAATGTATTTTCATTTTTTTTTATTAAAGAATTCCCTCTACAAGAAAATAGGTGAAAATATAAAAAAAAGGAAGGAATGACTGAGTGAGGGAAGAGCGTACGGAGCTAATACTTTTGACATCTTGACCTCCCTCATGTACTCAAGCCTATAAAGTCGACATTGATGTAACGAGATATAAAATATCACTAGGGCGGAGTTATGACAGGGGAGTGTAGTAACTCCACGCGGCTACATCTGCATCAGCTCAAAGGGGGAATTTACACATATGCAGATGGAGAAAGAGTCACTCAGTCTCTACATATACACATGTAGTGCATGTAGTATTGAGCCAGAGACGAAAGGGTGAAAAGAAAATAGGGTTCGAACTTGATTATTTATCCTCCCCGTATAAGTAAAGCTCATGGACTCGTGTGTAGTATGTACATGCGTTTGTATGAGAAATTCAGCGTAACATGCTCCTCTCCCGCCCATTCATAAAATGCCCCAAATCAATTGGATTTTCCACATCCCAAATTTGAATCCAAGCCTTGTTTTGTTTTCACACGACGGATTCCTCATAGAAATGAAACATGGATACAGAACATAAAAAACTGTACCAAATTCAAGGATTTTGATTGGTAGATTTTTCAATAGGGAAAAAAACCATGTAAAATTTAAAGCTAATGTTTAAATTTAGGAAATATGGAATATTGACACACTCCCGTGTTTCCGTGCTTTTCTTCCTCTCACCAATAGATATATGACACAGGCTGGGCTTACTCTCCTCACCAAAAGCCATTACGTCCCTATAAGCCCAGCTCCCTCAAAACTTGGGTAAACTTGTAACGAGAGAAAACACAAGATCAGTGGATAACCCTTCTCCGGGCAATAACTCTTCCACTTGCCTTTCCCCTGCGTTTCCCAGTGAGAAAAACAACCCTCATATCAAATTATGAAGTGAATGAACATCCCAATTACATAATAATTCGGCCGAGACTCCAGCATCTGCAAGTCCTACTTCTCACCCTAACATTTCCTATTATGGTAACTCCAGCCTTATGTCCACTCTAACCGCTGGCTTTTAACTTCCGACGGGGAAATGTGCATTTTTACTGTATTTTAGAAAAACGCGGGGAAGGATTTAATTTTAATCCCAGCTCCTTCCCCGTATTTCCCATTCATTTTAATTTAGTAACTCTCTCCCTTTACAATTACGGAGACTCTCTCACAGTGCCCCAAAAATAAGGATTTTAAACCCCTAGTCTTGACACCAGACAAAATTGTGCATATGCACACAAATATTAAAATATTTTAGAAAGAAACTCTCCTAAATTCAAATGCTATAGTTAGTTTTATACAACTGAACCTGCGGGAGATACAGAAAAAACTGAGGCATTAACAGAGCAGGATGTATGGCAATCAAAACATTTTTTTAAGGGAGTTTGTCTCTCACAGAGAAGCCTATACAAAAATAAAAAAAACAACCCAGAATGTACAGTACAGTGTGTGGTGTCACTGCTCTGTCCGTCTCTCTCTCTCTCTCTCTCTCTCTCTGGCAAAATGCATGGTAAATGGGGAAATTGATTGGAGTTGGATCCTCAGCTGTGTATTTATTAAAGATATAAATTTTGAGGAGCTTCCACGTGTGACGCTGAATAAGATTGTTGGTGGGTAGCTCCTGCGGGACTTCCTAGTAATTCCTCAAAAAATCCTCGTTCAAGTCTGAGCAAGACGAGCGTACATGAATATTTTATATGACAAGTATAAACATAGATATACGGGACACAATAGATACCTTAGAAATCTCTACACCCTTGAATTTTAACACAGGCCCAGGAACTTCCCTTTTTGGGGGAAAAGAGTGTGTTGAAAGCCCTCCGAAGCGAAACTAAACAATGATTGTCTTTCATTTATATAGACTTATGCGTACCTAACTAGCTATTTAATAGGCGTGAATGTATAAAGACTATTGTTGAGAGAGGATTTAGTAGTGAACAAACCATATATTTTGAGAAGAATCCTTCCCAAAACCTTCCCTCCTGCCTGTGTTTGTCCAACAGGATAATTTCCTTTTAAAATCATTGCATTTATTTATCTTGGATTTGTGTATAGAACTTATTCTTGGATTTCCTTACCTCAAAAATTATCTTTTTATCTCTCTCTCTCTCTCTCTCTCTCTCTAATAATTTTGTTAAAACCCCAAAAAAAGAAGAAAAAACTCTGCAGGACTTGGGAGGGAAATCTTTTCTATGGGCTTTCCAATGATAATAATAATAATAATAATTCTGGGAATTTATCATGAGGTAGTAGAAAAATGTACTAGAAATATTGAATTGGTTTTTCCCAAGGAAAATCTGCTATTTCTTATTCAAGCCCTCAATAACAGTCAACTCAATTTTATTTTTTCCATGCGGATTTTCTACTTCCATAAAAAGACTAATCGAAAATCCAAACTCACATCATTTCTCTCTCTCTCTCTCGCTCTTTGCCTCAGTCTCTCTCTCTCTCTCTCTCTCTCTCTCTCTCTCTCTCTTTGCTATACGCTAACCATATCTACAGAGAGATTTCCATGTTGAATAAAAAATCACTACATTTTCCCATTTCCATCGTGTTCCTCCTCGGACGAGAGCAGGAGCCATAGGTACTATATAGGACTGCACCAGAAAAGAATAAGGAGAATCAGCTATGAAAATATTACATGTGAGCAATATAAAGCCAGCGCATACCAACGAGACGAGCTAAACGCTAGAGATTTTCCACATACTTATTTTCTGCCTTCTTTGTATTTCCCTCTGATACGAGTTTCTTGACTACTGTACAACCCTTGAAGGTCCCTGACTATAAGGGAAATTCCTATTAGAATCTCTCGTCTGCGGTTCCACACACAGAGGCACATGCACAGACACACACTCCACTACTACTACAGTATCTCTTGAGAAGAAAAAAAAAATAATATAAAAAAATTGGAATTGCGAATTTTCTGGCATTCAATTGAATGGCGAATATAACCACATTGCCATAAGTACTGATTCTCTCTGCTCTACTCGACCGCTCTCAATCTTATTATTACAACTGTCCTCATTCCTATTCTTATTTTGTATTCAAGTAGCCCGAGCCCATTTCCAAGTTTCTCCATCTGACTGTGTCTATAGATACATGTGGACATCCATGGAGAGACTGTGCGAGTGCACGGGACTCTCTCTCTCTCTCTCTCTCAATCCTCAACTGTATAAAACCAAGTTTTAATATTATCTCAGGCCCTGTACAGTTTAGACCACTATAGATTTAGCCATTGGGCCAGAGCCTCATGGTTTGATAAGCAACAGTAGCACTCCCAAAGTATAGTCATAATGCAGGACTATTACGCAGATGCTACAAAATTATTATACAAGTCGTATACTCAGCATGTATGTGTATACATATGTACGTGTTGAAAAAAAAACTGTGGACAAGTTAAAACACTCTAGTCATAGGATTCCGCAGTAAAATACAGAATCCCTGAGAATCCCCAGTTTTTCTCAGCAAAAGGGTAATGGGAGTGTGAAAACGGAGTGGAAAAAGTATCCTAAATCGGGGAAATTCAAATCAGTTATTGAAAAGGTGTTTACACATGTATTTATGGATGTGTCCCAGTCTCCGGAGCATTTTTTGGGGTTTATAGGAAGGAACGTGAGAAAAAGAGAAGATCTTATGTTTTCCCACATCCCCCCTTTCTTTTTGGAATCTACTCCCCTGTGTAATATGAAAAGCTGAGAGGATAACCCTTGACTCAAAAATATATACAGTTGAGCTTCTTTTGCATTGTTAATCCGTATCCTGGGCTTGTAACCCATTCCTTGGTTGTAGTAGATAAAGGGGAGACTTGTGAACATGTGTGTGTGTGAGAATATTTTGGGGTGAATCTTGCTGATTCAGGGATAAAAAAGGAGGGTTTCCCAATTCCATTAAAACTCTTTCCTTTTTTTCACGAAAAAATTTTCACAGGTAAGTTCTCTACCCTTTGTGTCCCTGGAAAGGTAACATTTGCAGAGAATGTATAGATATGTAGAAGGTCTGTTGGGAATATTCCTTCCTTTATTTTTTTATTTAGAAAAAGGGTTCCTACATTTACATTTTTTGAGTGTGAAATGGGGGAAAATGTCAGTGCTGATTATCTCAATGGGGGTAGATGTCTCCCTTAAAATATGACCATGTACTTATTAGAATTACAAATTTGATCGTAGGGAACTGTCTCCCTCTTCAAAAATCCTCTCTAATGCATTCAGAATTGGAAGGTATGCTGAGAATCCCTAAGTAAATTTAGAGAATTGAATTTATGGTTTACACAAACAGGAGTAGTAATGGAAATCGTTCAAACCTTTCATTACTCAATGTTGTTAAAGTACATGGTGTAGAAAGTAGCATGGACTCCGAAAGCAGGAGTGTACTACTTGAGAAAACAAAAAGAGTTGAGTTCAAACAAGGGCTTGATTGCCAAAAGGGAAAAGGACGAGGAGAGTGAGTACATAAGTATTTTTGAGATGATTATTTCCATAAAAAGGAGAAGAGAAAAAAAAAGTAAAGTGTAGGAAACCGGAGGGAATGCGGGTAGGTATATACATATGTATCTATGTATATACATATATGCCTGGGACATGGACTATGCTCCTGGAATTAAACTCCCATACAATACTTCCCTGGTCCAATGGTGATTGTGAGCACAAACTCTGGTAATAAAGACGTTGATTTTTCCAAGGTATTGTATTTGAGAAAAGTATGGAGAGTTTTCGGAAATAATAAAAAAAAATACTGAGGGAGACATTAGTCATGTATGAGGAAAACCTCAGATACAAATAATCTGGTCTTGTAAATATATAACAATATATATTCTATATATACAGAAACCTTCATAAATGATTTAGAGAGCTGTACAACTCTTCTGTCCGGACCCACACACACACACACTCACATAAGGATTATGCCCAAAGTTATGTATTATAATACTCAAGGTACAGTTATTCTCCCAGAGTTTCAAAAATTGGCCAACAACTTTTACTCAAACTCACATGCACACACAGATTGCTCATACAGACTAATGTCATGTGAATAAAATATACCAACTTGTTCCATTTATTTTTTCCTATTTGAATTGAAATCATAATGTCCAAGCGGACTGGAAAATACAAGGTACTACTGTAAGGTAGTTACGCTCCTTTATTTTATTTTTTGTGGAGGGGTGTACGAAAGGAGTAAATAGATTTAGAAAAATTCAGTAGTAGTAGATACTAGTACAGTATCTATCTATAGGAACATTGTACATATGTACATACAACTACTAGTAGTAAATTAAACCACGAGCAATTTCTTCATGCCATGCAGGCCAGCCCTTTTGGTAGTTCATCATTAACCTTAGACGTAAAGAGGGGCGGGAGAATTTCAAACGAGAGAATAAAATTGAGATGGAATATTGAGGGAAAGGAATGGTCAAAATAAAAAATAAAAAAGAGAATAAAGGAACTCTATGTATGGATGTGTATTTATACACACGTGGGTTAAAATATTTATCGAGATTCTTTTCAACATAACATTAGCAAATAAAATGGGCTTTTTATTTCACCCTCCAAGAATAAACAGTTGGAGGAAACTCCAGACTGGGTGAGTAGTTGAGTCTCTCTCTATGTGTACATATGTATGCACATACATATATATAGCCAAGTCAATTTTTTTGTATACTGGTCCATTCAAATGTCCATACAGAATGTTTGTATATTTAAGTTGCTATTATTTTTTAATAAGGAGCCTTCCCAGTGGAACGGCATTGTTGTATAAATGCTTGTACTATATTACCAGGCTCGAGAATGTCTACTGTCCAATATTACATGTGGATATATGTATCTACATATGTAGTGCTCAGGTAAAAAATACTGGCTCTGCTACGGAAGGAACACATTATAGGAAAAACTTTCTGCATTATGAATCCTATACCTACTAAATGTAGGATTTTACCATGAAATATAATATGAATGTTGGAACTAATGTAAGAAGGGACATTTCCTAACCAGGAGTATGAATAAATGCTGAAATGATATAATGGCCGGACAGTCCTGGCTTATGTTTGCCTTGCGTTATTATTTTTCCCGGGGCCGGACACACAGGGAATAAAGAGAGAAAGAGTGAGAGACAAAGTAGCATGCTATATTGCATGTCAGTCAACATAGCTCATATCGATGGTCATGTCAGCGGCACTTTCAGAGAGAGAGAGAGAGAGAGAGAGAGAGAACAAACCCAGCAACTCCTTTGGCTTTACCATATGTAGCTCCTACACAATGTATGTACGTATAGGGACCACACTTTGTGTAAATGTGAAGGCTCCGTTGCATATCTACACAATTTCAAAAATTCACAAGTTTTGTGCCTATACTCTGTATCTATATTTTCCATGATTTGTAGTTTCTCTCTCAGAAACAATTTCTCTTTAGAAATTTCCATGTGACTGTGTTCAAATAACAGAGACGTGGATACTACACAAGGTAGATAATATGTATCTAATTTTTTTTTCAGACTGGGCATTTGTTCCAACGCCAAGACAAACATGAGTTTCGACAAATAATGTGTATTCATGCAATGCATGCATTCTCCTTGCTTTCAACAGTTTTTTTCTCTCCCTAAAACCAATCTTTATCTATCTCCTCTACAGAATATGCCCACGAATATTGAATTTTCAGTGTAATGACAGGAATTATTAAGTATCCTCCAACTATTGAGACTAACTACCTGTAAGTACTCCTTTACATTTCAGACATTTCAGAATTTCGTTCATTCCGAATCAAATGGAGGGTTGGCTGTGGATTTCCTGAACAATGAAAGTTTTGGGATTTTTAAATAAGGTGCTACAAAATAGCGTGCGGGGATGAGGAGATGAAGGCTGACCTAAAATCATGTTTTGCAGGGCTTTTGAACATTGTACGTCAATTATGCGGATGTTCTACGACAGCAAGACTGAGCTCATGACTTTATCTAACGTGTCTCGAGTCTTGATTCTATGAATCTGTGGAGAGCCAGTCTCCTGTCAGGAATCACAGGAGGAATGGGATCTTGGGGGCAAATGCAGGAGGAAATATTAGGAACATGTTTACCCAAAATTGAATGCTGAGGAAGCTCGTACTGTAGTGGAGATGAGCTGGAGCACACTCAGGCCGTACTTCAGGACGGATGTATAAATAACATGAGAACCGGAAGGGATGATGAGATCTCAAGTCTCGGAAAATACCTTGGAGGTTCAATATTATTCGGGAATCGGAAATAGGGAAAAATTCTTGTAAGTGAATAACATGATAAACATTGAATTGGAAAGAGTTCATTGCAAGCTGTGCTAATATGTGCCCTCTTCCCAGACACCGCCCTCTCCCTGCTCCGGGTCTTTTCCCCTTATTTCATGTGGTAAATATGTCGTACACAAATATCAGACCTGACATGATTACAGTACATATTTGTAGTACATTTGTATGTTTGTACGTCTGCCCGTCTGTGCAGAAACAAGGAGCCAAAAGTGTTGAAACTACACATCCAAAACTTGTCCCTACAACAATTCAGGACTTCCATTTCCCTAGGAATATTATTTCAAGGGACGTATATAATAATCTCGGCAATAAGCACTGTATGACTTCTGTAGATATGCACATGACTTGTGTACACATACATATGTCCTTAGGCCCAAGTGTTAATATGGTAGTAGTGAGTTAGCACCACCTTGAGAAAACTAATAGTTATAGAGATACATATGAGCTATTAAGAGGGATTGCGTCTAACAGCGGATGTTCTTTGGAGTCTTCCTGTACTACTGTGTGTAGTATGTATCTGAGGCTCCGACTCATCTATATGGAGTCCTTGTGGAGAGAGAAATATATGGCAAAAATGTTTGAAGCAACATCTGGAAGTGACGGGGTGCTTTTAGGCAAAAAATGGTCCATCGTCTCATTGGTCACCGCAATTTTCGTGTTGGACAAGCGTTGTTGTCAATGCTCCCGTCTTTCTCAGAAGTCCATATGAGCAACTTGGACCATTCCTTTAACTCTCAAATTCTTATACGGTATCAAGAGCCGATATGAAATCTGAAGCTTTTCACACCCTTACACAAATGGCAGCCTCACTTCCACTTCCCAATCCTTCCTCATTCATAATTTTTTTTTGTATAAGTAAATAATCATAAATCCCGCCAGTAAACAAATCCCTGAAGATAAATATTATTCTTACTATTAATTTTATAGGATTCGCACCAATATTTCCCAATCCTGGAATTTACAAAAATTCCTTTTCAATTTTTCCGTTGAATATCTTCTCTTAATATTTGACCACAAAGGAAATATTTGTAAATACCATTGTAATTGTTCATATACCTCTAATTACATGAAATGTTTACCTTTCAAAATATTTTCAATCCACTACCTCAATCTTTATTTTCGAAATATCCCAACAACTGTCAAATTTACAAATCGGGGTGGGTGAGTAGTTGAGAAAGTTTGGTATTTGTGTGGGAGCCGTAACTATCTATAGATATATAATTAATGGTAGGTACAAACTTTTTTATGCATCTACTGAAAATAGATAATGGGCCGTTTAAGTATGAGCAGAGTACTAAAATCCATCCCAATGGTGGTGGAAAATATGGATGGAGATGTGATGATTTAGTCCTAGTCTCGCTCCTATTTCAATCTAGCTTATCAATCAAAACATTCACAAGTGCCTTTCGAGAGTCTCCATCATAGTCCTTGTCGGCTGAAGGACTTTTTTCCCCAGCTCTCCATGTATGTATGTAATAGCTTGAGTTGTCATAGCTCATCTACTGTCCTTATATATAGATACAGGGAGCCAGGACAGAACTCAACAACAAATGGGGATCCTCTCCTGAGCCGTAAGTCAAAAGGAGAGGGAAATGGAATCAAACATTGCGTCAATGTCAGTTACAAAAGTAAAAAAAAAAAATCTTGCTCAATACAAAAAGAAATTATCTGAACAATCTCTTTCCCTATCTCCACCCAAAAATCAAACTTCAGAAGGATTATCCAAAATGTAATGAAAATACTAAATTTAAATTAATTCCTTTTAATTAAAACTCATGGAAACAGGACTAATTTGAGAAAAAGTAGGTCTTCTTTATGATAATACACACGGGTAAGACACTCAGGACAAGGAAGTCCCGTTCTTGAGAGCGGGTCTTGAAAGAACTCCTCACGTGCGAATTGAGTCCCTGCTCTGTCCACATTGATAAATAGATACATAGAGGCTATTCATCGCCACGCTTTTAGGAGGGCTGTCGTCCCTGGATCATGTTTTGGTAGGAAGGAAGATCGAGTAGTCTTTTCAAAGATGCTTAAGACTGAATCAAAAGGGTTAGTCCACTCAATAGACCAGCGTTCCTATCCTTTTCAATTCAGATCATAAATCGGTCCCTCATGCACATAGTACATATGTGGCATGTGCGTCCATACATCTCGTATCATGTTTATTACTTGTAGACATCAAGTGCATTAAATTTGATACATGCTCCGACCACAGGAATGTATGTACGTGGATGGATGGAATCACCATGCAGATTATATATACAGAGAATCATATATGCATGTATACCTTGAAGCACTCAAGTCCCAACCCAGGGCTATATTTTATATCATCTTAATCATAAACGAGTCCTAATCCTATAAACGCTCTCTTATGTGTCTCTGGCTATGGGAGGGAGGATGAGTGCGTTTGTGTGGAGTAATAAACGGTAGGGAAAAACGTGTGAAGATGTGCACAGGAGGGAAAAAAATCTTCACTCCAGTAAATATCTCTATTTATATCTATAGTTACATATGCACGACTCAGTGGCCAAGCTTCATTGCATATCAATTTAATCGAGGAAAAAAAATCCGGACTGACAGGAGACGGAAATTCACTCAGTCAGTTTCGCTCCCACTCGTCAGTGGCTCGCCGTTTCTGAATGTACGTTCTTACATTAGAGCCACTTACATATCTCTCTCTCTGCATGAGCCCTATAAGGACTAGCCAGATATTGTTATAAATACAATTGAACAGACGTGCACACCGTAAGAGATGCATAAAGAGATGATGGCGCATGGTCATGAGAGTTGCCTTCTTCATTCGCACTCCTTTTCATAGATTCTAAGCTCCTTGGATATTATAGACGTCTCAGGTTTATTTTTTTTTCGGGTGTCCCAGCTCCTATCGTAACTGATACCTCTCACCACTCCCGTAATACATTTAGACAACCCGGGTGTAGGAAATGGTGGCGAGACCTTTCGGATCCCTTTAAACTTATACCTCTAGTAGGAATGACTACTTTTTGTATTCCTAGGTAAAAATGCATGAAGGATTATTTTCTTAGATTGTTTTTCCTTGGAGGAACATTGTCAGGAGTAAAACATTTGGGCAAACGCAAAATTCTAGTATTTGCTCCTGTATCACAGGAAGTTACATTGCAACACTGCTGCTGGTAAGGTGTATATCCCTTGTATGTATACATATTCAGAATGGATACAAGGAAGGCTTGGATTAAGGAAATGAGTACATGTTTTGTAGATGCATGGAAGATGTAATAGGGGATGTAGTAGAACCTCCGCATTATACAAAATCCTTTATGGGCTGAGACTCTCTCTCTCTCTCTCTCTCTCTCTCTCTCTCTCTCTCTCTCACTCCGTCAGACATGGTCTTACTAATGCCTGCGGTTTTTCCCCGGATGGAGTGTTGAAGTTTGGGAGGCGGAGCAGTTGGGTAAGAGAAGAAAGCTCGCGCCGGTTAACAAGGTGTCGTGTATGCAAAAAAGGCTGGATTTACATATCGATCTTGGGCTGGGGGGCCGTAGCTATATTCCCAACAACGCCAACGCTCACGCTGTGGACCAGAGCCTCTCACAGTTTAAAACTCTTTATCCAATCCTTTGGCTCTTTTTATAGACTCTGGACTGTTTTCAACTCTTTCCTATATCTCTTACTCCGCTCCCTTTACAATCATCCTCCTCATATTTTCCTTCAGGGACTATAATATCAAATCTTCGAAACTTTTTTTTAGCATATGTAAATCTCATCCTAGAAATCCTATACCTATCAATATTTAAAAGGGACATCTCTGACTACCACTCAAACGATAGGGCATATCCTTAGAATCTAATTTAATAATGAGATTTTTAATTCTATTTCCCCCGGATTTTTTGACAACTCATTGTCCACTTATAAGATCTAGTATTTGTATTGTGGGGATGAGGAGTATGTTCATATTTTATAAAAATCATGTAGAGCATAAAGGACTGAACTACTGGATCTACAGCTTTGAAGGGATATGTATTTATAGATAGATATGGGAAGAGAAACTTTAAATTGAAATTTAATACTACAAAGGAGGGCTAAATAGAAACTCAACCCTTTTTTAATCTCCAGGATACTATGCTCTTGGCTCCTGTCAGTCACTCACTCTGGGATGAGAGACTAGAGTGTAAACCAATGCCTTTTGTCTGGGTTAATAGTTTTGTATTATTTTACATGTTTTTTTCTCCACTTTCCCGGACAGTAAGTATTTCTGGCTTGGGCTATGTATATCTAGATATAATTATACTAAACTACTATCATCATCAGCAGCATCATCATGATAGAGCAGAATGCTCATGTGTGTATTAGCATAGAGATAAAACTAGTCCCGATTTCTTGCTCCTCGGTCTCTGTTGTCTATCCACACTCTCAGTGAACAACAAGAGCCACTACTTTAGAGAAATACAAGGACGGTCGGAGAGTTGATGGAGCGGAGGCACGTGGATGGAAACGTATATCTTTATTATCATCTCTCGTGCACTCCGCCTCGTCAGCCAATTAAACTCATATCAAAACACTATTATATCACTCTTTTTTTCACAGACATACGGAGGACGTGCAGGGAGGCTTCTCCTATCACCTGCCCCTCCAACACTATTTCCTACAGATATCCCTCCTGGTCTGTTTTTTTGTCTGCCAGAGTGCCGACATACAAATAGACTATACTGTAACTGTAGTATCTACATGTAGGTACACCAGATAAGGATTAAAAAAAAATACTGCCAAAATTCAGTGCTAATCCCAGTGCACGAGTCTATAGTACTTGTGAGAAATGAGGAAATGCATACTGCATAATCACACCATCAAAAACTGACCTAGACCTCTAGATGCGCTTCTTTCACAGAGCTTTTGTTTTTTTCCTTTGAGAAATATTACAAGCTGGCATTACCTATAGATATCTACGTGAACTCCTCTATAATGGTGTGAATTATTGCCAGAGCCAGAGTGAGGAATTACATTGTATTGTACTAGTTTTCTGTGAAGAATATTTTGAAGATTAACATCCTTGAGGCTAAGCTGGTCAGAGCTGAAGTTGAGGAAGGAATTGAGGAGTATGAGAAGAGGAAAGAATAGGATAGAGCAGGTTATGATATGCAATTCCAGTAGGATTTGTATTAATTTTCTACTTGGTCATTTCCAGAGGGGATTTCGATAAGGAAACATCTCTCAAGTTGAGTGAATCAATACTGAGCATGACGTTGATCATCGGGACAGAATGTCTGGAATGGGAATAAATACAGCCCGTCTATCTTTTATGACATTGCTTGGAAGTCAGGAGCAGTCTATACTTATGCTCAATATAGGCCTAGATCTCTCCCAGATGTATCTATTGGTCTATCTAGTATATACAGTAAATGGGAAAAACCAAATTAGAGATTCTCTCTCCTCACTGACGAATCACTTGACCACTATTCTGAGAACATATGCATTGACTGTGCACAGACCGTCAATATTTAATGCTCCGTATAGAGTATTTTTTCCCCACATAGAACTCTTCGGGATATGCACCCCGTCCTACTTGCATGGAACCAAAGCAATGCAGATCCATGGGCTATTTGTATTTTATTAAGACTCTTTCTCTCATGTCTGAGAGAGTCCCCGCATACTGGAGATACAGAGAGAGAGAGAGAGAGAGAGAGAGAGAGAGAGAGTCGTTGACGAGAGGAGAAAAAGCAAATAATAAATTAGATGGAAGGCGAAGTGGACTTGAGATTAGTGCATAACGGAACATGTTGTTCATCTACATACAAGATTTCGCTCTGTTCTCTTCTGTTCCATCGATCCATTCCCTCTGTCATTCCAATATATTTCCACTTGGTAGTTTTCTTTGCGATAAAAGCAAAAGTACCAATGCACAATGTCTCTCTCTCTCTCAATGCCCGCATCCAGTCCGTCCAGCCGGACGTGCATACTTACACTTATCCTATATCTATTTACATATATGCATCTACTATATATACATGCACACTCCATGCACACACACAAAAAAAATATTTCTTTTCCTTCAGACTCGGACTCCTCAGAGCTTGCAGTTATGCATGCACCAGGCGGAAAAACTCTAGAGTCTCTGAGTCTCTATGAATATTCGAGGATTCAAGGAGCTATAACTGACTACAACTATTTTTCACAATATAAGTAGAAAAATGCACCGAAAATCCCTCAAGCTCCGTCTACATAAAGATTAATTCTGCCAAGCATGCGCCCACTCTCCCAACAACGTCTCCACTCTGTATTTTCCTCAAAAGGAAAACATCCCATGTAGTTTTGAGCGTTGCCAAGGAATGGGGAATGAGAAAAAAAGGAGCGTTAAGCTAATTATTCCAATGGTTAGTTCCAATTAGCTCAGCTCCCCAGTAACAAATCAGTCTCAAGATGAGTCGAGAGCCAAACACAACACACCCAGTTCAAAGACAAACTTTGTAAACATCCAGGGGTCAAAGAGGACATAATACATTATGTACATGAATTTATTTATCTTAATTTCCTGACAATTAATTTCTCTCACCTACTCAACCCTTGGGAGGGAAAAATTGTCTCAAAGGAAAAAATATTTCCTATTTGTCCCTCATCCGTCCTGGCCAAACCACACGGTATAGGGAAATCTACATCTGCTCAATGGGAGTCTGGGGAATGAAAGGTGGAGGATAAACGGGAAAAAAGGAGAGAGGAGAGGAAAATGCAAGGTATGCCGAAAATTGAATTGAGTTGACATCGGCAATAATAAATGAACGGATGGCTAAGTCGGTCGAAGAACGAAGAGGGTGGAATAGATGGAGAAAGTTTGATGCAAACTGAGGAAATTACTCTAGCAACATTATGTGTGTGTATCTATACTTTCAGCTACAGAGTCATGCCCAAATGGCTTTACTTATTCCCTATATAAGGATATACTAGTACAGGGTCAAATACGACAGAGGAGGTAGGAGAAAAACCCGGGTAGTATCAAATAGGAACATTCCTCCTCCTGGTAAGCCCCATGTTCAGATACATCAAGGAGCGAGTACAGAGAGAGTAGAGAAAAAAAAGTGTATGCATCCAGAAGGAAATCGTTACCCAAATAGGTTCATAGTTAGCAGATCATTTGGATGAAATGGGACAGACAAATCGGAATAGATTACAGGCAGGCTTTCGGAGGGAAGAAATAAAATGGGAAATAGAAATGTGCTCCCATTCTCTCTACACAAGTCTTAGTCGTCCGGTAGAGTGAGAGTGAATAATTCCTTGAATGGACATTCCTTTGAAATGTTCCTACAGAAGAGAAACCGTTCCCGGGGACGGTGTCTCCAGCAGCATTATATTCCATCATATATGTCCTCCTTCATATAAGAACTCCCCATACAGCTCAAATGTAAGGTATTGGATGAGGATTCTGTAGACGTCCAAATATCCATATGTAAAAGTCATATATGTTAAATACAAGGGAAGTCCTATCAATCCCATATTTTCTGCAAATGACCCCATCTGCAGTACATACCCTACGTAGTATGACCCCATGCTACAGGACTGCAGTCACTTCCATCAAATCCTCCTGAGTTATATTATCAGGGAAAAATACAAATAACTTCAGGAGGAATTTAGACAGACGGGAGGAAACGCTGGGAATTGAGAGTAGAATATATATCCTTGAATTATTATTATACCTAGGTGGGGATAGATATACCTAATGAATTATCCGGACTCTCTCCGTACAAAAAAGGGGGGTATAAATGCATTTTTTCTACACTTAATTCTCGGAAAAGTGGAATGTTGGAGTTTGCACATGGTTTGTGTCTGGCTTCCTTGGCAGTGCTTAGAAATGTTGACGTCAATTGCAGCAGTGGTATAGTAAGAATCATCAACTATAAATATTATTGTTCGTGGGGCTATGGAGCTGAAAGAAGTAGAGACAATCGTGGTCTCAAATGTTTTTCTTTCAATGTACATACATACATGCATAGATACATAGATACATACATATGTAGATATATGGAGATACGCACACATTGGAGGTTGAGTGGGAACCTTGTACATATTCGGACGCTAACAAAGGTTACACGCTTCGCTGGAGTCTCTTCCCTTGGAAATCATAATTTTAATTTTTATCTTTCATCTACTTCACAAAAACCCCCATTATATTCACATTATGCAGACCCGAGCCCCCGACCTGCTGGAATTATATTTTCCCTTTTAATCTGCATGTAGTATCTATCTATCCTCTGTAACTCCTCAGGGAACTGGGGATCAAGGAACCATTCTCAAATCAGACTTTTATTACACAAACATTACACTTTGCACACACACACACACACACACACACACAGGTACATTTTTCACAAGTCCTACAGACATTTTCATACAGATACTGTAATTGCCCCTCCATTCCAAAAATCTAACATTAAGGTGGATAAAAAAAACCCAGGGGTTGGAGAGAAGTAAGAAAAGTAACTTATTTTGCAAAATCAATGGGAGAACCCTCCACGGAAAAATGCATGAATGCATGAACAAGGGAAGGCGTGGAGAGCCCCAAATCATTAAAATAGACTAAGGTTGTCATTAGCATTGCTCTCAAGATGGCAAAACTCGATTGACAAGGGATTTGTCTAGTCTGTGTGTACGTTGTTGCTCCAAATATAATTATTAGGGTGGGAGGACAAGAAAAAATCTTACAAAATACTGCATTGGGAAAGAATCCAAAGATTTAGCATGCATATCTATAGATAAATGTATCCATACATGAGGAGCCATAAAAAATGACAATAATCATTTATCTTGTTGAGGTTGCGATTTCATCAATAAAGTCTTTGGTAGACTGTCGTTCGTGTGTGTGTGTGTGTGTATAGAGAATAGGAAACTGATTATATGATTTCAAAATGAATGCAATGTAATAATTTTGGTGGGTATATACGCTCAAGTAGGGCTTCGTCCTGGCAGTCGATGACTACAAGAGCAAAGTAATTTTGTACTTTTCGTAACCCTTGGAAACATCCCATTCCTTGATATGATTAGTAAACAAGAGAGGAAACCACATAAAATAAAGTAGAGAGTAGAGATACCAAGGGTACATGCAGTATCTCCTGCCCTGGCCCCACATAGTACATGCATAATTACATATGTACCTACATACATACTTGAGATGGAGAGCAAAAGCAGGGGAAAGAGTTTCTCCAACTGTTTCTCCACTACAGAGTCCTCATGAAACACATTAACTTTTACATGGCCCTGGCGGAGAGATGGATGTGATTATGCATGCATCCCTGCAAATGACTCTGAGTCAGAGCACTACTAGGGAGATGATATAAATGAATACGAAAATCCTTAACTGAAAGTAGCATCGCATACTGCCTCCTCCATAATTAAGCAGGGCTCTTACGAACATATGTATCTACGTACATAAGGTACATTAAGGCATAGCACAGAGTTGGCAGGACCTGAACCCCGAGAGATAAGGACTCTGTGTAGATATCTCCTTACATATGTACTTTCTGTGTGTCTGAGCCCACAATGTTTAAATATGTATAGAATATCCAAATGCGAGAAGAGATGATGAGGAATCCTAAATCATGACTGATGGACGGTTCGATAAACGTCGTGCTTATGGAAATGATAATAATTTACTCCGGCAAAGCAGAGCAATCATGAATCAAGGCTGGGAAGACTGCTCACAAGAGGAATGGAGTTTCACAGCAAAAAATATGGGTTAATTATCCGAGGAAGCTAGTTTTCGCATGATTTTGACCTCCTACTGATCTGAACACGTCTTCTCATCACATCCCATCAACTCCTTCACAACTACAACAATAAGACGGTGCTCACAGCTCAGCGCTTCCACTCATGTACACATTAACTTCGTCCTATAAACATACATACATACACACATACACATAGATACCCAAACACACTCCCCAAATGCACTGCATAAGAATTAACTACTTTCAAACTTCAACATTTTATGAGTCACCAGCACCATTCACTTACAAATGTAACGAAAGCTACCATGCCTGGAACCATCTTCCCAATCTTAAATATTAACTAATATCTTTCAGGTGGAGTAATCCTGACAGTGAACTCATCTCCCCAAAAAATCATCCTATAAAAAAAGTGGGATCTTGAGAAGAATGGAAAATGATTATGGAGAAGTGTACATAGCAGGCAGAGGAGACATCAATGAAATTATTGACACCACTGGATCTAGTAGGGCCTATCAATAATTAAAAAAAAATTACTAGGACTCTGTAAAGTGTTGGTTGGTTCAAGTGACTCTGACTGTTTACAAGAGTAAACATTGTAGACAGTATTTTATTGAGAAATACCAAAGGTTCGGATCGGAGGGAGAACAAACAAGTTCTGAAGGGTACGGGCTGGCTCACAATGCCTGTAAGGATGTAGTAGAGTGTGTGGATGTGTGAGCAAGTGGAATGGTAGATTTGTAATTGAGTCAAGTCAAGAGGTTGGTGTGTCTCCGCATTGTGGAGCTAAATTCTATGAATTTAAAATGTAAACTGGATAAAAGTTGAAAGCCGGAGCATATGGGGTATAATTTTCCGATTTTTCATGTTTTGGGCCCTAAAGGGCTCAAAAAACAATCTGTCCGCATAGCATGCGGTCCACTTGGTCCTCACCAGTCCCCCAACAGGGAAGAATAGTTTCAACATTTCCATGTAAAAATAGTCTTGTTTTTTCTCTCTCTCCCCCTCTCTTTTTCTCTCTGATTCAGAGGCAACTCATAATTTTCCTTGGAAAAAAAGAAGCCACTTTGAATATTTAAATAGCTATCACTTGACTCTCTCAACACCCTTTTAACCCAACGCCTAGTCCCATTCTCATTTTCATTTTCAATTCAGATTCCAAAACAACGGTTGAGAGAGAGAGAGAGAGAGGTGGGAGAGAGAAACCCAAGTAATAAAAACACATTGAGTATTCTATCTTTTATAAATCTATTAAATATGCAGAGTCAGTTTACTTGGTTTTTCCTGACTCCTTACCTTTTATTTTTTTTTAAACTACATATACATATTTGAACTTCTTAGGGTACTAGATACATGTCTACTTGCTCATCATGAAGCAAGAGGGCTCATTTCCATATCCCCAAAAAATTCCGAATCCAAAACACATATATCGGATTCTGTTCCTGCTGCTGCTGGGGGTGCGGACGGTGGGGAATACACTGGTTGAGGAATACGAAGGGGAACTTAAAAAATATGAAGAGCAAGACCGAAGATGCATGTAGCGGAACAGAGCACAATCCTTGAATTACAATATTAAACAAGATTACAAGCCTGTAGACATATTATTACCTCCATTACAATACATAATAACTCTGGTTTAGCCAGCTATAACTTCTCCCATCTCTCTCTCTCTCCCTCTCTCTCTTTCTCTCTCTCTCTCTCTCTCTCTCTCTCAGAAATAAATAGTCGACTCTCACCTTCACAGGACTCTACTGGTAAAACACTTTTTAAGCATTCTGTTCACAATTCAAGTAATAACTCCTCACTTTAACGCATTATTTTAGCCGCGTATTGTTTTAAACAATTTCATAAAGTAGTTTTCCCTTTGAATTATGTAACCTGCTTCCAGGACACCGGCCAATACCTTCGACATGCTCACTGGAAATGAACATTGGGAATTATGCTTATAGCCATAAAGCATATGGACAACTACAGTGTATGCATAGCACCAGGAATTAATTTTTCTGTTATTCCAAAAGTGCATCCCAAAGCTCTCCAACCCAACCACAGTTTTAGAACCAGTGCACGTATGCACATAGATACACAGTTATGTACAGTCTGTCTACCGCAGACCAGAGCAACTATGTACGTACATATGTATTTAAATATTTACCACAGATTTTAATGCACCCTCGGTCCCCTCATGACACGACCGTGGACCATCCCCAGCCAGGTATTTTTTCTCCTTTGAATCCATTATGAGTGTACACCTCACTTCACCTCTGACTGCCGACTAAATAAATTTCCTTTTACTCTCCGAGAGTACTCGCATGAATTAAAATATTAAATGCCCAATCTGATTACATTACACATATTATTATTTCACCTGTTTTTTTTTCAACCCAAGCTTTTCACTCCTTTTTTTCCTCCCTCTCCTTTAGTAACAATAACCTCACAGCAAGTGCTTGTAGCGCCACAGTCATCTAGTTTTTTATCTATACTTGTAATAATTATTCTCCTTTATGTGCACACTATCTCTCTTTTTTTCTAAGCTCTCAAAAAATATTACGGTCACATTCATAAAAATTCATAATTGCTCTGCCAAGTAAGTAGCTCATGAGGGATTTGCAGTCCAAAAGCGTGACTTCCGATAGTGCCATCCAATTCCTTATTTTTTTTGTCTTGCTACAATTATTACAGGGATGCTATCTGGGAAAATATGAATTACAAGATGTGTGTTTTTAATTTTGAAAGTAAACTCTATGTGGGATTGTGCATATGGGGCCGAGCTCTCTAAAAACTTTTGAACTACGAGGGAACGTCAGAAATTGGAGGCATTTAAGAGAACATACAAATTTAATGGTAATGTTTCGAGAAGTACTTTCAGGAGACTTGTTACATCCAAGTCCTACTACCTGTCCTGAGTGAATGCTCTCTAGAGTGTGTGTGTGTGTGTGTATGTGAGTTGGTTGGAAAACAATAGAGAGAATGTTGGTCAGCAAGTCGAAAAATCAACAAAAGAGCGATTAGTGTCTGTCTATAAGTAAGTAATGTGAAGCGGTGTCTATGCCTCTGCATCAATTCACGTAAGTCTCCATCGATGCCCTTTTAAAACCAGAGATAATAACAGTCCTGGGAGAATCTCAACGTCAGAGGTATAAGAATTGGTAAGTTTTTCTAAAATGTCTGGAAAAAAAATCCTTGGAGTTGTCTCGTTCACGTATTTGCTTTATGTAGAATTCCTATGTACTGTACTTATTGGCCCTTGGATTTGCTCCGCTTGTACTCCTGCTCTCTCTCTCTCTCTCTCTCTCTCTCTCTCTCTCTCTCTCTCTCTCTCTCTCTCTGTATCTATCTCCTCGTAAAAAGTTGATCTAATTGTTTTAAAAGCACGCTCTAGACAAGGAGTGAATGTATCCAACGACAATCAGTCTCCTTCATATGAATTCATTAGGTGATTTGGTTTGGTCGTGAAACGCTACAAAAACCCATCTCATTGCTTGCAATATGCTCAGGGATCTAGTCTCCGTCGAGGAGCATTTATTTAGTCAATCCGCCCATTAATATGAGAAATTTTGGCTCCATCATCCATCTATCCTTTGGATTTCATCAGCCAAGCAGTAATTCAGCTTTTGAACAGTTATGTAAAAACCTATTAAGTCCACAGCGAATACTTAATTTGGAGGGATTTTTTTCACCAGCATTTAATCTATCAAAGAAATACATTACGTATACGACTGGAGGAGATCTTTCGTACGTATAAAAACACACTATGTGTTACTTCATGTGCAGAGCCCATCTAGTAGGGATAGTTTGTAGCTAGTAGGTTTTGCATGTAATGTCTGTATTATGTAGATACACGTGGACGTATCCCACCCGTACCTACAGATATAAGTCCACTTTTGAGTGTAAAAACATAGTAAATTTCCCCGTGCATACGCTACAAATATCGATGGACTTGGGAGTAACTACATGGGATCCTGCTCTCGGACATAAAAAAAACAAGTCTGGAAACCAATCAATCACAGGGAATGTGAATCACATATGAGATTTCCGTTTACAGGAGAGACAGAGGAGAGAGAGAGAGAGAGAGAGAGAGAGAGAGAAGAGGCGGACAGGAGAAAAGGGTAAAAAACGAAAGCATCTCCTCTGTAGTTTGAACTTCCCACATATGGGGCAAGCTTTCCTATTCTATCTACACACTTGAAGAATAAATGAGACTTTTTTCATAAAATGGGAAAAAGATCAAAAGCTTTGTATCCAGCCCAGTATCTCAGTCTACACTTACATACAAGCCCAACAAATACTGTAGGTACGGACCTTCCTATGTATGTATGTATCCGAAGGCTTTAAGCCCCAGATCTGTGAGTAACTACTTGAAAAAATTTACCATACATAGTATGTACTCACATACATACATATATGCATATATATGTATGTATCTACGCCAAAAGGAACCTCTGTTTGGACTGTGCTCTCATTGAGCCCAAATATCATTCTTTAAAGTAGTCCTCCCTCCTAGTTTTACAGTGCCCCGTCATGGTTTGCAAGATAATATTATTTGAATCGTCCATACCCTGTCCACAAACACAATTTGTAATGCCCATAGGTCCAACATTAAGATGAGCTAAGACTTAATCGATGTGAAACGCAAAAACAAGTTCGGGCTATACTTGATATGATGGGGGTCCGAGGACTATGACACTGCCAGGATACAGAGATGTAGATACTTGTATATCAGCTGTATTTATCAGCCCTTTGGATATTTGCTTTGAATATTCAAGCTATTTCCTCCTATTTGGCTTTCAGTTAGTTCCGAAATAATAATGTAGGAATTGAGTCTTTGGAAGCTCACAGAACATAGGGAGTATCTATACCTACTACTATCCCCAGACATTAAATATCCTATAACTGTGTATCTACAGGGAGGAGCTAAGTCCGTAAAAAGGAATCAGGATTAAAAGGGATGAAAGAGAAACGAGAAACTTTCGTCTTGGTTTTTGCCTCCAATATATACTATTTTCACATGTATGGAAACATACTTTCAGGGAACAACTCTCTGCAAGGAATTTCCCTCAAAACTTAGAGGAGCCTTAAGTTTCCCTATGTTTACGTAAAGTATAAAAATGAGTACCTATGTATGTATACACACAGATATGTATAGGAAGGCTCTCCCCAAAGACCCTTTGTGTTCTTAGCGACGTGCATGTGGAAGTACTACCTCCAGAGCTGTATGTAGATATTTATAAAGGAACCCAAGGAAAAGGCTCCAACTGTAGACAAATGGTAGGAGATGACGAGGGAGTAAAAAAAAAAAGAAGTGAAGATGAAAAAACTCGCCAAATCATCAAAAAACTGGCGCAACGGAGGGAAAAATAGGGAACCTTTTTGGAAAACGGTTGCGTGAGATGCGGTCAAGGCCTTTTGCCTTCTTATGATATTTCCAAATATTTCTCAGTAAGTACGATATGAGTGTTATATTTAAGTGTATATCGTCTCTCTGTCTCTATTCCGCTCACTCTGTGGCGGAGGAACCCGTCCACCGCAGGGACTGGCTTTACTTTGTAATTTGTACATAAATGCACTTTATAGTTTACACTTAACCTTCTTATTCCTCCTCAAAGATAACATGTACGGAGGGGTTCACATCTAATTTTTACGATTATATATATCTATCTACCTCCTGGATTTTCCATACATACATAGAGTTTTTCTGCGTTTGTAACTTCGGCACTTAAGTGTAGACAGACTGTAGGACTGTAGGAAGGAAGCGTGTAAGGAACTGATGCAGGTTAGTGCTCAAGTGTTTAAAGCAGGCTTCTTAGTAAGTTGGGAGTATACGGAGTAAAAGAGTAGAGAAAGAGAGAGTATTAGCTATTAGGTCCAATTACTAAAGTACCCCCAAAGGACCATTGCCATATGTTGATCTTATACAGGTCTTTTATGTATACAATGGGAAAGGAACTCTTTTTCCCCAAAATTTGTTTTATGGAAAAAAAAAGTCTCCGATTAGAATTTAGATAGGGGATGGATATGCACGTAACGTAGGTTTCGAGTATTTTTACCCTTGTGTTAGTTGCATGTTCATTGATTCATTAAAGAATTGCTTATCACTGGTTCTTATTTTTTCTTCTTCTTTACATGTACACGTACATACATACGGGTGTATATCCAGCCCATGCTATTAAGTACACTGTAACTAGCTCATGTAAGAAAATTTAAGCTCATTGGATCCTCCAGATATTTGTTTTCAACTTCCTCTGCTTTTCCCTCAGATTCTTATACAAGAGCTGGGATATTCATATGGTGGTTGTATTTATATATATCTGTATTTACTCAAAGCTTGACTACAGGCATGTTACCCACTGACGTATTTACTTTTGTTGTGTCTTACATGCATTCCTTCTATTTTTCCACTTCCAATCTGCTCAGTCTTTTTTCTACGGTTCCTCTTAAAAAATAAGAAGCGACGAGCAATAAACTCAATCATACATATTTATATTCACACACACACACACAGGTTGGAGGATCCTGAAGGATGGGATCTGCTGGTTGCTTTTTTTTTAACAACAACAACAACATGATTCCCTTCTACCTTTTTTCCCTTTCTAAAAGTAACCTACTATGTATGTACATACATCTTACAGAGCTACACATGAAATTAGTAAAAATCTTTTTCGAAAACAACTGCTAGCCTATTCTAATCCTTCTTGGATGGACTAATTTTATATCGCTGACATTGTAAAAGTTCCTGGTAATAAAAAAAAATATTTAGCCTTTTGGGAAGGAGGCGGAGGTTTCCAGACTCTGAGGACCCTTGAGATGAGTTTTCAAAATCTGCATCAAGTCTTTTTTGGAGAGGGAGTGCCAGGTCTTGCATGATATGCTTCAATTCTTTAGTCGTTTTTTTTTTCTTCTTGAAGCTCCTGGTCTTTAGTATTATTCCTCCAGATAAATTCATGCATACTAATGTGAGACTTGGAATAATTTCCCCTCTGGATGTATCAAAGTTGTTTTATGTAATTCTGCTTGGGCTTGGGATTAGATACATGGAATGGATCCGTTCCACGCGATGATAGGAAAATAGATTTAATGAAGGCATGATCCTTGATATGCATGATAGGAGATGAAGACATGAGTATGTATTTGATGGGCAAGTCCTGGGATTGCATTCTAATGAAGCTGTCTCCGTGGACTCTTGAGGAGTAGTAAGTTGGAGTGCATATTTGTGGAGAGAGAGAGAGAGAGAGAGAGAGAGAGAGAGAGAGAGAGAGAGAGAGAGAGAAATGAAGAGTAAATAAGATATGGGAATAATCAGGCAATGTACCAAGAGCTATTTCTGATGATGATAAAACAGATTTGGTTCTTTTAGGAGCTGGATACAGGAAATAATTCCTGGGAATAGTGCTATTTATTAGGAGTTACATGCCATTTATTGGGAGCTATAGTTTGGATATCTATCTATATAATTCTGAAAGTATGTATGGACGATCGCTATCCCTTGAGAGTGGGATGAATGTACGGGGGTTTGTACAAATAATAATAATTGTCTTATATATTATACAATTGTGGATTCAGAAGCTTGACCAGAACCAACTTTAAAATTTCCTTCGCGTGTTCCTCTTGATTTACAATATATTATTGAGAGGAAAGGCTGGTGGTGGAAAACAAATGGTAGTTGTGTAAATTTATGCAATGGCTTCTCCAATCCTCCAACCAAATCCTCTTGAGAGCAATTTGATTTATAATTTACATACCGTAATAAGGTAACCGTCAGGTTGAAAATCAATAAGCAATAAAGTAATGTGAGGATTATTTATGAAGTCGTAAATAATTAAATAGTTGCGTTCTAATAGAAATTATTATTTTACTTGGAGTATCCTCTCTTTCTTATGTAGCTCACAGGAGAGGGGTCTCTCTCTCTCTCTCTCTCTCTCAACACATGTAAGGACGTATCTATGACAACACATGGGATTCTCCAATAGAGTCCAATACTCCCTGATGCTCCTCATCCTTTTCCAAAATAATGTAAAGACTTTATAGTACAGTGGCTGATGGGGGGAGCCTCTGAAGTCAGTGTCTTAATCCTACACAAATAAGAACTGTACGCTCAGTTTTTAATGGATTTCGGAGGCTTGCTTGGATTGTTGCGCAATATGTCAAATCAGTAGTCTCATATCTCAGTCCTACTCCCATTGTTGGAGGTATAATAATGCTAAAGTAAATACACACTGTACATATAATTATATACGAACTGTATCTATAGGTGTATACAGATAGGACCGAGAATCTCTATAGTAATCATTTTCTTGTGTGTGATGTGTCGAATTAAGAATTTTAGCTTGAGTCAACATTTTTCTTCTACAAATTTGATCACTATTTGGGTGCGACCTTTCAACCTGTCGATCCGGAATCATGATTTTGAAATTAATTTTCATTCATCACTTCCAAGCCCCTGGCAAAGCACTTGGTTTATTTCACGCTTCCATGTATCTGTATTTTCCTAACACTCTCGAGTCCTTGCTTCACATACCAGGGCTCATTTACACGAGAACCATGTGAAACCAAAATTACTTGCATATTCTCCTCGACAATCTTGTTGTTTCGTAGTAAAAGTGTCTCATCCATCAACTGTAAATGTATCAACAATCTACTGTGTACTACTAAGTAGGGATCTTAATAGGAGAGTTTGGGAATGTTTAATAATTAATTGAAATGTTAATCAAATTATTTTCTTGGATAAATATTGACCGTGCCTTTCAAGATTGTAGTTTATTTCTCACACTATGTATTTTGGTGGAGTACATTTTTTTTTTTATAAGTAGGACTCTGACAATCAAATACCAATAGACTACTCTTGTGCATAGTCCTATCTTCCCTACTGTTCAAGTCTAATGAAATCACTCCATGTCCACTTGACAATTATGAACAAAATTCACTTCTCTTGTAATATCCTCAATCCTCACACCTTGGAGTCAGTGAGTAGGTAGTAATTGAGCAGAGTAGGGACAGAGAGTTCATGAGACCTTATCTTTGGGAATAGGAATGTCAAGTGTTGAGTACTCCCTGTAAATATATTTGGGGTAGTGTGACTTTCTTCAAACTATTCATAGAAATAATTATTAAAGATAAAAGTACAAGTTAAGAACTGTGCTTATTAACCCCAGAGACGTTTATGTCTTTTGAGGACGGAGAGATAAATACAAAACCTGAATTTCCCTAAATTTCCCCTCAAAGTGTGGATTTCCGTCCCTTCTTACAAGAACCACTAGCAGTCTCATCCTCCTCGGAAACTGAGCAAGTTTCCCCCTTATTAAATCTCATACTAAATACTCAAACTTAGTGGGGCTACATGTGTATGATTATCTAATCTATGAATTCTATTTGTGAGGAACATCTGTCAGCAATGAGAGGATGTGAAAATACTTAAGTGTCTAATCTTTAGATGTCTTGACAAGATTCCATCCCTTATTATTATTATTATTACGATTATCTGTATCTGCCAGGTAGGAACATGCCCTCGTCTGCTCCTTCCCTATGTACACTTTTCGATAGTCATCTCCCCAAACACACGTAGATACTTAGGTTCGATGGCACATGCAAGTCATAACAGGGGACATGCATACTCCCAGCATACCTTTTCTACTACAGTAATTATATGATGTAAGAATTTTTAACTTTCATCAAAATTGCCATTAACTGTACACAAAGCCCCTGATACTTGTTTATCTTTATGTATCGTCCTCTCGTTCCATTCATTACACTATCGTGAGCGTTAATTAATCAATTGGAAGTTTCCTCTAAATTTTACTTTCCCTTAAAAATTAATTTTAACTGGAGTAGAAACATTGTATGTTTTTATACCTTCCCTAAAAAAAAAAAGGTAAACTACTAAAAAAAAATAACACAAAATGTGTGGTTCGTTTAAAAAAAATAGCTTTCAAAGAGCAAATGACCATTAAAGAATTTGAGGGAAACCACTACTATTTAAAAATGTCTTGGACGTGGGACTCAAGTGTTCAGAAATGTCATTTGGAAGAGTCACGGTGACACAGTGGAGAGGGGAAATCGGGAAACAAATGCAACAATAAATTAGAGATAAAATCTTGCCCCTGACCTCAAAGCCACACAATCAACAAAGACGTTATCCCAACAGGTCTGGAGGAATTTGAAAGGAAAAGTGATCTCCATATATTTCTTCCTAGGATCTCCGTCTCTTTACATATCCCATGTGCTTTAGGACTGACTGACTGAGAGAGAGAGAGAGTCTCAACCTACAACAACAACTTTGAAGGAACTCATATGGAAATGTGATGGTCTGATCGACATAAGGCAACTCTGGAGAATTTATTCAACTTGTTTCCGTAAAAGTATACATAGTTGTAGACTTTTATTACAGATAGGAGGACGTCAAGGAACACATATGCATCTCATATCCTCCCTCACGAATCCAGTCTCGATACATATCTATGTACATACGTACATACTCTGGACTACGGGGTAGGAAACTAGGGATGACTGGAGGGCTGCTAGGAAGTGCGTAGTGACTGAAGGTACACAAGGTAGGGTCTTTTAGGGTGGGTCATGCATGATGGCTATTATTTTGGAGAGTCAGTGCCTTTGCTTTAGTGTTTAAGTACCTCTGGGGGTATTCCACGGTCCATTATTACCAGCTTGTGCATATGCATGAATCTTTTTTGACCCTGCATACATTACACCCTTCTTCCTATATACGTTCCTAAATAAGTATGTACTTATCCATTCTGTCTCTCTCTCTCTCTCTCACTCTCTCTCTTGAAAGTACCATAACCACGCACAACTCTCTATGATTTCCAAATTTCCACTGGTTCCCAAATCATCTCACTACAGGAATACTTGGAGTACTTACACAGCAATTTTTGTATTTCTCCTCACAATTTCCACCACCACCACCACAGCCAGTGAAAATCAAACCCATAGGGTATTTTGTGTGGGAGTTAGATTCTCTCTTCTTTTGTCCTCCTCTACTACTCCTAAATGTAGATATATGCTAAGGTTCATTTGTGTGTGAGAGCGTGTATAATAACTCGCACTTATTAAGCCCCGTCCGTATTTACATACGAAGCCTTTTCCCTATCATATTACAATATTCTCGTTGCTATTTTCCCTATTTTGAGAGAATGTGAAAATCATGCTTCGTAAGTCTCTCCCTGTGACTGTACAATTGAGTCTGGCTCGGATGTACATGCACAGTACCCAATGCTCCTTCCCAATAGGTAAATAGAGGGTAGGAGCCATAAGAGCAGCAGGAGTCCCTAAAAACCTGAATATTTGACGAGATTCATCCCCAAAATGTGAAATGAGGAAATTTTTTCTTCCCTCGACTCATAAGTATATATATTTATTTTCAGTATATGGAAGAGATATGCCTATAGCTTCATATAAAATATGTACACTGGCATTCTCTCCACGTTACCATATCAGCTATTCAAAGATCCATGAACACTCATCAGATGGATGGCCAATGAGTTCCAGTTGTAACAAAAGCCTCGGTCCATACTTACATAAAATCCACTCAAAATATTACTTTTCTGCTCTATTTCTATAAAAAAAAATCTATTTTCTCTTGTTCACTTCTTCAATGCAATTTACTATGTATGTACATATCTCTGTATAGTCATGTCCCTTGTCCGCCCTCTCAGGCCCTTATCTTACTCCTTAGACGTTCCAGTCTTGGAGGGTATGTGTAGATATGTGTGGGGGTATTTTTACATTTAAACTGCTATAGGTACATAATGGTACGAATTTCATGGATTCACGTAACTTTCAATGAGGAATAACGGAGCGGGATGGATTTCCATCCCGGGAGGACAAAGCTTTTGGGAGAGACTCTAATTCAAATGTAAAACAACTTTTCGAGTGTTTATTTTAAACATGTTGGCTGCGGAGACTTGAAGTGTATAAGGCCGAGCCAGATTTTACTCTATAGAGCCATTTACGGTGGGGTCGACGGTCGACAGACCATTCTTGTATAATATTATTGGACTATAAAGACTCTTTCCCAATGCTCTGTTCTCTTTGAACGGGTCCTATGTATGAGGAGGTACTTTGAATGGTGCGGGTGGGAATAGAATGGAAAATACCTGAAAAATGGAATCGCCTACGCTCAACTAAAATAAAATAATGGAAATGACGGGATTTTCCGTGAATAACTTGTGTAAACTCCTGAATTCCCTCATTTACTCTGTACAGTACTCCTGTATTAGGAAATACTAGGGCTGGTGTCTACAGGGGTAAGCCAATTTGTGTATAGATACATACATAGGAGAGCACATTAACATGTCCTGACGCTCAAAGCATCATTTCTCTGGGATATCTTCACGCTATAGTACTTTGAGAGAGAGGGCCATTGCAATTGTTTCCTCGGACTCGCTCATAATAGCCGTGCCTAATCCCGGGGATGCATGGATAAAGAGAAGAGAATGGGTTCAAAATCCCGTCCGCGCTCATGTATATTACTCAAGTATATGTAATCTAGTCCTATATGTGACTACGACTCTGAGTTAATGCACTGTACGGTAAATAATGTAGGTTTGAATGCAATCTTGAATTTAACGCTGACCATTATCAGTCTTGGCGAGAGAAGGAGAGAGAGAGAGAGAGAGAGAGAGAGAGAGATCGAGTCATTCTAATATCTGTATTATCAAAATGTGTGTATGTGTATGTGTGTGTATGTGCGGATACAATGGACAAGATTACTCTTGAAGTTGCCGTTGTGGAGTCAAAATATAATATGAAATGCTCATTGTCCCTGTAATCACAGGATGTGACTGACCTGTCCGCCGAAATGCAAAAGAATTTGTGGAGAGTAAGCAATGACAGATTTTTTCAAGTCACTTTTGTAATCCTGAGATCACTTCTGGATTTTTTTTCTTCCGTTTGTATTGTTGGCTCAGTGTCAGTGCAATTACCATTTTATGCATGATAGTGTCATATTCAATAGAATTATTTTTGAGGGGGATGCCGTGCTATGAGAAATTCTATTCTAAAAACTATAAGTCTAAGGGCAACAAATATCTACAGCTACTTTAAAATACTATTGCGAGTATTGACGTAATTACGGAAATTTGAACAGGGCTCAAAATTTTTAAAGCCAGTTCTATGCAAGATTTTTGTCAGGATTAGAAGAATGAAAAGTTGGATGCAAAGTAATAATTAGAGCTATATGGGATTTAAATGGGACTTTACCTCTAAAATCACGCGGCCCTTCATCCTCCTCATCGGAGGAGTCATGATGAGGAGAGTCGCTGGCAGGTGAGGCAACCCCGGGCAGAACAAGCCGTGAGAGGAGCATGGGATTGCCAGGTGAGTTTGAATTGGGATGAGCCGCGGGAATGTTGCTGGAGAGCCGGGTCATTTTACCGCCTGGCATCCGAGTACTTCCCAGTCCACCATTCTGGTGACCGTGATGATGATGGTGATGATGATGATCTATACCTCTTTTCATGCCCCCGACGGAAAAATCCAATGGTTCTTCACCGGGTCGACCGAAAACAACCATCAGATTGCCCTCAAACACACTCAAAATCCTCGGGTCAGCTAGCGAAAGGACTGACTCATGCCCTGACCAAGGGCTGTCCTATAAATTCTTTTTTTTTTCTTTTTTTTTTTGCGAAAAAGAAATTCCTTCAATCCCTCAAATCTTGTCCAACGTATCCTTCTTAAGGACTCTTCAAAGTATATTCGAATTTCACCAAAAAAAAATTATTGTTTACTGTTTCTGAGTAATTATTTATGTAGATATTTTAAAACTTCAAACTGTTCCTATAAGCCTTTTTTGCAAGTAAAAACGTTTTCCCCCCTAACAAACGTTCCTCCGTAGCTTTCCTCTCGTTCAAAACTTGCAAATCACCGAAAATTCACCAGAAGTAGCCCTTTTTTTATTTCAAAGGGTTGAGGTACCGGGTAATAAAAATTAGAAACCGAATGTTGACAATAATAACACAATTTTTATGAGAAACAAACAGGTACTTTATAATTCATGGAATGAACAAAACCGGGTAATTTGTCAATGGATCCAAGTGTCCTCACAATTTGTAGAAAGTTCTTTTGTAGAGCCTCAGGGAATTTCTCAAATCAATTTTGACTGTTTCTCAGAAAATTTGACTGTTCCTCAGAAATTGTCAGCACAAGAAGATTATTTTCCCACTGGACTTTTTTTTTGTCTTCCCACAAAAAAAAAATATTTTATAGTCCCTGGAATCCTTGGAAATAACACTGTCTTTGAGAGAGCTAGGAGGTAGTAGGAGCTGGTACTGAGGCTCTAAAAACTCTCAACTGATGGGTAGATATAGTAGCACTTGGAAACCCAAATTGGGGTAAAGTCAGATATCTACTTGGAATGTATTTTGGGCTTTGAGCAGCAACCGTGAAATTGACGAAATTGTGATTTCACCCTTGATTTTGATATTGTACTATGGTTGCTTTTTTCTTTCTCTCAGAATTATATATTTTTTTATTCTTTTTCTGTATAATCTCACTAACTGGAGAGTTTAGAATTTTTGGAGGTAGTGAGAGAGAGAGAGAGAGAGAGAGAGAGAGATGGCAGAAGAGAATGTCAATGGGTTGTTTGGTCGGAAACGCTGTGACATGACAGTTGCATGGTCAGGTCACATTTCTCAAGTGATGGGATCGGAAGGAGTGCAAGCGAGAAAGATAGGAAGAGGAATACTCACACAATCACAATAAGCGAAAGGTGTAGTCTTCGGTCGGAGTGGAGCTACAAGAGCAGCAGCAGCAGCAGCAACAGCAGCAGCAGCCTAGCAAACTGTGGCCAGACTAAAATTGAACTGACCATCGGGCGGGCGCAATCGCTCTTCTCTCATCCTCAACTATATAACTTCCAAAGGGGCTGTGTACTAAAACTCTCGTCTTCGTCGTACTTCTCTCCTGCCTTTTCCTCTCGTCTTCTCTATATGCCTTCATCATCGTCATCAGGAGAGGCCGAGGCAAAGAGAGAGAGAGAGAGAGAGAGAGAGATGCCTGCGTTCCCTGCATTAGCATGAGCGTAGAAACTTGGCCTTACATATTATTATTATGCTCACTCGCTCCGTGTCTGGACTCCATGCATTATATATCATAGGGTGGCATAAATGAATCGGGAGGCAGATGTGGGTGTACTTAAGTTTTTTCCTCTCACAATTCTCTTCATACAGTGTATGTGTGTATAGCTTTTGAGCTACAACCTCACCCGCACAATTCATGCATAATGGTATGCAGGGAGCAGGTACACAGTGAGAGAGAGAGAGAGAGAGAGAGAGATACACAAAAGCGTAGTAAGTACCTTTCTCAGGTACGCGAGCAAACACAAGGCTTACTATTACGCACACAATCATAAACAACACTAACGATAACCACCGGCGGACCGCGGACGGAACGTCTCTACATTCAAATTCCAGGGGCAATACAGGCATCATTACATTTCATCATAGGGTCCCTTTTGCAATTTATCCACATTCTACATACATATGTTCTTACGTATGTTCAAATGTATTTGCACTCCGTGTCATAGGTGTGTTTTATGAAGCCTCCACTCCAGCACTGAGGTATTAAGACAGCCCAGGAGTAATATTTTTAGTAGCATGCAAAACCTATGGGGATAGATCTAATTGATGAGGAAGTTCCCCCAAACTCTCGTACTTGATTCCCTATTGTGTTCCTGAACCTCGCAGATAATTATGAAAATAATCCCAGAAGTTTCTGAATTCTTAATAATAATTGGGGGAAATATTCCACTGACACATACACACTATATACGGTATAGATAGATATTTGATACAAGACACAGGCCGTTATCGGTGTGATTACAGACTGAACGCACATAACCTATAATATGTTCCTGATCAACACCTATCTAATTATTACCCCGACTCAGAGTGAGCAGAAAGAGTAGAGTGTCCTTGCATGGTCTGAGTGTGAGTGTTGGGAACTTAGGAACAATTAAAATGTTGTTCCGAGGAGGTTCCCAGGGAATGAAGTAGTCAGTAAGCCTTTCCGTACAAGTACTACATAATTAGATATAATTTTCTACAAAACTCCGCTTGCCTTTTGGAATAATTTTTTGAGATAATGTCTGTTCTGTTACAGGAACTATCCCCAGAGGTTTATTTCAAGGTAAAATCTCTCAAGAGGGCTTTATTAAAATTGTGAAATATTATTGGGAAGAGGGTGGAGATTCTCCTGATGAGAGGACAGCGAGTGAAGGATTTTTTAAGGGATCGGTATAAATCTTTTGGGGAATATGCAAACCCTTTTGTTGTTTTTCCTAGAAATGTCTAATAATTTCCAGTCCTGTCATTTCTGCTGGAAATTAAACGTGCTCATCTTCCTGTGTTTCGGGTGGATTTCAAAAGGGGGGACTCACAATGAGGCATGGGTTGGTATTTAGCCCGAGTTTACACCTTTTCAAGTTCCAGTCCAATGCCAATTGCCAGATGACTCTCAAGCCTTCCCGAACCTAGGACAAGTTCTATGTATAGGGTTTCATACACGCTCTATATACGTATAATTATTTTTATATATACATACAAGGCTCCACTGATAGGGAATTAAAGCCTTGGAACATCTTGGCTACTACTTGGCCACTGCCAGCTATACTTGTATACTTATGTATGTGTAGACACGCAGTATACGTACACACTTCCATGAGGTTGAACAAGTCTTGTTTTTTAGGTTCTTACATCTAGGGATTTTTGTAAAGTCTACATCCTCTGATAGGGATCTTCGTACAAGGAGTTGACGGTAGCATCTACAGTATATGGGGACTGCAATGTAGTTCCTTATTTTTAGTTTATGGTGTGTTTTCTAAATAAGCTGTACTGTGTGAGACTTGGACTGGTCTTGTAACACCTTCTTCTTGAAGACCCATTTTTTCTTTTCTTTACTTTTCAACTACCGCTCATATATGACTCGGCTCGGTGTATCTCTGTCCTGACAGGATTTTTCCTATTTTTAATGAAACGCTCTTCCAGACTTTGACTCACACCTCCAAACTGATGGAACATATTAAGGAAGTTATTTCACCTTTTAAAAAGTTCCCAGCATTTCAAAGAATTTATCAACTCCAGTAGGAGCAAACAATGTACGCAAAAATCAATGGAATCTAGTGCAAAAAATTTGTCTTACTTACATATACCATCTGTCTCTATATTCGTACCTAATACCAGTTCAAGGTCCTACAGTACTTTCCCAGCTTTGAGGGCAGATGTGTGTGAACGCGTATAATTGCATAACTATAGCTATTATAGATTACACACATATTTCTATAATTATTAATGGAGAGAGAGAGAAAGAGAAGAGTACCTTGAGGTGTTTACATCTACAAAAGTACAAGGGACCTGGGAGTCTCAGAGACGGAAAGCCCTCTGAGATAAATTGTTAGTTAAATTAATCAAATCAAACTCAGATTATTGAATTTCAATTCAATACACTCTCGCCCACATGGACATTATAGGAGTACGTTTACTCATAAGTATACGAGCCCTCATCATACAGACTACTTCGAAACAAGTCCGAGCCCACCTCCTGACTCTCACGTAGCCTGTGAGACGATAGATGGATGGTTCATCTGACAAAAATTTGATTGGGTACAGCCCATCATTTTCAATCATTGACATGAGAGAAGGAAACGAAGGAAATCATGGAAATGAATCTTTATATGTACGTAATGGGATATATCCCTTAGGTCCAGTGCAGCTCAGCTGGGACTCCTCTCATGTAGATACATAATTCTTTTACTATGCAGTACATACAGATACTCTAATAGTAACTACACTCATACTCAACCATGCTAATCGCTTATAATTAACCTGTCCTGAAAAAATACTGAGAATACTATGCAAGTATAGAGGGAAATCAAGCCCTGCTTAAAAAACATTAGACTAAGTATAATATAACCCTTAATGGACAGTGTAGCCGGGGTATGTTCTATACAGAGAATGCAATGCGTTTGTATGCGTAATATTACTTGGGTTGAGTAAAAGCCTTCGGAGCTCCTTCCCCTGAAATGCCTCTGTGTACTTAGTTAATAGGTGTGAGTGGGGAAATGTGAAGCATAACCCATTCGCATTAATAATATATTTATATTGAGAGTTAATACATTAACATATGTATATGAGGCGAGGAGGGATGATGATGAGGCGGAATTAGTCCTACTCTCTCTCTCTCTCTCTCTCTCTCTCTCTCTCTCTCTGTGTCTCTCTCTCACTCACTCTCTCTCTCTCCACCTATATCTGTACATACAACTAGACGGGGATAGGATTGGATGTGTAATCGCAATGTGAATTGTGAATGTGAGATATATGAGTGTGGCAGCCGAGCGGACACCTTATATTGATGGCAATGAAGCACGAAAGTGTCGTTGAGAAAACACCGTTCACACACGGCATTATTATCGCATGTTATGCTTACGTCTCCTCCTGTACTGTATAGTATCAGTGGAGTGAAGTAAAAGTGGAGGAAGGAATAGTGAATAGGAGGGAATACCAAAAATACGCAAAACTCCCGACCTCATCTGCACTCCTCCAAAACAACATTCACATTCAACTCTGCCATTGTTACACTCATTCCAATTTTAGTATTTCTCTCACTCTCTCTCTCTCTCTATCTCTCTCTCTCTCTCTCTCTATCTCTCTCTCCTTCTTCCCTGAGAGTATCACTCTCTCTCCCTCTCGCATTTCATATTTTTACCCTATAGTCTATTTCACCAGGCCTTTATATCTACCTCCTCTGATTATCCTGTCTTTTATTGGAGAAAGAACCAAATTGAATTTCTTTTGAATTCCCGAGTCCTTCCCTGGAATTCCCGGCCTTAATGTATACAAGTGTATTTGTATGTACAATGTGGACTACTACTGTAGACCCAAGTAAAAATAAAGGGAAAGAAGTGCCTCAACATAAAAATCCTCCTTTATTTGAATCTCGTGAAATTTAACCACCTCCTCTCCGTCACTAAAACTCACATTAGAGCCGAGCCCATTGACAGTATACTGTAGTTGGAGCGAGGAGGGAAATGTGGGAAGGCGATGAAGGAATGGATGGGAGAAATGGAACGTCATAACGCATAGGAATCAATTTGGTCGTTTATGGAAAAAAGATAAACCCGTTTCCCCACTGTATTTTTTTTTAGCCTAGTGTGACCAGGAACATTACCAGGGCGTCCTTTATGTACTGTCATATTTACTCAAGTACGAGACTACAGTGTATGCTGTAGTATCGGAAGACAAATCCAACATTTCCCAATGTCCAACCTGGGCCCGCATGTATGTACTACTGTATTTTTGTGCTTGGCTCATCTCTCCAGTGCAGGGCCACATTGTGAAGGGAAATTCGGAGCTTTTTATGAAAACTAAGGACTCCTTAGTGTTTCCCACTCCCGAGGAAGTACAACAGTGTAGTGTACTGGCCTAGGAGAGAATCCATTGAGACACAGGGGAGAGAGACTCATTTTGGGGGAGAAAATGGAGAAAAGAGCAGAATTCAGACAATAAATGGAAAATCACGAACAAGCTTGGAATAGCACCAACGGAAGCTTCCTATCCTTGGGAATAGTACTTGAAGAGCGTATTTTTATATAGGGAATGACCAAGTATATGTGATTATATGTAGAAGAGCCATCACATGTCCTCAAATATTTCTGTGCTCTGTCTATTCATGTAAGATACATACACATTGTGTGTAGAAGTTGTTAAGGGTAGGTACACATTTCCGACAGTTGCAATTCTCATGAAGTTTTTACATGTCCGTACATATTACGTACATATATATATGTAACAATAGCTCCAATGTGTATAATCCATCCCAGTATCCCAAACGTTATGCATGCAGAAATTGAGAAATTAGATCCTGACCTCCCCCATACATATGTACATATGTAGATACATATACATAGATACATACACTGTATGCATGAATGACACCCCATGCAGCAATTTTTTCATACTCAAGCACGCTCATCAGATCCCACTTATGTGTGTATTCAATTATAGGGACTACTGCAGCCCAACGAGATAAAATCCGTTTTTCAGCACCCACCACACTCTCAACGCATCATCAGAGCTCTAATATCTTGTTTTAGCTTTCCCTTTATGACTGGAGTCCAAACCAGTTTCCCAACGTGGGATGGACCACAGTTAGTTTGACTTTTTAGTATCTATATTTATTTATTCTAAATTTTTTTTATATTTATTTACTACTACGTCCCCAAGGCTTACGCTCCGAATTGGTTGTTTTTATTCCTCAATTGCTACAACAGTAGGAACTGTATTACGCCTCTACTTTGTAGTAGTATATTTATGGGAGTAGCGTCCGTGAAAAAAAAAAGCACTGAAAAATATGGATCGGCGGTAAAAGAGAGCAAAGGGAAAGATTTGGAGTGATTCGGATGTCAGCTGTGATACGCTACGGTGTCTCTTGATTTTTTTTTATAACGTCCGCGAGTAAGGAACCCCTTTAAAACTATGAGGAGTCAATGCTGACGAATAATCATATATTTTTCATAATGATGTAATAAGTGGACATTTAGAGGAACGGTGGACTGGAGATGTTGCTTATTTGTCATAAAAAATGGGGAAATTCTGACAGTCGAGAGTATTTACAAATTACACGCCTTGTCACTTGGACACATTTAAAATACAGTGTATCAGAGCATACAGTGTCTGTCCCAGCTTCCCTTGTTACGATGATAATTTCTTTGTAGTTAGCTTCCCTACAGTACACAGACCTACAGTAGTAGAGAATATACGTGAAATGCGAGGAAGCCCAAAGTCCTGTGCATATATACATACTCCCCTCAACAACCCCAACAATGAATCCAGGGATGAAGTGCGGGCGGATGAACGTTTTTTTTTCTATAGATCAGTTTTAGTAAGTTATACTTCCATGTAATCTTATAGCGTGTACATATGTACACTGGCACAACAAAAACGTCAAGCTTCTTAACTCAATTCAAATTTTAGTTGTGACTTCCTTACTTCATAAATAAAAAAATAGACAGGCTAAAAAAAAATTTTGGATGAGTATAAAGAGTAAGTTTATAAGTTTTCATTCAACAATAGATAGATATAAAATATTCACTGAGAGTTTTTACATTGGATTTTACTCACAATCAGAGGTATATAGCGTATCCGTGATGCTCCTTTACATACAAGTCTAAATTTAAGTAAGTACAGCACTCTACTGTACAAGCCTACAGTAAATATACAAAACTTGTTTTTATTCACGCGCTGATTTTATACGAGTGGCTTCATCACTATTACAAATTATATCCGTCTATTTTAACCGGTTTCTGCTCCGGAGCTCAGTCCATTTAACATTCAGCTTCAGAGAGTATCTTCATTCATTAGGATATTCTACTAGCACTTGAGATGGATCATCATCAAGCTTGTGTAATTAACTCAAGTGTGCCCACTTGTTTTTCCTTTGGTTAAATAATTCAAAATAACTTTGATTTAAAAGTAGTATTTTTACAAAAAAAAAACTACTTTTGTCTATCTGATGGGGAAGATTGCTTGACCCCATGAAGAAAAGAGCAAATAGTAGGATTTGCACGTGCAGGCTAATGCAAATACAAAAGTTATGAAGAAATTAGATAAAACGTTATAATTGGAAAACCATGTTTGAGCATCAAACATAGGAAAGGCTAATCTTGAAATCTCCCCGAGTTGTGAAGGCGAGTTCTTGTTATTATTTGCTTATCAATAATAATTAATTATAATTATTATAAGTAATTTTATTCCGCAAAATGAATCCTTCAATCTTTGACAACGTCTTCATATAAGGCTGCTATGTTGCATTTTTTTACTTAGTATAATTATCTATATATATATATGTGGATAGATAGATAGATACATTTATATGTATGTGCATACTATACCAGAGAATGAGCTAATGCTAAGTGGAGGGTGTTAGGAAGTGGAGTGCAATGAAATCATTGAGATTTAGATATGCTCAGAGCCATTGGTTTGTGAAGGGAAACTTGATGGGATGAAGTGCAGTGAGATATATATTTATACTTACATTGTATGTATTCCTAAATGGCAGAGGAGTCTCGCCAATAAAGTTATATTTCACGGCTTAAGGATTTCACTCATCTTTCTAAATGCGTGCGTTGGTTGTGTCTATCTCGGAGAGGAATCTCAGATATCATCTCCTACATTCCTGAACTGAATTATAATACTTGGCAGTATTTTTAGTCTCATCTCCCCGGACTTGTTTGCAGACGTGGCATACTAGTCCATACTCCTTTATCTATGTACGCATCTCCAAGTGCACTTAGCCCTTGTCATTTTTACTGTAAAATATAAACTCAAGATTTATATAAATCTGGGGAAACTTCCCCCCCCCCCGCCCTCCCCATGCTCCCATACAATTGTTCTATTTAGGGTGATGATCAATAGGGCTGTTGAGAATCCTAAACTAAGGACAGGAGCTGGAAGTATATAACCTTGTAGTATTTATAAAATTTAATAATTCTTGTTAAAAACAACGATAAAAATTGATGAGACAAGACCTGCTGCGATAGGATCTCCAAAGGAAGGAAACTCAGCGGGTTTTCGAGCCTTTGAGAAAAAGTTGAGATCGGGAAGGTTACTTCTTATTTCCCTCAAATCTCAAATGACTTATAATAAGTTTTTATCCCCCAACACTTATTACTCACTACAGAGACACATCACCTGCAAAGATGAATTAAAGGCACGGAGACCTCAAGACAATGTTATGTAGACTGAGTATACAGTCTGGGCTCAGAGTCCCAGAAAAGGCTTCTTAAAATGAAGAATAAATAATTACTAGAGCAAAAAATGAGATGTGGAAGCCAGGGAATGACAATGACAGGCCCTGCATTTGAGACTTCGTCATTGTCAAGAATCCGTGGACGTCATTTCCAAAGAATGTAGGAAAATGAGGAGGAAGGGAGAAAAAAGGTAAATATTTAACATTTACATCTCCGTCTCATTTTACTTTACTTTATTCATTAACCCAACGGATGATGGAAGTATATACAGTGTGTTGTGATGATGAGCAGAGAGAGAGAGAGAGAGAGAGAGAGAGGGAAAGATATGAAACATATGACATTTGTATGAATCTAAATCTCAAGGAAACGACTCCAAATCCTCTAGACCAAGTTCATGTGTGAGATGATACATCTATAACAGTAGAATCCAGATCAAAAGAGTCATGCAAGGGATATACAGGGACAGTCCCTACTACAACTATGTATGTACAGAGGTAGAGAGAGAGACAGCTTGATTTTTAAAGTTGCTCTCATCTTAAATACATAATTATACCGTACGGTCCTATAATGTGATACGATATTTCACATGTTTTCCTTCCATGTAATTTTATTTGAGGGAGTGAACCTCACAAGACAAAAGTTGTATAATAAAATTTCTAGTAGGGATTTCATATGGAGAGAAGGACCTGCTCTTCCCTTTGATGATTTGAAGCTTGTATTTAGATATATGAATTTGGTGTACATTATGTCTTATCAATGTAAAAGTAGTGTGTGTATCTCAAGCGGAGAAGAATCTATCTGAGATAGGAGGGAACATGAGAGTTTTGTCCTCGTTTTTACACTCAACTCAACTCTAAAGTGCGGGTGAAAAAAAACTGTAAAAAAATTAGTTTTCCTTGGAAAGCTCTGCTCTGAGTTGACTAGTTGAGTTGAGACGAGATGAGAGAGAGAGAGAGAGAAAGAGAGTTGGAGGAAAGCTAATTATTATGCAACATGCAAATGTATTAAGACACTTCAGGTCAGCACGCGAAGAGGAGATTGTGGGAAAATTATTCTCTTTTCGACGGAAAGTTCAACAAACAAAAAATTGGAGGAATGAGCACTCTCACAAAAAAAAACCCTTACAAATTGTTCCTCTCGTCTTCAAAAAACCGCCTCAGCAGTAATGACGCTCGATAACAACCCAAAGTGCAAGGTAGTTACAAATGAACCGTGCTCCTACACACATACATTTACATACATATGTACAAATAATCCAGGGATGTACATACGTCTGTATACACAAGTAACCCCAAGTCCACATAAGTAAATCCTATGTACTGACTCCTATTACCAGAGCTAATGGCTACTATCCTCAAGACATGCACGAAACTCAAAACAACAACTTTTCTTGGAAAGAAAAACAACTCCATGCACAAATATGCATTCATATAATTATTTGACGGAGCATAATTATATAAATGATGTACCAAATATTCCGGATTTGAATTTCTATCGGATGATGCTCTAAAGCAAATATTCAAGCATATTAGGATGCCTTACCTAGGGCCTTACAAAGACTGCCAGCATTTTTATCCCAAAGGATTTCCATAAGACACTCGTTTTAAACTGGAGACTCCGACACATTCAATTACACGTATTTATTTACCAGAGCATCATATCCAGGTTTGCACTGAGGCTCATAAATTCAAATGAAACAGTGTTTTACAGATAATACAGTATCCCATGAATTCACTGTATAGACCGAGTGGATCCTACAAGCTCCATACGTTCAGCTAGTACTGTAGTTTGGGATGAGCCAGGGATCTCACATTTGTTTGACCAGGTTTAGATTCCCTCGGTACGCGTTTCTGTAGACAGACGCTCAAGCATAAAGCATTTTAAATTCTTGATTCCTTCACCATGACTTGTCTTGAGAGTGTCTACATGTACACTAGTCATAGTGCACATGAGGAGTGGATATGGATGGGAAGGAGTATGTATCTACATACATATGTTGTGTATGAAACTATTATCGTCATCATCATCATCATCATCAGGAACACTCCTACGGCTCTCATATCACACTGCTGTTATGTTTTGTGATATTAAAAAAGTCTCTGTCCTCGGGTAGTAAATTTACATCGAGCCTCACATTAGTTTTGTATCAAACCATGGAAAATTAACATTACCATAAACCATTCCATTAGCATATAAGGAGTCACAGGAGGAATGAGACCTTTACGCTCTCTCCGTGTACTATTACAGTTTCGAGCCAATTAATCTTCTTCCGAGAGTTATCAAGTAAATGGCTGCCCTCTGAATATACAACAGCCTTATACAATATAGACTTGTAATGTAATTACTACTATCTATTCATATTTGTACATGTGCCATTTGTGAGGTACATTGTTATTGGAATTGCATGTGCATATGTACCTATGATGGCCTCTTATATACAGGCGTGCATACATCCCTGCATATTACCAGGATCAAATCCAAGGAGGATTTTTACAGTAAATGTCTTATTTGTTGTAATCATTTACGACACTCATTAATCATTTGAATTTTCACCTTTTAATCATGAATCCATGAGGGAATGAATATAAACACGCTCACAGTGTCGGACTACAGAGGAGATAGAGAGGGAGAGAGAAAAAAAATAAATTAATAGGACTGAATCAGTTCATGGCACGTTTTTGAAGGGAATTTAATGGGAGTAATGCAATTAATTCCGAGAATTGCCTTCACTTGAGTACGTCTTTAAGACAAACCATATATAATTATTGGATCCCATAGAGGAACATACATACGTACGGTGCGTATGTAAATACATAGATACATACAGATATCTGTGTATAGTATAATTAATTGTATGAATGGCCATTATCTGGTCAGCAAATTCAATTGGATCTAACACAAATCTCTCAGAAATTCCCAACAAAACAATATCTGTGTTTACTATTATCCTATTGTACAATAAAAATATTTATGTGAGTCTTAATTCCCACTGTCTTATTAGCAGCTTATGGTAATAGCCCCTCCGAGAGTGGGGATGAGCTCATAGTATATTGAAACAGGTTTGTTCAATATTTATTATGAGAAAAACTTACAGGTAGGGAGACTGTGCGTGCGATCCGAGAACGTCCAAATCCACACGATTAACTCAGGATTTATGCATGGTAATACTGGCAGGAAAAATAAAATAAATGTCCCATGTTGTTCTACGTATCCCAACTTTTGATTCATTCTTGTGGAGTGTATGATCCCCATTATGATACTGTAATGCTCCCTAAGCTCTGTATTATATGAAAGTAAATCAATTTTACTACGGCCTCCGCACCAGTCTCAACCACTTCCTACCTCCATAATGACACTTTCCGTAATTAATGATGTCCCTGTAATGATGCCACCAACTAAGGGGAAGAATATATTAATTTTTAAAGCCACTACTAGTATCTACTGTGAAGCTCGGAAGCAGTTTCCAGAGCACAGGTACTAGTATCTACTTATCTATGTGACTAATTGTAAGCATTCCCTACATAATTAATTACGCATAATTAAGGGACTAGAATTTTTAAACGTGAATTTATAATAATTAATGACAACGCATAGGATTTAGAATGTAAAGAGAAACATTTGCTCTAATTAATTATATATAAACACAAGATACGTTAAATTGAGCTAGTCACATGTAGTGTGTACACTCCTGTGAGTAATAATTTCTTATGTTATATCTTATGTGTGTCTTATAATTCATTATGTAGATATGCATATGTATCTAATTCATTCAGGATCCCCACTAAAGGTGTGTCATTGTCCGTGGAAAAATTGTCAGTGAGAGTGTATGGCCTCGGGGAGCTATTGCTATAGAATTGTATGAATTTATTCTCAGTTGGACATTACAATGCAAAATGACTCTGGTTTTCCATGAAATAATTCCTCATGGCTTGATTCTGTCGCATGTCTATGAACATATTATAGGATTTTTTTTTTATTTTAAGATTATTTCCCAAAGCAAATGCCACAATCAACCGGCCAGATCAACGCAGTGGTAACAAACCCAGTGTTGAGACAGGTTTTGGATAATTTAATTGAGTATTAAAGTACACATGTACCCAATGGCGTCTAATTGTAAGTGTTTGCACTTTAGTCTAAGGTAGCTAATTATTACACATGAGCTCCCAAGTCCAATATTCCCGAGCCGGTTATAGTAGATACACAAATAGGAGAGGCAAGGAAAAGCCGCTTGGATATTCCTGTGAATATTATTAACCATATATGAGGAGCTACAAAAACAATGAGAGCTTGTTTAAAATTCACATAATTAAGTCGACAGCCTCAGATTGTGCATAACTCCCTACAAATTATAGCCATAAGAGGATACTTAATTTCAAGGCTGAGGATGGCATATTATGCTAAAGGGAAATTGCAAACTGCAAAAATAAAATTCTAATTGGAATAGGTACGCACCTATGGGAACTCCTATTGGAAGATATGGTAAGGAAGAAAATCCGAGCTTCTCAGGGCAGCTCGTCCGTTCTCGTACACATTTGTAAGTAAGGCTCACAATTACAAGTAAAAACTGGAAACTTGTTCAAGTTCACATAAAAATTTGAATGCAGATTTGAAATTAATTTTATTTAGTTCTCAAGCCCTATGTATACCTACATGACGTAAGGGGAGCCTCATCAGTCGTTCCTAATAATCAAGTCCTGAGAGTTATTCATAAGCCATTACTACAGTAACTAGAATACTTTTATCTACCCATTTATGGAAACTCCCAGAAATAAAGGATTTAAATTTGGTCTTGAAACTCAAGACCAACTTTTACAATGGGATATTTTTCCAAGTTGAAAATTGACTCGGAAATTTCCATCTTGCAATTTACCTCAGGATAATAAATGTGCATATAATATTGTCGGCAAATCTATATGCATGCCCCTGCATACCTATCTAAACAATACTACACATCTTGGAAGGCCTGTATCCAATTATGCATTAATTATATACAAAAGTTCCCTCGTATTGTTAGTTACTATGCAGATCATTCCCTAGCCCATTTCCTCCATTCACACGGGTTTTCAAAATTGAGGAGAAAAAAAAACGACGGGGAAATTTCGACGAGTCTAAACAGTCCCTATGACCAAGTACACATAATATCATACATAAATACAGTATATAGCGTCCGTAGCAGTGCACAACTCCGCCAAGGAACTCCTGATGAGTAATATCATGTACACGTGTGAAGTCATAAAGTTTTCCTCGGAATTAACCCCATGAAGCAACTTGATTTGAATGTGAGGAACGTACCAAAATTCAATTTTCCAATTACACTCATTCCCTTTTTGCCAGATTGGATGTGAATCCTTGAGGAAAGCCAGGACTCAAGTGTACAGTACTGTGTCCATAGACAAATTCTACAGATCCGATGCATACACAGATATATGTATCCACCTATGATTGTATAGAGCCCTAAGAAAAATTAAAATAGTTTATGCTTCAAGACAGCAACTCTTACTGCTACGTCTTTTTATATTTCTGCTTTAGTTCCATCTGTACAATATTCCTTGGGAGAGGAAAAAAATTCCGAAATTACAGGAAGGTTTCAGACCCTGATAGGAGAGTAACCATTGCAATTCCTAAAGGTAGTAGTGTATACACTTTATATAAAAATAGCATTTGATTCCTATACATTGCTCAACCCTACTACAATCCTACAACCGGAGTGAGAAAGGAAATAGGAAAATATACCTGACCGTATAAAAAAAAACCCAGTGGAGCTGAAGATTCATGGAGCAAGAAGTAAGAAAAGGAGAATGTTATTATACTCCAGTTGCTTTTTTTTTTACCATACACAAGTAAGAATATGTAAAGTTTGACTACTACTTTCGACCAAGTTTGGCAGACTCCTCGTCAAGACCAGTCTCCGACTGTTGGAAGGAAAAAGTCAAGTAAAGAGGAGAAGAATGGTCTACTCATCCACCCGTAAAAACGGAGCGTGCTTCTCCTGTTCCATGGAGTGGCAGTCAGTCAGCTTCGACTCGGAAGTTATACAGCCAACCTATTGATCATAACTCTTGTGTGCTCTCTGTATAAACTTCCACTCCTTTTACGGTTCTAGAGAGCGAGGAGTGTAGAGGACTGGAGTATAGTCCCTCTCTTTTGCTCCCTACAGTAGCTCCGAACAAACCTATACAAGAGAGATTTTTAAAGGAGAATAAAATAGACAGGCGCAATTTGCATAGGAGAATATCTACCTCTCTGGATTCATGGAACCACGCAGAATAGTACGGGCTCCGGAAGAACTCTTCTTCGCAAGTCCCAACCAAGCTCATAGGGAACAGCTATAAGGCTCCATCTCTCCCAAGTATACTATTCCCCGGGTCTAGAGGAAAAAAATTTATTTATATACGTAACACTAGCTCCTGAGGTTGTGAGACTGTGTATGTGGGGCTTCGTCTTCTTCCGCCTTCTATAAAATCTACATGTAAATGTTCCGCTTTGACTATGCATCCTTCCATCGACCATCTGCAAAGACGAATCAACTCCCAAAGAATATTTTACGGAGGAGGGTATCAACGTCCTCATAACCCTCCCATTCAAATTCAACGCTTCAATCTACGAGCCACTTCAATCCTTCAAATCTGCCAGGAGGAACAGCTCTCATCCTTTGCACTACTCCTCACTGCTGCATCTGTGGTTGCTCAGGAGATTTCTTTTTTTTCTCTCTCTCTCTCTCTCTCTCTCTCGAATCGTATGCAAATTGCGCATGGAAGAATCAAATCATGTCTACAAGTTTGCCACTGACGTTCCGCCACTCTCAGCGCATCTCCTTCCCATCCCTGCCTTCCTAGCAGTTTAGTCTCTTACGTAGTCAATTTACATGCAAGCGCATACAGTTTATGGTAATAGGGCCGGCATGTTTCCTCCTTTTTACTAGAACCTATCCACACTCTAGGACTGGCTCTGGTTTCCCCTTGTGGTAATACTACTAGTACTTTTTTTACGTAGTATTTGAAGGACTCAATAATTTAGAGAATATTTTAAAGGGAGGTTAATTGATTGCTGTTTACAAATTCTTTATTTTTGTGTATTGAATACTGTGTGCAGTTGTTGTTGTTTTTTTTTGCTGTTGTTATTATTGTTGTTATTGTTATTATTGTCACTACACCTGTACTCCGTCTGATTTTGTTTATAATAAAAATACAGGAGGGGATTCACTGGAATTTCCGTTTGGAAGAAGTTGAGAAGGGGATAGGAAAATAATAGGGGGAAATTCATAAATTAAAAAAATTAGGCAGAGATGGTGCAAAAGATAGAGGGAAAGTCAGATTGAAGGATTTGCCAAAAGCCGACACTTTCAGTTAAATCCTACGTATGTGAATAGGAGAGTGGTCCATTACATATATCTATAGGAAGGGAATATCAGCTGTTTGGCCCCACACTTGAAGCAAGTTGGTTGTCGTTACCTGGGCTGAGTATAAGAGCTTGATAAGTACCATATATCTTCCGTCACGCACGGCTAGCCATTCCTGTATGTTTTATTTCTCAGGAGCGGAAGGACGGTTCATGAATATTGAGCAGAATTAAAATCCTTGTTGGGTAGAAAGTATTGCAGGATCTAAGTACGAGACTCAAGTCTCTCTCTCTCTCTCTCTCTCCATACATTATCAAAAGTAAAGAGTTTCCGTTTTTTTTCTGACCTGGATCCCTCTCATAGATTAACCAAAGATATACATATGCATGGACGTCGTCGTGTACACATTTTCCTAATTATAAAGTAGGGCAGGCTAAATTCACTACTTGATATTTCATGAAGCTCCTGTCTACTATGTGAGCTCTCAATGCTCAAGGAAGGGGTAGAGCCAAGACGCTCTGTACATATGTACTTATGTATGTACATAATTACATATGTACGTCCTCCTGTGTTAGAAACATCCACTTCTAGATCTACTGTTGTTCTTATGTAATTTCTCTAGCGGACTTGACTCCTCAAGAAATGACTTATGTAAGACACACACTGTACACCTATTTATTATGAGCTTACATTATGTATAATTATATATATATATATAGCTCCTAACAATAAGATACAAGTTGTTGTTGTAAAAATCCATTAATTTTTCTCTTGTTTTTCAAGTCAACCATGCACTCACCTTGCCAACCCCAAATAATACTTGGAGTCAAATGGTGGGAAACGAAGCGTTTCCTCTAATTTGAATATATACCCAGAAAACCGAAGCGAATCCTTTGGGAATTTTATTTTTCCAAGTGTACAAGCATAGCGCCATTAATTCAAAATATAAAATGCATAGGAGCTCCTCAATTACGAATGTATAAGATTATACGTAGGAGACGGAGGAGCTTTTAGGGACACTTTGGGTATGTAACTTGTATTAAATGCTCCAACTGGAAAGAGCCTTGTCCCAATAGGATTTCTCATAATGATGTGTCTTCCTCCTCCTCCTCAATGGACAGTGCCAAGGAACCTATTACAGAGATAAGTATTGACAGAATGAAGAGTTTCATCCCAAGTTTGGAGGATGCAATTATGTGTACATATGTATAATTATGTATATACAGGACTGTAGGAACAATTCTCATTTTTTATTTCCTGGGATGTTAAGATCCTGAGGATCAATTAGTGTTGAATATCTTGAGCTCATCAGAAACCGTATAACCCCAAAGATCTACGAGTGCAATGAGGAAATCAATTTATGAGGACAATTTACGAGGGAATATTACCCCGAAAGGAAATACTTTATAGGGAAATTTATGTAAATACAATAAAAATGAGTCATTAGGTGTAATTACCCTACTCATGTGTGGCAATATGTATTTATGTAATTACACCAGAATAAATTATTTAATATTGTTCTAAGCCCTGATTGACTCGATGATTGAATTTTTAATAGGGTTTTTGCTAATTAAAAATCCTATTCTCTACAGAGCAACTTTCAGAACTCATTTACATCATTTATTCCCAGTTTCCCACTCGAGCACAATGGATGATTTGCAGAGAGGTCTTTCTTCTACAGTATGGAGGGATAGAGGGACGTGAGCATAATAAGAACTTTTGTATTGGGATTTTTCAACGTCCTCATAAATTTTACAGTCTCTTGACCGGTTTTCCACGAATAAGTAATAGTGAGGTTTTTGTTATTCTATCTGTAGATTACTTATACATGAGAAATGGTGAATGCATAAAAGTCGTGCTGAAAATGAAATGAGCGTTGGGATAAAGTAAAGCACAATAAAATAAAACGTCTTTAGGGTTTATGACACATTTATGCCGCATTTAAATTTTATCTCACGATTTGCTTTTTCTTGGATGTCTAATGTTCCAAATAGTACAATTAATATTCAGGGTGTATTGAGAAGGTATGATAAAAGTCTGAAGTAGTTACCTCCTGTCCATATTATAGATTATAGGTAGAGGGGATACATATTTATTTATTTTCTGTATGTATGTACATTTTGTAACCTTACGGTCCTCATTCTTTTTTTTTTCTCTAGATACCTTTAAGGAAATATTATTATCTACGCAGAAAAATCCTCGAAGCCATTCGTTTTGCTTTTGTACAAGTAGATACAAGAGTTACAGGAATATATAGATATTCACTTTGGAGGAAGAATTGGACTGGGGTTGTGAGTACACATGTTGTACTGTAAATCCATAATATACACGTAGAATCCACACTTAAACCTACGTTTACATACCTCCACCTCCGTACACTACCCTTCGTCGACTCTTCGCCCTTTTAGATTAATTGTGGCTCGACTGATTCCACGAGAAAAAACCAGTCAGACTTGCACATTACAAATCCTTTCTAATGTGACTAATTACACATTTCCTTTATGCATGCATAAAAATGCAGGGGCGCCTTCATAATAAAACTAGTTACGTGAACGTACGTTTCTTTATCTCTGTGTATATAGATATATTCTACAGTATATGGTAAACTCACTCCGTGTATACTCTGTGGACTCGGACTATATACATATATGTATATGTGTATGCTACATGTGGGAAATTGAGGTACACACCTGGAGCTTACATAATGAAGGTATCCACTCGTTTGCTCCCGATATTGTATATTTTCAAAATGATTCGAGTCCATTAACTATATTCCAACAACCGACTCGTCGTAAAATATTAAAATGGGCAGAAAAAACCAGAATAAAAACTGACCACTCTTCCTCCGGTCTCTGCACATGGAGACATATGTTGCAGTACTTTTCTGATTTTCCATGTTTTTTCCCGTATGTACACCCTGCATGTACATAAGGGATGTTGTGCAGTGCAGCTGTAAGGGCTGTACTTAAAAGCATGTGTATGATAGCTACTATAGTGCCTCAGGTATAGTTCCTTTGCTATAGTGCCTTACAATTATCTGTAGATAGACTTCCTCAGCTATAGGAGTAGTTCCTTGCAATAAGCAAAGGCAAGTACTGACTTCGCAATTTTCCACAATTAAATTCCAAATCCATTTGGATTCCTCCAACCATTCCTGATCGTCAGGTTTGAAGTCATTCCAAGGTGTATTCTCTGTATGACCAGAGCCAGGGAAGGGATTTCTAATAAACCATTTTTTCCCTTCTTGCAGTCTCGCAGACCAATAACAAATAATTTTACATATAAAATGTGGAGCTCCTCACTGTCGGTGATTTGGGGGTTCCGTCAAAATTTTGAGAGCTCTGTCTGAAATTATTAATGCTTGATAGAGCCGGACTGTCGACCTTAGAGCAAGGCCTTGTGGAAGGGAGGCTCCACGGAGCAATTGAAATGGAGGGCTGTAGACAGTGAGGGAGTTTGGTGGATGGGAAAAAACGGGAAATGTAAAGACAATCATTAGTTTACATTTACTTACATTAATGTAATTTCCTTGGGATGGAATGAGTGGTATAGATGTTTCAGATGTTCCTGAGTAGGATTGTATAGATATGTATAATCATATGGACTGTAGTTGTAGTCAAAGTTGTGTCTGTGCCTGTGTAAAATTTAAATGTCAATTTTTTTGTCCGACCCAATGAGTGGTACCAGTGCAGTTTCTATTCGTATGTACGACTCTTAGTACTGTACAAGGGTGTTGAAAAAAAAACTGACCCCTGAATGTAAAGTAAAGCGACTGAACGAGTGGATGGAAGACAATGATGGGATTTGAGTGTGTAGAGCGTTGATAGGTAAATGTATGGTTCTCCCCGCGACGGCAACACATGATAACACAAAAAGGTAATTTCTAAGAAAATTACTTGGTTATTTACTCACAATGTTAATCACATATTTTTGCGCTTGTAATTATTTTGACAATTACATTTTTTGGACTTTTCCCATTAAATTTTAATGCAGAGCTGGGTGTCTGTACGGTTGCACACCTCCATGTACTAGATTTGCTCCCATTTGGAAGGAATATTGCACATGTAGGAGTTGAACTCCTAGACATATGTATGTATCTATAGGTATATAAATACAGGGGGGACGTTGAGGAAAAAAATTAGAGAATTTATAATCCTACGGCTTTTACTACCGATCTGATTGCGCTCTAATGCTCCTGTGTAGCCCGTTAATTATCTTGACTTATGGGTTTGAGGTGGTGACGGGGAAGGTGCCGACTTTTATAAAACATAAAGCACCAGTCCATTCAAAGGGTGATAATTGTAGCATAATGTAAATGTAATGTTTGTTTTGATTCCAAGAGCAACCCTTTACTCAGAAGTGGGCTCTCTCGCCAGGCCTGATAGACACTTGTATGCGTAATTATACATACATATCTATGTATGTATGTACCTAAAAAAATTGTGCCTGTACTACAAGCTATCCTAAATAGGACGTAGTATTTATGAGATACACTCTCCCTATATAAGCTATAAGGTATCTATATCTAGATATAGCTCCAGTAAAAAGGGCCTTGTATATGAGGAACAATAGAATCAACCTCTGAATGGCTCCTTTATCTTACGGTGATGGTGATGATGACTCCTCAGATTTTTATACTAGCCCTTGTATATATATATCTATATCGAACTATGTATGTATACATATATCCCCCTTAAAAAAATTTATAGAGAATTTTTAGTATAAAGAGATGCCTGGTGAATGACCCCGAGAAGTTTAACGAGCTAATTAGTACTAAGACCGAAGCGTAAAGTTATTATCAATTGTGAGGGATTGAAAACCCTTGCATAGTAAATGAGAAATGAGAAACCTCAATGAGGATCATTTCTATTACAGATCCTCTATAGATATAGAATTTTTGGTAGTCAAACTACCACCTGAAAATTACATTTCTGTAACAAATCTCAATCTAATTAATTCACTGGATTCATTCTGAGCTGAGTGTGAGCTACAGTATAAATAATAATTATTATATCTATGCATAAAAGCGTATACAAACATCCATCTGTTTAGGGGATCAGGGCATGCTCGGCTAGTTTAAGCACTTTAAAATTATACAGCGATTGTATAGGTAGATACATGGACATGTGCATGTCTCTACATCCCTATAAAAACAGGATGAATCCCATAGATGGAACATGAGCAATTGTAATAATTGTTTTTTTTTAATAAACAAACCCATCTGAGAATAAGTTCATTGAGTAAAATTATTCAGATAGTGGTCAAAGGACTCAGATATGGGGATGTTCCTTTTAATTGGAATTTTTAATCCTACGTTTTGAGGGAAATGAGTAAGCTCCTTATCCCTTAAATCCTATTTTATCGGGAAGATCACAAGTACATGATAATGTTGTGCTAAAGATTCATCCGATCTCCTTTTGAAATATACATTAGCCATCATCGGCACCCACGGACGGGCATGGCCTTTGTGGCTAATTTCTGGGGATGCTGAGAATTCCCAAGGAATAGTAACTTCATTTTTTTCATTTGTTTTTTTTTTTTTTGAGGGAAGAAGAATGCTCTAACATAGTGTCGGCTGAGTGAAAATACAAGCCATAAAATTAAGACGGTCACACTTTGGTAGTGACTAATAACAGGAGAAAATATTTATTAAAAATGTTTCACACAAAACAAAGTATCTATCAAGACGAACGTATCATTTGTGCTGGGACGGAGGAACTTACAGGATATTTAATATGACTCTGTAACAATCCGTAGTCTTTCCCCTCCTTTGATTTAGACTAATGGGATTGTTTTACATGAGAAATAATAATTCAAAATAATTAATGAACAAATGGACACCACTATGTAATTTCTCTCGTCTGTTTCGAGCTGGCTATCTGGAGATACTGATTTTTTGGGTCTCCATATCATCATAATTTCATCTAGCCTCTTGCAATTGCTATATATAATTATATATATATATGTACATATTTATGTGTAGAGATTATACTAGTACACATGTTTGCTTCAGGAAAAACTCTTTTTTCGTATACAAAATTGTTACATATAGTTAGCGTTAAAAAAAATAGAATTGGGGTTTTTGCAGATGCAAGACATCTGTACGTTGGAAAAAATGTTATTTAAACGAGACTAAAAAGAGCTTCCTGGTCCTGTAGATTTCACACTCGACAGTGTTAAATGATGGAAATGAGACAAGTCGTAATCATATTGTAGGAAGGAAGCTCATCTTTGGATGGTGAGGAAACAAATTTCGTCTCATTTCACCAATTCCCTCATCTTTTGAGTCTCCCTATCTACAGTCCTTTTTTCCTATGAAAAGAGAAAATCTTATGTATAAAACTATGTACGTATATCTACTGATGTTGTAGAGAGAGAGAGAGAGAGAGAGAGAGAGAGATGAGAAGAGTGGAAACGGTTCGAGTTCAACTTTTTTTCTACACTTGTTCCTCCACTATGTAGTATCTAATACTCGTAGGTTTTTCTCATTTGTTAAAATGCTTCTGCTCTCTCACGAGTGCGTATATTCTGTAGATAGAAGCATTTATGCTCATACGTAATTTGGACAGTGTGGACATTATAGGGAAACTGCCGTTGAATTTCCATTCTGAACTACAGTCGCGTCGTGCCCCTCATGCATGCCTTTAATGATAATAGTTAATAATAAGAGCGGACTCCTTAATTGTTACTCTTGTTTCTTTTTTTTTTCGCCATTCTATTAGACTCATTTATTGTAATTTGTAATTCTCTTCTCTTCTCTCCTCGTCTTGTTCTTCGTCTTCGTCCTTTCCTTCGAACGTATAAAGTGTCCAGTACAGTTATTATAATGTTCGGTATGTATCCATGTATATATATACAGGAGCTCCTCGAGAGATGACTCCCTCTTACACACACACACACACACACACACACATACACACACATACACACATGTATGACACCAGAGCATGAACTCTTTGAAAGCCAGGCTGTGTGGCATCTCGGAAGATGTGGATATTGGGAGGAAGAGAGGAGTAAAACCATTATTCTCATCATCTGCACGGACAATCTCAAACTTGTAGGCCGCCGGACTCTCTGGCCATTATTATCAAATGTAATTATCCTCCAAATGGCAAATTGGAATGGAAATAACATTTGAATTTAAGCCTCCGCTCATTCATTAATAACAAGGAGTAGAGTTCCTCATATAAATTCTAATTAAAGCCCTGATGCTCCTGATTAAAGTGTATGTGTGTATGTGTGTGTGTGTGTGTGTGTGTGTGTTGGAACTTGTAATAATTAAAGACACAACTATTACCAGGAGCTTTAGTAGCATTGAGCAGTCAGGTTTTGAAATTGTCATGCCTCATGTATGTATTGATTTATTATTGTAGTTTTTGCAACCCACTCCTCCCAAGGAATATACATACATAGGGATCGCACGCTCCTAGTATCAGAGCTTCTCATCTTCCCATGGAAAGAAAATACGAGGGGAATTTAACTCCTCACGACTCCTCTAGGTATATCTATAGACATATGTGAGGCTCACAAATGAGTGCAAATGTCCTCCCGCAATAGCTACACAGTTCTGAACTCAGTCTTTGATACTATTCCAGTAATTAGTTCAAAACTCATCTTTTTTATTTTTTGGGAGCATCGCATCTTCTGCGCCAGCTCTGACTATACTAGCAGTCCCTATGTATCTAGAATTTATTTGAAGTCAAGGCATTTTCTATTTCAATGCCCACAGTTGGTCTTTTGATATGTAGGGAGCATACAGCTTGTTAACAATGGCTAATTAAGGATTTCACAGCATCCGTCTTAAAATCACTTGTCTTATGTTTATTTCCAACTCATCATCATCTTATTGCCTGTATTAATAATTTTTGTAATGAGGGCTCTTCCACCTACCTCTCTGGTACCTATAACTTCCCATAATGCCACAGTATATATAGTTACCATTGTAAGAAGAATGTTACCCCGAGCTTTTCCCTCTGCAGGATTTTTTAACTTGTCATCACATACATACATAGATATACAAAACATATCCTTCGTAGGAAAAAAAATGACACAGGAGGAGTAAATATCATAAGGGAACGTGGGTCTCTGTCTGTATACAAATATAAAGAAAATTACTACAACTCCGCCACAATACCATATTGATATTTCAACTCGTTAGCATGGGATTTGCAGGAGTCTTCACTGACTGACTGACTGTGCTTAGCTGAGAGTGAGAGAACCCCGCACATATGGAACATTAAAAACACCATTAATGCTCTAGAACAATTTAAGCTTACGATGAGACATTAGCATTAACCAGAGACCAGAGAGGATTTCCATGGATTGTCTCGATGACTCCAAAAAATCTCATATGAATTTCGTACAGAGAGACTGATATCCTAACTGAAGCCTTCGGAATGCATAAGTAGTGTCCAAATCCACGCTGCTGCAATATGAGGAACATGAAAAAGAATACTTTTACACGGATCATTACCAGTCTTAATTCAGCCCCTGTAAAATAGTAGTTGTAGTGTGCCTCTCTCATTGTCCGTGTCTTATACAGATGGGATATTATGTAAAGGTGTATGGGGAGAGACTAACTACTCGGTCCCTTGGATCGTGCATGTGTTAGGAAATAAAAAGCCTCGCTTCCTAATCATAATCGTAATCATAAGAAAATTAAGCATGCTGATTCATTTGAGATGTTCAGAATGGGAATTTTTAATGTGGTACAATTGCTTGCTTCACATGCTTTGTGTCATCGTTAGAGGCTCCTTGTAGTATGTATGTACTACTCTGGATGTGCACTGGGCCTGGCTACTACTACTACCTCCTCATGAATACAACAAGTGTTTAGTCATGTGTTCCTACCCCATTCCGTACACATTTATGAGCTCTAACTAACCCAAAGGGATTGTATTATTTCTAAGCACCAGAGAGAATGTTTTGCATTAAATTAGTATGTATGTTGGGCCTGAAGAAGGCACACTTTTCCCTGGTGGTAGTTTGATATTCCCATGCTGTTTAGTATAAGTAAGCTGGTTCTTTAATACGTCTGGACTGCGGCAACTGACACTTTATGATGATGATTAGGAGACGCCAACAACATCTCATCTCATGGAGAACCAACACACTGTTTATTTTATTCTCCTCGTTGCAGTCCCAGCGTGAGCTACGGATTTACATACGTTATTGTCTGAAATATGATTATGATTAGCTTTCATGTTTTTTTATTACTTGGGGAAGAGAGCTATGGAGGGAAGCCTTATGACTGTATGCTCCGTCATTATGAAACCTTGCGTATATATTTGGTCATATACACACACACACACACAGACTATGTATGTATGTACGTACTGCTATAGTATGTTATTGCACAGGCCTAGGTATAAATTATAATATAATGTACATATGGCACTTGCTCCTTTCAACTAGAATTTTGGTCCTACAATATGTAATTATGTATTTACGATAGAGAGATGAAGTGGTACCTTTTGGGCACTTCGAGATGTACATAAGAACATGAGAAGCCCCAGCATCCTAAATGACCATTCAAACACATGTTGTTCGGAGAGGGATGAGAGATAAGATAGAAGGGATTCCCAACGTGTGAAACTACTTTATGTTTACATATACGCAAATTATTAATATTGTAATATGGGGAACCTGATAAACAAATCTTGGGGAGATTCCCTACCATTACACCGTCCTATATATGTAGGATCAGAGGAAGAGAAGATGCACACACGACATGTCGTTGATCATGGGATGGCAGGAAGACGCAGACAGCTTGATATCTCACATGCAGGGAGAATCTCTAATAAAGCCCAGGTCTCTTCTCCCATCCAGCAGATTCTTTATGTAATTATTCTCCAACATGGAAAAATACGGTTTCTTAATCATTACACATACTGTAGATTCTATTCCGTAGACTCTACACGGATCAGGAGAGTTCTTGGGGGGGGGGAATATTTTCCCCTCAAATCCCGTCATGGTTTTAACAACCCCAGACACGAATTCAACACGAAACAATTATTAAATTTACAATTCTATGAATAAAATAAACATTTTTAAACCACTTTCCATGGAGTGAGACGGGATCTCACCTTTGTTTTCTTTGCACATGATGCGGCTCCCGGCCGCATCATATGTGCATTTATAAGGACCATATTTTTTAACCACCATTTATCATCCTCTTTACATCAGGTTGAACACCTAATTTTAGGTTTTTTTCCCCAAATAATTATTATCATAGGACATGTGAGGGAACAAGGAATAACTTTCCTCGGAATGGTTGTGGAAATATGAGAAAATCTTTCCCCGTAATAAATCTCAAAGGCTTTCAGCATTTTCAATTGTATGGACTTAAGGTATTTGACGAAACGGCTCTGAAGGCAATGTATGAAGGAGGTTATCGAATTTTAACCCTAGTTTTATAATTGTATGTAAATGTCATATTTATGCACACATGCAATCCTGCAAATATTTTAAAGAACTGAAGTTAGGGAAGATCTACTAGCGCCAAATTTGAATTTAAATGATTGCTGAATTTTTTACAGAATTAAAGCAAATTTTTCAAATCAGTCTCACCTGGACGACGGTGTCTTTCCAAGTACATTCGAATCCAGTCATTTTGGTTGTTATTTTCTTCCCTGGTGTAAGATCTGAAATCAGAATATTAGGATCAGTAAGATTAATTAACTCAGCTCAGATTTTGACATTACATAATTAACTGTAATATTAATCTTAGGATTTTTGCAATAAATAGGTCATTCAACAATAATTGCTACTACCATCTGGAAGTCAAGTTGTTCAAGTTATACGCCCTGTTCGCACAGAAATAATTTTGAATGTCTGAGTTACTGTCGCCGCGGTTTTAAATACATTAATAAGACAATGCCACTGTGGAGAGAGAGAGAGAGAGAGAGAGAGAGAGAGAACTGTAAGAAAGGATAAAGCTTGGGTAAAAAATCTAAATCAAATGGGAATTTGACGACTGTGATGTGTGACAGAAGGACAACAATGGGGCATAAAATATTATTTGACGGTATGGTGACCACATCCGATCTTCGAGGCTTTTGAATCCTATTCTATCCTATTCTACACACATGTCCTTATTGAAAAAATTATATGCATTATGTATGTTTGTAATATCTATGTATGTACTGTACCCTTACACACATACAGGAGGGACAAATTACATTAACTATGTACGGTCCCTACGACCAGGAACACAAATCAACTGGGCTCATACAACGTGAACAAAACACAACGTGATTACGAAATGGTACATGATAGTTTGGATGATAATGGTCGGGAAATTATAAAATTTGTATGATACTGCAGTTTTATTCAATTGTATTCCAAACTTTGGGATAAAAAGTCCTTGTCGGATGCTCAGTCACTCAGACGGAGGACTTTGGAGGAGGTAAGGAGATAGTTACATTTCCTACTCCTAATATGCACTACACTTACATATGTTCCCAATTATATAATATTCATGTATACATTTTTATTCCTATATAGATTTGAGTATCCCAGAATTTGGACGAAAATAGTTTACAGGAGCATCATAAAAATCTAGATAAAACCACAGAATTCCTGGTTGGAGTGTAATGAGAGCGAGAAAAAGTAGAGGGATACCCGCCCAACCTGGGAATCACATACAGAGCTTCATGTGAGGAACATCCACCGTGACCATCGTGTGTCGTGCCCTTCTTATAAATGGTCAGCTGGCCACATGGAGATAATTACCATTATTATCAAATTCCCTGTACTCTCCTAACCTAGGACAACTTTCCAACCAAGCGTACTTATTTTTGTAGGAGGAAGAAGAATAGGGAGGAAAAAAATTTCATAGGGTAACCCTTTGACAATGTATTATTTCTCTTTAAACAATCCATTGCAATGTACAGCAGCGGGTGACTCCAAGCATGCACCACATGAAATCTTGTTTTTGTTCCTACATATATCCAAACTTCTGCTTAATCCTGTACAATATATAAATTGTCTCTGTTAGATATTTATTATTGGGTGCAAACACGGATGTATCTGAATGAATAAAAAATTATGTTGACTCTCTGTTGAGGTATAATGAAACTATGCGTGGAAATTTCAATTTCAATTCAATGTTTCCAAATACATACATAGGTCCGTCACAGACCACAGTTGGATGAATAACACTTGATTCCAAGTTGTAATTGGTTTTTTGACTATGTTTTACTTGCCTTTGACAAATCTTTTGTTATTATTGTCCACACGTGCAGGAGTCGGTATAAAACAACGTGTGTACTAAAAGTCCTCGAACCAGTTGTGAATGGAGACGGGTGAAGAGGAATGAATGAAATTGAAGTTTTCCGTTTGCCGGCTCATTATATTGGAAAAAAAGAGAGATAGATACATTGACGGAGGGAATGATTGGAACTCTTGTAATTGTTTGATATCGGAAATTTTGTGGTTTTTAATCAAAATCTTAACTTCTGTTCATGCGGGAAATGAAATAATAGAAATTGAAACAATTTCAAGTGACTGGGCTTTGTACGCTGGGATCTCTCACAGTTGGGACTTGTCATAATGATACTCTAATCGCTAGTGCATGAGATGTTACTCTTGACTACGCACACGGATTTATTTCAGAGTGATGGAAATAGTATGTATAGATAATGTGAGGATTGATAGGGAGTGAGTGTAGAGGACAAGAACGACTCCAATTTTTATTTGGGAAGAAAAACTACCAGCATCCTGTGTATTGCTGGGTTTTGACTCATGATTTACTAATATTTTTTATCTTCCTGTTTGTCATCTGTCGTTATTGTCTGTGGCATCATCAAAACTCACTGAAATCATGTGTCACTGATGAGAGCGCAAGAGTACTTGCGTTTTTCCCCGATCCTTGTGTAATAAATCCTACAATTTTGTTCCTACTAGTATAATTTTTTAATATCAATTTTTAATGCTGGATTTTTTTTCTGTTCCTTTTTATAGGTATCTATCCAAATTGTGTTCTCACAATCAGGGCTAGTACAGTACTTGTAGGATGAGGACGTTAGGAGCTGCATATACACGCTGAGGATAAAGAGGAAATCCCATGTGTGGGGCTCTGTCATGTATATAGGAGTTTCTGACCCCTATAGCTTACTTCCATGCAGGTATGTCTCCTTTTTATAAATACCTACTCCAAGTTACTCCAGACATGTAGATACATAGATCTATATCAAAGGGAACTAAAGCCAAAGCAGTGCTTCGGAATCTTGAGATTTTTCCAGTCCGTACACACTCGCCAAGACGAACTGAGTCCAATGGAGTGAAGAAGTGAATCAGGAGCGAATAAGAAATCTCCCCAAGTGTGAAAATTATCTGTATTCCTTTTTTCCCTTCTTAAGGCCGGCCAGGTTTTGCAAGACACACTAAATATCCTATTTTTCCCCCTGATGTTCCTCAGCTCCTTGAATGTATTCTATTGTTTTTCTTCCACTCTCCTTTTTTTGAGTACTATAGGATTCCTTGGGATTTTAGTCCCGGGAACTCTCCTATCGTCGTCCCTTAATTCCAATGCAGGATTCACAATACGGAGAATAACTTCCGGAGGATATAGTGGAGGAGAAGGAGGAGGAGGAGGACCTGGCCCTATAATATTGACTGGTGTGGTGGTGATAGGGTCCAAGTAGATTCAACAATCTTGGGTTATGTATCCTCCATACCTTCCCTCATGTGAGGCTGGAAGGTGTACACATAGGTATGTATATAAATGACAGATTTACGATTCGGGATTCTGGATTTACCGAAATTTTCGCTTCAATTATCAGGGTGCGTGTACGTGCGTTCACCAATGCTGATAGCCACTGTGAGGCAATGCAATAAACTCTAATCTTCCGTATGGAACTGTGTTGATGTCAAGGAGAAAACAAGAACAAGGGTTGTTCTTTTCGTTCCTGTGAGTGCCATGTATGTATCTGTATATGGATGTGTAGTTTCTAGTTTCCTGTAGGTACAGAGATCTCTCAAAGAATGGAATTTCTTAGGACAAATCCTCACTCGGTGTCTCCAACAGTATAATGTAAGGAGCAAAAGGGTCATAAATCAGTTTCAAGTTAAAATAATTTAATTGCTTATTCCCCACTCCAAGTCTAATGACATTCTATTTACAATTTTATATATTGTATGATATTCCTCCAAAGTTTTGAACCTCTTGGAATTGGATACAGCTGAATAAGCAAAACTGACATAAAATGACACAGAAAATAAAGAATAGCTTTTCGTGTACATTACTAATAAGACAGTAGATACTTATTTTATGTGTAGCTAGATAGTTACATAAGTGTACACATACTGTACACTGAAGTCTGGTAATAGGATCATCTGGAAAGGACTCATGAATGAAAAGAGCAGCTCTCAGATAAAATAATAAGGGCTGATTTTCAATAATTGACTCCCTTTTGAAACAAAGCTTGCCCATGTAGTCAATCCCAATTGACTACACAAAAGTCCTTTGATTCTCAAAAGATAAACGTTGAATAGTACAAGTTGCCTTAAGTAATAAGATATCTGATAAAAAAAATATAGCCCCGACAAGAGCCTCCCTTAAAATGGGGACTCTTGTTTGATTTTCCAAGGGATGGTAGATATTTGAAGAGAAAGTATATGTAGTCGGATCCCGACGAGAAAGGGGGAAAACTCTGGAGGGAAACATACATAGCAATAAAGGTTTAATTCCATTAGCTCATTAGATAACCGGAAATGAAGGACTGAGGTTAGCTCGGCTTAGTCCGCTCCTTTTGGCCCAACTTTTCTTTTCTTTCCCGTAACTTGTGTCTCTCTCTATTTTCACTCTGTCTTCCTCCCTTTTTCTTCCATTGAGCCTCATCACTCTACACTGACTCCTCTTTCTCTCTCTCTCTCTCTCTTACTCTGTCTCTCTCCCTCTCTCTCTCTCTCTCTCTCTCTCTCTCTCACTCGCTCCCTGTGTACATAATACTATGACGAAGGGCAATCGAATGGCGAGAACATTGGACCCAAGGTGGCAGAGCTTCGGACTGCACTTGCCAGTCCATTCAGCATCACCACTCACACTTGACGAGCTCTTCGCCAAAGACACACAAAACCAAGAGAGAGAAAGAGAGAGAGTGGAAAAAGGAGAGAAAACAGTAGATGTTTGCTCAAGAAATCATAATCAAAAGAGTGGAAATGGAGGCAAAGCATTCTTCAAGAAACTAACAGCATGGCAAATGGCAATTCCCTGATAAAGTTAGACTTTCGTAGTAGTAACACCTACTACTACTACTACTACTACTACTACCACTACTCTCACTATTATACTCCCAGCAACAACTCCGACCAGGAGGGGAAAAAAGGAGCATTCAATAATATGTAACCTTGTATCCTCAACTTGTTCCCTTTTACTCTGGGCTTTTTCCGGTCCGCTCTTCCTTATGTATAGCATTTGGACCTACTCTATCTCTCGCCTTGTCCTGGACGTCCTCCTCCCCGTCATCATCATCATCACCATCATCATCGTCAAGTTTTTATCCCGCTAATTTTTATTGTACATAAAAAAAAGTTTTCTCGAACTGTCGTACTCATACATATCCGTCTCGACTAGGAGCGTACGCATCGTAAGGCCAATACCCGTATGAGCATATGTACATAGATGAACTTATATTCTTCAGAGAATGATTCTCTCCCTGTGGAGATCTCAAAATATCTACTTTTGGTATCAGTATTCCATGTATGGTTTTTAAATGGAGGGAGTTATGCTGCATATACTATGTGTGAGTGTTTGTGTGTGTGTACATGTAATTATGTGTGTGTGTGTGTGCACAGTAAGGAAAGTCAGCGATGGGAGAAAAAATCAAGCGTATCTCCATTAAGTGTGTACGCTTAAGATAACCTTAACTTTACAAGGCTCAAGTTGTGTAGCTTTAAGACTTATGTGATGCTCATTATTGTTAAGCTTTTATACTTTTATAGATTACATTGAAGTTCCAGAGCGTCTCTCCTATCTCCAGGAGCAGAGTGTAAAGACACAAGAAAAAAAAGCAACTTTTCCTTTCAGATTATCAGTAAATGCTACATACGGGATGAGGCTATTATCTTGAATGAAAGAGAAATCCAACACGAGCTTCTTCACCTTTTGCTACTTCCTAACCTTCTCTATTTCCCTAGTGTGTGTGTGTGTGTGTGGGTGATTGTATGTATGTGTGTGTGTGTGTGTGTGTGTGTAGTGTGTACAGTACAGCGTCTGGAGTAATACTAACTTCAATGGTTCTTCTTTCTCAGGAGCAACAACAACAACTTTCTAGCAATGTAGTTGTGTGTATGTATCTATGTATCTGCTAGGGGTAGGTATTTGTACAGCCAGGACTACAGCATGACTGTGTCCAAAGAGAATATCCACGGACTGTATGTGCTACTAGTTGATTGCAAGTAACTCATCGTTAGTATATACACTGGTCTTATTTCCTAGAAGGTGCGAGAGGAGAAAAATACTACTAACAAAGATCCTAGTTACCACTACTTTTTCTTTTGGTGTTAAGGGAGCGGAATTTTTTCCCTGGAAATACACTCAAGTCCTCAGGACTGTCTGAGCGCATCTAGCATTTAGCTAGCTCCTAGTATTACCATTAAGAACAAGTTTTCATAGTGCTGGGGAAGTCATCGAGGGCTGGTGAAAATACTTAGTCTCAATTGGGAGACCATAAGAAGTCCTCCCCCAAAAAAAAGTGAGGAGTAAATGGGAAAGAAATTGGCCGTGTGTGTTTGAATCATCCAAGTTATTTAGCTTTTTCCTTCATGTTCATATATTACTGCTATTTGGGAGCTATCCTAGCTTCAGCCGTACGCTTTTCCCCCATATACGTCCATACATGTACATATGTACCTACCGTACTAATTATATACCTACATACGAGAAATTTTCTTGAGAAGGTAAGGATTCGAAATATGTGGAAAGTGTCTCGCATATGAAGGTGCCTTTCATGGAGCCTTTCATGGAGCCTTTTCTTCCTCTAATCTCAGTGGCACTCCCTTTAGTAATTTAAGATGATTCAGGTATAAAAATTAGAAAAATGTCTCTTCTCCAAGCATCTCATTTAATCTCGAAGGCTTCCGATTTGATTACTTTTGGTGCTGGCTACAATAAAATATGTTCGTATTTATATTGGCGGGAAGCAACAGGGATTATAAGGGGGGTGAATGCGAAGGGAAAAATTAATGACTACATTTTAAAGTAAATATAAAAATCTGGAAACTGTGCTACACTTTTCTCCTTATCATATGTAATTACATACATGCGTATGAACACCATGCTACAGATACGACAGCTCAACGCTGGCTCATCTTGATACTGTCTTGAGAAAAGCCCAGTGACTTGACGCTATGGAACTTACGTGGTAAAATAAGTGTGATTTGGATAGTTATAGGAGAAGATAAATGATACTTTTAGTATAGATTTTTAGCTATGTTCGAGCATTCTATGGAAGATTGCAAATATGGGATTTGTCATAATAATAATAATGTTGGGAGCAAGTTGTGCATGCTGTCTCCGAGCGTGAAAGAGTGAGAGAGAGGGAGAGAGAGAGAGAGAGAGAGAGAAAGTTGTTCTTGATCCTAAAACTAAGAGACACCAGACCTATGTACATTTATGTATCAAGGGATACTGTGCCAATAGGATTCTCCCATACATTGTACTTACTAAACGTAAATGAAGCAACTGTGAAACTAGAGATTTGCCCAACTCTTTCCCTTGTCTAACTTTTTTTCTACAATTTCCACCTCGCACCTTCTTGAATATAGTGGACTATTGGAACTCCTCGTATGTAGCAATTGTAGCTCCGTGTGTGTGTGTGTGTGTGTCTGTGTGTTCCTCGAAAAAGAGAAGACTCCCGGAGAAGACGAGCAGGAGAGAGAGAGAAAGATGACCATGCAGAAGTCAGAATCGGCAAAATTTCTGTGATTTAGGAATCAGAGTAGTAGACAACTCATGTTGGCCTTTATCTGTAAGCCATTATTTCGGAGTGAGCCCATTAAAATTGACGCCTTCCACTAACTTGGCAGCCTCTCCGGTTTCCTTTCCTATTTTCCTCTTCCTTCCTATCATTTCTCCGTATTTTTTCCACCAAAGCTCACTTTCACACTTTTCCCACCACCCAACCCATAGCCCGTATGGTGTGTATGTACTAAGACTTGCATTTATTCACATTCCTGTCTTCAACTTATGCTTTGTATTATTTTTTCCCATACACACACAAATTTATTATTACGATATGAACCAGAAAAGAAAATGACATCGTTATTTTTCTCTCTCTCTCACTCTCTCTCTCTCTCTCTCTCTCTCTCTCTCTCTCTCTCTCTTGCTCTTGCTCTCTCGTTCCCCCTTTCTCTCTACATATATCTGGAATTCTCTGCATTGATCAAGTAAAAGCTTATTATTTTCCCAACCATATAAAAAAACTTTCCTTTTGAGAAGGAGAAAGAACCGGTTGCTTTCGCATCCCAAAGTGTGTGTGTGGGAACTAGAAAGTCATGGGGAGGGAAAGGCATTAGAATCCTTCCTTTGACATTATTTTAGTCTCATGACTCGGACTTGTAAAGAGAGATATGAGCAAGTTGGAATCTACTGGAGTTTAAATAGTCTTAAATGGATTTTACTTTCAGATTATTCAATTTCAAACGTTGGACTAGCGCCATTAAATCAGTCCCCCCTAAAAAAAAGGGGAAGGCCAGGAAGGTGATTGAAAAATGGGAGTGAGGTATGAGATTTGCACAAGTGGAATATTGCCCGGCTTTTTCAATTCCCTCTGTTAAAACTTGCTCCGTGTGTCCAGAGTTAGGACCGGCGGAGAGGGAATCAATTTTAACGATGTCATTTCTCAAGGAGCACAAGGAGGAAATGAAAGTTTCCGAAACCCAGTAAGAAATATCAGGAGCTCTATATACTGCTGCTCTCTCTCTCTCTCTCTCTTTCCCCCTCTCTCTCTCTCTCTCTCTCTCACTCTCTCTCTCTCAGACTGTCATATAAGAGCCAGGTTTGAACCTCAAGAAAAACTTCCCGCCGGCACAAATTCTCATAAATATATTTTTAACAAGCTGAGAGCCATCCAAAGTATATGTTGTCCTATTGTAGAGACTAGATGATCCTCATGCCGCGTCCTTCATAAAACACTTGTTCCTCTTAAAGGGGTTAATTCATTTGATTTTGTGTTTGTATGAAAAATGTCATTAAATCCTTAATTGAAATCAGGGTAAATTTACATTCAATTTGAAACCCATAGCAGTTAAATAAAGATTCCGGGAGAGAAATTATTTTACAGGAGTGTAATGCTAATAAAATAACAATAGAAATAACTACAAGGGCCTTCAAATGACACAAATCTCTGTTCTTGCCGCAAGAATTGGTGTTGATTGTACCTTTTACAGAAAAGATTTGTCTGTAAGTACAGTATATAGGAATGATGTGAAGCCAGATTTTTATTTTAGCAAGGGACCTATTTATACATACCTTCCCTGTACAATTGGGTAGCCTTTGTGTATGGACGGAACCAGTCTTCAGACACAGGTACAGAAAAAGCAATGACCATAATTCTGAGCAGAAAGAATACAAATAATAATTCTGGGGTGAATTCGTGCGATTTTTGACGAGCTTCATGGTTTCCCGACCGACGTGAACCAAACACAAGAGTTAATGTTCTTAGGGAAAAAAAAGAAAAAAAGAATCGTTCAAGAAAAAAACTGACCACAAAACTATTCTCCAAGTTGTACATTACACACACACACATAGTCTCTCTCTCTCTCGTTCTTTCTCTTGTCTTCCATGGGATATGCATTCATCCGTTTGTTTTTGGTTTCATATAGTCTAAGCTACTCTCCGTCTATTAAGGATATGCTTGCACGTATGTATGTATCCTTACGCACATGTCCCAGGAACTTGTTCCTCAAAGTACATATGTACACTTCTTCCTACCGGTATTAAAGCATTTAGCCGTACTCAACGTGAATCGTATTTTCTGCCTCATAAAAATCTTTCTTCTTCAAAGTCAACCATATTATTAGTTCCCTGTCTCTCATCTTCGTAGAATATGTAAGAAAAATATTAAGAAATATAAAAAAAGCACAAGTGTAGAAAGTTTTACAGAATTTCTGCTCCTGTTCTTTATATCCTTAGGTTTTTGTAATTCTTAAGATACTATTATTGGTATTCATATTTCATGTGTGGATAATTTCCAGCTCCTCAAAAAATGCTTTAAATTGTTTGACCTAAGAAGCAAAAGTAATGACCATGTATGAATTTTCTGACTATTGCTTAAAACAATTGGCTTTTTGAGAGGGGTAATGGAAGTGCTTACATATATGTAAGTAGATACAAATCCAAGGATAAATATGATACTCATTATTGCCCTATGCATAAACAAATTATCTAACTGAGAGGAACCATTGACGCCGTCATGAATCACGGATCTTTGCATTGGGTCCGTCCGTGGAATATCCTCGGAGGGAATTAATAGATGAGTGAAGTGCTCACAGTTTAGTTATTTATAGGGATATCATGGGCCTGACGTTGGGAGCACATCCATAGGACTACAATTGCCCGCATCTCCTCATCCCAACCTCGTACTTGTCATAATTTGTCTCGTATTTATTTGCTCGTTGAAGAAACGGCAGAAGTTCATTTAAAGAACGGAGGGAGAGCTTTGGAGGAATAGGAAAAAAAAAGGAGAGCAAGATAGGAAGGGTAGAAAATAATAAAGAAGCCCCTCGAATAGACAATAATAATCATCATGAGGGGCTAATTAGTGGACTCGTGACGGCGTGAAATATTTCAGTCAAGATTCCTCTCTCTCTCTCTCTCTGTTGTTTATGTTATTTCCCTGGGTGGAATTACCAATTCAAACCGTATGGTACACTGCAGTCATTATTATTGTTTCTCGCTCCTCCATTCCTCCATAGCACACTTACATATCTTGGAATTATTACTATCCATACATGAATACATGAGAGAGCTATCCTCCGAGAGAAAAAAAAATACAGTCCGTACGGAGGCATAAAGTTGTCCAATTTCTTAAGTCCTCTTTTTCCACTTACACATGCATTGTACAGAGAGAGAGAGAGAGAGAGAGAGAGAAGAGGGAGGGGGGAGGGAGATGTATTATTACAATTTAGTAACCACATATTTAATCCGTGAAAACAATTTTTCACAGAATCCTTCCATACGTATACTTAATATCCATGAGTACATATCTACATATGTACATAATGTACGCGATTACATACATACATGCACACACAGTAAAAATATACGAGCAAAAATTGTGACCATCGTACTACTGAGCGTATTGTATCTGTAATACCTGAACGGAGCATATATTCTAAAGAGACAGACTACAAGTCTTGGGATGAAGTTTAATAAGAGTTTTTTTCTCCCCAAAAAGTGCTTGATTATGATAGAAAAAGTAGTGTGGAGCTTCTAGGGAGGGGAAATTTGAGGTAAATGTAGATAGAAGGGAGAGGAGCAGAAACGAGGTAAGTAAACTCATCATTGTCAGAAAATTTACCTGAAGCAACTTCCTATTTAGTTGTGATAATGGTCCCGTGTGTATGATCTAACTTCTGTGGCAAATGTTAATATTCAGTGAGAGAGCGTTGAGCGGCCATGCGAAGCAGATGACGATACGTTCATCTCCTTCTCACTATGGAGTATACATTTTCCCTGTGTTTAAATGAGACTTGAATGTATGTATCTATCTACCTTTAGCGGAACATGTACCTTTTATTGAGTACCATGGATCCCTGTGTAGAGTAAAAAGGGGAACGAGTGTATACTAAAATCATGGCATATAGCTCCTGACTCTACCCTTTGAAATACTCCTAGTCGGGAAGGTAATTGTAATAAGGATAAACCGCCAGAGTGCATTATTATTACGATTGTTCTGCTCATTTACATTGAAGTGAACCCGCAACAGATTATTTTACACGCTTGTAATTCTCTGTTTTTTTCTCTTACTTTTCTCTCTCTCTCTCTCTCTCTCTCTCTCTCTCTCTCTCTCTCTCTCTCTATTTTTCTGCTTGCATCATAGGCTCTTATCATTGCAGTCAGTGCAAGGTCCATAAGACTCTATGGGTTTCCATCCCAGAAGGGATCTTCACCATGCATACAGCATCTTTACAGCCCTTGATGATAGTATGGTACAGTGACGTGCGGTCTTCACAAGTCGTTCTCTTTTTTTTAGTGAGCGTCTAATTACATGGAGAACGTCTTAACATAATAAGGCATACGGTCTGCATGAGATGAGCCACAGGATTTATGTAGGGAATTAATCAAGTAGTTATTATTCTTACACTTCTCCTGGTAATAGTTATAGATATATATATATACGCCTATGTATGTATATAATTATGTATATTGGGCTTTACATATGTATGTACGTATATAAAGCACAGCCATGTGTGCAGATCATCATTACCTGAAACTTTGCCAAGTCTATAGTTAGATATCCCTCATCTGTTTATGTATTTGTTTGTGTTTACCCATACATATGGATGTATGTATGTACATAGAATGGGATCAAAAGCAGAGATATCCTATTCGGGATTGATATGAATATGAAATGATTCAGTGCCTTTTTGCTCATATGGGCTCCTCTCCTATAGGAATTGTTGTTGCATATGTTGAATATAGCATTTGTTTGGATGTGCCTTGGACTCTACTGTAAATATGTACGTAATTCATTTCTGGTAATGGCAGTCACGAGCTTTTACCTTCCCCACAAAGGAGAGTTCAGTAAATTGGAAAATATTCCTGTAATTAGAATGGCGTGAATTCAAGGTAAGCAACGTTGTTTCAATTGTAGCGAATATTCTCATCCGACTTTTATCATTGGGATCTTCTCACTTGAGGAAATACACACTTGCTCCAAGTCCTCATCAATTATGGAGTATTTGTGCATGTGCACATTTTAGTAGTAAATGACACCCTGTCGGAAGGAATTGGGATTTTTCCCTCTTCCAAGAGTCCATAGGTAGATATTTGTCTGGAAATGGTTGCAATTTATGCATGTGTGTAATTTACTGTGATTAATTATACTCTCGGAGGAAATTCTATACAGTGGTTATTTTAATGAGGGACATTTGCGTAATCCACACTTTGCACACTCAGAAGATATATGCTCCTGAGCTTGAAAAATGAGTAATTATAAAGATTGCTAATTTCGAGGTAGGAACAAAAAATAATTGCTACTTGGCATTCCTCCCATTCAATAATTTAAAGTTGTTTTTACAAACGCATGTTTTCACGGTCAAAGTTCCTTTTATTTTTCCGAACATGAAAAATAATACTGTTTTTTAAAAAAAACTTGGTTTTAGTACCCTGAGGGTCCGAGCTGTTAAAAAAAATTGAGGAAACCTTAAGGCTCCAATTTTATTGGCAGGGTGATTAATAGGAATAAATGGATTTCTGATGATGGCAATAATGGATCTCCTTCAAATGCAGTAGTAGTAGTCCTCGGACATGACCATTTCCACAATCCCCCTCAGCGCTCAGGACGATGAAAGGGTTAGCAGCCTCAGACACCGAGAGAGAAAGCAGATCTTGTATGTACATATGGGTAATTTTTGTATACATGCATACATGTCCCCCTGCAATTCCCGACTATTTAACACCCTATGCCCAAGCTCTAATTTATTGTCGATTTATGATTTTTAAACTAATAAATAGCCTGTTCAATTGTACTGAGATCATAGCGGGGGGTCGCTCACTCAGTCAGACCTACTCAAAGTCACACTCGGCCCAAAAGCCACAAAAAATTATCCTTTAGCCACTTTTTTTTATTCACCATGTAGAGAGGGGTAGGTACACTTATTACTACTTGTGTGCTTTGATAGTACAATCTCATACATAAATGTACATAGTAACATCCTACAGTTCCCTCATTTGCTGAGAACACTTTGTAAACCCTTCCAGTTTTAAATTGTAAACAGGGACAAAACTCTGGATAAACATATGTACACAGAACGGACCACACTTCAATTCCGGACATGAATGGAAATTTCTGTTTGGTCCTTGTACAGCTTGGCTATAGTGTGAAGTGAAGGGTTCAATCTGCATACACATAGTCTCTCTGCAATCTGTACAGGACTCTCCGCCTCAAAGAGAAATTGTCACTTGAGGGTTTGTAGTCTCTGTAAAAAAAAAGCATCCACTCAACGGCTCAGCCCTCCTAATCGTTTGAGCTCTATGAAAAAAAAAAACTTGCTACTCTATTTAACTATACAGAAAGTTGTTTTTAACTGTAATCAGTCTGGGATAAAACACCACTTGGGAATTTTAAATCGTTCCAATGAATTAGCATACAATGACTTTTATCCTTTGGGAGGATCTATTTCTGCAAATTATTCTATTCAAAGAAAACTCCCATAAAAGTATGAGACTATACAATAAACTGAGTCTTAGTCCTGCTATGAAAATAGTACATTGTGTTTGAACAAGGGTTTTAATTGGGTTGTGTGAATTTTTGAGTTTGCGAGAGCCTTGGCAGTAAGGACATGTGCGTGTAGTTACGTACATACATATGTATTTGACTGTTCTCATACGGGCAGGAGGAAGGAGTTGACGGGAGGAAGAAGTAAAGAATAAATTCGCAAAAAACCCTTTGGTAGCCATCTACCGTTAAAATCCTTCACCCCTTTTCATGATTTTGCAAGTGTCTTCAGCCCACACTAGCCCTTCCCTATAGCCGTCATGTTTTTTCCCTGTGCATGTCCTAGTGTCTGAGCTCATAATTTCTCTAGGATTTAAAAATCTGGGAATATAAATCGTAATGGGATTTTTTAAGAGTAGGAAGGGCTACGAAGGAAATTCTAAAGAATTGGTTGGGGCATTTGACCCCCACGCTTAAAAACAATTTTGACAAACAACGTTGTTGGGAATCTTTTTTTCCATAACCCTGTTGTTGCGTCTATTCTCATAATCAAGTTTCAGATTGGGCTTACTAGACCAGCAGAGATTCCAAGTAGTATTGAAGGACATGTGTGAAAACAGACGGAGGTGAGATTTTATTTTGTAATAACAGAAACTATACACACCAGTCCTGTCGCGACATTTGCTTCAATAAGGGATTTGCAGTAGGGAGAGAGATACAGTATAATACATTACAAGGGGCATTAGAAAAAAACTTATTTTTAGGTAGAAATAAATGTAATGAGTCATGTGAGAGCGAGTGTCATATGAAAAACGACTTATTGCAGAGACTCATATTGTATTTATCATGTATTTTCCAACTGATTATATATACTACCCCATTTAAAAAAAATGACCTGTGGTCATCCTCCTCCCTCCAAATGAACCAGGATATTTTGGAAATTGCTTCCATAAGAGGATATTTGACTCTCATCAGGACGCACAATGAACTCTGCACGCTTAGCATAAAATCCTTGAACTTTTGTCAAATACAGAGATTATGATAAGCCCGGTTTGAATTTGTGATTACTAAATAATTTTTGGAGACAAAATCTATGTGGGAATTGTCAAATAATTTTGAAATAACTTTTCCTGTTATTCTGATAAGGGGTCCTAATGTGTTTATATGAATTTTCATATTTTCCTCTCATCTCCGTCATTGTCAGCTCTCTATAATGTAGGGAGATAAGATTGGGCTGAAGACACCTTCTTCTCATCCGTTTGGGCTCTACCCACTCATTTCATGTTCACCGTTGTTGACTCTCTACAATCCTCCTCTGTAATGATCTCTTCCTACACTCAGCTTGATGATCATGGACAAACAAACAATTACATTTTCATTTGATACATTTTAATTTAATATTTTATGCAGGCTCGGATTGCAGGCTGTCAAAAAAAAATGTGCTCCTTCTATTACGATACTTTTGGAGGTGAGATAAGTCCCTCGACTCTTATGTACATTGTCGGAGTCTGATGGGAACGTAGAATTTTGAGTGTCACACAGCTCCACGTAATTACAATATACACATGGAAGAGTCAATGCTGGGAGGAGGGCCTTCTCGGAAGGTAATAAATAGAAAATGTAGGTACACATAATTATGACAATAGTGTTGTCTCCGAGTGCTTGTAATTTTATTGTAAGGGACTATAATCTTATTGAGCTGTGAAGTTAGTGTCAGGGCTGGGAAGTTGCACACAGGGAGTTGAAACACTCTTGAAAATTAAATATTAAAATCGTTTGAGTTTCTTATTCCGACTTGTAGTAGTCATCCCGAGGAACTATGAGGACTGAACTTTGTACCTGGAATAGCTAATAATAATTGATTAAGCCACGGACCCAGCATACGGACACTCAGCCGATGACTCATGAACGGCATGATTTAATGTTCCCAATGAGCTCCACGTTTCTCGCTTTTTTAATGATTGTTTTATCAAAGTCATTTCATATGAGGACTATTCAGTACAGCATGTAGTTACGTGTGATTGTGCTTTTACCAAATAATACTCTGATTAAATATTTCTCACCGGTATCTCTCTCTCCTCATACTGTAACTGTACGATAGACCACAGGGTCACCTTCAAGGTTCATTCATTTAATTAATTTTATGCTCTGCATGCGTCTGCAATTATTTAGTAAATGCTTGTGTACACATGAAAAATACTCCTTTGGTAAGGGATATACTGGTTATTTCCAAATTGTATGCTTCTGTACAGACCCTCATCAGTCATGACGTAAATGAGAACAAGGGTGAAGAGAGAGAGGGATTTTTTTGTAAGATTTTTATTAACATTTTATTTGACTTTTTTTTCTTCTAAAACTCTGCTAAATTTTTGTATGAAATGAAATCAGTAGAGCATATTAATTTGTTTGTCTTATAATTTTTTTTTTACATAACATTTTTCATAGATACATACGGAGTGTGGAATGATAGGTCCATATTTCCAGACAGTATAATTTATTTTTATGATTGAAGCGTAATTCTGTTCCTCTTGCTCTCTCTCTCTCTCTCTACTGCAACCGCTTTTTCTTCGTTAAATCAAAGAATAAGAAAGGAGCGGACGTATAATAACAAGGCCGGGGCGGACGGAGTAGAGAAGAGCGGAGGAATTTCTAATGAAACCCGAAAAGAAAGAGCTGGGAAAAGGCCGAAGAAAGCAGGGACTAATGAAGCAAATGAAGTAGGGCGGAGACGTGTTGCTGAATTCAAAAAGCCTTATTATTACGGACTTGAGAGGAAGTTTACTTCGGGGAAACATTTATTCCTATTAGAATTTTTCCCTATTACGATGCACAGGGCAGCTTCAATTATTTTTGGGGTAATTAATGAAGCCTCTCCTATTTGCTCCTCTTGTTATGCCTTGTGACACGAATCAATACAGTCCTACCTAATGTATGTATGTACAAAGTCCCGGACGGAAAAGTGGAGGAGTTTCTATAATTAGTCTCCTTTCCACTCAAGATATTTCCAAGGCTATTTATAATTCTAGGAACTACTAGTAGTCAAAGAAGGTACAGAATCCACTTTTTAAAATTTATTTGGTTTCACAAATTGTATTAAAATTTGCGACAATTTCCTTAAAAGTTTATTACAATTCTTGAGTTTCAAATTCATTTAGATTTGGGATGCCAGCTCTTGTTTTTTTTGGGGTAATATTCAAGTTCAGGGAGTAAATATTGTTGGGAGAAAAGATTATGATTTTTTCAATGTTTATAGGTCTGAGGAGTTGAAACGCGTGTTGCTCGTGAGTCTCTCTCTCTCTCTCTCTCTCTATCTCCGTGGATTCTTCTTAGGGTTCGTGTAAACGGCTCATATGTAGATATATGTAATTATGTATCTGCAGGAACATTTGTGGGTGCGTTGCATATGATATACATAACAATGTGAGCATATAAGTAGCTCCATTTGCTTATGGTATCTATCTTTATAGGGCTGTATTTAAGGTGTATAAGTTACACATATCTAGTATGTACAAGTAGAAACTCGGAACATTCTTCAAGTTTTCGGTTCTTGCCCTTTTACTCTCGACCTGAATGAGACACTTCTCTAATTGCTACTACAAGTTGCTCGTGTGTATGTCTCTATATGGGACGGGAGGACGTAGTAATGGTAGTAACCTTGTGCGGGTGAAACGTTCCTTATCAAGTTTACAAGCTCATGCAAGTACTTAATGGAAACGTTTCTATAAGTATATCGATAGGAGATTCCTTCCCTGGGAAAAAAATACTCTTCCTCGTTCCTTCCCTTGCCTTTTTCTCTCTCTCTCTCTCTCTCTCTCTCTCTCTCTCTCTCTCTCTCTCTCTCTCTCTCTCTCTCTCTCTCTCTCTCTCTCTCTCACTCACTCTAGCTCTGACCATCCGAGGCTTTTTTTTTTCAGTAAACCTGTGTAGGTACATAGCACAATGCTAATTTATTGCATATGAAGTTTGCGAAGTAATTTCTTTAATTTATTTTGTTGCCCATAACAATCTCATTTCTACGAGGATTTTTTTTTGCAAGACTTCCACACATAAATAATTCAGCCCCAAATTAGAGTAATCAGGATTCACAACTTTTTTCCCATTCCTTTCGAAAAATTACAATTTATGATGTAATATTTTCTATTCTTTACTTGTTAAATACCCTGAGAGTTGTAAATATTGGTCGTAGGTATGCTCCAAGTAGAGCCTACCGGTGTTCTTACTCTCCTCCTGTCATCAGCCTTACACATAAATACACACACACTCTCTCTCTCTCTCTCTCTTACACATACACACATATATATACTGCACACTTACAAAAGTATTAGAGACAGAGAATTTATTAGTTTGTATTATTTGCCTGGCTCAAGGAGAGCTCTTGTCCAAGTTCCTATATTTTATTCTTCTTCTCCCTCTCTCTCTCTCTCTCTCTCATGAAAGTACAGTGCGTGCATGTCTACTGGAATGTGTAGGGCCAGGGACACCGGTAGCTCCACAGTGCCCAATTCAGTATATATGTAATTATATAATTGTACAAGTGCATTTTCGAAGCTAGTACTACGATACAAGTTTGTCCTAGACCACAAACAAAGTTTTCTAAAACTCGAAATGAGTTGTTCCCGAAGAATTCATTTGTATCTGTCAGTGAAAAGTTGTCTTAATATAGTGCAATTGATCATTCCATATTCCATAATAAAATCCAACTTACTCGTTTCCATGGGCATATGCACCTATAATTGTAAGTATAGATACTACTTGATTTCCTATAAGGACGGAGCCTGGGTGGATATAGGGGCAAGCTGAGACTACTCATACTGCATACTTTTATTAGAGAGCTGTGATCTGGCACACATGTGGTCTGGCCGTACGACACACAATAGTCCCTTTGAGTGGAGAACTGCACAATATACATATATATTTTTGTGTGTATGATTGAATGATTAATGCAAGGAGAGAGAGGAAATTTTGTTATATTAGAGAAATTTAGTTTTTCCACTGCTCATTTCTAGTACTGGACTCTTGCCTTCTCATATAGGAAACAAACTGAATGCTGACGTTTGATCCCTCATTCCTTCCTGGCATCGTATGGCATGATAATCATTCACGCTTAATGCGGGCTCAGACCGTTATTAATTGCCTCCAGCTGAGTGATCAATACCAATCTACTTAGGCTCAGCTCTCCTATCCTGATTCCTCAAATGTTCTGCATGTGTAAGGTCTAGATATCTGTATATACGTACATATGTAATTATGTATGGAGACTTGTCCAGTCCTCCTCTCATATAGGGGCCCAGCCTGGGAAGTACATATGAGTATCTACTATTGTATACAGGAACACTAGATACTCTTCGGAGGGAAAGCGAAAACGTATAGAAGAATATTGCAATGGTACTTAATTCTCTAGGAATAACGAGTCCGTAACAACTTTCGGAATCCGGCGACCTCTGAGACTTGTCAGTTATATGAAGACGTTATATTTAGTAGTCCATGCACAATAAATTTACTTTATGTGTGCCTAGTCGATTCAATTCCATAGGAAAGTAAGGGCATTCAGTTCGGAAAATGATTGTCGATTCCAGTCATATCAAGCTATTTTATTAATTTACGATAATTCTTTTATGCGAAACTTGCTTTCCCCAGCGTTCCCTCCCTGATCAACTATTCTCTTCAGAATACCTTCATATATCTACACAATACCTCTTGCACAGAAGCCTTCCTTAGGGCTCCGAGACTCCTCAGAAATATGTACTAACTGCCTCCTTCAAAAAAAAAAAAGAAACTCCTGTACACTGATGGTACTAATAAGAGAGCCTTTGCTTTCCATTTTTACAATCCTTTCAGCCCATGTCATTGTTACGGCCACTCTGTCCCAGCTCCTATTCCCATACAGATCCTATATATCCATATGAAGAATACACACTATACAGCTCTTGTTTATTCCCGGTACGGTCCCTGCTAATGGGAGTTGGCTCTTGGTGCAAGTAATTATATGTCGTCATGTACAGGAAATTATTATGCGCTTATTGCTAGTAGTAGTAGGACATGGCTATGTAATGCCTGCTGCCTGTGTATGATCTGTAAATAAAGCCAAATATAAGAGGCCTTAGTGATCGTACCTATATCTATAGATTGACACAAACTCACTGTTCTAAGATGCTAGAGCTAATTTATTGTTAGTTGTTTTCCCCCGGTTCATTCCATCCCAGAGTAAAACCCATGTGTACATATCTATCTATAGATATCTACACAGTCAGACCCATGGACAAGTCTATACGATAGGGATGCATACACACATGTAATTACATACATACAAAAAAAAACCCTGTGAATAGCATTTTGGCAATTGTTGTTCCTCCTTGAATACAAACAAATTCCAATCACAATTCCCACTCGAATACTCTGAATCGACAAACTCCCTATTGGTGGATACAGAGCCTGTGTACTGTATCTATGTATGTATGTACGGATGATGGAAGGAAGGCAGGGAACAATAGCGACTCAATTACGTTAAGCTGATTATGATTTTAGGAAAGCTCCTCTCTCTTGAGTCTCCAAAAGTTGATTCTGGGAAGGAAAAATGTGTAGATGTGTGTAGAAAGTTGGGATGTTCCAGCTCTACTGTATTGTGTATATGAAGAGGGTGTTCCAAAGGAATAAAATGATTTCGTATCGATAAGGTTAATCCTGGGAGTGTAACGACTCCCGGCAGTAAGTATTCAAATGTATTTCTCCCGACTTCCAATTATGTGTAATAAGTACGGACATGGGGAGGCTGCTCACTCCATGGATGGTAAAATACGAGGAGAGAGAGAGAGAGAGAAAAAAAAATAAGCAAGTGGTGCGCCGCTTCTTGGAGTATTATGTGTGAAAGAGATGAATCTCCTGGAGAAGCGGCCATATTTTTACTACAAAGCACAAGCGAAGATTTACGTATAAGCTCTGCAAGTTTATAAGTTACGGGTATCTATGCATGGGTGGTACATGCTTGGGTCTGGGTATGTGTCTGCAATGGTCTGTCTATGTGGGTGTATTAATGTACAGCAATGTGCAAAGACAGTGCTCTCACTTTCTCTCTCTCTCTCTCTCTCTCTCTCTCTCTCTCCGTGGAGTCACTATTAATGCGAAAATGGGAAATGCAAGACACCCGCTGCCGTAACGATAACAAACTCGGACGGACTAACGTGGACAGACTTATGAAATGACTGAAAGTAAAACTGACGGCGGCTTTCCCTCCTTCCTGATCTCGAAATATTAATAACAACCTTCCACGAAAAGGAAAAGCCCCTCGTGCTCATCTGTTAAACGTAATAACAATATTCTCAGGGAGAAATGTATAAGTAGCTTGTAAAGGGAGGAGGGTACTGTCCTAGGAGAAATTCCACGACTCTTCCCTGACTCCTGACTTTTTCTTTTCCCTGTCTTCCTCTTTCCCAGTAATTATTTACCATTTATGAAAATATAACGCCTCAGCCCCGGACCTTCACATATGAAAATACATATCTCATCATGCACACTATCTGTAGTACATGAGTCCAGTCCGCTCATCGCCACAACACTCCGAGACACACGGGTGAGGAAGACAAGATATGATGGAGGAGGCGGAGGCGAGGAAAGTGCCAAAATTTGGCTCCTCATTTATATACCCTGGCTCATGTTACCCATAGGAAGGACATCCGTCACCAGCCACCTATCGAACCAGAACGCTATAAGATTTCACTCACTACTATGACACCCCGACTTTCACTGTCTTACCATTCCTCCCATGCATAAATACATACCTAGAGATAGGGATAGTGATGCTAGACTAGGCTGTAGTAATGTGTCCTAAACGTAGATACCCTGGAAATGAGAGGCTAGGAATTCAACCAGTAGTAGTGTACATTTGATTGTAACTTGGGTCGAGCTTTCTCATATGCTTGGAAAAATTTCTAGATAGGTAGATAGATATATCTACGTAATTATATCTATACGAACACGTCCACCTCCATCAGAGACTATAACTCTGGTGACTGGAGGAGTAGATATATGTCCGGAGGTTTTCGTAAGAGTATATAAGAAAATTCGAAGGAGGAAATCAAGAAGACCGACGACGCCGAATGGATCGATCCAACTATCGTCCTCTGCTCCTTTGTTTTGCGTCATCTCCTGAACATCACTCATTTCTCCTCCAACTTTCCATAAGTCATCATGAATATGAGTCTTTCCGACACTTTTACTATATGCGGAACATCTTCAACTTCATGGTTCATAGGAGCGTTCGGCGGGGTCGCTGGGCAAGGATCTACCTTTTGATTACCAATGCTATTTCTATAACTATTACTCCGACAACTAGATACTACATACTATCTGTAGATACTACAGTACTAAGCCTGCTGATACTGGTATTGCTACGGACTGTCAGGGGTCCTATGGTTATGGTGCCAAGTGGCCTATAGCCTTAATATTTTATAAAATCCAGACCTACTAGTACAAATCTTGATATGTACGTAACATTGTATCTATAGATACATAAGCTAGTACTATGTATGTATGTATACTATTGAATCAGTCTAATCTCTGAGGCTTCCCTAGGAGTATTTGGCTCCAAGAAGAAATTAGGGATTAGTTTCGGTGTCGAAAACCATTCCTGAAATGACATGCTCGCTTGTGCCAATTAATTATGAAATGTGAAAGATTTAGGCATTTTCCAACTGGACCATGAAGGACATATAAATTAATAGTTATGATCCGTTCAGGAGTATGTATAATCTCTCAACTGGGGAAAAAATATATGTTTAATGGAGTTTCCCTTCATATATCTAGATAAGTACCTATATAAAATGATAGGAAGGGAAAATAGGAATATGAAAGGGAAATGAAGTGAGAAGGGAAAAAAAAAGTTTGAGTAATATTGAAAATTTCCTAAGGATGAGAATTTGATTATGATGATGATGACGTTTGCTGTACTGAGCCTTATGACCAGCGACTAATCACAAACAACTGGGCAGGACTTCCTTCCCGGAGGAAAGAGATATATGGAATCGGAGAGAGAGAGAGAGGAGAGTACTGTATAAGTGGGAATGCGAAAAAGCCAAAGTCAGATTCCATTAGGTGGAAGTTGGGATTGAATTTGCTTGTGTGTACATATGTATGTATCTACATGTGAGGCCCTATCTATGTTTGTGTGTGTTTGTCTGGGCACATATCCATATTACATAGGCCCTGTAATGTGAGGTTATTAGGCAGTACAATATTTTGAAGGGAAAAGTAATGTAATGCTTCAGTTATAATATGATGCCAAATAAATGGTAACTGGCAACTTAGTTCTAGTCATTCATACATATGTATATGCATTTAGGAGTCCTCTGTATATAAGTTACATAGAGAGTAGTGGCTCATAATGCCAGAGATGAAATGCTGATATTGATATATCTACGGGTGTAGGGAGATTGTGTGTGTGTGTGTGTGTGTGTGTGTGTGTGTGTGTGTAACTATACAGGGGAGGAGGACCATTGGATTTGTATGCACGAGAGGGGGGTACTATATATACGTACCTGCTCCTAATGTTGGTATTGTTAACGCTCCGGTCACAAGTAAGTATATTTCCAATGGAGACTCGTAACTGAAGGAGCCCCCACATTTATAAGTACAGAGGACGAGTTTCTCTCTTTGGACTAAAGGCTGATGGTCTGACGCTCTGCTGATGGCAGCCGGTGGACGCAGAGGTACATTTAGACTTGCATGAGATATCCCCTGTCTTCCCTTGATTGCATTTTTGATGGACATTATGATCCTTTCTTTCCTACTCATGATGGAAATAAATGAGATGAGAGGACACCTCGAGAGAGAAGAAATGGAGTTTATGTGTACGGTTGCCTTCAATTCTAGATCTCGTCCGCTCACTCCTATTTTATTTCACTTGGTCTCTCGCTTTGCTGTCCGTCTTCGACGAATGCCTTAAGTAAACCCCTTCCTGACTCTCGCTCTTCCCTGGCTAGTCATACATATATAGATATAGATATAGGTATCCCCTTGGCCCGTCATCCTCCATTATAGACTGTCTGGGCTCCGTATATATGTATATACATAGATACAGTAGGGAACTAAAAGCCTTATTATTATAAAAATCCCACGTTTCCTTCATAAATACTTGTATTTTTCCGCACATCGCTTCTCGTTTACCAAATTATTATTACTGTTGTCGTCAACCGGGGATTTCCATGTTCGAGAGCTCTCCTGCTTCCATATAAAGCCCTTGCCCTCCTTTCTTCCACTTTCCCTCTCCTCCCTCTCAAATATAATAATTATCCTAAATCCGAAAATTCCCAACTGAGCTTTTGTCATCCAAGGGCTAAAGATCTCTGGGCTATGCAAATGTTCCTAGAGAAATGTTCCTAGAGAAATGTTCCTAGAGGAATGTTCCTAGAGAAATGTTCCTAGAGAAATGTTCCTAGAGAAATGTTCCTAGAGGAATGTTCCTAGAGGATGAGCCTCATGCCAAAAAGGGTGTCAATTTCTTGGAGCTCCTGTAAATATGCCAATTTGTCTCATGCCGTCACCTCCTCTTTGGAATTGTTTTTTAAAAAAGCTTACAGGATATTTGGTGGCCTCCCCCGCCGCTCCATCCTTCTGTTGAGACAGGGAACTGTGGATAGGCCCGTCATATTGTCCCAGGATTCCAGTGAGACTGTAAATAGCCCTGACGATGGGTCCTTTTGGTACTGTTGTATTAAATATTATGTGAGAGTCCAGAGGTTTATACATTGGAAGGTATCAATGCTTACAATTAGAAGATGAGATATTATGAAAATAGCAAGGCATAGATTTGTAGCAGTATGAAGAGATGGGATGCGTTTTAAAACAGAAGGGGATTCAGAGATGGTTTTAGGAGTCAAATTCTCTGTTGAACAAGGCCGGAGGAATTGCCAGGGCGGTCGCTCTGGTTTTAAAGGCAGGAGACTACTGTGCCTTGTTGATTGTGACTGTAATGGTGTTTCGATTTGGTTTTGGCCTGCTCTTCGAGATACTACTACAACAGCCCATGGAATGTCTGCTCCTCGTTGTAGACCGATGAGATTCCCATTACATCTCTGGAATAAGCTCCGGGTTCCTTGATGTACTGTATAGAGCCATAGGGATGGGTCCGTAGTACATAGGTTTGAGGAGTGTGGAGCAATCTACAGAGTGAGAGATTGAGAGAGAAGAGAAAAGCTGACTGCACTTTTGCAGTTTGTGACCAACTTACTGTGAGTAATGGGAGACGACGGTGATAAACTGCTCCTGCCAAAAATTGGCCGGCTGAGGCTCTTGCAAAGGAGAGCGCGTGAAACCCACACACACACGGTTTAGGGGAACCAAAACGGTACTTTAAAAAAAACCAAGGGATGACTCTGACTGAAAATAATCAAATGAAAACACGTCCAGCTCAAATTAATTGTTTTCAATGGGATCCAAGGCAGTTCCATTAATATTTGATGAACATTCCTTGTTATGCATAGATATACATATCTGCATATACATAATTATGTATGTCTCTGCCAAATAAAAACTCAACCTTCCTAAATAAACAAAAACAAGACCAACCGGAAATCAAATTAAATTTTAGACAACAAATAAATAGTAAGTAAATTAAAGCTGTATGTTTGATTGGGCGACGCGTTTCTACTCTGTTAGAAAATATTACATGTGAATCTGTGTGCTTATAAGTACTTCAGTATGCAATAGGTTAGTAATTACTACTCCCGGTCAGATGAATGAATGAAAGTAGACACAATGTTAGCTTTTATTACAGGGTTTGTTTTTCTATTGGAATTAATTCCTGTCTTATTTTGACTTCTCTAAAGATGATGACTTTCAAGTTTCCTTTCCCTCCGTCCCAATGGTTGTAGTACTGAAGGAGTAAATGACGGAAATTCCTAAACCTTACCGTTCAAAGAAAAAAAAAAGCTAGGGTTTGAAAAATTATTGTGAATTGATTCCTATGAGCCGACATTAGGACGGGGAAATTAGTTCAATATTTTGTTTTCATGGGAAATGTTGAGTAAGTGGCGCATTACTAATAAGGGCCTTTTTTTTCTCCCTTACATATATAAAACTAATGGAGTTAAGACAAACTCTCTCCCGCTACTTGTGGAGTTGGAAAGGTTTGGAATGAAACCAATTCGTCCATTTAGTTCCAGTTATCCGAAGGAAATGCCCCATGAAAATTTAAGGTAATTCCAGTCGAATTCATGGAAGGCAGCATACTAATGTGTTGGCTCTTGTGGGTATTTGTCTCTGGCTATGGATCAGTATGTGTGCACGTACATGTGTAGGTACATAATTACATATATCTACACGTGCATACATACGTAAGGGCTTGCAAAGACACAAGGTATACAATATAACCTCAGACAGGGCTCTCAGAGAGATCCTCAGAGATTGTGAATAGGCATCAAATATTTTACAAACTCATCTTTACTTGTCTCTCCTGGCATGGTATCTATATATGTGAGCTGTTCTGTGGACGGATCTTCCAGGTTGAGCGTTCCTTTTTAAAGAGTGGAGCTCAACGTGACCGAAATTATTTCCCTTTTTGGAAAAAAGGTTTTAAATATAGAAAGGTTTTATTATTGAGGGTTAAGAGTCGGGATTTGTTCGTATATATAGATATGCTCTTGTGTGAGGGAGAGGTAATTCCATGACATATTGTGAAGGCTCCGTTGACCCACATTAGTTCATCCAACGTCTACAATCTTCCAATTTCTTTTAGGTTGTAATATTTACGTTTTATGTACAAATCTTCTAATCGCTACTCCCATGTTTCCCGGAAAATTTCCTCAAATGCTAAGTAATCATTTAATGACATGATATTTAAAGATGTACACAGTTGTGTATCATCAAAAAAATATCTTCTCCTTCAAAAATAAAAAGGTCTCCTGAGAAAAATACTGGAACTTCATCCCATCTCAAAATAGTACCCTTCCAAGAGCGGAGTTTCCAGGGAAAGTGTAATTTAAGTAAACGAAGCTAATTAATGAGGGGGGGATGTATGTTAATCTAGCAATTTGATCAACTCATTATTGACTAACTAGGAATTGTGAGCCTTTCCAGCAGTAAAATCCGAAGGAACAGATGGTGGCAGGAACAATAAGTGAAGGAGCTAAATGGCCTAGCTTCCTATTGACAACCAAGTAATTATGTATATGAACATGTAAATACATATATAATTACCAAGTCGGAAATATTCTCTGGGATTTTGAGTTATACAGAACCAACTCCTACATAATTTATACCATTGTTACCAAAATCCAAGGTGCGGGGTGAGTCTCACGATATATTTATAACTGAGAGTCGTGGCCTAATAATCCCGGGGATTATCAACCCTCAAAAATACGTAATTTCTTACACTATAGGAGTCCCCATATTGACTAGCGTTGAAGGTCCAATTTTGACGTGTATAGTCAACTATCCAGCCCAGTACTAGTACTTGCCCTATTTGAGCCCTACATACATACATAATTATGTACATACATATGCTAACATTCCCATGGATTTCTCCATACGACCTTTCCCTATTAGTTTACAAAGTGAGGGCGATATACTAATCGGTTTTAGACTCAAGTGTAGTTTTGTCCCTCGCTGAGAATTACCCAAAGGTTTCCTCGTTGGGAAAGAGCAGGTAGAAGAATTCCTACTTGTCTTCTAATTTACAAGTTGTTTCCGTTCTGAGAAGAAGAAAAAAAATTAAATCTACGTCTGCTCTCTGTAGGTTTCCTTGTGTGAGTCAGATAAACACGTAATTTTATGCTATAAAACTTGAAATGGAATTTCCGGTTAGTTTAGTTTATTCTTATTAGGCTCACTCTCTCACTCTGAATGGTTCCAAAAGTAGTGTAAGACTAAATTTGATTTTTTTTCTCAGTAAACTAAAAAAATATATCCAACAGGATCAGAATGTCAGATTTATTTTTTTAATAGTAAAATAACTACTATGGCAGGATGTACTATTGATCGAGGGAGGAGTGATTATTTGTAATCAACTTCCAAGTATCTACAGATAAAATTGAGAAGATATTTCTTAGGAAGAGATCCAGCTTTGTTTTGAATATGTACAAGAGTATAAGAAATTACGGTGCCTGCCTTGAAGCCTCATGGATGAAAAACACTAAAAGATTGTGAAATCAATTAACACTTGGCCTTCTCGTTAAAAATTCCCCTCCGACCAAAATATTCCCTTATTAGAGGATTCTCCCTTGTTCGGAAATATTCCAGTCATTCATCACACGTCTTGTGGTTAATTAGGAAGGGACTTGTAATCCTGTTAGGATTTTTACTCAAAGTGGACAAGATGTATCTTTGGAAATATTTATTAAATTTGAAGCCTCCCTATTGGCAGATGCAGTCCTTGGAATCTATTCATCTTGAATTCTATTAACACATATGGAGTCGTCATAATTTGTTTTTTTAGCCCCATCACATACTGTAGTATTGAGATTACATTAGCAGTCAGAATATTTTACTTATAACCAGGAAGATGTTAATTCTGAAACGTGAAGCTGTAAAATTTAATTGTATATTTAATCTTCCTGGGGACGGACAGGATCCATGAGGCATCCCAGGATGTATATTTGTATAAGGAGACCCATTGAATTTTTTTTTAATTTTGCTCTGAAGAGTCGTTACCAAATTTGAAACCACGCGCCTTACCACTTGGAAAGTTGTAATTGAATTAATGCTAATTAGTCCTGCCCTAGTCTATAAATCAAGGTATAATGGCCAAGCATGCTGACTCCGCTATATTACAGGGGAGGGACGACTTTTGTCCCAGGGATTCCATCAATGCTCATATCACGACAGTGATAAAACAATAATAATAATTCCTTCGTGAGGCCAAGCCTGAAGATTGTGTGCGGTGGGGATGATTATAAAGTTGGAAATCGAAAGTAAAATCAGAAAGGGTCCCTCCTTGGAATGGAAATCGAAGGTGAGGAAAGGGTTCCTTTAATTAAATATTCATGACCTTCGGTCCTTTTCTTTCACTTTCCATCCACCAGATATATATCCCTAGATATAGATACCCAGAGCAGTTCAAGATTCATTTGTGGTTCCGAAAGGCTTAAAAATCCCGTGATTATAAGTCCCGGAGGTCTACCTGCTTTGTAGGTAGAGCTTTGATTGTTGAGACCAAGTCACGTATAAATGTATGGACAGAAAAAGGATATTCCAAATAGGAAATCGAGATATGCATCAGACAAGAAAAAAAATATGTTCAGCCTCATTGAGATTCATGTAATGCATGGAGTTTGTCTAGCCTGATTTCCTCAAGTTACCATTTACAATTATTATGATTATCATGGAAAGGGAAATCTTTTTTTTTATGTCTTGTTACCTTGGCCTTAACATACAATAAATTGTGTGAGGTCAAGTTTACTTCTGAAATTCAAATGTGAGAGCCCATATCCATAACATTATTATTCATGGAAGACTGGAACTTTTTTTTTTGGTACTCGGATAGATCCTACATATCTAAAGGTACGCTCGTACTGAGGGAGGATTTTTAAGCATGTTCCGTTGTGCAAGTGGAAGGAGAGTCAAGGATTATTTTGTACCAGGGCTCTGGTTGAGGTAACATTGAATATTCAGTGGTGGAGACTGACGTGAAGAACGTGACTTGTAAAAGTTTTCCCTACAAATGTCTAAAGTTTCTTGCCTTGCATCTCCCCATTACCATAAAACTCCATAATATGATGAACTCGTATGCAAAGGTGACATATGTATGTATGTAGTAAGGGTCCGGAGAGGAGGAACACATTACATACAGGGCTCAATACATTACCACGGACAATTTGTACAGTACAAATCCCCCCTCTCTCCTGATACTGTAGTACGGAAAAATACGAAAGGAGTCGAAATTAGACTACGTTACATTATACAGTCCGCATTTAAAATTAATACTGTGTTTGCCTTGATTTTTAAAAAAATCCTTTCCGCTGGAAATTCAATCCCCTCCGTTTACCCTCTCTTTTCCATTTGACTACCTACTCCTCTCCAGAAGTCATGTCTCTCTCTCGACTCGAGCTACTATTTCCACCTGTAATTTATATCTTGATATGAGCATCGTCACGCAGAGGAATCCCTTTCCCTGACTTTGCCATCCATAGCCAGAAAACTCTTACGAAGGACAGTCATTTTAGAAATTCAGAATTCATATTAAATTTCAACTGGTATGAAAACTTTGTAACTTATTTTTTCCTCCCCACATATATTTTGTTACCCTCATTGAACTTTATTGGGATTTGTGAAGTTATCTGTATCCCTAATCTTCCAAATACTGTATCCTCCAGAAGACGCTTTAAAATTAATTGATGCTTCAGAGGGGAACACCAAGCGGAGGATTCTACAGTGGCTACTTTTTCTACTTGAAAACCAAAGGGAATTTTTTCTACGACAAAAGCAAACCATTAAAACCTCAACTTTTTCAAGGTGAAGGTATAGCGTCGTGACCCATGTCATGCCAACTCACAGTTTACATTCGAACAATATCCAAACTCCTGCACAGAAGGTACCTCTCATGTCCACAGTGTAATTATTACAGGTATAAGGACATCCCCATAGCCACAACGTCCCTGAGTCATTTGTACAGTTCGCAGATTGTATGTAATTACTTTTAAATCGGACTGTGTCTACCACAAATTTATAAACTTTTGAATACAATATCTTCTCATGGTTAGAACAAGAACGATTTGTTTTAGCAAATATCAGTAGCAAAAAACTTCGTACAATAACAAAATTCAAAAAAAAAATATCTTGAGGATTAGCTTAGAATGATATGAGAATGCTAATAGGATATTTAACAACGCAGATCTAACTATATATCCACAAGACTTGAACTTAACTACTATGGAATTGGACTGTGAGTAAAACCAAGGAGGGTAAAAAAAAGGATGGGAATGATCAATGAAGCTTGAAGCAAATAAATTGATATGAATTCCTCCTGGAGCAATCGAAAGGAAATGCGAAATGGTTTTGAGCAACACATATACTTTCCCATTTGAAAATTTCAATTTGTCAACGCCGTTAAACTCCCTGGGCTGTTTCCTCATATATGTATATTGTTGATGGGAATGGACATATATAGTGTGGAGCACAACCTGGCATTATCTGTCTGTTGTGGAGCACTGTGAGGATGAGCAGGGCTAAAATATTTTCTTTGACGTATGTACATCCTATACGTAAAATGCCTATAGGCCCTCCATGCCCCCTTATTACTCCCTTATTGTACACATCTGCCCTGACTCCAAAAAAAAACGGTATCCCTTGTCAATGGTAACTATCAATGGGTATAGATAGATAGATACCTCCAAGTACATGGAGAGCTATGAGCTCAAGTAGATATGTGCCTATATGATCATGTTTGTAAATTGAGGAAAATAACGCTGAGGATTTCTAGCTGAGTAGGATGTTTTTAGAATTGTATTTGGTTGTTAAACTAAAATAGGAATGGACAATGCAGTACCGCTGTGCTAAATTATATCTCTGGTGAGTGTGTGCGGGGGCTTATGCAGGGAGAACGCATGTATAAAAAATTCTATACGGATCTTTCAGTAAAGGATGGGTTCTTTCGGGAAAAAAAGAGCAACCGATTTATATAAGAGGCAATTGACCACCTGAGCCCCGTAAATTAGGCAATTTATCATTCCGAAGACAATTTTCTGTTTATAGCATTTGGAACAACAGCCATAGGCCTCAGACTCTTTCCACCAAACCCTACATACATAGATACATAGATATACATAGATATACATACTCCCATGTCAATACTTGAGTATCTATGAGTATAATGTATTTGAGACAGTACTCCTAGCCTCCATCTCCTCTATCCCTTCAAAAAAAGGATACTCAGTCGAGACGAGAGAGGTTATTGTTTTAACAAAAATTGAACACTTACATAATTTAGGATGGCTTGACCGTACCCTTTGGAGCTAACATATGTATTTATAGTTATCTAAGTACAGGCCTGTATGTATCCATCTATCTATAGATATGTACATACGTCCGTTCGCACGTCCTATTTTATCCGAACCTATTTCAATAGATACATGGGGCAGACACAGACTCTGTAAGAGCTCTATGTTTTTCAATGGTCACTTGATGCGCCCATACTTATTGCTTGTATACGCTCCTCCAGTTCCCTGACCGTCGGTAGGAAAACAAGGGCAGCCCATTACGTCCATGGTGGTTATGGGTGAAATGAAGTGATCATTTCTATAAGAATTTATTCCAACCGAACAATTGTACAATTTTCAGGAAATTGCCTTCTCAGCCCTCGCACTCCCTCAATCATCCAGTTCTAAAATAAACGTACCTAATAAATAGCCCTACTTGATAGCCCGCATACATACTCTGTCCCTAACTTTCTACACTGTACATACATAACAGGGTCTAAGTATCTACGTATACATATATACATACGTGTACAAACATAATGATGTAAGTTCCTATCCACAGATGCACATTTCAAGGCTAGCCATCTCTCTCTCTCTCTCTCTCTCTCTCTCTCTCTCTCTCTCTCTCTGTCTCTCTCTCAGTGGAAATACCCGGCAGGACTTCAAAAGCCTCGCGAACGTCTGTCTCACAAACGTCTGACGCTTGTTAATTGTATCCTCAAAATGGAAACCTATAACTTTTGAGAAAGGTCATAAATTTTAACCATATTCAGTTTCCTTCCTATTGGCTTCCTATTTGACAGGTCCCCGACATGTTACGAGTTAAATTTTAAGTTAAATTTTCCAAATTGTTTTAAAAATAACGTTTAAAATTGTGTACAATTAAAATTTGGGGCTACAAGAAATTGAACGTTGATAAGCCAAGAATGAAGGCGGAAGGATCTATTTTTAAGGGAGGATCTATATCAAGCAAGTAAAATGTATTTATAAAAGAGTGCAAAAGCAAGTAAAAAAAAGAGCTGATGGAAATGTGATGTAGATGGAGGGAGACAGGCTCAAAGGAAGGCCTGTCCACAGGTTCCACACATATTGGAACATGACTGTACCTACAGTATTTGATACCGTAAGAGTAAAATGAATCCTTGAGATTACTACTACAGAACTGCAGCCACCAACCATACAGTAACTAATGGATTCATGAAGGATGGTGAATGTGTCGGTCCATCAAAGAAAAGTATAGTTACACAAATGATTTCCAATGCAGCTCACGGACTCCAACTTTGAATCTAGGGGTCTTTATATATTGCCCGAATCAGAATACCAAACAAGCTGGCGGGACTCTAACATGGAGTCCAGTGTTTCTTGCCCTCATGGAGTTGGCCTGTGTAGATTGTATAGGATGGTTACATTTATATCTATACCTATGTATTATAACTGACGTAGATTTTGGGTGGATACACATAAGCATAGATATATACAAGACGTAGGGAGTAGGGTCGGTGTTATTCAAAGACACTGCATCCAAATTCAGTCTGCATTCATTCACTATCCCAGACTATAAAAACTATTATGTTATAGATGTAGGGACGGAAATCATAGCCGTGCAGACAGATTGCAGCAAAAGTCAAATAAAGTATTCTTGCAGTGACAGAGTCAGTGAGAGAGAGAGAGAGAGAGAGAGCGAGGGAGAGAGAGAGAGAGAGAGAGAGAGAGAGAGAGCAGGAGTACGAGTCAAAGTATCTAGGAGTCAAAGAAGCGAACAGAGCTGAGAAACTAACGGAGGGGCCTGTCAAGTTGACCTCCCTCACTGAATGTCAATCTGAATGTCAAGCTCGCAAATTGGGGTGCCGAGACAGTGGCGAAAGCGTGCTAAGACTCACAATTTCACTTCAAATTGATCCCAGACTCCTATAGTCAATGCATACAACCGCCCGGTCTCCGCACTCACTCACTCTCTATACAACCAAGTTCCTTATGGAAAACATAACCGCTCCCCATGCATTATTATCTCAGGGCTCTCTCTCTCTCTCTCTACTCCTATGGAAAAAAAAATCTAGAGGGAAAGTAACCTCTACAAGGAATTGCTCACAGACAAGAAAAACATGTACAACTTCTTGTGGGAAATACACTCAAAGCCTCAACTCTCGCTAACTGCTCATCCCTGACACGGGAAGGTCTCAAAGTAAATAAAACATGCAGCATCCATGAATTTATCAAACTGGCCACACTTTTGGTTCTACACGGACTCTGAAAAATCCACAAACTTTCCCCAACCTTAGTTGTTTGTACTTCCAAATTGTATCTCCCACACTCACACACAAACCGACACACACATCCACACACTTTCACCAATTTACGTACATAGAGCATGCACATAGCCGTATGCACAACAGGCTTTAATACTAAATTTGAGTGAGCTACTACTACTACAGATTCTATATTTATAAAGAATTTTTATACTAGTCTGATTCATTCAACACTCCACAAGAAGCACATGTATGTATATGTTGTGTCTATACGTGCATAAAAATCCACACGGCAATGCTGAGCCTTACGGGGGGGCCAGAGTTTCCTCTTGAAATGCAGAAGAATCCTTTGATTTTACCGAAAAGTCCAGATCCAGGCGGGAACGGTGAGACGGGGAGATCTACAAGAAATGGAAAAAGATCCAAAAAAAAAAAGAGAGGTAAGAAAATGAGAAACTACTGCAGATAGTTTTGCTATATCTACAGAGAAGAGCCACGTGATGAGATTATTGAGACCCATGCCATAAGACAAGTATCCAAACTTGTTTGTCACAATTCAATAAAACTTCCAGGAACGTCCGCTTTGACAAGTTTTTATTTTCCCTCTGTACATCTTCCCCCTACATTTTAGTCCTCGTTCGAGAGACACGGTGTAAAGACACTTCCCAATATTCATTCCCTCATGACTTTCATCCTCGGCCCTTAACTTTCCTCACTTCACCCTCCGCATATTTTCATAATTTTCTTTTAAAATTTTTCCAAGGTACTTTCTCCTACTTTCTCCCTGAGAGTTTCTTTTTCTTCCAAGTACGATTCCATGGGCTGCTTCAAAATACTAAGCAACGGTGTACACTACAGTTTAGGATTTTAAGTATACGTTTGTATATATCTATCTATACCTATCTATAGGTATCTATATATTTATATCTAATTTTATATCTGTATACGTATGGATGTATAGGTGTGTGGAGTGTGTATGGGGAAAGTAGGAAAAATATTAAATACATTCGTTGGTTGGAACAGTACGATAAATTTTGAGACAATTGCTCTTAAGTTGATAAAAGAAAATGAGAGGAAAAGGGTCGAGTCAAGTCTTGTGCTTAAGTAGAAGTGAAAGAGTTGTGTAGGGCAGAGTGAGGGAAGGCTGGGATAGGGAAAGAGCACTCCAAGACTTTTCTATCTCTGTCTGTCTCTCTCTCTCTCTCTCCTTTCATAAAGCATAAGCAGTGAAAAGGACTTGGAGAACGGACACAATCAAATTTACAAAAGTTTTTCTTGGCTCCTTCATGCTACCAACTTTTAAAAGACGCTTTTTTTATTGTTAAAATTGAGAGAAAATTGGAATAAAAGCATTTCCAACAACGTAAAGGGGGATGGGAGACAGAACACTTATTTTCTATTACGCGTCCTAGTAGTCCCATTCCTAAGTATTACATACATATCCCAATTTGAGTCTACCTATTATACCTTTTTCCCTGAACCACCAGGCTCCCCACAAACAACTCCTCCGTTTTTTTTTGGAAAAGGGATGGGACAAGAGTTTTTTTTAGGAGAAAGGTATGAGTGAAGGAATTCCCTGCCGATTATGTCCAACCCTTTTAGAGAGTCCAGGAGAAAAGATAGAGGACGTAATTGTGGAGAGAGCACTATAAATAGGGAGGAGATAAAAAATAGGAGAAGGAAGAAAGTCCCGATCCAAATGAAGACTTGGGATTGTTTTTTAAAATTTATTTTGAAATTCAATTTAAAAGTGAGAAAAGAGAAAAATGTGGTTTATTTATGGAGGTGAGAGTTATATAGGCATTAGGGGAAAGGAATACAAACGGGAAGTAATAAGACGCCGGAGTGGACGTGAAGCAAGGAATACCAAAAGTCTGAGGGAAAGTGATAGCTGATATTAGAATTGGAATACGATAGTCTAAAAATAAAAAAAATACTACTGTGTTGGGAAGGAAGGAGAGGCTTTGCTATGGGGAGCTCCTAGCTGAGAGGAGAGTGAGAGGAGAGAGAGAGAGAGAAAGCAAGAGAGTGAGAGAGAGAGAGAGAGAGAGAGAGAGAGGAAAAAATACGGCAGATTTATTGATGAAATTCCTTTCGGAATTCGAATAATATTTTCGCAGAAGAAATTCTCCTTCCCCTTTGATATTAAAGGAATAGATCCCAAGTTGGAGTCCAACTTGAATCCTAATCTCATGTATAGTCATAGGCTTAGTATATATTCGGAGATGGGCAAAAGTCTATCTTTCCCTCGATCTATAATACTCTCTTCCCAACAGGAACTCCTTCCTTGGGTCTGATATGAACCAAGCTATGTATGTAATGTCAATTGATGCTATATACATTCTTTCTCGACTCAGATACTTATGCATTCGGAGCATTAGCCTATCTCCTATAAGACAAGCCCCTACATTCTTCCTACACATGAAGGAATGACCAACCCGAGAGGAAGCAAGGAGGAATAAAAAGGGAATTTGGAAATCTCCTTCTCTTTTCTTTTCACTCTTCCCAGAGCCTTCCTTCTTATTATTCTTAATACTCACTCCGTCACTTTCACTCGACACGTCCAACAGACTTGGGTCTGCTCTCCTTCTCATATTCCTTCCATATTTCAAGCTCACGTCATAATTCCATAGTACTTTCTCCGTCTCCACACACTCTCTCCCTCCAACAGCTCATTTCCATTCCCCATCCAACTTCCTTCCCCAGACCTCTCATAATTACATTGAAATTTGCTCAAAGGGTCTAATTATTTTCTACATTCTTACAAGTGCATCTCCCCATACAATCCATGCATTTATCTTGGTATACGTAATTATATAATTACATGACTATGTAACATACGTATGTTCATGGACTATAAGCGTCTTTTACGTGAGCACAGATCTGGTAGCATATCTAATCGGAAATTCTAAACGGACAAAACCCGCCTTTAATATTCTAAGGATTGATCATGGGGTATTATGTGAAAGTAATATTAATCTTCGGCAATGTCCAACTCACTGGCTCCTCTATGCGTATCTACCTTAGACAAATACCTATAGATACATCGAGCTTATTATTATTATATACATGCAATAGAACGGATATCTGTATCTATACATAATGAATCTATAGGACTTTGGGTGCGGAGCTTCTATATCTATAGATACAGTACACTGGGATATTAAGGAACAGCACCAGTATATATTACTTGTGCTTTCACTTATTGTTAGTCCAGATTCCATGCCTGTCCCTTAATTCTTTCTCCGAGTGTTCTTATATGATGCTGGAGCAGGTAATAGAAAAAAACTCATTTCTGTGGATATTAGCAGTTACTTTATATTCTTCGTACACAGGATCCCTATGAATGTTACGGGGAGAGTGTATCTACATGTGCATTGTGGAAAGCCCTTCACCACGCAATATTTTATGTCATAAGTCCAGAAATGAGAATGTGCGTGAGTTCTTGAGGCAGAGTTTCTCCACGCATTTTTTTCTTTAGCTTTCTTGTCCCGCTACTCTTGTATTATTAGGGGAATAAATCTGCAGGAATTAATTTAAAGGGAAATACCGCTATTCAATTCAATGATGTTATTTTGAAGCTGTCAATGTATATAGTGTTATTTTGAGGGGATTGTTGTATTAGGTGCTAATTTTGAAGATGACATAAAGTATATGTAATTTAAAGGTGTCAAATATTAAGGAATCGATTTTGAAGGAAATTTCTTTTTGTAGAAATAATTTTAAGGAAATGATATTTAAGGAAACAAGGTTCCCATCTTAAACTGTTGTTCCTGGGAGCTCCCTCATTATTTTCCCATTAAATTTTCCCTTCACTTGACCGTAGACAGTTACACTGACTCAAGAAGGGTTGCTGACTTCATACTTGAGCCTCCTCCTCCTCACAAGGTATATACGTGCGGTGGTGGCAATAATTCTAAAAGCAATTTCTTTAAAAGCAATTTATTCTCAAGTGAGTATCGTCGGAGTGAAACTACATAAAGTACGGAGTTTCTTCTGTCTCTGTATAAACAGGAGTGTTGGATCTGGAGTCTTACAAATTATTCTTTTGGTGAGTCATGTACTGGCTCCTGCATGTGCATGCATGGAATCCAATATTACCCATGTATTTATAACTTATGTGGAATTCTATTTTCTCACACTGATTTCCTCTCTTTAGCGTAACCTCGTCGTCCTCATTTGTTCTCTTCAAATTCCCCGCCCTCGCATCTGCTCTCTCCAAGTTCTGTGTATGATCATCCCTATGAATTTAATTTTCTCCTCTGGAAGCTTTAAAAACTCTAAAATAAAATCCTTACATTTCGCTAGCTTTTTCCCTCTTTCTTTTTTTTTTTTGTTTTTTTTAATGTTGAAATGAGCCAAGATTGAGAAGCTCCCAAATAAAAATCCAGAGATTGAGGAAATTCAATGCGAGAATAAAATATAGTATATATTGTAGTTCTTGGGAGGAGAAAGGAAACATAGAGAGTGCAGTTAAGTTGAGGAAACTCAGAATAAAAAATATATGCTTGAGGGGGAAAAAATGAGGACGAAGAAGGCTAGGAGAAGAGAATAAGCATAAGAAATGGTAGCAGTTGAAATTTTTCTCTGTGGATAGGACGATAAGATGTAAAAGAAATGGTGTCTGGGCTTAGGCCTTAAGCCCAAGGATGGGAAGACTATGTAGAGATGGGAGTTAGAGAAAACGGACATTTCTTTCGTCTACAACACGGCATTACATTAAACATTACATTGTGGAGAAAATTTCAGGAGATTCCCTGCTAAATTTTCATGCAGTTTCCGCCAAAGATAGAATATTCTCTGGGTACAGTATGTACGTGTGGGTACTCTAATGTGAGGGGCTAAGGTAGTATAGTAAGGAGGGAAGGGGGCCATGGCAATGCATTCTGAATGGTCACTATATAATAATATTGTTCCGTCCTCCCATATATCTATATATTTTTTTCTATACATACATACATACATACATACATAGATATGTACGATTCACTCGTCCCCATGTATGAGGCCCTCCGTAATATATGGAATATGTAAGGGAGCCTGGATTATTCCAAGTGTGTACATATACATAGATATACGACATCATCTTGTGTGTATCCTCAGCTTTTCTCCGTCAATGCGCTCCGACTCAAAGAATTCCACTGAAGATCCTCTTTTCTTATTCTTCTTTCCGAATGGAATTGGAATAGGAAACTATGTAATAATATGAAGACACAAGTTTCACAGGCGAGTTCTCACACAGAGGAAAGGAGCAAGAGGAAGAGAAAGAGAGAGAGAGAAAAAAAAAGAGTATGATAATGCATTTGAATTACGTAGGGAATGGGATGCGGTCAATAAAATCCATCTTTATGGTTACCCAGACGATTCCATTTGAATTTTTCTCTCTCTCTCTCTCTCCAACAAAAAAAAACTACTTTCTCCATGGAACAACACAGACCCCTTGCTGGTCAAGGAGTTCTCGGCGTTGAGAAATATTGCTCCTGAAAAACATCCTCTCACCCCCATTCCATTTACATACGGAATACAAAACAAGCTCGGACTCTCTAACCTCTGGCTTTCTCTCTCTCTCTCTCTCTCTCTCTCTCTGCTCCTAAATCTCAAACCATTTGCTTAGGCACTCATTCACCTCAGCACATAAAATCTAAGAATAATCCTGTACCACTGCAACAGTCATAATTCCAAAATAAAATTCCAGAAAAAAAAATTCAGAACTGCACCGGAAAACATTTCTAACGAAAATGATACCTAAACTTTTACAGATTCGGAGAAAGTGTCCTGACTTCATGCGATTCTATAATAATTGCTCTGCACAAACACTGGAGTTACATTTAGCTTCTGAAAAACTACAGACCTTGGAGATTATTTACAAATTCGGGTATCTCGTCATCCTTTCATTTCCACAGAAAGATTTCCTCCCTCACAGTTTAATGTTTTAGAAACGAAGAGGGATAAACATAAGATTCGTTGCTATTGTTTTTTTATTTATGCCTTTATCTTGTACAACAAGACTTTTTAAGGAGGACCTTTTTAATTTGAGTGGCTTTCACAAAGGGGCAATTTGTATTCAAGAATTCAATCCCGCCAGGCAGGAGTAATGTGTTTATTTAGCAGTTATAAAAAATTATTTTCTTTTTCCCAGACTTGTTCTGTAGACTGAGATTGCATTTGTAAATATAGCGAGACATGCTCAGTCTTTGTAGAAAAATATATATGTACGGGCCCTATAGTACGCCCAATAACCAAAATCCGGGAAGATTTCCTGGCAAGATGGGGAAAAGAGAGGATTGTATTAATAATACAATTACTGGTGGTTTTGATACTTGAGGATATGATACTTGGGAAAACATTAGAGTCAATTCATTATTATTATTATTGTGTGGGGAAGATATGAGTTGAAGGGAGTGTTCAACAAGGTTCTTATATTTTTTCGAAGACTCAATGAAAAAGCATGAACATTTTTCACTGTTGATCTTGCTTTAATTCAAGTGGCCTATTCTGAGGAAAGTTTTTAATGGATCTTTTGTTTCATGTATATAAATCCTCTTCTTCAAATTCCCTTCCCTCCCGATCAATCTCCGCCTGGTCAAGGGAAGTGTATCTACCTACTCATACATAGTAGTATGAGTAGATAGATATACAGAGGCATTTTTATATCTCATTTTTTATACTGGGCTCTGTCCTCTCAATCTCTCTCCTTCTCATCCCCATGTTGACACAAGGGCTCCTCCACTTGTAGGGGGAAAAAAAGTTTGGAAATATATGCTCCGCTCTTATTTTCCAACCAATTTCCAAAGCAATGGACAAACTCAAGATTTAGAAACAAGAACCTTTCCTTAAGTCAATATTATCACAAGAGGGAAAAACCTGGGCAAATTATTTCCCGGGATACTAAAATCTGAAGAAATTAATTGAAATGTGCAAATAGTAGATATAAAAAAAAAGAAGTCCACAAATATAAAAGCATAGATACATACATCTGGTTCCACAAAAAAAAACCTTCCTACATTTAACCCTATTATGTACATATCTATGTATGTATACCCCTAGCTTAATTCCATGTCCAATAGAAATAGGATAGAGTTTGGGGAAAAAATGAAATAAATGTGGGAATTTTTCAAGTTTTTTTAATAATTCATGGATCTTCAGCAAGGCTTGAAATTTTGAAGGAAAACCCTTATGATTTTTAAACCCTTCTCTGTATTTGTTTAACCCTACCTGCCCTATATATAAGTATGTATATATACTATAAATGGAGTAAAACAAGAATGAGAAAAATCAAAGATGTAATAATAAAAGAGGAGGAAAAAAAAAAAGAATACAAAAACGAAAGAGAAAAGAATCAAATATGCTATTGGCAGTTTTCTGAGGGAAAAGCGATTATTCGAGCGGGGAGAAATTCTCGGAGCTGGAGATAAATGCATGCCGAAAGGGATGGATTGAAAATCAAAGAGCTTTTTTATGTTTATTAAATTTTCTGGTTTTTTCCCCATCATCTCCGTAGCCTTCCCTCCCTGAACCTCTCTCTCCTGTATTACATTACGGACCACTTTTGGCTATTGTTTTAGTCCACACACATTTCCCCCCTTCTCTCTGAAGGTGAGAGAATAAAACAAGATAGATTCTACCGTTTTTATTACATTTGTCAACTTTACACATATAACAGTTCGGAGGGATACAAAATCATCCTGGATGAGGTTATATACACTCATAGGAAAAATTCCGCCTCTCATAGTTCATGTTATATCAATTCATGTTATATATGTACATAGAGTTCCTCCAGTTTTCTCTAAACTCGTTCCAATCTTTCGTACTATTTTCCTTCAGGATATGTCCCTCCCCCTCCTCCTCCTCCTCCTCCTCCCTCCCCTCTCAATAATCCACTACACTTTCGGTATTTACCAAAGGAAATTACATAATACGTCCAAACAACAACAAAAAAAAGTCAAATTCCTCGGAAGAATTTAAGGAAGGAAATTTGAACGGAGACAAGTCATTTTTCGCACTAGCACACATTTTTTCACACGGAAAAAATAATAATGGTGACAAAGAGTGACAGGGAGATGAGACACGGAGCTAGAGTCCTCAGATGTAGGTATATATACGCAACTCTATGACGATGAATAATGAGCAGGGACGTGTGTTGTTGCTTAGGTTCCTCCAAGCGATTGTAACTATTAGATAGATAGATACTTTATTTAGCTATGTATACATTCCCCTCTATACAAATGCTGGGGGTTCTGTGAGGGCCCAAAACGTAGTCATAGGCGTACATCCATGGCCATAGGGACTGTTGCTTTTTGCATTTATAGGAAAGAAAGATATCCAACACCTTGTCTCCTTTCTGGAAGGAACGCTCTGTGACATTTTCTATTTGAGATGATGGATAGTGCACGTTACGGGGGGTTCCTAGGAGTCCTCCCTCTCCTGTATACACTTCCCTTCTGGACACTTGGTCATAATGAGAGAGAATGCATTATTGTGGCAATATCTTGTGAGAGGTGACTGTGAGAGAGGGCTTGCCGCCATGGAGGATATTTAGCTACTCAAATCCATCCCTTCCCTTGGATCAATCTCCTCCAGAAGCTTCTTTATACATATGTAGCCCCTGCCCTACAAAGCATATTCCCTGAACATAATAATACAATAATTCCATAATTCCTTTCACTAATTTCCTAAAATCTTCCCTCTTCTCTGGGAAGGAAGAGACTCTTTATTGTCATCCTCCATTTTTCATAAGTATTTATCCCAAGTTTCATAAATTTGAAAAATTACTCCCTTTCAACTGTTTTGACTGGAATTGTCAATGAGTTTTCCTATAACGACTGGGCTGATTTTTAAGGGTGCAATTTTGAAGGCCCCAATTTTATTTGAAAATGCCGACTCATATTTGTTGACATTAAACCTTACGATGAGTGATTTATTGTTGAATTGTAAAATCCTACTGTGAGGTGAAATACTAAGTAGTTTCTGTGTGTCAACATACATATGCAATTATACTCTACACACATACATATGTAATTCGAATGTTTCACCCCAAATATGGATTTAGGGATGTTCAGAGAGAAGGGAAAAATTGAGTGGGGTGTCAATAATAGTAAATATAGTTAGTGTGGGAGGAGGCTAAAAAGGGTTAAGATATGAGAATTTCCCGAAATATTCGCGACAGGGTTGATGATGATTTAGAGCGGAGTTTATTATAAGGCGGCGGGGAATGTTTGAAAATAAAAAGTGAGTTTCTTGGCCGAGGCCGAGTAGGCTGAGGGAAGACAGATAGCGGGGAGAGGGTGTGTGTAAAGTGGAATAGGAATGTGCTGGGAGGGAATAAGGAGAGTAGTAAAAAGGTACGATACTATATTCAGCATGACATAAAATGCGGGTGTCCTCGTAAATTCTCATTATTCAAAAATTGACCCGTCGAGAATTGCGGGGTTTTTTTTCCCTTTTTTTTTTTTCTTTTCCTCCTTCCTTTTGCTCTGTCCTCCTTGTACGATTGTACACTTTTGGACTACTATGCATTGTAGTCATCCGCCTACTTTTCCCTCGTTACTATTATATTATAGAGCACTTCCCTATCTCATACTGAGCTCTCGGGCCAAAGTAGGTTCCATGAGGACGGTCCATTTATATCCATTTGTATACATCTATGAATTATGTAAGCGGACTTGAGCGGGAGAGAAGTGCGACTGGGACAAGTGTAATACCCTCTACATAAGTTACTTATGACGATGGCAACTTTGACTTTATACTGACAATTTCTTTTTTATACTTTATGGCTCAAGGTATAAAATAAAATTTCCTAGTTTCTTTCCCTCTCCTGGAAGTATGTACAGTCTCGCCGAACCGCAGATTCTCCAAAGGCAATGGAATGGCTTCGTTAAAACAAAACCTGCTATTTCACCAGAGGGACTAGCATTAGTATATCATTATGGAGCTATGAGTATAATGTGTACCATGGACTATGTACAGTGCCTTCAAGCTTATTGCGCTTGTCAGGCTAAAAACCTGAGTCTAAACCCTTACCATAGAGACTTTCCTACTTGAGATGCAAATAGGGTTTCCGTCACCACACCCCTTTTTCCCAAACCCTCAAATACAAATAAGAGTCCCATGCTAAACCATCTACTGTATCCATCCAAAATGTTACTACAACATTTTTATTTGAAAGAAATTCTGCATTTTAAAAAAATGTCTCTCTTGTTAAAAACAGTAATCCTCAGAAATGTTGTTTTCTGGAAATATATTGGAGGAAGCCTGAAATTCCAAATAAAAATTCCTTTGCATTTTGAGTAATTACAAAAATCCTTCCCTGTAACAAATAGGATACAACCTTGGAATAGAATAGTCCATAGCCTTGTAGTACAACTTCTGGCTCTGTAAATGTATTATCCGCTAAGGTTCCCATGGAAATTTTTGCTGAGTCAGTGATTATTGAAAAATCCAGAGTTGAGATCCATATTCAACATTTATCTGTTCCAATGGATTTCTCTCAAGGTTTTTTTTTTTTTTTTCTGGGGGAAAAGCTTCCTCGGGTGCATGAATATTCCTTTTAACAATTATATTCTCCTCAGTGGCCCCCATTTACTCCTCGTGGAAAGGAAATTGAATAAAGAAATAATGGAAATGAGGCTGGAGCTCCGGCACAGGGTAAGAAAGTCCTAATGAAAAAAAAGCTCTCCTCAAGGAACTCCTCCATTGTTCGGGAATATATGATTGACGTCCCTATAGATATCTATATACCATTTGGAAGAAATGGATCCTCAGAGTTGCAAAGTCACTGGTTCTTTTTCCCTCTTTTTCTTATATTTTTTTTCTCTCCCCCCTTACTCAGGAGTCCACATAAGTAGAATAGTACATCACGGGTAGGAAAAAAAAAGATAAAACCGTTTGTAGTTTTTGAGGGGAAAAGTGGAAGAAATAGAATATGTATGGAGCTTTTTTAATCTAATGGTGGAAATAAATTAGAGATGACAGAAATCAAGTGCATCAATCCTTTCCATTTGAATTGTTATAGTATACCGGGAGGATATATAAAGCCTCAACTTTTCCTCAAAGAGATTTTCAAGTAGAAATGGGGAATCCATTGTAGATTTTCGGGAAGAAGAAAATTGAATAGATAGGAAATATATATTTTATATTGAGGCAAGGCTAAAAAAGAGAGAGAGAGAGAGAGAGAGGGAGATAGAATTCTTGGCGGCGATATATTTCCCGAAAGTCTTCTCCTCTCCCTTATACGTTACCAAGACGCAGATCAAAGAGAGAATGATGATGGGGAAGTGGTGGACGATGAGAGAGGAAGACCCCTCAAACATTTTATCATGAAAGATAGGATAATTGAATAAAGAAAAGTTTTCTGCAATTCTTTGCGAATTCTTTATATTTCTCTCTCATCTCTCTCTCTCTCTCTCTCTCTCTCTCTCTCTCTCTCTCTCCCAGCATCTCTTACTCCTATAAGGCCCAACTTTTATGATAAAGACTTGACCATGCTTCTTTGTATACACTATTCTCCTAGATCCTCATCTCACATCCATTCCCGCACTTTCTCATGCACTTTTTATAATACTTACTCCTTTAGTGTCATCCCCCCCCCCAGTACATATGAATATAAACTTCGAAAGTTTCAAGAGAAGAAGAAAAAAAATCTCCCACAAAAAGTTAAATCCTCTGAATGTTAAAGTTGTTGAGGAGGACTCTCCCCTCTCTTTAAAATCCAAGTTCTTATGAGAATATTTCTCGAGTCTGAAAATATGTAAAAAATTTCAAAAATCCTCAAATGCTTCCACCCGCGCATTTCTACAAATAGTATTATAAACAATCCCTTACAGCATGTCTTCAAGTGACTCTCCTACTATAAAGTAGTACAAAATTACACTGAGGATTCCAAGGCTAGATATGAGCCTCCTCGAGACTGTGACTTGATACAGAGGGAAGAAGGAAAAAGTGGAAAAAAAAGAAGAATGTAGAATGAAGCTCTGAATGAAAGCAAAGAAGGATAAAAAGGGAAAGGAACTCCTGGACTTCCGTTATGCTCACAAGTGAAAAAGTTTTTTTTTTCGAATAATAGGATTACCCTTTTTCCATATACTTTTCCCTTTCGTAAGAGCGGAGTTGGAGGGAAAGAGTGAGTGAGAGAGAGAGAGAGAGAGAGAGAGAGAGAGAGAGAGAGAGAGAGAGAGTGAGAGAGAGTGAGACGACGGGGAAAAGTATCCATACTTGGTTATGGATGACATTTATCCACATCTCGCATCTCATCAGTGAAAATGCATCTTTTTCTCTGTCTCATACTATATTATGTCATCACATTATGTACCTATTTCACTCCCATATTCCATGCACACTCCGGTCTCTACACACTTGATACAGTATCTACTTTAATAATGTGCCTTCACGGCCGATCCGTATAAAAATAGGAGTGTATAAGTGTATATAACCATAGGGATTTATTTTTATATCCGTCATATATGGAGATACTTGTAAATAAGCGTATGTACAGGGCACTACAAGTGAAGTCCCTTTTGCCAAGGGATATTGCAAAAGCAACCCACTCGGCAGGACTTAAGTAATTTTGTGTAGCTAGTATGTGAATATTAGACGTATGTATTAGAACTCAGTGTCCGTACATACGCTGGATATTTCTCATTGCAGACGCATATTTATTAAGGAAATTGAAATAGTCCTGGGTTCTGTTCATTTACGTACATATGTAGTCTTTGAGTGGTATGTAACATCCAAGATCTCTCTCTCTCTCTCTCTCTCTGGCTCTGACTCTCTCTCTCTCTCTGGCTCTGACTCTGAATGCCTGTATCTTTGTATGGAGATAATTCCCTTAATAATATTATAGACTTTGACTACAAATGCTGTCTAAACAAACTGAGTGGGAGAGTTGTGTAATAAGGAAAAGAGCCCACTGGATCTATCTATAAATGTATATATATGTAAGAGATGAAATCATCCCAAGCACGCCGTCTCCTCTCTCTATACAACCCATGTGGAGGAGAATACACAAAATGAAATAGCGGAGGCTGATTGAACCAAATTCGGATTCTGTGAATGCGTCTTCAATATATTTCTTATCTTGGAGGTTATTTTCTTCTTCCCTTCTCAGACGCCGGAGTATAACTTTTATGGAAAAAGCGTCTATGGAAAAACTAAAATAACCGTTCAAATAATATTAGCTAAGAATGTTCATGTTATAGTATCCTTGGATAGTATAGATGAGAGAAAGAGGAATTCATTTGATTTGGATTCGAGTATGGCCTCATCCGTTGAATAAGAAATACTTCTTATGGATTTTCATGTGCTTCGTTTTTTTTTCTTCTTCTTCTCCTTCTTCTCCTTCTTCTCTTCCTACTCTTTTTTTTTCTTCCATATATATATACACTGCATCCCACTTGAGCTCCCTGTGTCTGGGAGTATATACGTATTTATGAGGTCTTTCATATATGGGGGGAGCCTTTAGCCAAATGCTACTTTCCGGGATCATTCATTTCATTACTTATTTAGACGTATTTATCTTTATCTGTCTCATTCTTGAGATCCTTTCCATCCTTATTATGAGTTTCCGGCCCTTCCAACCACATTCCTGGCTCTTGTAATAACTAAAGACTTGTGTATTTGTATGTTTGAGGCAGTATGTGTGCTTATCATATATATTGTACTTATACCTATCTACATGGACAGTTTATACACAGGAGAGAATCCCTTGAGGTAAAGCTGGGAAGCTTTCCTCTGTATACAAGGGCATGTGCATAGTCCTATGTATGTGTAGAGTTCAGTGTGGATAACGTAAATCAGCTCAGGAGTAGATATCTATGTCCTTGCAAAAAAGTGGATTTTAATTAATAATTCTTGGAAAGTCCAAGGAAAAATCTTACCTTCCACCTCTGATGAATTTCACCTTCTGTCGGGTGAACAACATCAAGTCCAGAAGCACAAAACACTTTAATTACCCCAAGGACCAGTTCCCACTTAATGGTAATGTCTCAACTTCAGAATCCTCTAATAATTCTTTGACTCTACGACTAAGAAAGACCACACAGGTTGAAAATTTCCACACAAACATAAAAAAATCCACCAATAGTCTCTCAAGCTCGTCTCCGTGTAATTGAATACAAACAAATGGACTGGACAGTTTCAATATAATTATTCACAATCTTTTTTTTTTGTGGACCTTCAAAAGTCAATCCAAATTTTTAAATCACCAAAAAAAAACACTTTAAATCCTATGCACTCCAGGCTGTAAATTAATGAAGTACAAAAATCAACGGAGTTGTTTCCAAGCTATTTTTTTTGTACAGAACAAATAATTTGTAAACTCAAATCTCAGTGTGCCCCAATTAGGAAAACTCCACACTTTCCGATGCTCAAAGAGTAGATCTCATTTCACAACTGACCATAAAGCCCATACTTTTTAAGAAATTCCTCCAAAAATTCTCTACCCTTGGAGTGTTCAACGTAATAAAAGAGTATCATTTTTTTTATCCATAGAAAAGACATTCCATGGGAACGAAAGAGTTTTTATTAAAATCTGTGAAAAAAGATAGAGGATGGAAACACTTGTGTTATTTGTACAGAAAAAAAGATCAAGTCCAAGGGTTGGGAATTTTGTTTAAATGTTTTCATGATTTTTGGTAAATAATTTTTCCTGGTAAACAGCTTATTTATTGACAGTCTCAGATGATCAATGTTTCACAAGGTAACGAAAAAAAAATGCGTACCCTTTTGGGTGAACATTGATCTGTAAAAGGGAGAAAAGGATAAAACGGAAGGGAAATTAGCATTTTGGGGGAAACTCTTTCATCTGTTTTTAAACATTTGAGAGCTACCTCTTTTTTTCCCCTTATATTTAAATATAACCCTAAACCTTGGAAATTCTCACGGGACTTGTAAGAGTTTGTGAGGGTTAATGCGTAGTATAGCAGGGCTGAAGGGAATAGGAATAGCGGTACTTGTAGTGTACAACAAGAAAGGTGCATTTCTGTAATAAAACCCTTTTTCTACCCCAAAACATTGTCCCGCTTCCTCACTCTCTACGGTAACTTCACTTTGGATTCACAGCTATCAGTACAACGTAAGATTTGAAGGGGAAGTTCTTTCCTTCAAACCACTTCCCATTCATTCGACGGTGCTCACCTTGGCGCTCATAGTTTGGTCCCTTCCTTCAAGTGTTTCTTCTTCTCTCGTTACCCTGTAAAGTACGGAATATACATACATACATAATTATGTACATACCTCTGTGGGAATACATACGTAGGGTCTCAGGACACAATGATATAAAAGCACCCTGAGCAACCCAATATTTAGTAAAAATATAAGGATTTGTAAGTAAATCCATATTTTGATGTTTCCAGGGAGGGGGGGGGTGGGGGGAAGAAATACCCTTTGAATTTTGAGGAGGATCATTTACAGGGAAAGTAAACTAAAGAATTGGATAGCAATTCAAAGGGTTTTGAGCCGAGATGTAACAAGTTTCTAGGAAGTTTCCCATGGCAAAGTGGAATGTTAAATATTTCAAAGTGCTCTCCCTCAAGATCAAAGTTCCACAGAGGAAATCAATGACTTCAAACGTTTACAGGAGCTCTCCACTCCAGCTCTCACTTTTCCCTTAACTCTTCTCTCCTAACCAACTAATGAAATATTTCCAAGGGGTGGAGGGAGCAAAAACTAAAAAAAAGAAAATAGGACTTTACTCACAACTTGTAGCTAAAAGCTATTTTGACTATAAAAGTTATTCAAAGGAACCCATGAGAAGAGTTAAGTTTCATCGGACACTAATACAGTAGTAGTACTGTAGTAGTAGTAGTAGTAGTAGTAATAATAGTAGCACTGTCCATAGAATACGCAGTTCACTTGAAAAAAAAAAACTTACGCACATTCCAATTAGATTTGCAAAGTAAAAGTTACGCTTGAATGGAAAAGGGTAAATAACTTTGCTCTTCCTGCCGCTCTAGACACACAAACATATAGTAAAACACACATGGAGATGCATACACTCACATGTAGGGAAGTTACATATGTATGCCTTTGAATCTACAGTATTGTATTAAACGTCTCAGTCTCAGGGATGTCCAGCCCTATAACTAATTATAGAGACTTGGCTTTTCATGAGGTATCTTCAGCATACAGAGTAATGCAAGTAACTGACTGAGGAAGGTTCATAGTGCTAGTGAAATGCATTATGTATGTACATATAAGGGCTAGTGTCCCTGGTAAGAGAAAGTGTAGGGAGCAAAATGGGCCTGTTCATTGAGGAACTGGAGCCTCTCTTTGATAACGAGAATTCCTTAGATGAGGTTTAGAGTTTAACATATGAGACATTGAGGGTATAGCAGGGTGGAAAAAAAAGAGTAGAGCGGGAAGATTTCTTGAGAAGGAGAGAGAGAGAGAGAGAGAGAGGGAGAGAGAGCTGAGCTTCATTTTCTTGAAAAGTAAACCTCATTAATCGGTTTCGTGAACTCTTGCTAACAAGGAGAAGCGGGCGAGGAGGGACAAGAATTGAATAAAACACTGAGTGAGTACATTTGCGGTGTATTTTCAGGTACTTTCATCATCAACATGAAGGTTTCCATTCGAATCCGAATTTCTCATTCGAACTTCTCTCTCTCTCTCTCTCTCAGTCTACTTCTTCCGGAGGTGAATTTTCCTTTAGCTCTCTCTCTCTCTCTCTCTTCCTCTAGTAGTTTCTAGTAAAAAATACATTGGGTCTCTAGTTTTCCCCTTATTTGCTCCTACTTTTTTTTATATAACTTGTGTATTCTATATCAAGTCCAAAAGGTAGAGTTGGTCATCATTAGATTTATTTACGGAACTAAGAATATGTACTTTAGTCGTTCCTCAGCCTCGAATCTCTCTCTCTCTCTCTCTTCAAGTCTCTTTGCCTCTACTGTGTCTAACTGATAATGTGTACACATGTGGGTCTAATTCATATCAACTACTTGTCTGAGTACAAAGTAGATGGACGGAGAGTCGACAGAATTCAACAGCTTCAGCGTCTTCCTTTTTTTCTTGGAGAAGAAGTAGACGAAGAAGAAGAAGAAGACGAAGAAGAAGCTCAAGTTGCAAACAAACTAAAACCAACTACTAATGCAATCTTGAATGTAGTAGTATTGGCCGGCCACTCACTCTTCCCTCACTTTCCTCAGTCTTTAACCCTCCTGTGTGTGTCCGCAAAAGTCCCTTCTAAAAGAGACCCCTAAATATACTCAAACTACATATGGAAATCTCTTTAGCGAGCAAATACAATCCTGGACAAGGAAGGCAACTCTAAACTCAATCAATATTCCATGAGCCGTCAGTCAGAGTCAAACATTTCAGTCGCTGGACTCTCTCTCTCTATCTTTAAGAACCTCTCATCTCTTCCTCTGTCTTGGAGTAAATTCATTTCCCAATTCTCTCTCTCCAACGCTATTAACATTTTATCAAAGAACTCACTCAGTCCTGATACTCCAACGTATCTCATGGCTCTCAGCTCCTAATACCCCATAATTACATATGAAAGTATACAGAGACTAATAGACACTTTTTTTTGAAATTGTCTACCTGTAATTAAATTGTAGAGAAAAAAAACTTGTTCAAATTATCCCCTTTTGAAACTAATGCTAAAAAGGTCCCAGTGTTCCTAAAACATCAATAACGGACGGAAAATACAGGGAGTAGCTCAGGAAATGATGTTTCATTTACAAGTTGGAAATAAATACAAATGTTTTTTCTCTCTTGGAGTACCATTCAAAAGGATGGGAGAGTAGTTGCATTGTGACGTCTGTGCATTTATATAGTAAGCATATTCCATTAGATTACGGAACACTTTTGTAGGGTTTTAATAGGCTGACGAGTCGGAGCTGAGAATGGTTCGTTTCCATCGCAAATGAAATATGAGAACTCCTGTTGTGAGGTAAAGTAGCGGAACGAAACTGTATGCAGCTGCACGCTGCACTCAATTCGTTAATATCTGTGTTGTGCAGTTTTGGGTTGTTTTCTATATTTATGTGAGTTTTTCTTTTTTACTTATGTGTAATTAGATATGTACATCGTTACTGTAGGTGCTCCGAATCCTCTGAGCCCCAGACAATTATGAGGGTATGATATTTTAATGTAAAATTTAATGTAATTTTTAAATTAGGAAGTCAAAGTTGGAAAACACCGAACGATATTGATTCTTCGACTGGGATATTGTGAGCTACGGGAATATAATGTGCGTATGTATCTACATACGTAGTTATAGGAATTCTGGATGAGTGTCGGGAAGAGGAAGGATCTGTCCTTCGAAGGCTAAATACCCCTCATTAATCACTAAAAGTTATAATAAATCCCTCCGGTTGCAATTATATCCGTAAGTGGGGGCCGGAGTGTACATGTCTAATAAGGGCAGTGTTTTATCATTACGATATACCTTCAGTATGGATTTTGGGCCGGGGTCGATGAGGCGGAATGGATCTGTTGCCACAGAGGCCTCCGCTTGAGATACCGTATATATACATATTTACAGAACCATAGAGACTGTACCTACATAAATATGTACACCCGCTCTCTGAAGGTTCCAGTTGTGTATAATAGCTCCATCAATGCATAAATACTTGCAATGTCTATGTATGCTTCACAAGTGAGACTCCTTTTGGACAAAGTCGTAAATCTGATGGTAAAAGTTAGCATTGCTCCTACTCCCTTACATCTGACTTCGTTACTGACCGGTCCTCTGGAGCTACTGCGATTCCTATGGACATACATACAAATTCATATGATTAGACTCCCAGCATAGGCCCTACTATCCTTAGTTACCTTCAGTAGAATTTCATATCACCTATTCATACACATATCTATCTCTATGAGCCCCACACAACATGGTGCTAGTTTATAGTGCAATATTCTGAATCTTAATGCAAGGCCTTGAATAGCAACCCTTATCTCTGTAACGAGCTTTACGGCTCCTTCACTCCTGATTACATAGATATAAGTTTATAAGGTTCTTGTGTACAGTTAATGGTGTGGAGTATCTATATATATGTATGGGCGTGTGTGAGTGTACAGTATTCCTCTGGATGTGGAAGAGTCAATGTAGGAATTATTATGACTGGGCGAAAGGAGCCCGAGTGCATTTATATTTAATGTCCATCCATAATGTAGGATGGACGTGTGTGGAGATGGACGTGCCTCCATGTGGAGTAAACAGGAGCGGAGAGCAGGGTAATAGTCCGAGCTAATAATAATAATAATAATAATGCTACTTCCGACCATACAGAATACTGAATACGAAAGTAACTCCCTTGCTATTACTTGGACCCAGGTAGGTCGTTTCTCTCCATGACACTCTGCGAAGCACTCAGTATGTATGTATCTACATATGTATGTATGTATCCCTCTGTGATGTGGAGGTATGTGTACCTTGGTGAAGCCTGGGCATAGTTATGTATGGAGGACTTTCCCCTGGATCGGATATAGGGACTGTTCAATGTCCATATGTATATATACATATGTGAAGTATGTACACACAGCCTGGGCATACGTACATTTCTGTACTGTGGGGCTGACGAGAGCTGGACCGAGCGCATTGCTCATAATCCGGACTAACAACTGAGATCCTCTCGCTCACTTTCCTCCTTACTATATAATAGCATTTGCCCGTATTTCCTTTCAGTTTTCTTATCAAAAATACAATTCTTTACACTAATGACTCGGGTGAGCTGAATGTTCTCCTTTCCCCTCTTCATCTTCCTCCTGGAGCTCCTGCCTTGCTTTCCCAATCAAATCAGCTCGGACTTTTCCCAACTTCTTTCCCTCTCCTTTATTAATGCCCGTACCTATCATCTCTACACGGGCATAACTCCATGGTCGTTAAGTACTCAGGGAAATACATACATACATGAATTTCCCTAGGAATCTCAACAACAGCAGCAGTATACAGTCCTCCTTGATAAGCTGGAATTTCCCTTCCCTGGGAGAAAGTCAGCATTGAGTTATGTCTCATAGCCCTGGATTTGGTTCTTCATCAAGATGAGCCAAACATATGAGGGATGACCTCACAATAACAAATAAGATTTTTACGATTTTTATATATTAGCATCGATTTTTACCTCCAAAAAAAATTGTAGATATTGAGATATATTTGGCTAGAAATTGGGATGCGGGGACCGCCCCGGGCTTAATGATCGGGGGACGGCCCCAAAGTGTAATGAGTTAAGACTCCTCCATCGACACATTTAAGATAATGGCTATTTATTAGTAGGGCTTTGCACACTTGAGCAAGGACCAGCTCATTGCTCATCACTTAAGTCACAAATCCTGTGAGGAGTTCGCTCGGGGGAGAAAAAGTTGAAGGTGTGATGGTACTGGGGCGGACAATGTTAGAACAGTGCTTTCCCTCTGAGTATCTCAGAGTGTGTGTGAGAGAGAGAGAGAGAGAGAGAGAGAGAGAGGAAAAAAGTTGAGTATTATTAATCCGTATGACTTTTCTATAACTAGTGAATTGGCTTATCCGTAATGGAGAATTTTCCTGGAGAGAACCACAGGAGAGGAGGATGACGAGTGGAGATGTGATTTTATCAGGAGGCTGCTCCTGCTAATAGGGCTTCTTAAGAGATACAAGACCCTCGTGCGGAGGCAATGATTGGTTTTTTGCATTGAGACTTCAAGCCACGTAGTAATGTAGGAACAGTTTCTCCTTTGAAACTTGTCTCACCTTGTGCATTAACCATATGTAAGGTACATACAAGTCCAGACCCTTGAGTTAGGGAACGCTCCGCTTCATAATATGTGCTCTCCATTATGAGCAGCAGATGAGTCGAGAGTGGTGCGGAGGAGCTATTTAGACTTATGAAGTGGGCCCAATATATAAAGCCCTGTGTACAACTTGAGGGCATTTGTAGCCCTATATATGTAGATATACCCATAATTATAAAACAGATACAGAATAGAAACTAACTTGAGGAAATCAGGGGAAGTTCCCTTTCCTATGGTAATTAGCCCATCGTGGAATTAATCCGTTTCACTTTGCCCCAAAAATCATACTCTTCCTCCCTGTGTGTGCCCTACACGGCAACGTCCCCCCAATTGAAATACCAGGACGAGGTTCCTCTGTATTTGCTCCTTATACATCCGACTGTAATAATTGATGATAAAGGAAGGGAGCGGCTGTGAAACTACAGGACGGTCACTTTCTCCAGTACATATTTATATTGTTAGGCCCCATGCATTATGGTATGAGTAATAGGAGAAGAGTTGCCAAGCCATGATGAGCCATGAGTTATCAACACAGAATACTAAAACTGTCACCCAAATTCGCATCACGTATTTATGCTGAGAAAAGTTGCTTTTCCTTAACTTTCCCCTCCCGAATTTTTTTCCCTGACTGCTACCCGCGTCTGTACTTCTCCTCACTACTATACACTATTCCTACTACTACAGTGGCGAGAGCATCCGCTTATTTTTACAAATTAGTCTCAGCCTCTGCTTTCTCTTTCTTCCTTTCTTCTTCCACTCTCTCTCTCTCTCTCTCCTCTCTTCTCCTCTCCAGCGCCTATATTTCACAAATAAAGACTCATGCATAGGCTCCTCTTACCACACGTACTTATGTACTTTAGTATAAGATTCTGTATGTACCAAATGCAGAGGACAGTGGGAGATTCACTTTGTTTTGCCTATGAAGCTAGCTCCTAAGAAGCTCTCCTACTCCTGGAGATATGCACGTGTGGGGATGATGTTGGAAGGGGAGACGCGTCCCTCTTTACTTATGTATGCCATGTACATGGGGAAGATCCTTGAAGATATGTGTTGAAGAAATGGGTTGAATAACATACATAAAGAATAGCTTGAATTAATTCCTCACGCCGCTTCTCACATCACCGTCTGTGTTTACTTACGAGAGACGGTCGTAATGTGCTTTGTATGTACACAGAACTAGAGCCTGTAGGTCCGCATATGGGTAAAAGTCCCACAGATACCCTACTATTACTGTGGAGTCGGAGTAATAGTAGCGACACCTACATGCCCGTGTGGGGAAGCCCCTATCCCTGGTAATTGGGAGGGCCGGAGCACATAGTAGAGTGTGTGGATGAGGGAAAGGAAGAGAGAAAATAATATGTGCAAATAATACATGGAGGAATGTATAAGAGATTTTTGAATTTGTTTTATAGTCGGAGACTATTTGGAGAAAGTATACTTATAATAAGAGGGATTGGGAAAAACATTTATTTCCTTCCTCCCGCCTACAATGCGGACATGCGAAGAAACTCAAAGATAAAATAAATGTTTATTTATTTTTCAACCCTGAACATATCCCCACATGTGGCAGTTAGAGGAGGGATATTTTTGCCTAGACAAACATATAATTATATATACCTCTGTATATAGTTAAAAGCACACTCTCACAGCTTTCACTCTAACACACCACTGCTCGCTCTAGGCTCAAGCTCCCTGACAACTTTTCCCGGGAAGTTGAGCCAGTCCTGAGATATTATTCTTTCCTTGTGTGTCTGAATGTATGTATGTATCTAGTCGGGATCTCTGTATAGGTTTGCATTTAAGAATATGCGCATATATAGATATATTTCCCTCTGTATGTATCCACTTGTCATATTTTACTCTACATACATTTATGGATTTATACCATGACATTATCATGTATTATGTAGATACATAGAGGCAAATACGGCTCTGAGGCACATGTGAATAAATGCTATCACGTATAGACACTCCTAGCCCTATGGGAAGTATAAGACAGTTAAGAGGAGAAAGCTAAGGCTATACTAGAGGCTCCTTGTATGTATGTATGTATGTATGTATGTAGGAGTGAAGGAAGGCAGGGAGAAAACGGTATGAAAATTGACAATAAATTCTCAGCTGGTTTTTCCCCAACTCCAGCCTCGTCTTCCTCTGCACGGTCCGCTCTTGATACATTTCCTTATATTATTACTGTCTCATATCTCTTTCGCACCAGCAGCCAAGTACTTTTTCCTTGAATATTTCTCACTCCGTCCGTCCATAGCATTTGTCTTGTCCCAACCTCCACCTACTACTACGACTACTGCTACAGCTCCAACTCCTACTATTACAGCCATACACACAGCTGAGGCAATAATAATATGAATCCCTGAAATGGAATCCTAGCTATCCCACTAAGTCTACTACGACTATCAGCAGGACTAACAATAAGCACACATCCATAATCATACCATTTCTCAACTCAAGGCTTCTCTCATTGTCCACGCAAGGAGCCTCCATTTATCATGCGACGCTAATATTCTCCAACGATGACTAGATATTACTCTCCCTAACAAATCCCACAACCCTCAGGTGTGTTTCAATCCCTAGTATCTATACATATTTTTTTTCCTTCAACATTATTTAAAAGAAAACTTCCACAAAAACTTAATTTCAAAAATAACTGTATATAATATCTTGTAATACAAAAAATTCAAAACATAGAGAGAGAGAGAGCATGACCAGAAAAAAAATATTCCACAGAATCCTTGGAGATTGGACTTGACGTGAGAAAACTTCAAGGGTTAGAATAGTAGAATTCGGGAAAGACTCACACACGCCTTTAAAAAAAATGAACAAATATAAGCAAGAGCTGGAAATATTCTGGGACATGTTCTGTTTAGGGATAAGTATGAAATGTATGAGATGTAGGTATAGTGAGTGTGTGTCTTGGATATATATGGAGTTGTACACTCAGATGCACTTCCCTATGGGTGAGTGTGATAGGACAGGAGAGGGATAGCTGAGGAGGTAAAGTCCCAGTGAAAGCTTACGATGACAGGTGGGAAACTGGAAATGTGATATGTAAGATGAGGGGATGAAGATGCTAAAAAATGCGCTCTCAAATACACCAAAGTGGCGTCTGGAGTGATAGAGACATGTTTCCCACTCTCTTTTGCTCCTTCCTCCTCACACTCCACTCTTGAGGATCAACGCCCAAGATTTCTCACATTTATATATATCTACTCTTGCTAGGTGACTAGTCCTAGGGAAGTGTATGTACAGTATCATTTTTAGTATCTATAGATCTCCGCTTAGATAGTAGATATGTATGTGAATGCCGGGAGGAAAACATGGGAAAAAAAGCATAAGTGAGTTATTTGTAGCGATACTTCCAGGACTCGTTCCAGAGCAACACTCCCAAAAAGAGCCAGAGCTTGGAAGAAGGAACGGCCTCAAATCCATAAGTAAAGCTATCCATAAGAATAAAGTGTGCATTAATAGTTGGCTGACAGTTGAAAGACAATTGTGAAGAGAAGAAAAAAATGGGAGAAATGTACTTTGAGCCAGTGATATTTTGTGTATGGCTCCAACATTGAAAATCGCATAGGAGCACACACCTTTCAAGGAGTTTCAATGTCTATGGAGATATGTACGTATGCACATACATATGTGCATGTGTGAGCATTGATCTGTATGCCTTTATACAGTACATACATATCTATACTTACCAAGTCCTATATATGAAAGCAGTCACAACTCTTCTCATATGATAGCCAGTGCAATTTCCTTTATTTATGAATCTTTTTATCCTTTATATTTTCTTTTTTTTTTTTGCCTCTGAAAAAAAAGGCAGTTATGCCCCTACCGTTACTGCACATACATATGACACATAAATACATGTACAATATCGGGCTGGCCAAATACCCTGACAGGGGTCGTGGCAGTGGAGAGAGACGAGTTTTTGATGTGTCCATACATTGGAGGAGGGCTGCCGGGAATCGGAAATGGACTGAGTGACACCCGCCTTGTGACGCGTCGTTGAATATTACAATAAAACTAGTACCTTCCCCCCTCCTGCATATAAGGAAACACTTTTTTTTAACCAACTTTCCTTCCCTCCTCCCCAAGTCTTGAAACTTTTTACTGTCTCATATTTATATTCCTTATCAATTTCCTCCTGTCCCATCTGGAATTCACAAGGTCACTACATAAGCATATGCTCGTTGAGGGAATTATCCTAATAAAAACAAGCGGAGAGGAGAGGAGAAATCAGGAAGGAGAGGTTTGGGTGAGAGAGAGAGAGACCAAGGAAATTTTTTTACGACGATCAATGAGAAACATCTGAGAGGGAAGGAGTCGAGAGCTGGAGAGGGAAATTGTAGGCAGAGAAGTACTAAACAAACAAAATTAATACTTTCTCTCTACTTGTCGTTCACACAAATATGGGAAATATGGCCTCCCTTCCAGCTTTCCCCCAGACATTCTACCGTCCCAAAATTAGTAGAGTTCGGACTCGTTTCTTCTTATTATAGAAATGTTTTTTTCCAAGTGCCCTTGGACCTGAGTAGTTACTGCAAATGACGGGGAACTTATTTCGCTATCTCAACTATAGAGAGAGTGTATTTTGTTACTTAGTATTTTGTACAGCGTTGATGCTGGGAGTTGTTGTTAACATCCAAAATTTATTTTGTAAATTTTAATTGAAACTATTTCCACAATTTGCATAAATATTTAAAAAAAGCTGTCAGAAAACAAAAAAACCAGGGGCCTCATTCCCTTTATGATGAATGTTAATTTTGGGAGGCCCGAGGGAAAGTAAAAATTGGAGCTCAATTCAAATAAGGACAGTGGGGAAAGGCAAGAAGGACTTCATGCTCTTGCGTAGAACCCGCGTATTCTAGAGAGTAGTGATGGAATCGGAATTAGACTAAAATCGACTATATCTGTAGCTCCTACTTTGCCTACTCACCATACCATATTGGAGGCCCACTAATATGTAACATCTCTTATTAATTTCTGCCGGCGCTCCTCCTGTCCAACACCGTGCGACTGCCTGTCTCCCAAATAATAAATGGTGGATGAGGAGGAACAAGGCTCGGAGGAATTGGGAAATAACGAGCTAGAATCTCCATTTCAAATGCCCGTTGTGCGTACCACAACCCTCCAGTAGTCCTCAACATTAGGCCTATACATACAATCACTAGTACACTATGGAGGTCCTTCATGTATGTAGATGCAAAGTAAAATATACGGAAATCTCATTACGACCGCCACATCCAAAGGAGAGAGTGGAAGAAGAGAAACTTAAAATTAGAAAGAATGTTGGCGGAGAAAGTTGAGAGATTATTTGCACATTCCAAGGGATGGAAAAAAATTGGAGAGAAAGCAAGGAAAGTATGTGGAATTATAAAGGCTGGAGAGAGGAGACGAAGAAGAAGAAGAAGAAAAAGAAGAAGAGGAAGAAGAAGAGAAGAGACAACTAAAGCAAGGTTTTCTTTTCCCTCATTCTCATTCTCTCTTTTCTCCATGGATTTTCCTTTTCTTTTTCTGGAGCTATCCTCCCGTATAGAGGAAAGTTGAAGGGAGAGCATAAGCTCTATAGAAGAGTCCGTCCAGCATTGAGACGAAATGAGATTCAGAGACGATTTGGTTTTTATTGCACCATCGACTTTTGCATTCATGTTCGTCTCCTATTGATTTTCTCACTTGGGGCATACTCCAGAGCCAAGGAAAAGGAGAAGAATCATAGCATGGTGAGAATACAAGCAATTTCCTGTAGTCTTGCTTTTATTCATGGGAGTTTCAAAATCCATAATTCTTAACTTGTGACTTAAACTGTGTCCCAATTTGTGTTTTTGAATATATTTTTTTAATTCATTGTAATAATTCTGGAATTTTCCTAAAGGGCTTGGTTCGTCTGTGGCATCTGTTTTCATGTAAATAAAAACGATAATTGTTTACAAACTTTTGGAGACATGCAGAGAAAAATTGAATGAGGAAGATGGGAGGGAAAGTTGAGGGTAAAATTCGGGAAGGAAGATGATGATATGGAATTTGAATGTGAATTTTTATGGCCCTCCGCACATTTCCCAGGACAAGTTATGAGGGGAAGTTACTTTTTGTGTTTGTGTGGTAATGTCCATATGTATGGACGTGTTATAAACGTATAGGCTTGTCTATGCTCAGAGAATCCCTTGGAAAATGCTGAGGAGAAAAATCATCGGAAAACAACATTTGGTTGTTCTTTTATTCCCAGCATGTTTCATTGTTATGTACGGCCCGGCCTCCTCTCCCATTATAGGATTTTGGTAACTTTGAAAGCTGGAAAGTTTTTGCCTGACGATTCGGTCAGGAAAATTATTGACATGAATATATACATTTATTTCAGGCCGGGATGAGTTGATAGCATTGTGGGAATCCATCCTTGGAGGAAAAGTCAAGCTAGGAGAAGAAGGAAGGGTGTCAGGAATTTATGTGTAAAATTTGTTCCACAAGTTGATGCTGCTGACTTCACTTCATTTTCATTTTATGCACTCCACTTGGTCTTCCGACACACTAAAATCAACTTTCACTCAAGATGACCCCTCTCTTTGGTAGGAGAAGTGGCTGGAGGATCGGGATTTATGGGAATTTTCCCCAACCCAATTCCAACGAGTGTTATGGCTCGTTTACACGCAGCCCCATCAAAATGTAAATCTATGTTTTTTAGTGCACACTCCGCTCCTCACATACAGTATGAAGGGCAATAGAGGGAATTTACTAAGCAGACATTTTTTCCTCCTAAAATAATACTAGTATCGTTCCAATTTTATTTTCCTATTCCGAACCCATGCTTCTTATAAAATCTAAAGTGTTAGAACAAAATGGAAGCAAAATTTCCCTGAAAAAATTAAAATAACTATGAGTTCAAGCTGAACAAATACAAGTTGAAAATAAATTTCGGAAATAAAATTTTAGCTTAGAAAATGATACATTTTGTTAAGCTTTTTTTTTCAAGTTATTACTATATCTATAAGTATGCTAAGGTAAAATTTTAAAACATACATTATAAGCAAAATTGGATGGAAATGTCAATGTAGGTTTTTGCAGAGGTAACATTTCATTTGAAATGACATTTGATTTTTATGGGGAAAGAGGGATGAGGGTGTATGTATCTACAAGAATAGAAATAGAGCTCTCATATGAATGAAAAGAGTGGAATCGTAAATGCATTAGAATTTTCCCTTACATTTTGTTCACTTGCATTTCCCTATTTATAAGCTCTGCCCTGACTTGGTATTTTTTTTGTGGAGGGTGCGAATACTGGGAAGGCCTCCTTATAGATACATACATACAAGGGCTTGTGAATAAGGTAGTGGGTATATTTTGACAGGGAAATCGTATCATGTGAATGTATATGAGAGACATGGGATATTTACGAGAATACTCTGCCTATATCTATAGGAGACGAGAATGCGGGAATTTTAGATGGACACATAAGGGACAATGGACTGGATCAAAATTACTATGGAGAAAACGTCCGGATAAATTGAGCCGACGCTTTTGTGTATGTACGTCCAGGAGCCCCAGCTATTCATACAGTAGTTATGGGAGTCTCAAGAGTGGACGTCGCTGTCACTCTTATTCATCGCTATTAAATTCGATTCGGGCTCTCGATTCATGATGTCATGTTCTCTCTGTGACGAGGACTACCAAGCACCGAGCTTTCCCTTCATGTCTCTCCAGCCCTCCATTCCAGGGATATACATTCGGACCAACATGCATTATTATCTTCATATTTTTTACATTTCCTCCTCTCCCTTTAATACTCACTCGGAGTGAGTGTCATGTGAGAGTCTTCCTATCTTCTTCAAGTTAATCGTATTATTCAAGGGAATGTCACGGCTCAGCTCAGCTCGGACTGAGCTATAAGGCTCATTTCCTTATTGTGGAGGGCTGGACCAGAAAAAATGTCTCTCAAAAAACCATTATCATGTCCGACGCCCCTTTCTATACTTAAACTCATTAGGGTTTCCTCCCTCTCCTAAGAAAACCTTAAAATATTCAAATAATTTTAATCTTCAAGACAGGACTTCAAATTTTAAACTCTTAGACTCACGTTGGATTTTAACCTTTGACCTTTAACATACTGGCGCTAATGATCGACTTCACCCTGTGTCTGAAAGTAGCCCTTGACCTTCGAGGTTTCGTCCTCTTATTCTATAATGACCTTTGAGCCTGGGATAGTTCGACAATTTATAATTAACTTGAGAATTTTTTCCAACAAAGGTTTTTAGAATCCCGTCCCGCTTCCTCCAACTTGCTTTAAAAAAGTAATCCATGGGAGTCCCAGGGTCATAGGTGAGTGTCTCCATGGAAAGCCTTCCCTCCAGTAGCAGTCATTCCCAGCCGGTGGTTTTGTACCTCCCTGAAATAAACAGAAGGAAATTTGACTTTGTAATTTGTAAATTCTAGAATTTTTGAATGTTGAATGTAATAATTTTAAATTTAATAAGAAAAATATATAAGGAGGATATGGAGCCTGGGATGGAATGATAAAAGTTTGAGTATTGGAAATAAAGTCCGAATGGCCATAGACCAGTTGTAGTGTACAAGAGGCAATTTGAAAAAGTGTAAAAATGTATGGAGAATCCAGTCCTGATTCCGAATTCATATCAGACAGTAAAGCAATCGCAAAATATTTATTGCACGCTATTTTCTCCTTCTGCCTTCTTTTTCTCCCACACAGTACACACTATAGTTCCATCAACTCCAGAGTATACTTATATAAAGGACTATGCACAAAGACTTTTTTTTCTCTCTCTCCTCATACTCGTTTATACATTCTTCCCTCCCTCTCTGTCTCACCAGAGTCCATTCCCTATAAAAGCAACACTTTTGAATTCAGTAATCATCTATAGGGAAAAAAATACTCGTACATATTCGAAGATGAGAACTTGTTCACTTTATCCTTATTACATTACTGTAGCCGGACTATTTTCCCTACATGTGCTCTCTCTCTCTCTCTCTCTCTCTCTCTCTCTCTCTCTCTCTCTCTCCTCTGACTCTCTGTCTGAGGGCATCTCCTGGCCGACCATCTCCTTTAATTTACGTACATTCTATTATGCTATAAACTTCCCTCCCTCCTCCCATCCCTTATACATGCCTTTTTGTTATTCCAGAGCCTGTGGGTTATTGTGTGTCGGAGCCGCTCCTGTTTTCCAGAGATATCGACGGAGAACACACCAATGTAAAAATAATCTTCGAGGGACCCGCATTATTCCCTCCGCTGTAGTTGAATGAAGGCGATAATCATACAACAAGCAACTGGACTTTACACATATCAGTCCTCCGCCGTTCAATACAAACAAATTCCTTTTACGGACACACTCCTCAGCTTCCCTCCGAAACTTGAAGGGAAAATTGTATGTGATCCCATCAACGTAAACAAGTCCTTCTATTTTTCTCTCCAATATTTTTCCCTACTAATAGTATCTATCTAGGCATACACATTTCTAAGAAGTATAATTTTTTGGAGAGGATATTTTTTTTACAAGATTTAACTTCTTACGGGATTTCCCAAGCAAAATCATACATATTGGAATGGAGTTTAAATTCCATGTTTTTCCAAGCAATAATATTCACACCTGACTGACCCATTTTGCGGATCTAAAATCAGTGTGGGAGGAAGTATCTACTCCAATGGAGAAATCTCCCAGTAAGAAGGAAGAAGTTATTTGGGAATATAAATCATACGTGCCAGGCATGATATTTTATTTTCCTCTCTTTTGACTTTCTGCCTACGAAAAGATATGGAGAGGAGGATTGAAACTCCCGCGTCTACTTGTTATTCCCCAGAAAGTACGCATTTCCACTTTGTTGGTCAAGCAAATTTGGGAAAGATTTCCCATTCGATTTTCATCTCTCCCTTTCCATGGACGAGTCCCGTACCATTTCTGGGACTACTGTACTATTTATGTATTAGTTACTATAGATATCACACAGACAACCTCACAAATACACAATCCCTCTTATACTTCCTATTTCCTCTCCACAGACGCTTCCACACATATACACACACATATTTCTGTCTTTGGACATAACTATAGATATTTGTGGATGGGAACGTAAATATAAGTACAATTGTCTACGTTACGCGGAGCATCAGGCGGATACAAAAACACAAGAGCAAGACCTATATGGCTAGCTTGATTTTTCCCATATATTAATGTTCCATTTTTTCAGAGGTTTCCCTATAAATGGGATATAGTCAAGAGTGACTCTACCCTGGACCATGTACAAGTTCCAGGGAGGAAGGAGTAATGCGGTTGAATATTATTCTCAAGGAAGAAAAAAAAGTGTGTGTGTGTGTGTGTGTGTGTGTAGTGTGGGGAATGTGCAGAGATAATATTATTTTCCCATCTATATTCCACTATCGTATCAGGTTCCTATGTGTACTAGAACTACTAGGGTTTAGTACTCTAGGTTTCTGCATACAATAAGGTTACACTGGACTATGTATCTATAGGTATGTATACGGGAGCATGTGCCCATGCATGTGTGTGTGTGTGTGTATGTGTGGGCACATCCAAGAGGAATTGGAAACGTGGAATATTCTTGAGTAGGTTCCGTTTATGTTCCTCCCTTATTTTTTGAAAGATCTATTTTCTTCTTCTTCCTCCTCGCGTCTCTTACTATTCTTCCGAGATGTAAAGGATGGGAGGAGGGACGGGAGGGAAAGTTATAATGTGGCATTATGTAAGATGAGCAATGGATCCTGGACTTGTGCAACGTCATCACAATTGTTTCCTTCCGCTACTTCCTATTCCTACCCGCCCCGGGATTCTAGATCATCCCAAAATCTTGGGACAAAAACTGGGGAGTTTACCATAAAAAGTAATTTTATATTAAGTTACAATAATTGATAAAAAAAACGTAATTTTTATTAATTCCTCCTTGATTGAAACAGATAATAATTTTTAAGAGGGATTTCATTCAATTTAAGTGTAAAGTCTCGAGCGTGTGGTGTCCTTAGAGGAGCTCCTCCAAGGAGGTGGAATTCAGGAAGATATATGTTGTTGTTGTTGTTGGAATAGGAAATGAAATAGGAAGATCAGTGTAAAGTGAAAGACTCTTGGAATCCTATCATTTGATGAAGGCTAAGAAGGGAAAGAGGAGGCTCGGATTTCCCGTATTATTGCTCCAACCTGCTTCAAGTCATTCAAAGGCAAAGTGATGGGTAAAAGGGTTTCATCATGACTACTTTGGCACAAAGTGGAAATTTCTTTCTTTTATGTACTCATACATACACGTTGTTCCTGTTCCAAGGATTCTCGTCGGAAAAATAATGAAATTCTCCTTTTTTTCCCTTTCCCACTACTACTACTTGTTTTTTTACACAGAGAGAGAGAGAGAAAAAAAGACACAGAAGGAGAGAGAGAGAGAGAGAGAGAGAGAGAGAGAGAGAGAGAGAGAGAGGAAAGTAAAAAAGCGGCACGCTTTAACTCTCTCTGTACTTCTGTAGAGGCTACAAACAAAGAACAATGTTCTATAGAACGTTATGTTCTGGGTACAAAGATAAGTCAGATTTGAGGATTTTGAGACGCCTCCTCATTCTTTCATCTTTTCTCATTTCACACTATTCACGCTAATAGCTTGAGTTTGACTAACCCTCCCGAAATTCCCGCTGTAGCTCCAACTCCTCCACTAAGCAGCTCAGCTTCACAAAAGCCCGAAATACATAGTCAAACGAAACTTGAGTCTGGTGATGATGGTCCAATAGGAGTGTCACCATAGTCCACACTTTGTACACATGGACTTCTGCTCGTGCCGCTATATACACCCTGGTAAATGTTTGAATGTGTAGGGAACTCACTGAGGGAGGCTGGATACATATCCCTCTGTGATAGGGATACCTACAACCATAGAGAAAGGAAAAGATGTAGAGCATCAAAAGGGAAAAAAGTTCCATGATTGGAAAGTTTCCTAGAATGAAAGCCTTTCTCACAAGTCTGATTATTTTGATGGCATTCTTTGCAAAGCAAAAGCAAAATGTTTTTTTTTCTTTTTACCAACTTAGCTCATTGAGGCAGGAAGGAAGACAGAAGAACTGAGTGAGTGAAAACCTCCGTACACATATGTACATTACATAGGAAGGTACATATGTAAGTACATATATACACCCTGAGAGGAACAAATCTCATTTCATTGTACTACTATGTTCCACCCTCAAAATATCTCTACCTTCACACTACCCTCCTCAAGATTTCAATCTCACATTTTCACTCATCGTATTAAATCTTCTGGGTTTATTTCTAACACTGCAGTGTTTACTGTTTATTCCATTGAATATAATTTTACATGACAATATATTTCTTGGATTCCCAGAGAGAGAGAGAGAGAGAGATAAAGAAAAATAATATTAATTCATTTTGTAATAATTTGAAAAGTCATGGATTTACTGGACATTTGTACAAATCCTGCTTCACATTTCCAATTAGAACAAATGAATCCCTTGATTTATATGTATGTGTATATATATTTTCCCCTAGGTTTTATTTTTTTAGAGGAATAGCCCCGTCGTAGGGATTACTCTAAATGTAATTCTTATGCAGTGTTATTCTCAGAGCGTTCTTTCCCAGGGAGATGGGAAGTGAGTGTGAAGGTATGGAAAGCCCAGCGGGGTTGCAAAAGACCAGTGAGATTTATTGGCTGAGACGTTAGTATGTAAATCCTCTGAAGGAAATGAATGGGAAATTCGGGGAGATATATGGACTTGCTTACTCCAATGAAAAAAAAACACGCTGATTTCCATTGAATGAAGAATATCTCCTGTCATTGCACTCACAGTGTTCTGTGTATCTATCTTCCCATTCATATAATTATTCCTATGTGATATTTTGCATGCTCAAGTATCTGTATACTAGTGCTATCTCCCTTATGCTAGGTCCCTTATGCTAGGGTCTATACATGGGTGTGTGGAATGCACATTTGTCTAAATAGTAAATACGTCTGAAGAGATATAGGATTTACATGTATGTATGTATGTACGTCCATGGGTATCAATGTATGGAAGGTAAAGTGCATTATGCTGGCTACCAGAGCTCTGTTTGTATACTAGCCCTTGCTTATACATAGATATATAAGGCTCGGGATGGAAATTGACCTTCAAAGATGTGTTCTTTGAGAGGATGGTCTCCCTGTATACTCCGAGACATGTATCTACATACATATGATGAAGGAAAGGCTGGACGGGTCCGTAGAAGGAAATAAAGAGGAGAGGGAGAGAAAAGCCGTCAGCTCAAACTAGACTTACAGCTACTAAAGTTACCTCAGGAGAGACTCGGAGAGAGAACGTTAACAGAGCCCACTCATGTTGTAAGTCGAGAAGGAAAATAAAACAAGATAGATAGCATTGGATGGGACTGGTGGTCCAGGGATGTACATAATAGGACTCCGGGACTGCATACGTAACTATTTATTATACAAGTTTATGGAGAGCGGACTCCTTCCCCAAAAACAGCGCCCTTCCTCTTCTCCTTTCCCATCACATTATTCTCATCGCACTGACTTTATCTTTGCATACTCATCATTACACCCATAGACCCAGGGCTTTGGGGAAAGCTGGAAAGGAGAGGGCATGGAAGGCCTGGTCTGGGAACTCACCTCCCTTCCCTAGCCCTGTACATACATACATATGTATCTATCTATATCTACATATTATGTACTATCCCACGTCCATACATTTCTGCTCGTATGTACACCCCCTGTGAGTGTCCGGCCGTCCATGTGCCTCTGGGGGTATACATACTCATGTGTCTACAATTTCCATGGAGAAAGACGGATGGACTTTGCAGTCCTCGGGAAAAGCCATTCTCATCGAATATCAACCCCTTGTTGTATATTAAACCTCCCATGTTTATCTTGTTCTTAGCCAAGCGTGTAGGGTTAAAAGCCATGGCCCTCATCGCTCCTGACAAATCTGACTGTAAGCCCTGGCTATGTGTATGTACTCCACTATCTCTCTCCTCACTCCACTTCAACAAGGCCGCATTATTATTATTTGCAACCTTTACACATCACTCTCTGGATTTACCTTTACTCCCTTGACTCGCCCAGCTCTTCACAGAGAGAACATCAAATAAAGTCATGCAGGGAGTGCGTATACAATTATTTCAATGTTGCCCACACACACACACACACACACACACACACACACACACACACAGTCACACAGTCACACACACACACACGACTCTATATAGACTTAATGCTCCAATTGAACCCCTTCGTCTCATACTCGAACTTCCATAATCCTCAAACTATTGCAATACACTCCAGTATCTACGGATAGGTCACTCTCCCTCCGGACAAATCTTCACAATTTTCACTCATCCCTCTCCTAAAGTCATATCATAACGGGGACGATCCAGCTCTCAATATTCTATAGATACTTTCCTCCTCAGCCAATTATTTGTGAGTCAATTATCTCGGAAATATCTCCCGTTTGAAACCTAATAATTATTATAGGAATACAGAATAGAGTACTGTAAGAGTCTCGGATACTTTTACTTATTTATTACAGTAGAAACTATTTGCAAAAGATCTTGAAATGGGTAAGAAGATTCAGTGTAGCCATGCAGTATCTACTATAGTTGGAGTACATAAAACAGAAGCATAATAAAAGAGTCAAGTTTTAAGTATGACTATTTAAAAGTTGGCAAGTTAAGCTTGAAAAGGAGGGGACGAGGGAAGGATTTTTATATATGTAATTACAGATAATGTATAGATATATGTGTGAGTTCAAGACAGGATCCTTCCCTCAGTTCTACTTTTGCAAGGTTTAGTGGAGGATTTGGAGGAGGAGGGACTTCCTCGCATATGCATCTCAACTTTGTATTTTCTTACGGAGAGAGAAATAAAGCCTCATGTCCTTTATTATAATAGGGATGGGCAGAGGCTTCCACAGACACTTCCCCTGTATATGTAGACAAGTTAACTGGGCCCTGCATTTACTACGGACATTTTAGGGAAGTAAATGTGGAATAAAAATGTGGAGTTTTAAGAATGTACGTCCGTAGAATACTAGTGGATGGATATGTAGATAGATAGATACATGTATCAAATGCTAGTGTTTTTCTAAAAGTTTATGCATGCGTGCATGTATATGTATCTACCTTATATATGATATATGTATAAATACTAGTGTGGGGTATAGGGACTAGGAGCAGGGCTGAGGGAACGGTAGATACATAAATGAAGGTTGTGGAGAAAACTCGCATAAAAATTTATGAGGTCATTTTGGAGTATTTTCTCAAGCCTAAAATACTTGCCATTTCACCCCTCTCTCTCTCTCCCTCTCTCTGTGGAAAAAAAGTTGGAGTTTTATGCGCTATATTAATGCGTTTTAGACTTTTCCCTACAAATTATTCATGGTGTGATTTAAGATCTACATTAGGAAATGGCTCCCAGCCTTCTCCTCTGAGAATCATATGGTATTAAAGCATGTGCATAACTTCCGAGTTATACTTGAATACACTTCTAGTAGATATCTGTGTTTAGTCATGCTCCTTCTTGGGAGAGGCACATATTAAGTCTAATGTATACGGAGTGGTTACAAGAGAGAGAGAGAGAGAGAGGAAAGAGAGGCAGAAAGAGAGAGAGAGAGAGAGAGAAGAGCGAAGACTAAGCGATTAGTTTTACTTGTGGATAGAATCATCAGTAAAATGTCTGACTGTGTGCATCTGCGGGAACAGTAGTATAAAAGTTACTGTACAAGGTTCCAGAGCCTGTATGAGGAGCTTATTTTGAGAGTCCACCTTGTTAGTTTATAGTCCTTAGCTACACTTTTTGTACACTGTACCCTCCGTCTCACACATTATTCCACATCAACATCGCATCAGCATTTTTCTTATCTCTCAAGATTAGTAGCCCCAAAGTGTGGGTAACTATTTATGTGGGATAATTCCCTGCCGTGCTGATATATAATTATAGCATAGCCTTATATGTATTACTTTCCCTAATGAATTTTTTTCCCGCCCAGGAACTTAGCCCTTCCTACTGGATACAGACAATTATTATAAAAGGATACTTTACAAGTAACTGTAAAATTGTCACCTTCCTTGATAACAGGGAGAGCCATGTGTAGTAAATTCATCGGAGTATTTAATAGAATTAACACCTAAGTATTTATTACACAGTATTTTTGAAAGTATTGTAGGACCCGTTCAAGTCTCCCATAAAGAGTTTGCAATTGCACCGAGGCAGCTATAGATATCATATAAGATTTTGTGAGATAACGAGCATAATTATAAGTTTGCTATAAAGTTATGCACGTACATAATTGCAAACGGATCCAACTTTCCCAAGGACTTGTATGTATTCATTTTATTCCTGGAGAACTAGTCCGACTTTTACTTATTATTAGAAGACGGAGGAAGACACCGGGGGAAAAAGTTTCGAGGGAGATAAGAATTACTGGAAAGGACACACAATTGTGGATATAGGCACATTACCATGTGAGACGTGATGAACGACATTTAAGGAGAGTTCAAGTGTCGGAAACTTTCAGAGTAGCTTCGTTTTTCATCCTCGTGAGCAGATTAGGAGTCAGCCTGTACTTTTTTTGTTATTGAAACAATGAGTGGCTTCTGGGGCTGTGGGCTCTTGATAATATGTTCCTCATTGGTTTATCTATATCTATTATTCTATAGCCATAATTGTATAAAAGTATAAGCTATGAAGGATGTAAATCTTGGTTTGGGTTCGAATATACGAAGCTGAAGCCTCACTTCAACTATAAGTCTCCGCAGCCTCCAGAGAGAAGAGATTTTCACATTTATTCACAATCTTGTCAATATGAATCCCCAGCAGGACTTGGGAGAGGAGGGTAGCCAACTTTGGGCTCTGTCTCCGGACCTGTAGATACAATTAGTAGGTACCTTCTGCGTATTCGTAGATTATTTATTCGGGCTCACATAAAAGGGAGGAGCAAGATTCACCTTGGGAATTCCACACTGGGATAATTTTTATGTAATTATAAAATCAAATTGTTCAATTTAATATGAACGTTCTTAGGAGGAATTTACTCAGGAATTTTGGAAAAATATGTATTGATTTGGTAAAATTGTAGTACATTTTTGGGTAAAAATTATTAGGGTATTTTATATAATTATGTACATACAAAAAAGCCTACTTTAAGTGTTAGCTAAAAAATGCTGGTGGTTGAAGGTACTTACTCAATGTAACTTTATGACTGACGACTATAGGAATGTCTTCACACTTTTTAAGGGTCGGCAGATTCTTTTGAAGCTACACCGCGGATGTGAAGTTACATTGTGAATTATTTTAGATTGTCTTTCTTATTCTGAATACTCTCTGTTAATACATAATTATGTATGTACGTACTGTGAGTAAACTCAAACTGTGAGTGACGGTGTGTGAGTGAATACAAAATGTATGAAAATCCATATTTCAAGAAATGTAGTCTTTTATTTATGTTTAATAGGCGTGTATCAGTAATTATTTGTAGTCTTTCTGATTGTGAGTCCGCTTTTATTGAAATTATTGCCTGAAGAGATTAGCCTGTAAACTAAAATCTCTTGACATCTTTTACAATCCTGTTACAATATGTGAACTTTGAAGAGTGAAAGATTTGAGCTTTCAAATATTTAACAGTAAGAGCAATAATAATAATTATTATTAAGGCTGACTGTACCTTTTTAAGGGAAACTTTTCACAGGATAGTATGAACCCAAATCTTTGATCCTATTGAGCAAAGGACGTGTAGTAAATGGAGCGGTGAGTATTTGTTACAGAAATTTACAAAAAGGCACAGACAGCATGTCATAAAACTACCATTTCCTCCTGTATTTCTCATACGACTGCTCCTCAGACATCAATTTGGGGCTTGTGAGTAAATTAGGCATTGTATATGAATTTTCGAAAGAAAAATCCGTCCGGATTCGTTCGTACCCATGTAAGTCCATGGATCCCAAATTTATTAAGAATGTATTTGACAAATATAATCACATAACAAATTTTTACATTTTCAACGTAATGCTAAAGGTACGAGAGCCTAGAAAAGTTTATACTAAAAGAGTCTGCTTTTAGGCTAATTGTAAGTTGTAGTAGATTATTTTAAATCCCTGAATTTTGATAACATTTAATAGCAAATGATGCAACAATTAATTGTTGGATTCAAATTATTCTTCCGTAATAAGAAATCCTTGCGTTCCAACCCACGAGTAATATTTACTGCTCCCACAAAAATCGGAAGCTCAAATTTATTGTCTTATGGAATTAAACTAAACAATAACATTTGTGCGAAAGCTTCTCTCCCTGCTGATGATGGAAGGCCTTGTAAAAATGTTAGCAATGCTCAGAAAAGCGTTTCCTCCAAATGAAACTGATGACGCCACGAGGTAACAAATGAATGAACTGCCTGCTCCCCAAAAGTATCTTTACCTGAAATATGTTTTTTTTTCGGTAAGCTCACAACCCGCACGCATCCCTCTGTTCCTCACACTATTTCCTCACTATAAACTCCAAGAGAATAAATTCTAAACCTCAATCCCTGTCACAAAAAATTATGAGTAATGACCTGGATGGAAAATAAAATCCAAATTTTACGGAAGGACCTGGCTCAAAAATTCCCTGAACAATTCTAAAAGTGGAGGAGTAGGAATTAAGAGCCATCACCAGAATTCCCAGTGTTTCCCCCAATTCCAGAGAAACTGCAGGCTCCATCTTTTCCTGTTTTCCCCAAAATCCCCGATATGCGGGTTCTCATTATCATCAAATTCCACATACTTCCCAACCTCGTTAGAGCGTCCATCCGTCCCAGCCCTACTCCAGCCTTCCAAACAATGATCAGCGAGCGCTATATCAAACAAGGAGACTGCCTGCCAAATCCATCTGAAATGTACATACCTCTTTTGAGCCCGTCATCTACAGGAATAAAGGTGGTTATTTTTAAGGGAGGAACAGCTGAAATGTCTGTAACAAAACAGCGTCCGTAAAGGTGACTGAAGCCCACGCTTTGTCATTGAGCAGAGCACTCCGGGATGTGTGAGAACATATGTGAGGATTGAAAATGAAATTTAGGATTCCCTCACAATCATAGATATATCTAGATATACATACATTGTTGGATGCAGCTGGACGGGAAAAGTAATTTTTAAGGGATTCCATTCTCAATATGATCCAAGGGAGAAAGAGTCGGTTTCCCTTGGCCCTACCTATTTGTATAGTACTATGTGCAGGTAAGTAAATACTTGTATATTAAATGAGGGGACTCCTGAGCACTATAATACAAGCCTTTTCCAAATTTATGGAAACCTGGCTTTATCAGTTGACAACTCCGATTTTTCCTCCTTAATTCATTTTACTCTTGTGGTGACTCTGGGTTCAGACACATGAAATCATTTGTTGTAGTTTTGTTTATTTTTGCATCTTACAGACTGAAATCGTCTCTGATTTGAATACAAGAAACCATAGCTGTTGTATAATGTCGAAGACAAGAAGGTCTTCATTAGTGCACTCAAGAACTGGGGCTACGGTAAGTAATTGTAATCCCAAAAGTTTTATTTACATTTTTTGTGCATTTACATTCAGTTACTTGATTCTGTTAAATCCATTAATGGTACACAAAGTTTCAATCGCTTGAATAATAATCACTAAAAATTAATCCTGTAAATCAGTGAAGCTTAGTGACAATTGTCAAAATACAAACATATTTTATTTACAAAGATAATTTCCTCCGGTCAGTTTTGAAGAATAGTTTTTTTAAAAGATATTTTAACGGAAAATTATTGATGTTGATCCAGCCTGTTTAATTATAGCTCATGTTGATTTAAAGCTGAGTTGAGGATAAAAGCACTAATTTTTTTTGTTTCAATTTAATAGGCTGGGGATCAAAACGGGAAGGAATGCCAACAAGATCTGATTGGGAGTCTATGAGGACACAAGCGGAACGTGCGAGGATAAAAGGGTACAGTGTAAACTTTTATGGTTTGATTATCAAGTGGGATTGGATTTATAACGGGCTGAGTTCTCTGCACTTGATCAAGTCAAATGAGGGAAGGAATTATTTTGTTTGATCCAACCATGGTTGAAAGATTATTACAGAGAGAGAGAGAGAGTATAGTAACACTCACTCCGTCCTATACAATATAAATGGACTGTCTTCATTACGGTTACTTTTTTTTTTGATCAATGAATGGGATAGAGAGATTGAATGAAACGAGTCAACCGGCCAATGAAAGGGTGCAGGGTCTTAATGGGTAACTATAGCATATCAAGGGTTCAATTCAAATATTTTTTATATCAAATCATATCAAAGGAAAGGATAGAATGACTAAAGACACGTGAGGATTTTTTTTGTCCATTTGAACCCTTTCTGTTCCCCTGCGGTCTCTCAGTATAGTTTGAACGACGGATCCTATGTCTGTATCTGTTGACTCAGTTTTTTTTATTCACGGTGGAGATTTTTTATTGGTAATTTATGCAGGCAGTAGTAGTAGTAGTAGTAGTAGTCTTTGTTGATGATGGAACAACTTTTAGGAGTAACACACGCTTCGTCTCATTTTTTTTGAAGGTGGACTTTAAAGTAGAGGGGATAGTATTATATAGGCTATCGCCAGGATTGAATGGAATAAGCCTTTAATTAGCGTGTGCTTGCTGTGGTCCAGCTATTTAAATAAAAACTTAATTTTTGTCGTGAGGGAAAAGGTTCATTGACAAATGCGAAACAAATTAGAATTCTTGCCTGATGTTTGTTTTGTAGTACAACAAAGGATGATTCTAATCCTATTAACAATGAGTAGTTTTTAGCTAAAATTTTTTTTTCCTAGTCTGGGGGCTTTGCTGATGGATAACGTATTTTAAATTCATGGCTAAAATAAGGAGACGGTGACGAGAAATGGAAAATATAGCAATAATAATTAGTACGACGAAGAATCTCATTTTTTGCTTCTAGAAACTGATCCATAAGAAGAGGACCCTGGTACTCTGATCGCAGCCGTGTCCAATTAAGTATAAACATTGGAAATTTGGAGGTAAAACTTATTTTGATGATTCAAGAAACAAAGGTTCTTCAAAAGTTTTAGCGCAGGAAAAATGTGCCATTTTAAGAAATTGTTTCGAAGAGAGAAATTGTGGAAGAATGAAATCATCCAATTGGAAGAACCACCTATTCCCAAAACGAAGAGTTTACAAAAAAATCCCTCCAGTCCAGTGATACGTAATGTTTTAATTGTTCTAAATTGAAATACGAATTCAAACAATTGATTAAAAGCATTCAGGAAAACGTCCAGAATTAAAATTACAATAAATTCTATTTTTCTCTGAGAATTTTTTCCCTTTACAGATTTTCGTGCGATTTAAAAGATGAATTAGGAAATTACTTGATACAAAATTCCTACAAACATTTAAACTTTACAATTTTTAAATTGAGCAACCAACCAACAATCTGGCAATCAGCGGTGATAAGAAAAGCTTTGACCGCTAACAGTTGGCTATCTAGATTTTCTCTTTTATAAAGACACTGAATAAAATGGTTCTGTAAGTTACAAATTTGTTGACAAATTATAATTTCCCTTTTTTCAGCTTTGTCAAGCAAATGAACACACCTTTAGAGAATATTTTGAGGCCCAGCTTTAACCGGGAATCCTTCGCAAATATGTTAAACATTTCTGGATGAACTCACAAATACGAAGGTAACTTGATAAAGTCTCAAAATCAGTGATGACTCCTTTAAGGAATAAATTTTAGCATTTTTAATCTGCATAGTTTTACTGATCTCTTATATTGACACATATACTTAGAAGCATAAATTCTTACAAATATTTTAAATACTGTCTGGAGGAAATAACTGAATACGTTTCTTTTTTTATTGCAGACCAGAAGGTTTAATCCCAGATTTGGAAGCCATTATTTTCCCATTTGGTTCCAATTTGGAGAACTTCAACTGACGAGTCAGTGGAATTGCTTAATTAAGTTATTCTCGATATGTATTAAATTTAAAAATACAACAGCGTACCAAATTCCTCTAAATTTGTTACGCTAAAGAAAAAAAATCGAATCAGTTTGGATATTTTAAATGCAGCCTCCAAAAGGCTGACTTACAATCTTATATTCAGTGTAGACGCACGGAATGATGAAAGTAAATTCTAACAAGGAATAAAATAACATTATCTGTTCTTTCAGAATAATAGTTGAAAGTTCTGTGTTCTAAAAACTCGGGAGACAAAATTGAACCAGAATCGGAAAATGGGGAAAGCATCATAAATACCTAAATCCTATGGATAATTGTTTTAAATTGAACCTTACAAATTCAATTTTTTACACATAAGTCACTAAAAATTATATCAATCTACCCCATCAGTCCTCTTAGTTTTGCTGGTAATATTTACAGTTGAATTTCAAGTTGTAAGACTCACCCTACGTACGTTTTACTTGTTGTTGTAACTTTTTATGAAAGATTTTCAACATTAATTCAAAAGCTTATTTTCAAGGTTTTTTGAAACATTTAACTTATTTTGAAGGAAGAGTCTCTAAGTAAAAGATTATTTTATTGTAGTTCAAAGAATTATTATGCTGCCAGTAGGCTCCCCTAGACTCGTAAATATTGGTTTAGTTCCTGAGATTATTATTTATTCTTTCGTGCTGTTTAGAATTGTGCTCGAATCTACCACATGGAGGATAAAGTTTTGCTCTTTGTTCCATCCATAAGTTCCCTTAGATAAAAAGTAATCAGCAATAGGAAGAGCTTTTGTACTATACATCCGATTTTCCTTTTCAGGTCCCGGGCCTACGTAACAGTTACAAAATGTTCCCACATTTTACATCCAATCAAATGCAATTAATACTGTTAAGCCACTAACTGAGCAGTAAAAGAGCTCATATTAGATTCTAGTTATTTGCAGAGCTATGCAGTATTTTCAAATACGTTTTTCAAGACAACAAAGTATTTAGTATTTTGAAGTCGGCAAACCAGCGGAGAAGTATTTCTTGCTTACTATTTTAAAGGCTTACAAGAACATAATTATTTTGTATTTACTTAATTTCAATGACATGAAAATCGTATTTCAAATAAAGTATTTGACTCAAAATACTTTTCATCAACATTATTATGACTTTGATACAGTATGCGTATTATTATTGCATTGCATAATATGTAATGTCTGCGAGAATATTGTTCCAATTTAGCAATGGAATAATATACGTTTGAATGAATCCTATTCACTACATGGCTGTCGATATTTAGTATTTAAGATACGTTGAACACCGGCTCAATTTAATTTTCAAAAAACTCCTTTTTATAACAATTATTTCGTAAATACAAATACATTTAATAATAAATAAATGAAAATTCATTTTAATTTATGTGAGACAGTCAAATTAGATGATTTTGGATAGTTAAACAACTTGGAATTTAAGTTGTATTGGCTTAATTAGCGACAGTTGTACAGTTTATTGTCATACAGGTCATCTATGCTGTCCTTGAAATGTTTTGCTATCTGATTAACGTTGCTTCTTAAAGCTATAATTATATATTATGTTCTAGAAACTGAAACCAGTGAACACTAGATGGGGATTTTAAGAACAGCATTTTGTAATTTAAATAGATACTGTATTTTATATATTATTATATACTGTATTTGAGTATTTTGGACTATCTACCTTATATTGTATTTGTATTTTTGTGAAATAATCTGGGAATCTTACTTTGTATTTCACTTTTACTTCACGTATTTTATTTTGTATTTTGTAATCAAAGACCAAGTATTTTGCATAGCTCTGGTTATTTGGTGTGTGTACTGTATTAGCTGTCACGTTCTAAAATGTAGTACTTGGTAATTGCCTTGGTTAGAGCTGACACAATTGGAAAACGTAGTTTAGACATTCTCTTAATAAAGAGAATTTATTGTACACGTGATAACACAGCTGGACCAATCCTAGATAATTTTGTCCTAAGACTTTAGTCTCTAAATTCCTTGAGGACGACTGAATCCCAACTAAACTGATACTGCTTATCTCTTCTCATCATCAATTCTTGCTGGGTAAAATTTTCCCCCGAGATTTTGAAACATTTTATACATCACAAGTAAATCTTTTTTTGATTCAATGCATGTATTCAAGCGTATTGTCTCCCCAAGTAGAACTTACTGTAGGAGGCTGGAAATCAAAGTAGACTCAAAAAATTACTTACTAATTTATATTGATTTTCTCTTTCAGAATACAGAAATTGGAAAAATCACCACGGACCTGAATACTTTGCGCGGAATTGACGGTTTTTAAACGTGTAAACTATTGGACCATATGTAATTATCTTTTAAAGGTTGTAATTCCAGAAACTACCAATATTAAATGGTGTTTTCGAAGGCAAAATCTGATACGGGACATTAAATAGTATAAAATTGTCAAGACAAAAATTACTCACCATCCCTCATGACTAGAATATTGTACTATATGGCAGAAAAATTACAGAACCACAGTGTAACAATGAATTCCTAACTAATCCGAAACCACTGAAGATTATAATCCCTAAGTGTCGAAGTCGAAAGACTGATGTCCGCCTTGATAAAAAAAGTAAATATAATCAAAACAATTGTCTGATAAATTCATGGAACACATCTAATGAAATCGGAAGGAGTCCAAACATAAAAAATGAATTTCAGGCAAAAATAATTATATTTTATATTAAACCCGGAGGACAGAGAAGTTGGAATCTGTCCTCTTAGACTTTGAATGTCGCTGAGCAAAAACAATTTGAACATCCTTTAAAATTTGAAATTACCTAGGAAAGGAATATTTCTTAATATGTATGAAGCTACTATTTTAACTAAAATGCATCAAAATTATTACTTTAAATTTAGAAAAACATGTTCAAAGTTGTAATAAGCCAAAAAAGCGTTTTCCCTTTAAATAGCTGGTTAGAATGGAATTCACTTATAAAGAATGAATATTTGGCTTGAATACATTTTATGGAGCTACCTGTCTAAACGTTGTTATCTCTGTGTATATTTGCCTTGAGTTAATAAATATAAAATCAGAGATCTTCAGAGGGCTTCTGGGTTTGAAGATTGACCAAGGAAATATTGTATAAATGTTAATATGTCTTCATGAGATATACAAGTGTAGAGAGCTACTCTAACGAATATGACAATACATCCTGTCTGCCCAGTAAATTTGAATTTAGATAATTTAAGTAGCTGACAGTATCTTTCAGATATGTAGTAGTTTTGAGGATGAGTTTGACGATAATTATTCTCTCTGGGAGTTTTATTTTATGAAACATCACTGATATTAATTCCCTCACAATTTCTTGACTTCCTTCACTGGGATCTTGAATCAATGGTCTATAATAATCCTGATATGTGAACTGTAAAAACGTACAAATCCTTACTCGAAATAATAATTGTTTCATCCTTTAAAGCTAGTTTGAGGACGATCTCCCCCTTCTTGTATTTAATTCTTTCAGAGCCTTAGTTTCTTCAAGATTAATGTTCGATTTCAGTCTAAACGCTGATTGTGATTTTGAATTAAGTAACCTTTAGACATTAATTAATAAGTTCGCCTACTGTAGCTTTTACAGCTATTACAGAATATAACAAACTCTAGATTTCGTAGGTCCATTATCAAGTAATTGAATTCTCCAGATTGTTTAAATTTTATTGTCAGACAAAGCCCTAAAATATTACTAATTATTTCTTCACCAACGAAACTATAAACGACTGATTAATGGTTAACCTGGGTTCCAGCACATTAAAAAAATGCTTAACTCATGAGGTTTGTAGATGATGCAGGAAATTTACGACGCACTTATTTTAGAAGCACAAAATACTATAGTTTGGGATGCGTACCAAAATCAGATAATTATTTCCAAATAGTCCTCGTACCTGGACTCTTTGTCAAAACGTTTTAAGGGGAAGTACTGTGGGATCCCAGTTTTCTCTTAGCAAGTCTTAATAAATTCTACTTTCAGAAAGGAAAGCAAGGTCAAGAAGACAAAGAATTAAAGATCTGGGCGCTAAAATAAAAGTTGCTCAAGAAACAACCCAAAATGCAAATTTAACTCTTCACAAGCACCAAATAGGATTTAAATTTGAATCTAGTTTTTAGGTATTTCTGGAAATTTACTAAAAATGAGGAGAGCTTGAGAGATATTTTATTTGAGTGACTAACTACGGATAAGTGAGAGATGAGACTGGAAACGTTTACAAGTCCCAGCTACAATGTATCTTTGAAAGGTCTCCGCTATCACGACCACTGCTGGAGCATGAGCGTCTACTCCGGACACTAACCCTATTCTGTAGAATATTTTTGTCAGGCCACTCCCTGACATAATATTGCCGGTTATTTTTATTGAAGAAAAATGCATAACGCTTTCATTTGTTGCATTGGCATAGGTTTAGGCGTCCACGGATTTTTAGCCCGTGCTTGTATAGAAAGGATAATGTAAAAGGTTTGGAAATGCATTTTTTTCCCTAGCTATCATTGTGTGTAACTCTTTGATACAAGCACACGTCATGTGCCTTGGATTATTCTACCACGAATCATAATGAGGAGCATCATAAAAAAGGGTTGCACCATCTCCCTTCCGTGTGTTACAATAAAAATCCCGGACCCAGAAAATCAAGAAAAGGTTTTCATTCATTCAGAATGATGAATCAGTTGATATAAAAAAAATGGTCCCTGCACCTAGTTTTTTATTACATATGTATCTCCCTTGATCCAATTCTCAACACCCTTTCACGAACCCATTCCCTCAGCCTTGGTGGCGTATGTATGTATGTGGAGGTATGGACAATGTTGATATCACATTTATCAAAGGAGGACCCTTACTCAAGTGTAAACATCCATAGCCCGTTTACTCATGATGACTCTGACCATGTGTCCAACTACAGGGCAGCTGCTGCTGTTACATGACCAGGACAGGCTAAGTACAAGAATCGTGTCTATATTTATCCCTCGCGTGCCGCTTACGAGTCTATTTTAATTCAGTCAATGCCCTCAAGATTAAAAACTTTGTATGATCTACTCAATACGAAGTAATCTCACACTATTATTAAAATATGTCATAGAGTCTTCTCGTTTCCAGATATTAGGGCTCAATTATCCATAGTCAATTACAGTAAAATTATTTGCACGGTCATACATTCAGTTTCCATTCAGTTTTAGTAGAAATGCTCAGAACTCTCAAACGTTCATATGGCTAGAATGTACGAGAGGAATTACAGTGGAAACAATTGAAAAGACCCGATATACACAGGTAGTTAGAAAACAATTCATAGTACTAAAGTCAAAGTAGATACAAGTATTTTGGTTTTAACAGGATTCAAGTTTCTCAGAAAAAAATTTTGCATGTATTTTGTTTCCATTATAACAAAAATATAGTTCCATACATGTGTACCATTATGTAGTTTCGTTCGCAGAGTCTTACAGCAGTCCAAAGATTTTGTGACTTCAAAATTAAATGTACTGTTGGTAATACCCAAAGTGATTATAATTTCTTTCATATTTTCTTCAAAAAGTTCTTGAAGACAAGCTAAAACTATGTTTAGGCTCCTGTGCATTACTTTCTTAACTCGTTTTTCGCAAAAATTAAGATTTGTTTTGCTCGGCCTGAACAAAAAACGAAATTAAAAACTTTTAAACTCTTAAAATTAAATATCTCCTCACTTATGCAAAGCCTCACAAGGAATTCCAGTTTTAGCACAAGAACTAAAATCCATGGCACATTTAATACTAAATTGCAAGTTTGATTCCCCTGACTTTCTTACGCTTTGAGACCGCTTTTGTCTTTTTATTAGCCAAATGTAAATGCAGGTATTCAAAAATTAATTTTGCCAGAGTTTTGTAACAACCATGTGAACATTTTTTTTTAAAATTCTGCGCAAGTTTCAAAGAATCTCAATACCAAAACTATTTCTGGAAAAACGTAAAAATGTGGACAGGAGTAAACTGTAAATATTTCATTGCATGATCTGATCACTTGATTATGTTATTATTGTCATACTCAGACTACTCAAAATGTAATTACTTGAAATGAAAACGGATTTAATTGCACACTCTGAAAGCACTGAATTTTATTAGAGCAATCACAAGTTTAGTTTCATAAACTACAATATTAAAATTAACATCCACTCACTTACCAAGTCATGTGCTCCTCAATATTATCCAGATATTGTGCAAAAACTTCAGAGACTATCAATGTGGCCAACATCCTCTAATAAATTACTCACTGACGAGAAGTCAGTGGAAATCAAATGACATAACGTGTAACTTTCACTTTCACCTTTTGGCCAACTATTTTGCCAATTAGTTGCAACCACACTATCCACGTCACACCACTGCACTGGTGAAATTGCTTTTAATATACCACTGATTCTGATTTTTACTAATCCACTGATAAATTTGTATATGTATATTCTAACAGATTCCTTCTCCAAAATTATTATTCGGAAAGGAAGCATCAGAAGCCAGAATTATTACAGAATGGAGGAAAAGCTTAAAGCCACTCTTGAAATTTACAAACGTGTTTGCATCCGTGCATCTCGACTTTCACTGATTCGTTTTAGACACTCACTTCAGTTGTTTATTCCGACCGTTCTGAGGCGTAGCTGGGAAATGAAAGCATGCGTACTATTTCCATGTTACCCTTTTATTCATACTCACGGAGATTTAGCTCACTTTCTCGTTCGGTTTCCCATCCACCAGCCCTGGTGTAAGTAACTACAAGTTACACCTCCATAATAGTGCATAGGCTTTTGATTGTCTCTTTCCCCATTTTCTCCGTTTAAATTGAAAGGTCGTACCTTACTAATACCTAAAGCTAATCAGTTTCAATTTGTATTCATTTGTGGTATTTATAATAATTTGTAACGGTAATGTTAAAATTACCACTGGTAATATTTTTATAATTTGTATCTAAAAGCAACTATACTGTTTCATCGGCGTTTACTTTTTCTAGAAGGAAGTTTTTACCATAGTTGTTGCATCAGCCTTTCAATTCGTCAAGGGCTTTTAATGTTATTCTTGAGGTAATTAAAACGTACACGAATTTTTACCCGTTAAGAGTTTTAGCACATGTCAAACATTTAACAAAAATCAGTAGTTTTGTGTGTTGCTGGTTGCAACCGAAAAACTCTTTCACTACCACTCAGCATATTTGGAAAATAGAGGGTTTGGAAAATTTACGAAAATAATATCTAATTAACTCCACACTGTCTCCGAAGGTTATAAATTAAATATTAACTAAGTACTAGACAGAATAAATGCAAGACTTTTGGAAGTCATTAAAGTGTTGGCGTCTGATTCTGTATTCCAAGTCTCTACCGAGTTCAAAATATTCCTTTATATTACACTAAACACGACTACAACGTTCTAAACCTTAACCCCACCTAAAGGTTCTATTCTTAGAGCGTATCTTTTCATAATATTTTCCTCAAATATAGATAATTACTGTACTAAAATTGACTATGGAACATATGTGGATAACTTTGTCATGTTTCTGTATGACTCCTGAGTAACCCAATTATTTAGTAATATGCAAATGTGGCTGGAAAACCCGTAAATTGACAACACAATTTGATTCCGGGTTAACAGGGTGGTTCGATCTCTGGGCATGACTTACAATTAGTTTAGTCAATCCATAATATTATATTCGCCAGATATTTGCATCAAAGTTGCGATTACGTCAGGAAAAGCATTCGGATATTTTAATTTCGAAAAGGATATTAAAATAACAGTTGCAATGTTTTTTGAAGTTGATAATGTAGAGATATTATCTGCGCTAATTGTAAAAAATCGGGTCATGTGGACGTCTGGCAAGGTTGCGGAACATGAGGTGTGTTAAGGATAAGTTCAAAAAATACTGGGAAAATTGAACAAATATATTTATTTCAGAGGAACTAACCTTTTTATCTTCAAATTTTATTTAGTTAATGAAAAATTAGAATAAGCACTTTCAAGTAAAAATAAATCCCCATGATACTCAAAACATTTTTTTGACCTTCAACAAAAATAATTAATTAATGAAATCCTTAAAAATTAAACAAATTTTATAAAGTCTAGAAATTCTTTAAAACATCTCAGCTAAGACTGAACTTACGAATTGTAAGCCCCTACGAGGCATGAAATGTAAGCTCAAATTGGCTGAACGAACCTTAAATATCAAACAGGTACTCACAAACAGGCAGTCCGTAATATCTCCGAAAAGTAAAACATTGCTGTAACAGAACATAGGCTAAAAATATATACACCACTGTGATGACCCAAATTAATCCCTGCATGATCTTCATCTTTCTATCTTTAAGGGTTAGCTCCACTAGCCCTTAAATTAGTAAGGACAAAGTTTTACATTTTAATCCAATTTTTGGAAACCATTTAACCTTTAATCAAATAAACAGGTATTCCCCAAATTTTTCGATACCGTATTTTGGGGGAAATGTTCTTGAAAATGTTTGCAATTCATCTCAACTCGTCATTGATTTTTATAGGCACCACGAGCACAATAGTAATCCTGAATACAGGACTAAATAAGAAAGGATTCGTTAAAAAAAATTAAAAATATGGATAAAACTTACAATTAGCTGCTTGATGACTTGGAGTTGTACGATAGCTTCAAAGGGGTAGCTTACCCAGCCATTCCATTGCTTTCGTAGGGCCAACTAAACATTTCAAACGTAGCATACTGACACCCGTAGTCTTTAAGAAGAACCACAGACAGGTGTAAATTGAATCCCCATGTTAATGTAAACTGAGACTACAAGGTTCAGGTTTATACGTTGAGACGACGCAAAAAGAGAAAGGGTACTTAATGTTTTGGGACACTTTCAAAGCGTCCATGCGTTGTACTCACACGTACCAAAAGCATGGAACCTCGATTTTTCCAGAGGGATTGACATATTTGTATATACAGTACACTCCTACCATTAGAGATTATTACCTAACAATTTATATTTTCATTTAGGATTAAAAAATATATGAACCGTATATTAAGTATTGATATTCATGTACATTATTATACATGTGTAATATATTAATACATTTGATTAACTCGTGATAACCTGGACACATGCCAATTTTTGGTCAGACTCCGCAAATTTGAGTGAATAAACTAATGAATGGACATTTTCCCAGGAATGTCAACGTAACCTTCAAAGTACATGCCACGGGGGTTGCCATGTGTAACCCTACAGGATTTATGTCTTTTTTCTGACACTTACTTCAATTTATGTGGGTGTGTGTAAAGTTAATTATTATATTTCCATTGAGGGATGGAGATCTGTTTAAGAGACTATCCCATCGTGGTCACAATAACCCATGGGGGAAATTTGAATTGACGTTAAGGATGGGACTCTGATCTCAATCACATCTGGGAGGTTATATATGAAATATGTATTATTCAAGTAATTCTATCTTCTAAACTGTTAACCTATTGTAAAAGACTTGCAAAAATAAAATATCAGCCTGAAACACCTCGTTTACTAGAAGGTTTCCTGTTTTCTGAAAAGGAAAAATTTAATAAAAACAAATAAATCTTAGCTACTTCTGGTGCAACAGCTTCAGAGGTGTCCCGTTCCTGGCCATTCCATAACTTTGGTAGAGTAAACTAAAATTTTCGAAGGCAGCACTGAACCAGGTAGTATTTAATAGGACCAATCAACAGGTACATACTGGTTCCACACGGAAACCTAAACTGAGACTTCCAATGGACAGGTTACCTTGAGAGAAAAAAGTGAAAGGGTGCCTAACGTTTTGGGACACTTTGGAAGCGTCCATGTGCCGTACACTGTCTGTACTCACGCATGACAACATCAACCTTCACGTAGTACCCTTTAGTTTTCCACACGCAGCAAGGATTGACATATTTATTCTGATTCCCATGAAACATAATCCTTATTATGAGCGAAGCGATATAATGGAATGATCTCGGTCCTGACCTCGTGGACACAAGGGCTTCGACGCTATTCAACTTAGCTGAAAACCAATTTCAGCACCACAATGTCCTGACTGCGTAGATGTGCAAACCACTTCAAATTTTCAAATTTTTGATTTTTTTTTTGAAATTTTGAAAAATTTCAAAATCCATATTTATGCTTCAAATTTGGTTTGCACATTCTCCTGACCTCGTGAATGATCAAACAACCACTTTGAATTTCCCAGTTTTCCAAAATTCCAAAAATTATGGGAAACTTCTCACCAAACGGAATCCTGGAGCGTTGTCGGTTTTGACCTTGTGGACTTACAAAGGCTTCTATACCATTAAGCCTTGGTGAAAACAAATTTGGTCTACACAAACTCCTGACCATGTTGATATGCAAACAACTTCCAATTTTCCAATTTTCGAAAAAATTTTGAAAAATTTTAAAATCGATATTTACGCTTCAAATTTTTGTTTACACGTTGCCCTGACCTCGTGAATGATCAAACAACCACAGGGCGTCAAAAATAATCACGAATGTTGCAACTCCGTAGATGTAACTACTGTATATAAAATATACTGTAGCTACTAAAATCATTTCACATTTCATTTTGTAACGAACCGTAATGTAACTGACAATTCTGGAACTGGAAATTGCTTTGCTAACCACAAGTCTTTCTCTTTTCAAAACTAAATACTCCGTGTACATAATGCATCTGGGAAGGATACGTTTGAAACGAAATACACAGAAGTTTCATTTGATAGCTTTAAAAGCTTCTGGTGCAGACGGTTAAAATCCAGCATGCTCATCATTGCTACCATGTGGGTATATTGCAATTGAGGGACACTAATTTCCTATTGGTTGGTGAAGTGTGCTTTTTGAGTTTCGTTGTGACGCATCACGTCTGACCCCATTTCATCTTGTGATCTTATTCCAGGGTACTTTGTTCCTCCCCTCCCGCAATCACAGAGGAATATTTTATTGTACGATAGTTTCACTACTTTTATGAGCGAAGCGACATAATGGAATGATCTCGGATCGGACCTTGCGGACAGGAGGGCTTCTATGCCATTCAACTTTTAGCTGGAAACCCAATTCAAGAGCACAACCTCCTGACCATGTAGATGTGTAAATCACTTCAAATATTTTCATTTCTCGAAATTTGGAAAAACAATCATAAAATTTCAAAAGCGCTATTTACGCTTCAAATTTGGTTTGCAAGTTTCCCTGACCTCATGAATGATTAAACAACCACACGCCTGCATCTTTCCCTTAACATGGAGTTGTGCAAACCAATTCGAATTTTCCAATATTCAAAATGTCTAAATAAATAGAGATAATCATACAAACTGGGAATGCGTTTTAAACTTCACTTCAACATTTCAGCATGCGTGTATGCAAACCAGTTCTAATTTTTTAGTTTCTGAGAACTTCGGAATAGTTTCAGAAAGAAATTCGCTCATAAAGAAATCATCTGTGATCAGCACTAGGTGCTAATTCACCAGGGCGCGAAGCGCCGGCGGAATATGGCAACAAGGGCTTTTAACAGTATGTAATGTGGCGTGTACAAGGAAACGTGTATTTAATTTCCCCCCGTACTGGTCACATTTATATGTACTGGGCAAAGATGTTAACTGAGGTAAAAGAAAAAAATGGTTTACATATGTGATTCCTTGTATGTAGTATTATATTCAGTACGCATATAGTAAATTGTGCAAAACGTTTCATATTCGATTTTAAAACACCATGCACAAGTACTCCCGACCTCTACCGGTGGTTAGAACACACAATTCAATGTAACTAACAAATTCTACAATAGATGGCACTCCCCAATGTGAACACATATGTATTACTATGAGTTTATACGTGACCTCATTTAATTTTCTGAGGTCGAACGAATGACACGATGTCCTTCAAAAACAATAGAGTTCTTCCTTTTTGCATGATCTGTCCCGGTAAAAACTTTGTAGTCTGTAGTAGCAATGGTTCTGCAGATATCGTGAGGACAAGACAGCCTCCACAGACAACCAGACCTTCGCAATAGGGACTCCCGCTTCGCTTCGCGCCTAAAAACAAATTACGCTACCACAACAAGCTGCGAAATGACGTAATTTACATTTATACTCATGTCAAACGCACAAGACGCCTATCGCTTCGCTCATTGAGCTTTAGGTCAACCGATTGCAATTTAGGATTTTTTTTTCTCTCTACCACAATATCTCATTTTAAAAGTCTCATTTTTAAGTTTTTTAGAATTTGTGTCGTCAAGCTGAATTTCTCCAACCTTGCTCGCTATCAATAAGTTTATGAGTCATGCTCAGAGGTCTAAACTGAAGGACCACAAATGATCATCACACCATGTTCTGATAAAAAATTTATATTTGCATATTTTTAGATTTTCAAAAACTATGATTTTACAAACAAAATATGTCTTTGCTCCACTTTCTTAACCTCTGTATGAAACATTTTCGGCTAAGGTATATTATTCTATACTTATTAATTAACAAGAGATATATTGTTCAAAAATTGCAAATTTTAAAAGCAAAATGATCTAGATGGCCTAGATACAATTTGTAATTTATAATAAACGCAATATAGGAATAAATTATTTTTTGAAACTGCACTTCAGTTCCATTTGAGTTCAAACTTGAAGGTACACTCACGTTCAAACTGAACTTTCAAGTTATACTTCAGCTACACTTGAGTTCAAACTTAAATTCCAAGGCACACTGAAGGTCAAATCGGGATTTCTAGTTGGACAGAATAACACTCGAATACAAATTCGAATTTCAAGTTACCCTTTAGTTAAACTTGAGTTCAAACACGAATTTCAAGCTGCACTTGAGTAACACTTGAGTCCAAACTCATAATTCATGTCCCACTTGAGTAACACTTGAGGTCAAACTCCGTTTCATGTCCCGTTAGAGTTTCAGGTTACACTCATATTCTAACTTCAGGCAGCAATTGAGTTCAAACTCGAAGTAAATGTCACACTTGAATTCAAGCTCGAGTTCCCAGTAACACGGAAGTTCGAATTCGAATTTCAAGTTGGACAGAGTTACACTCGAGTACTAATTCGAATTTCAAGTTGGACAGAGTTACACTCGAGTACTAATTCGAATTTCAATTTACACTTGAGTTCAAACTTGAATTTCAAGTTACACTTGAGTTCAAACACGAATTTTGAGTTACACATACGTTCAAAGTCGAAATTCAAGTTACACCTTACTTTCATCTTAAACTAACTTGAATGTGATGTAACAATCGAGTGTAAACTCGAATTCTAAGTCAAATTTGAACTGGGCTTTCAAGCAGCACTTGAGCTACGTTTGAGTTTAAACTCAAACTTCAAATTGCACTCGACTTTCCGGCTATGCTGAAGTTCAAAATCAGTTTCATATTACGTCTTGAGAGTGAACTCAAATTACAATTTTGAACTGTACACTGTTAAATTTGCATTCGAGTTTTTAAATTACATTAATCACTCGTACGTGGATCATTTGGCTTTTACAGAAAACTGTGTGTAGTTCGTTTTGTTTTTAAAATTTCACTCACTTACAATTAATTCATTTTGGCTTCAGTGATATTGCATTTAGATCATTCAATCGAAAATACCCCTAGAACATCTTGTCTCTTCACCGACAAAGTACAAGATTTTTTGGAGTGTGCTTTTATGCAGGAGTGCGCCCAGCTCTAACTTACTGTGACTCTGAGCGTACGGCTCGCCCATCTATGGAGTGGTGCATGATCTGAATTTTGCCTGTAGATAGGAGCGCGTAATACGAAATATTCTCCGGTTCATGTTGACTTAATATTCGGGAATTTTGGAGTTCGGGGGTTTTGGTTGGAAGGATTGACTTGTGTAGTGGATTGAACTTAAAATACTTAGCATTTATTAGAAAGTTTAATTTTAATCATGACATTTTACCACTTTGGGAACTGCATTGCTTTGGCATACCTTCCATATTACCTCACTTATAAATTATCAGGATTGTAAGTAACAAAAATATTTTTTTTTAATTATCTGCTATATGTACAACAATTTCTGATTTCAATTTGATTGTGTTTTGATGAGAATGTTGAAATCATTACATTATCTTGTTTGACTTTCAGGGCAGATTATGGAGCATTTTGGAAATGTATTCAGTCGGGCTTCCTCTTTACGTTCACGCAGCTCATCAAAATGTTAATAATGGCAACATTTTTTCCTCTGCCCAGTGGTAGTCAAGAAGGGGTGTCTTTTCAGGAAATGAAGTCGACCTATGGTCATCATGAGGGAGGGCTTGCAACTCTGGTGTGTAACTATTGGCTATAACTAACAGCGTAACCTTTATAAGCAAAATGAAGCTGACAAGGTGGAATAGGAGCATGCAGTCAGTGTTCATACAGATTGCCTGAAGATAAATTTAATTCCAGATTTTAAGACGAGGCTGGATTTCAAGATGAAAGAAAGTAAAAATATAAGAGATGGTGTCCCGAGGTCTCATATTTGATCGTTTGTTGCTATGTTTTTTGAGCTTACTAATTGAGTTTAACATCATATCCGAAAAATTGGTTCGGAGTAACAATTGGACACACGCTCGGATAAAAAGAAAGGACATCCAAAACTGAGATCTCTACTCGGTAGTGGGAGGGCTGGGTTTTCAATTTTGGGTGCTCTGTCATTCCTAAAATGGGTACCTCGTAGTAGTCAAGTGGTATTTATTTCACACAATGCTAATTTTTGGCGATGAGCCTTTCATCGTTGTATTACAGTTTAGCTGCTTTTGTCTAAAGTGCTCGATAGAGCTGACTTATGTTTAGTTTGTTAGAAAAAAGCCTTTTCGTGCAAACAGAGTCATATTTAATCTTTTTAAAAACAATGTAAGTAAAACATTTCACTTATTTTTTTTAAATGACCTTGCCCTATTTCTTTAGCGCTGTATTGAGTGCCACGGCTAGTGGGATAAATACAATTCGGAAAAAATTGGAGCAGACATTTCTAGAATACGGAGTGTATAGATATAAAATACGAAAAATCAATGGTACATGCTCATATGTGTTTGGTTTCAAATGTGTAAAGATATTTCATGCAGTTAGGGAATGCGTTTAGAGGACTTTGTTAATTAACTTTATTTATCTTTGTCGTACTGTCTAATTAATTTGTGTTTAAAATCACAAACAGCTCATTCACGCTGATTATTTTCTTTAGGAGTTCTTCAAGGCTTCTATGGATCTCATAGACTTCATTGGTGTCTTTCTTACGTTGTCAAGAATTCCAGGGCGTGGTCACGCTAAAGTTCTTACAGCAGGAATTGGTTGGGCAACAGCGGAGTTGATTTTGACGAGACTTCTAAGTTTGTGGGTAGGAGCCAAGGGGATAGAGTTCAACTGGCGCTATATGCAAGAAAGTTTTGATGCCAACATCAGCTTGGTTAGTTCAAAATAAGTATATTTACGGGCGTTGTGTCACCTAGTAAAATCACCTAGGTGAAGAAGTAATTAATTGTGTGGAATGCTTTAAAGGAGGAAAAATAATTTGTTATAGTGATTGCTTGTTAATAATGAACAAATATCGTGTTTAGGTACATCATCTTACTGTGACGACCTTGATATGGGTGTGGACCAGGCATGACCTAAAGGCTTCTCTGTTACCACTTGTCTCCTTCATTCTTGTCTTTAGCGTCTACAAGGGGCTTTTCGTGGACTACACTGCAGCATTTTTCTTGATGAATGCTTGGACGGCACTGTTATTCAAGGCTGTCTTAACTACCGTGTCAGGCGTGGTGACCATGCGACTATATTCAACTGTTGCATGAAATTTATAATCGTTAGTAGTCATTATTCTAAATATTCAAGAGTTAGTTAATTCGTTCCAAGTGTTTTCAACCTGTGATGAGACGAGTGTGGTTTGCCTGTCCGTTTCAGTTTTGCCTATTTCTTATTAATTTTCATTTTCAATAAATTTTCCATCAATTTAGATGGAGTTATGAAATGTTCACCTTGAAATGAACTCTTTTGTTGATTCTTGATTCATTCTTGGCACAGCAACCTTTCCAGGGTCTGATATCTGATATTCTGCAACGTTAAAATGTTCTTTTATTGTTGATTTGTATTTAACTAATGGGCCTTCAGGATGATTACTTGCTTTTAATTTTAAAATAACAATCAATTCAACGCCTCTATTTCCCAAAAATGAGTTACTATGTCGGCGTCGGCATTACTGTATAACTTACAAGTATTAATTGGAGGAATGAATGGAGTCACTTAACACTTAAGATCCAAAGTTCCATAGAGCTTGTACGAGTATAGTAATGAGGGCTGCAGTAGGAAAAAGTGCAATCCTTGCAGCCTGCCAACTTCAAATTAGTCAGCTCGTGGTATTCGGGAAACTGTGATCGGAAATTAAAGTTGTGCAAATTTTCATGAAAATTGTAAAAGAATATTGATAAAAAGTTAATTTGTTGTGCATATTTTGTTACGAAACATTGTAGCATAGAAATTAAGCATATTATACAACGTTTCAGCACTAGCATATTTTGTACTAGTACATTTAGTACTCACAATCAGGGGCTCAACCAAAGATATTTTACCGGGGGGTACAAAATGGCCGTCTCACTTGCAGACTGAAGTAAAATATTTTATTGCATTATAGCAATATTTTGTTGCATGGTGTGAAAAAAATTAACCTAACAACAAAAGCAAGCTAAAAATAAAATTAGCGTTTGTAATTCCTCACAAACAAAAAAGCAGTAATTATTATTGTTAAAAAAGGTCAGAAGCTTTTTTCAGGCCCACTTTGTCTAGTATTTTGGTCTAGCCAAATAACATTTAGCAGTAGTTCCGCCTTATTTCAGCCAATGTTGAAGTCAGCTAGTTTAGAATTCGCTTCAATGTCAATATAGAAAAACTGCGTACTGACCAGGTTTTTATAAATAAAAATAGAATTATTAATTACAGAGGGTAATACAAACGGAAGCGGATTTTTCAACACCTCTAATATGTATTTAAAATGTGACGCTAGGTTATGAAAAATATATATGAAATAAGATTGTTTCATTCCAACATTTTCTTACATTTGCGTTTGGCAACAATATGTTCGACTTGAGCGGATAAAAACCCATCTGAACACAGCAAACAGTCCATACAAATTCCCTACTTTGATTCACGTACTAGAAGCTTGATGCCGGATAAATTGGCCTAGGGAAATTATAATAGTTTTAAGCTTTAAATTACAATTTTCAACATTCAGGATTAAAATATTACACATAGAATCGGAAATACCATAATAATTTTAACAAAACAAATCACCGTTGTAACATTTTCAGAAGAGCAAAAATATTTTATACACAAAAAATTGATACTTATAATTGTAATCATACCGCGATTGCCTAATCACTTATTACTCAGGGAAGAGCTTATGCATTTTTGTCTCTTACCTTTTGATTATTGAAAAATCTCAAAGACATCGAATTATTTATTTTTTACGACTTAATTAGGGTTACTTGTAATCTAAGCTCTGTGTCCGCGAAGCTTTAGAAATTTTAAGTGTGCAGAGTTGAATTAACAATTTTGGATTATTCTGTTGGTTCTATCTATTCTGTAGGTTACTATGTGTGGAAAACAAATCATGTAAATTCTAATTCAGTATTGCATGTAATGTATCATAGAATACAGATGTTCGTGTTATCTTTGATGTTTTTATCATTATAAATTTTGATTTACAGCTTAAATTATGATGGTAGTCGAACTTTTAAAATAATAAACTGAAATAAACTGATTTTTGTTCTACGATAGCACCTACCTGACAATTTTCATGTAGTATGGGAGTTAAATTTGTCATTTTAAATTTTTTTTCTGGGGCGGGGGGTCGAGGCTCGTACCCCTCTGGGGGCCAAGTAGAGATACGTAGTCTAATGGTCGGAACGATTCAATTCAATTCACAAGCTGAACTAAATTCAAACCAACGTTTTGATTCAGTTAAGTAAAAACCAATTCAATTCAGATCAGTTTATAATTTTGAATTGAATTGAACTGAACTAAATCGAAAACCATGGGTTTCCCTAGACATTTAAATAATACGTTTTTCTAGAAACGACGAGTTTTTACAGATTGAACAACGGAAGGACGCCAAAGCGAAAAACTCGTTAGTTGAAGGGGAGTAAAGAAAAGAGTTTGTAAACGGTTGATTTTGAATTCAAATGTACTGGGCAGAGGGCAGATTGAATTGAACTGAACTGAGCCGAAAATTTTAAATTCAGAATTGAATTGGTCTAAGCACTACGGTGTGCTCCCCGTGGTTTTATCACTGTTTAGTAATTTACAGAAGTAGTAAATGTGCGAAACTGTATTTTTCGGTAGTTGCTAATTCACATCCCAGAAACCCATGCATCAATCAAGCATTCAACAACCCAACGTCCCACATCTTCATTGTCAGAGGGAACTATGAGACGGCATTCCCTGCTGATGAATGCAAGTGAGCAAATACAATTCAGGAATGGCAGCCTAACGGGATATCTCGCTTAAACCTGGTAGAAAGACGGAAGGGGTGATAATAAACTAAGGAACGAGAGTTTCTATACTCCAGTTTTATTTTTTTTACTGGACGGGACAAATTTAAGATGAAAACGCCGGGTGGTCAGCATTAGGCAGTGAATTGACCAGTCATTGTGAATTGACAATTGACACTAAACGGACGGACGGGACGGGACAATTAAACCAAGCAGTAAGCTAATGCACGTGACAACCAGACCAAACTGGACACGGTCTCAGGGGTCACGGACAGTTTATCACAGAACGGGTCACCGACTCATGAGACATTTCCTCAGGGCGGGACTGGAGACAATAATTGCTTTTCAATAGCAGGGATAAAATCAGTCCCCGTTAGAAGCTCTACTCCCGTGAAAGAAATTAAACTACGACAATTACTTTCAATTATCATTGATATTGATTTCGGTGCCGAAACATTGAGGAATGTTTAGCTCAACTAGCTCGAATTCGTCGGAATGAGTACAAGGCAAACACTTGCACTCGTGTTTTGATTTCATGCTGCTTGATGTAGCATTTGCACTCATGTTTTAGGATAGCACTCAAGCCTCGAGCATAAAAGAGTGAAAGTGTTGTACACATCTCTCATGTGCAACCAGTACTGCCGAAGAAATGTCAAGTTCTGTTTGTGAAAATTGGTCGTCGTTGTTTTGGTTTTTCAAAATATTGAGAAATTCGATTTATTCCGTTTTGCTGGTGAGCCACCTGCTAGAGCATACCGTCTTCATGTCCCACAAATTATGACCTTATCCTGTCAGCATTCTCACTGGTTCTGCGTTTTATCCGAGCTGATGTTTCGTTCTTTTTGAATTTTCCCTTTACTAGTTCCATGCGGTCAGAAATTGTCCTGTCCTTTGGTCTCTTAAGGTTGTGCCCCGTCCCTAGGAAATTATACTTGTGACCCCAAAGCCGGTGACACATTGCATAAAAAAATGTCTCCTCTGAAACGATGTCCAGTTAGTCTGGCTGTCAAGTTTGTCAGTCTAGTGTTTGGTCTCATTGTCCCGTTTCACAGGCAATCACGTTTATTAGTTTAGTAGTTACTTGGTTTCATTGTCCAGTCCGGCTCTTTATTTCGAATCACCTCACAATTACGTGTGCATGTCAGTGATTGACCCGTACGCTAGTTCATTACCTCATGCAGTCAATCCGACATTTCCATCAAAAATTTGTCCCGTCCAGTAAAAACTTATCCCGTCACTTAGTTTAGTATCAACCCTTTTGTCTTTCTACCAGGCTTAATGGAGAAACCACGTTTATCCCTCAAATCCCGCCTTGTATTCGCTCACCCTTGAATCCCGCCATCTACCAGCAAGGAGTCACGTTTCCAGTTTCTATATTAAATATTGATATTTTTATGGGAAGAAGGACACCGCACAATCTTTACGAGAAAATGCCCTCTGTTCGATTTCAACGAAAAAATTACTGCAGGGTGCGCCTTGATGCGTAGATCATTTTTGATAATTGGCCCGAAAAAATCTGACGACGGGATTCGGAGATATCCCGGGTCAAAGTTAGCAAAAAATGAGGGGGGGGGGGCTCATGGGGTACCAAAAAATTCAAACAGTGAAAATTAGCAATATAACTTTAAAAATGGCAAGAATAAAAATTAAATAACGTGCAAAAAAAATTTCAGCGAGATATGACCTCAAAAATCCAAGATACTGACCTCAAGAGGTCAAAGAGCGTCGATACCGGTTTCATAATCTAAACGGTGACAAAACTGGCCCAGATTGAAATTAGGGCTTTAATTAGACACATATTAAGCGTGTGCCGAGTTTGGTTACAGTTTGCGACACGATGACCCAGCTGTGACCCCCGAGGTCAATATCTTACCCATACCGGATTTGGTACCTAAACATCATTCGAATTGCCCGCAAATAGGCTAGAACGTTTGATGTAAGCCCAGATGGAACCAAACTTGACAGGCGACTCATCTGGGCTTACACCAAAAGTTCTAGCCTATTTGCGGGCAATTCGAATGATTTTTGGGTACCAAATCCGGTATGAGTATAATATTGAGATTGGAGGTCACAGCTAGGTCATCGTGACATAAACTGGAACCAAACTTGACAGGCAACTCATAACTACGCATCATAGGCGCACCCTGCAGTAATTTTTTCGTTGAAATCGAACAGCGGGCATTTTCTCGTAAGGATTGTGCGGTGTCCTTTCAATGTTAAGATTCATGTTTGTGCATAACCTGAGTAACAAGTACCCAACTTCTTGTTATTTCCCCCTAAATATTTATTTTTGAATAAAGAATATATAAAAAAAAAGTTTTGTTAATACTTTCCCATGTTGAGGAACGTGTACGATTGGTTGTAATGTATGAACTTCCCCCCCCCCAAAATCATTGTAAAATGAAAAAACAAGCTGTAGCGATAGAATTTTCCTTTCGAATTAAAGATATTTGACCTAGGACCCCCCGAAAAAAAATTATGTATTCAAACGATGTCTACTGAAAACAAATAAGGGTGAAAAAATCCAATTTTGATAAAATATAAGTTTTTCAAGGTTCTGGATAGAGAACGAAATGTTAAGCTAAGTATGTTATGTGCTTTTTGTAGCTAGACCCTAAGAATGGCAGCTCCAAGAAAACCAATGGAGACTGTAAAGAGGTACACAATAATTATCTTTCATGCGTGACATTTGTGATCTTTCTTTCCTTTACAATCTATGCATAATTCAAAATCATTCGGTGCATACATCTCATAATTTCAACTATGCAAACACTTAAAAATTTAATTCATCTGGTGCAAATGAACTAACCATCACGTTTATTCGGTGTATACACTTACAACCACCGATGTAAAATGCAGAACTAAATGAAACTTGGTGGAATTGTAGACACTACTTAATAGTGTTCATACAAACCACAAACTTCATGCCATCTCCTCTTGGTTCCGGCAGTAGGACATCTGAAAGTTTTTTTTTGAAAGTTTGACACTTTACTCACTTAAATTTTTGCTGTAAAATCCCATAAGAAAAATTAACTTTGGGTTTGTTTTTTTTCAAAGCGGACAGTGACGAAAGTCACTTTTTTAACAATATTTTCGTATAAGTACTTCAATGCAGAGCGATGTGAACAAAATTGTACACCAAATTTTTTTTTGTAAAAACGAGTTTGAAGGTCAAAAAACCGAAAAAACCCGAAAACTAAAGTAATTTTTTACACCCATAATTTAATATTCAAAGACAAACTGCCTATCTTAAATTTTTTGTCGCAAAGGAAGGTCACCTCACGATTTTTTTCAGGATCAAGGCATTAATATTTCGGTTTTTTCAGAAAAATTACAATGTAAATTTGTTCACATTCAAGATTTTTTTTCACTGCGGGCCCACTCTAATGTGATCATTTTTAGAAGCTTAAACGACGAGACTGCATTGGTACCACAATTTAAAATTTAAAAATGTGTCACATTAGAGTGGGCCCGTCTTCAAAATCGAGAAAAACCGAAACGGGTAATTCATATACATATACACATAAGGGGCCATGCAAGTGTATTTATACGTACACACGCAGGATTGTCTTGTGGAGGTGAGAGGCGCGCTGTCGTGCAGCGTAACGAGTATGCAGCCCTTACATGTACACAAACAACCGCATGACGCAGCTCCGCGTTCGTTCTTCCGTCACACAAAATAGTCCCACTTATTTCTTGTAATATTTTTTATATGATTGGTCCTACACCAATCAAAATTGGTGTGAGGGTTGACCACGATATTTGAAATATATGTATGTACATTACATGTACTTTATATTAAAAAAATATTCAACCTTGCACTGTCCGCTTTGAAAAAAACAAACCCCTTTAGCAACTCGAGCAAAATCCAAACCAATGTTGAGACATATGTAGCACCATACATATATATGTGTAATCAGCAGCACGTGCTCTGGAGATGTAAAATCCCTGCAATAAGATCTCCCGTAAGAATCCTTAATCCCCGTAAGAAAGAAAAACGTCGTTTTTCAGTCCTGGAGTGATGAAGATTTTTAGGTCACCGGAGAACATTGAAGGTAGTAAAGGTGGATCATAATCGCTCGTGCTGCTTCTGATTGCACATATTTCACATATAGTTAATTATGTATAGTGCTATGTCTTGACATTGGTTTGGATTTTGCTCGAGTTGCTCAAATTGATTTCTCTTGATTTAATTGATTGATTTAACTGCAAAAATTCAAGTCAGTAAGGATCTCCCTATCAAACTTTCAGATGTCCTACTGTCGGAACCAAGAGGAGATGGCATGAAGTTTGTGGTTTGTATGAACATTATTAGTAGTGTCTACAATTCCACCAAGTTTCATTTAGTTCTCATTTTACAACGGAAGACCTTTCTTGTTAGTGCACACGAACCGCTGTGTTTAACTTAAAATACGGATTTACGTATATTGCCTAGCCAAACAAAAATTATGGCAGGTTTGAATTTACATAATGTCCGGTTTTCTTTAACCTTTAACTTGTCGCTCATAATGGTGAGCGAAGGTGTGGGTCTACCTTTTAATAATAAGTTTTAAAAAGTATCGTGTGGAAGATATTGTCTTCAGATGGTATATGTCTGTCACGGTAATATAGAGGTCATACTTTTAGCTGCCACAAATGTTGTCAAAGATCTCGTCTTCTAATGAATAATAAATTCTATAAATAATATAATTGACATGGTGATATGTAGATTAAGCATGTAGGCCTCATAAATATCGTCGAAGATCTCGTCTTCTTGATGGGATGTTTGACATGGTGATGTATAGATCATGAAATTAGATGGCACTAATATAGTCGAAGATCTCGTCTTCTTGATGGGATGTTTGACAAGGTTATGTATACATCATGAAATTAGATGGCACTAATATGGTCGAAGATCTCGTCTTGTCATGGGATGTTTGACATGGTGATGTATAGATCATGAAATTAGATGGCACTAATATGGTCGAAGATCTCGTCTTGTGATGGGATGTTTGACATGGTGATGTATAGATCATGAAATTAGATGGCACTAATATGGTCTAAGATCTCGTCTTGTGATGGGATGTTTGACATGGTAATACGTAGAACATACTTTGAACTGCCACAGATGTCGGACAACTCGTCGTCAATTGGGGTGTTTGACATTGTCATATGTAAATCATAATTGTAGCACGCACAAATGTTAAGATCATGCTTGCGCATATTTCAGTTGGATGCGTATACATTTTCTGGTTTTAGGTTAAGTACCAATTTAGAACTTAAAGGAACAGTCATAATTTTGGAGTGTTCTACTGTCCAAGTGATGCAAACGAATGTAGTGTCTAGATATTCCAGCAGCGTTGACGGAACAAAATTATGTACGTTCTTAAAAATTTCGTAGGCCATCTGGTTTTCGTTCACGGAAATTTGACGTTGGAAATTTCACAGGGAATGCATTCGACAAAGTTTCACATCATTTAACTTCACAAGGTTGATAAACACTTATTATGTTTTCTATTGCATTTCCGCTAGACTCGACAAAATTAAAGACCTATAGCAGCTTCAGGAAAATATGACGCTTCGAAAATTTAAAGAAAAACTTGGAATATTTGGAGTATTTGTACGCTTGGAAAGCTTACTCTTTCACTCCTGAAGAATCATGAATTGCGTAGACCCCAATAAAGTGACCTTTATATGTATATATCTGTGACCATTACATGCATGCAAAACAACACTTGCTCTTGTCTGCATAACTGAATTGACATTTTTGAGGCTTCGAAATGGCCAGGAAACTCACCAAAAACTAAATCCGCGTAAGCACTTTGCTCGATAGCAATGTCGAGGCTATTCATATTCCGAAAATTTATAAGAGCAACGCCAGCACGAATGACTTACATAAAGCGATAATACAATGCTGGAAAGCATCAAAAACGGTTCGAATGGTTTTGAGAAGCTCCAGCAAAGACTCGGAGGCAGTCTAACGTGAAACAGACTACATTTTTTGTTTCCTACTCTTAACTTTTGAGACTGAGACTGTTAAACAATTGCTTTGATTTCTTTTTTCCTATCCAAAATAAAATTATCCCCAATAATACAACTCCTCTACGTGCATATCATGAACCTTTTATAGCATCAAACTCTGGCGTTCATATGTTACTGGCCATTATGTACTATGTAAAAAATTGAATGGGCTCAAACTAGGAATACAGAAATTTGCACAAACAGGAATACATTCGATTTTTATCAAAATTCGCTTGCAAATAAAGTTTAGATTCAACTGTTGCAGCTTGCAGCACGCCAGAATTTATTATGTTTATGCTTTGTTTATCCTTTTCTTCCCGCCTAAATATTTTTGGTAGCCGTTTAAAATTGTTTGGCATGTTTTCTGCTTCTTTTATTTTTTAGATACACCCCCGATGCCTTCTGGTCCGAGGTGTTTGGCGTTAATGGTTCAAAATGTTGGAGTTGGGAAGATGTAGCCCTATCTGCTTTAGAATGTATTACTATTCCAAAGCTTTCAAAAGACGATCTTGGCAATCAAGTCTTCATGGACTTTGAAACAGTTAGATCAGTGGCCTTTGATAAGGTTCGAACAAAATTCTTTCAATATCCCGCCGTGTTGTTGGATTTGAAAACGTTTAATTTCGTGGCCTCTAAACACAATTTCGAGCTCAATTCAGTGTTCAAGGAAATGAGGGAATATAGATGGAAGGCATTCGATTTGCCCAAGGTTAAAAACGAGTCAGAGATGGCCATTTTCTTTGATACTTCAGATTTACTCCTTTCTGCAGAGACTGATGGTAACGTCATGTTTTCGCCATGTTGATTTTATATTTGATGTGCATTATGTCGTAGTAGTTTCTAATCCTGCTGTAAATTGTATTAGTCGACAAAATGAAACAAAAACAATGTAACGTACAGTACATTATTGATTTCACACATACACTAGCTGACACTAGTGTTGTATTAATGTAAGTATTTCACAGGGACCAATAGGAGTACAACAACAGGTACCATTTGATGTTGTAGAGCTCAAGCTTTGCATACTCGCTTTGTAAATCAGTTACTACTGGTTATTTACATTTTTGTTTCAGTTTTTTCGATTGAGAAAGATATCAGCACACGAAAGGAATTAAAATTCCATGCGGATGGAAAAACGATTGGACATCTCGAAAATCTTATCGTGGGATGTGCAGGGGGTGTCATGAAGGCTGCTCCAGTTCATGAAATTTCTTATTCGCCGTTCCTGGATGCTTGCTATATTCCTGAGATTAACCCCCATTATCTGGATAACCCCATAAAGTGGTTATCCGGACAGGGTACAAACGGTGTGACATCACCTTGCCTTGTAACGCTTGGCGGGCAAATGTTCACACCTTTCTGCTACAATGAGCAGAGTAAGTGACCAAAAGAAAAACGTACAATATACTGATTTAATTTTTATGTTGCTTTTAATTTTATGTATCAGGACTTGGTGAGCTGGACATTGTCACCTACAATTGGAGGAATAGAAATCCAAACTGGATACAGAAAATTGTGGTTGTAGTGCCGCCAGCTGCAAAAGATCAGTTGTCGATGGATCTACTCCGACAGCGGATCTATCAGTTTGAGAAGCAACAGTTACGAGCTGTTCGTGACAAAGATTGTCCATATTATCTGGAAACTCATCGATATTTTTTCACTCTGAAGACGTTATTCCAATTGAAAATTGGATTTTTTATTGCTCCGATGAATATTGGCGATGCTATCATCATTCAGCCGGGATGTGCGAGATTCACATTCTCTTGCACAGTCAACCAAAGTATTGGAACTTGCTACTATTCCAAGGTAAACTGTGTATTATCAAACAATAGAATAGAATGCTATGTTTATTAAAAAATATTAAATATGTGATTGTTTTTTCTTTTAGAGTTACGACACAATCCTAACTCAATTAGAGGACTGTAATCAAATGGGGAGATTGTGTAATTCGTTGCACGGTAATATAATCCGTTACAACGTCTTCGAATTCACCCTGGCAATAACCCGTCGTTCTAAACATGATAAATTGGATCAATATCAATCGCCTGGAACTAAAAGTGTATCAGAGTCAGAAAGCGTAGCACCATCCGAGCAGGCTTCTGATATTGAAGATGATCCCGGTACAGCAACAAATGAGACATCAGTTACGTGTTCGGATGAGGGTTCGATTGTAGTCAATCTGGAAGATGGTCAATCTTCCTATCATAACGTAGTGCCAATTGAGGAAGACTTGGAAAAAGATTTGACGCAAGAGCCCATATTTGAGGGATCAGCCACATCAATAGTATCCTCGAAAAAATCGACTTTGGAGATTACCGAAACACGTTACAGTGATGGAACTCAGGTGGTTACAAAACGTTCTGAAGAAGAGAATCTAATTTTTGGAGCAAACGTTCAAGCAGAACAAGTGCCCGTGAAGAAGAGACGGAAGAAGGCCAAAACCAACAAGTTAAAATCCAAGATGCAAAAAACCAAAGAGAAGAAGAACAGGAAGAAAAAGAAGATGGAGCAATCCCTAGCTCTCGCAATCCAGTCTTCAGACCAGGTAGCTTCAGCAAGAAGCCTGCCGACTTATACCTCAAACTGGAGTCCGTGGTCAACTCTCGAAACAACCTTGGATTTTTCAAATATAAATCCATTTGTTACGACATATTGCAACCCAGTAAATATTTATGATTTGTATATAATAAATAAGTATATTTTTAAACCATTGATGCCAACAATATTTCGTTGACTAAAAATTTAATATTGTACTACGTTCTTAGCATCGGCCGTTGTTTCAAGTCCCATACCGTTATCCCACTCCACAAGAGCCCTGGATAACACCGAGAATGATCACTCAGAGAGGATTCAGATATCCCATACAGCAAAGTTTTAGGCAGACGGGAAATCCATTTTTGTCTGCTGGATACGGTGTAAATTATGGTGCAGCTTCTCAGCGTATGTTTGGGCCATATCCATAATGTTCATCTTTCAGTTATTTTTAATGAATATTTGTTATGCTTTTGTAAAATTAAAGTTTACAAACTAGAGTAATTTCTGTAAAGTGAAAGGAGACAAAGAAAATCATTCAAAAATGTCCGTATGCTTTGGATTTCATTACTGAACTGCCATAAACCAGAATGTTGATTACCTACCTCTATTCTTGATTGACGACTTCTTTTTCTCATTTCACTTTACAGTAGTTGGTGTGATTAACATGTTTTTTAAAAACAGATATCAAGTAAGAAAAAGAAGGACAAATGTTTTAGCTTATATTTGTCTTTTTTAAGACATTCTTTTTAATACTGAAAATGAAATCATATTCCACAGCTATTAGAATCTTAAACACGATCCATCATAATCATTTTTTGCAACTGAAACAAACTTTTTTACTCGAATTTATACAGTTAACTTACATTATTTCCAAGTTCATGTTATAAATGATAAATTACACAATGTACAAAATACCGAATGTTCTCATAATTACAAGAACAGATTTGCTTAGATTTTGTATAATACGATTGTTTTGGCTTTCGTGTTCATAGGTTACAAACTAATTATTACCATACTAGCAAATCAGACAAAGGAGACCACAATCAAGAAAAACGGAGTGGTTGTTTTCGCTTTCGTTTCAATCAATGAATTACTTCAAACAAGGGTGCAGATTAACTATATCTCTATTCTTGAAAATATGAACTTCATTGTCTCATTTGATTCTATTTCAAGTATTAGTAAGAATGGGAAAATATGTATTGATTTATTTCAAGTGAACAACAACAGTATTTCCATACATGTACTTAATATCATTGACAAGAATCTCAAATATGTTCAACAATAAAATAAAGTATATTTAAGAACTGCAATGGATTTCATAAAATACGAAGTTTCACGACCGTCGGGAAAGTAGATCATACTATTTTACCGTATACTGATGCTATCAACGATAATGCATGTTAGTAGCCAGTCCCTTAGTCTGTTAGTTAGTGTCATTAATGCTGCAATCAATGTTAATTCCACACTAATAATAAGCTGGTAAATTATATTCTCACAGTGCCCCAGTCAAACCGCTGACAACATCAAGCCAAATGACATAGTAAGCAAAACGTTAAAAGTTCTAGATTTGTAGACTACCTTATGGAGAATATGGAGCAGAGTGTATGCACTTGTTTGGCTCTTCATATCATCAGTGAAGAGGCAAAATGGTCCAGGTGCATTTTCAATTATAAGCAAAATTGTCTACAAGAATTTTCGCCTAAAAGCAAAATGAACTTCGTGCAAGTCACCCTGAAAGCAAAATGGTTTACATTCAGCTTTCACTAAAAGCAAAATTAACCACGTAAGATGTAAAACGTAAGATGGACTTATACCGTTTTGTTTTTATGTGAAAATAGCATGTAGACCATTTTGTTTTTAATTATTCTTGCAAGCATCTCACTTTACCTTTAGTGAGATTGCATATCGACCCTTTTACCTCTTCACCGTCGTTATGCAGTACTTGTAATCTTTGGCAAAGGCGTATTGAAAAACAGAGATTTATACAAGATATTTATAAAAAATCCCCACAAAAATGGGTGCATGGAACCTTGGATTGATTCAACTAATCTTAGGAAATAGATTATGAGTTCGTGCACTTCTTTTTTGACCTAATTCCTTATTTTTATTGGACATCAGATCAAGTACAGTATTAACAACGCAAGATTGTCAAATCTAGCTTTCTTTCTTCATAAGCCAATTAATATTGTTCTTATTTCACGAGAAAAATTCACGGAGCTTACGCAATTTGATCATGTTTCTGGGGAGTGGCAATTAAATACGCAGACTTAGGGTAGGAATATCACAAAATTAATAGAATGGAAATCAATGGAAAGACGTCAAGCGATATGGTCTAGTGTACGCTGAAGTTACCCTTTGAGAGATTCAAAAGGAAAGAATGAGATCTTGCCAGAAGAATCGGGATGGAAGCAGCATGTTTAGACAAATTGAGAGTGTAAAAAACCTTAACTGATGTTTTGTCTGCGTAAGCTTTTGAGCGAGGGCAGAGATGAATTTCGGTAGTGAGGGTAGGAGCAAAGAAAAAACGGGAGTTCTCAGGTTTCCAAGCCGTCACAAGTAATTTAAATTGTGAACGTGCATAAGTCCTCGTCGGTTATTTATGCGTGTGACATTACACACGAGAGCCAAAATACCAAGCGACCAAGCTGAGTCATGCATTTCCAACAACTTTGTGGCAAATACGAGTGATTACATTTGGATATTAGTCTACATACAAATACTTTTATTGAAGAGTACAATTCAAATTATTGGGCCAAGCTCTTGTCAACGCTAAATATAAAAATAAAACGATTTCGCAGATAAATTTCTCTCTCCCCACTCATCTTTAATTCTCTCGTCCGTATGCAAACTGATGATTTTTTTTTCTTACATTTCCCTTTTTTCATCCTTCGTTCACTGCAATTCTCATTTCCTGAGGTCCTGCACTGCACAAAGATTAGTTGGGGCAATAGGGCCTGTCTTTTAGTTCTTATCTCAGTCTCAGCGTTGACAGTCCGTTGGATCTTGGGAGGGAAGATTTTTCCTGTCTATGTGGGTCAACAGTGTCAAGTTTGGCAGATAATTTTTTTTTTGAGTGCATTTATTTCAATTGGCATTTCAGAATCAAGGGAGAAAATGCGGTTTAAGTGCAGTATTACTGACCCAGTTCTGAGAATTCTATTTTTAGTCCTAACAATATCAGCCCTTTTGGATGCCCTGGACACGCCACCCAGGAGAGCACCTGAGGGTCGTCGCAGGAGGGAGAATCGGGGCAAGAAAGTAAGACCTTTGCGGAAAGTTCCTCGTATTAATGAAGGTCAGATTCGACTAATGGATGGGGCAAATCAATACGAAGGTATGTGTTAGATCAGAGTTATTATGTTCACTTTTGTTTATTCAAAAATTTCCATTAATTTTCTGGATCAAATTTTCGCTTAGTTCATCTTTCAGCCAAGTACAAAATTTACGCGGTTATTGATTTTACTCCTTTTTAAAACTTCTCCAGGAAGAGTGGAAATATTCCATAAAGAACGATGGGGCCCTGTTTGTGATGATGACTGGGATGTTAATGATGCAACGGTCGTATGTCGTCAGTTGGGTTATGCTGAACACATAAATAACTCCGAATTTAGGATTGATATTCGATCTACGCATAGTGGAAAGTTTGGCCATGCCAGTGGTATGCTTCATTATTTTTAAAAAATTCTTTACAATTTTATAAATAAAAAATACGAATTGAATTCATAATTGACGCTTAATTTCCCTTATTTTTAGCTCCATATTGGTTGGACAACGTGTACTGCGAAGGAAAAGAAAAGCAGCTCATCGACTGTCGTCATGAAGGTTGGGGGGTAAATGATTGTGGGATAGAAGAAACTGCGGGTGTGATTTGTGCTCGTATACCAACATCAGAAGAATTACTAGAAGAGAAGTACATACAAATGTACGCCACACCACCTCCACGTATAAACTTACCCCGGAAGAAAATTTATAATCCAGCAACAAAGGGAGAAATTCAAGTGAGGCTTGCTGGTGGCCGTGTGGAACATGAAGGACGAGTGGAAATACGTTTAAGTAAACATTCAGGTAAGTTAAAAAAAAATTTACGTTGGATTTTGATGTTACTGTCGCGTTCTTGAATTAAAATGGTAAATAATATTTCGTACTGAAATAGGATGGGGCTTAATTTGTGGTGACGAGTGGACACTTCTGGAAGCTGCTGTCATCTGTCGGCAACTCGGTTTAGGGTTTGCGGAAGCAGCGGCGCAGACTGACTATTTTGGGGGAAACTCAGCAGATATTGTAACTACCGGGGTGAAGTGCAATGGGAAGGAGGATGAGATATCACAATGTTTTCATCATGATTGGCGATCGCGGAAAAATGAGAGTATTTTTTGTCCTGGAACTGGGCGCAGTTTTGCGGCTGTCATCTGTACCAATCGTAATTCAAGCAAAGCTTTTCATTATTTCTCACTTGACTGAAAAGAAACCCGCTGGATGTTTTAGATTTTTATTGTTTAATATTTTATGATTGATGATCAATTAGGTTTGCCAGATTTGGTCCCGGACGCAAGGGAAATAGAAAGGTCGGCGTACTTGGAAGATAAACTTTTGGTTTCGCTGCAGTGTGCCATGGAAGAAAATTGCCTTGCCACTTCCGCCTATCGACTTCAAGACACGAATCCTTACAATTGGCACATGGAAAGTAGAAGATTACTACGATTTACTGCTCGAATCGTCAACACGGGTAATGCGGACTTTCGACCTGCAATACCGAAACATTTGTGGCAATTCCATGCATGCCATATGTAAGAGTCTGTTTCTTAATCCTTTCCAAGGGAATTTTGGTTTGGGAAAAATCTTCAGAACCATTGTGGTGTGTATTGATGTTTCAGGCATTTCCACAGTATGGAAGTTTTTGCAGTATTTGACATTCTAGACAAAACCGGTCGGAAAGTAGCGGAGGGTCACAAGGCTTCATTTTGTCTTGAAGATAATGAATGCATTGTAAAACATGAGAACATTTATGCATGCGCTAACTTTGGGAACCAAGGTATCAGCGTGGGATGTGCGGACATCTATAGGGCAAACATCGACTGTCAATGGGTAGACATTACGGATGTTGTTCCAGGCAGCTATACATTCAAGGTACAGGAGTTAAAAGAAAAATATTAAGCGTGTTTGCAAGAAGGAAGGAGTACAGAGAATACATACCACACAAATTGGTACACTGTAATGTTGTTGACCTAAATGAATTTTTAAAATAATTTAGGTTTCAATTAATGGAGAGATGAAGGTTGCAGAGTCAGACTTTTCTAACAACGCCGTTCTGTGCAACCTAGAATACACGGAATCCACCATTTACCTCCACAACTGCACGTTAACGTACCCATGAGAAAATAATTTTATACGGGCATATCCTACAAGTAGAAAAGATGTTACACCTATTTTGTACAGGACAATATCAGCTTATAATACTGAATAGATAAATAATCATATGTATTTTCCGTTAAAGAAATTAGCAAATTTTTGAAAATCCAACATTACAATTTATAGAGCTTTTTTAAAAGTATAGTATTTTTAAAATCATATTTGACAAATAGATAATGCTTAACATTTGTATAACATTTAACAGTATTGCTATAATAGAAGCAAGTCCAGTCATGTCACAGCTATAATTTATTTTCTACAAAACTTGGCATTAGCAGGATTTTGGGCTTCGATTAAAAAACTGTTTTGCAGAAACTTGTAGTTTCGGAGCTTTGCCAAGTATAAGGTGACCTATGTAAAGTATTGCCTTGCTCATTGTCAGAAGTGCACATCATGGTAACAATAAATATATTAAAATTATCATTTTGCCATATTTTAACCTAACCTAATTAAGATAGATGGTGTACTTTTTTATGCAAGACGCAAGTGCCCGTGAAATACGATGTTACAATACATAAGAGACCTTTCACCTAGCCATAGCTCCAAAATAATAATTTTTGTAGCAAAATTCTTTCAGTTTTACAATCTAGGTGCCGAATTTATCTTGCACACGAATTACAATAAAAACAAAGCGTAACTATATTGTAAACTAGAATTATGTATGTACATCCTATATCGGATTTACTATTATTTCATAAAAAATAAAACAGATATGCTTACGAAATTTTATTGAATGATTCGCCGGAATCATAATCTGATGCAAAGAATTTTGATACTATATTCGGTTCCAATAAACAAAACATTTTTATTAATAAACGAAAATGTCAATAAAAACACATACAGGGCATTTAAATACATTTTTACTTATTTTTACACATGATACATATGTATCTCATACGGTACTAAAAAGGACGTAACAATCATTCATTTTCACTCTGGTATGTAATTAATCATTTCAAAAGAAAGCTGTAGAATTTTCGGTTGCTGTCATTTTCAGGCAAGGTTGAAACCCATTTTCGCAAGGTTGTAATAATAACCGCCACAATGATGATTATGGCTCCAATAATACTACACAATAAGGTAAAACACTTACAAACACTTTGTCTTTATGCTTTAAGTAAAAAGTTATGCGATGTCTGCCAGCAAAATTTAGTAGACTGTCAGAATTAAATTTGAAAGCAAAAATAGAAAACTTACCTGTAAACATCTGGGATAATCTCAAGGAACAAGTACTGCCAAATGAATGCAAAAACAACGCTACTAGTTTTTACCAAGGACACTGGTCCCGCTTGTTCATACTTGAGTGCGACTATTGTAGAAGTTTGCGTTACGAAAACGAAACTTGAGGAAGCATTGAAAAGAAACTCAGTTAAATGGTAATGGTAAAACGCTACTGTTTTAAGGTTTTCTCATTTGATAAATTGTGTACTCATAAAATCACTTACATGGCTAATAAAATAGCAATGAGCAGATGAGCTTCATTTTTAGGCAGCTGAAATGTTTTCAAAGCCAGGGAAGCTGACAAACTAACGACGATCGAAAATAAGCCAAAGGTAAAAGCAGTGATAGTGAAGTGAAGATGTTTCAATTTTCTTGTAAAAATAATTGAGATAACTGACATTCCTGTGCTAGCAAGAGCCAGAGCACATCCTATCTAGAAAAACGTACAATTATCTAATTACTTGTATGCCAAATTTAGATTACATTATATTAATATTAAAAATTATTCTATATGGATTACCAAGAGATCTGTCTCAAAACTTTCCTGGCCTGTTAACATGGGAGGCTTGGCGACAATGCACATTCCTATTTAAAAAATTGGAGCGCACATGAAAAATGTAGAAAATATTTTATTGATTTTTAGTTTTGTTGTTTAAAAAATTTAGGGTACCAATGATAGTTAGGAAGCAGTTCACAACTGGTATAAGTCCACATTTTTCTCCGAGTAAGAAATAAGCTACTATCGATACAAACACGGGTTGACTGGATCCAATTACCTATTCAATTACAGAATCTTGTAAAATTCGTAGCCTATTGGGCTTCTAAAATTTCATAAATATCATTTCGAGGGAGGGTACAAAGTCTTGCCATTTGATCCGCCAGAGATATGTACTGCAATGAGTAAAACTGGATAATGAGAGAGCTCAAAGCTGCAGTGGATCTTAACTGAAAAAGAAAATCAAAATATAATTATTAAATCTGAAGACATAATGTTCAAAGTTTGTGTAATTTAAAATTCATTACCAATAGAAATAAGATATTTTTGCGATTGTCCTCTTGACAAGGCGGATAAATTGTATCAAATACAGGTTGCTTGTGTAAATAGCGACTACATAACATCATCGGGATCGCTGGAAGTACTAGTCCTTGAAATCTCCATACACTTTTGGTAAAAGGGTCATACTCTTTCAAATATTTTATGATTAGGGATGATGCAGAGAATCCCATACATGACAATAGTGCCAAAGCTATCCCAGTGAAACGATGACGCTTTGAACTGGATTTTTCCTTCGTTTCGATAATAATGTTTTCACTGTTTAATGATTTATTAGTTTTTTTGTATGTATTTACTTCCTGCTGAATGACAATTTTAGGTAACTCATGAGTCAATGACCAGTTAATTTCTGTACTATTGCTGTCGTCCCTATTTATCTGAGTATTATCAAGTTTGGAGTTTGCTACCAAAAAAGGATCCACCTCAGTTTGATTGTATTGAGAAGAGCTCATTTTGGAGATTTTAATTTTTTTATGTAAAAACTTGAATATAGTCTAAACTCGGGTTTAAAAAAGTATCACAGAGTTAATCCTATAGTGCTCAATAGCATTTTACTACTATTTATTTGATAAAGGCCAGATGTAATGAGCAGTTACGAGGAAACTACAATGTTTCTAGTTCATGATTAATTACGCTGACATAGAAAATTTTGTTATCTCCATTAGGGGGATAAGAATGAGGAAGATTTGTAATTTAAATCTACTGGTACTGAACTAAATTGTTTTGAAGAGTATGTGTGCTAGGGCACGTTGACAAGCAATAAGCACGTTTATATTCATAGTTTCGTGCTGGTATTAAATACTCGTTCTTGACCCTGGTGTCAGTCATGATAAAAGTATTAAAAATTTAGAATAACATGATAAAATGTATTGTGGCAAGGGAGATAATTTTATTATTACTACACTGATTATAGGCAGATTAGGCTACGAAGTAGTAACAGGAATACTGTATACTCTTGTATATTGGAACTAATTAGGTAATTGCTACGGGAGATCTTATAGGAAGATAATCCAATGCATGGAACGTGCTAAGTCGTAAAAATGGGTTTTTGAAATATTTTAATAATTTTTTCAATTTATTCCCCATTTGCTTTGGAGAGCCTATATACATCTACGCAATTTGCAGAACTTTATATGTGACAAAGGAAAACGGAAACTTTTTGCAAATAAATGGCTGGAAATATCATTGAAAGCTTGCTCATGTATGGCTACCTTGAACTGATAATGAATTTCATATTTTATGAATTTTTAGACAGGCTTTAACCCAAAACTTTAGCCTCAGATCCATGAAAGAATCCGAATAAGATTTGGCGAGTCCGTACTTCTTATACCACGGTAAATGGAATTACAGTAGTAGGGGGGAGAGTTACAGGAGCAGAGCAATTGCGTTCATCCTCACCTTTCATACAATCAGTGTCACCTAGTCGTTAAAAATCATTTTAATTATTTTTGAAACCATAGTCTTCCAACTTCTGAACCTTTCCGTGATTAACTTACCATCACAATGCCAACTTTCCAGTATACATTGATGACTCTCCTCGCAATGAAATCTGTAATCTGGGCAAGTAAAAACCGAGCAATTCTTCTCATCTGAACCATCTCCACAATCATTGTCACCATCACACCTTGAAACGTGTTTCGAATTAAAAATAATTTCGAAATTAAAACTGAAACCATTGAAAAAATATTATTTAGAACTGTTTTACCTCCACTGGTCGGAGATACAGCGTTTTGACGACCTGCATCTAAATTTATTCAAAGCACAAGAACCAGACGGAGTAGTTGTGCAATTGAGTTCATCCGAATTATCCCTGCAATCATTGTCTCCTGTTCATAGTAAATGCAATTCAGTAAGTTGAAGACTTTCATTATTTGTTAATAAAATGCAAAATAAAATTTTACCGTCACATTTCCATCGGCTAGGTATACATCTGTTGTTTGCACAATGAAAATGTGTGGCATTATGACAAACAGGATAAAGATCAGTGCAATTGTGTTCATCTGAACCATCTGCACAGTCGTTGTCATAATCGCACCGCCAGGCGTCTGAAATTCAGAAAGACACTGAAACTGCGCTGGGTTGCATCTGTTATCTGGGTCACATGTGGTTCCGTCTTCATCCGAATTGTCTCCACAATCGTCGTCACCTTGATCCGCAGAGTAAACGTTGAATTTCGTGTTCCAACAGTACAATGCTTGCAAAAATAATCTCGAAATAACTTACCATCACATTTCCAGTGAATTGGAATACAGAATGAATTCTTGCAGGTAAATATTGGATTTCCGTTACAATTGTTACTGCTACATCGACCATTCTGGCCCGTCGGTTTTCCATCAGGACATATGCAATTCCCATCTGATTTTATCAGACCATCCGGACACTCGCAGGTGAAATTTTGTCCACCCGGAAAGCTAAAACATAAATGCGAGCAAGAATGATCTGTACAAGCGTTTGTACCAACTTGTCTCCCAGGACCATATATCTTTAGATCCACTAATTGGGGGTGATTAGCAATCACCAAAAAAGTTCCCTTCCCTGGGTCATCGGTATCTTTTCTTGTGCCAAATATTGAACGTGTGTTCCAATCATTCCAGTAGATCGTATCTTTATATACCGACACAGCAAATGGATGTCGTATACGATAATCTTGTTTCAGGAAAATTTTCAGATTTTTGCCATCAAAGTCTACAAGTGCCAAGTGATCTAAGTATCCATCTACCCAATAAAGATTGTTTTTCTCGTAATCGATGGCAATTCCATTGGGCCATTTTAGTATAATCTCTTGGCCAGTTCCTGTAGGGTTTTCAACAATACGTTTAACATTTGAGCCATCCAACCATGAACGACCAATACAAGGATTATTGCTCGACCAGTCCGTCCAAAACAAGTATCCCTTTTCTGGATGTACTGCAATTCCTCGAGGGTTGTCCAGGTGAGTTTTATACAAAACAATCTTCCGCCTTCCTCCAATATTTTTCACATCTGTACTAATTACTTCAATTCTACCATTGAGTGCATTACAGTAGTACAAATGTTTCGCAATCCAGTCTAAAGCTAGTCCTTCCACTGATTTCAAATCAGTCGATACCAAAATTTCTGGCTCGCTGTTACCATCAAGTTTCAATCGCATGACATTATCTCGATTCACATCCGCCCAATAAATGTACCCAGAATTCATATCGTAATCCACAGATGTGACTTCTCGAACATTAAGTAGCGGGAGAACTTCAGTTCTATTAAAATCATTTAAATCGATACGGAGAACCGAATCTCGCTTAGCTACCAACTTGAATTCGGTTTCATTGGACAATGCACACGATTTAGTTTCTGGCAAAAATCTAGACACATCCCCACCTTCACACTCATCACCAGGTATTTTGCGGTAGCCTTTGGTTATATTATAATATAGGTCACCGGGCTTGCACCATTCTGGCTTCACACCAGGGCTTAAATCGGAAATATCCTTCTCGCACAACTGACCGTTCAGTTCATCTTCCACATATCCAAAGTCGCTACAAATGAAAAACATTAAATTGAGAGTACGATTCAAGGGTTAGATGAAATAAATAAATGGCGTGTTATCTCCATGGACATACCATTCGAAGTCAACTCTGTAACAAAGGCATTTAGTAGTATTTACTAAACGCTCGTAGGATCTGCCATTGTAACAACCATGAGAAGGAATTCGACGTTCGTAGTGATCCTTTTTGCCGAGCAAGCAGTCACGACCAGGTTGGCTGTCCCAGGGTGACCACAATTTGTAATCATTTTGATCGCATTTCCTGCCACCTACAATTATTTCAGGATCACTTCATTTTTACTTACAAGCGATTACTGGGACTTTAGCAATGCCACGAAAGGACATCAAACAAAAAATCTTGTCATACTACAACAGCTGCCTGCAGTAAGGCTGGTTTTACTATAACTAGGCTTTTCTGTGTACATTCATGACACTTGGTATCACGGATTACATCCATCCATATACAGAGTAAGAGTATAAGAGTTTGTAAAGTACGCCGAATCAGTTTTTAAACCCATTGGAAGAATTACTTATAAATTCTACCTCCCAATACAGACTGTCATGCAATCAGAAAATTTACTTAAGGTTGTATTCATACCAAAAGCGTTGAAAAGATCCACTTGAATTAGTATCCAAGAATGACCTGTCTTTCCATATTGGGTTTTGGGAATAGAACCAAAAACCAAAAATACAGTAGTATTTTCCCCTGGTTCCGTCATCAATCCTAACACGCGAACCTTCTCGTAAAAAAACTTGTATTTATTCCACGTTTCGCCCTCATTTATGGAATACAAAAGTGAGTCCGTGGCATCTCCAAGCTTATAGAACTTAACTGCAACTATCACACCACCGTGATCCCCAAATCCGAACAAGTAGTTCCCTTGAAGGAGCTTTGGAAACAAAATCACATAAAATGGTAGGATCTCAATACATGAGTAGAATAAAACAATTTAGTTTAATTAATTAGCAAGTCTGCGTACATGTTTCCATGTTACAGCTCCATCAGTTGACATGAATACACCTTGATGACCCTTAAGAGAATTATTGACGGTTCCTGTGGCCATAATGATTCCAACTGCAGATTTTCTTGAGAGTACGGGAACCGCTTGAGTGACAGGAAATATTTCACTCAATCTTTGGTTAATTTGAAGTGAGCAATTATCACCATTATTGCTTCTCGGTACCTACGATTAATTGACGAATTATTGGATGCAAAAGCTAGTTTGAATAAACGCTATCATTATGATGATAAATCTAACCAAGTGACAATACAACGGTTGCCCATCATCATCAAATTCCGGTGGTTTCAGTACTTGCCATTCCCCGCCATTATCAAAAGTAACTTTTGAAATTATTTCATTCAATTTTATCATGTTATTTGTACTTTCACTAGAGTTCTTTAGAACGTTAGCGATGTAGACTCCCCTCAAACCATCCACGCGATGCAGTTCAACAAAGGAATCATCAGTGACATTACTAGAAATGTACAACAACATAATGGGTGTAAAATTTAAGAGCTTAATACGATTATTAACTGCAATAAAATAGTTTAAGATTAAGTAATAAATGAACCGAATGACGTACTTAATCCATGAATCAGACCATGTCATATTTGGTTTGAAGAAAACAATTCCACTGAGAGATAAGGAAAATCGAAGATTTACCATGGTCATTGGTGACGGGCTTCTACTTCCGACATATAAGTCGGAAATGCTATTTTCGTGAGTCACGCAGACAAACATCTACATGGAAAATAAGTACTTAACTCAAATAACCATGATATTATTTCATTTCGTCGTTTATGTGAATAATTAAGGGATTTTTACTTGGCCATCAAAAACGTCAGCAATATGGTAATTCTTTATTCGTTTATGTGTGGGGAATAAGGCTTGCAGAAACGGGCCGCGCTTATAAGAAATCCAAAGCTCAAGTGTGTCCTATAACATAGCCGCCATAACAAATTCATCAAAAAAACAGCGAATACGACTTTCATAATTTTGAAACGATATGATACGCTCTTTTTAGCGTAGAAATAAGTATTTGATACGTACATAATAACGTAAGATTTTATGTAATGGTAGTAATGAGAACAGGATGTTAGAATGAACGTAGGAATGTGTACCCGTGAATAGCACGCGAATAAACTTGCTGACCGTTGGTTTTAATAAAAATCTCCAGAGTTGGAAAAGTCCTCCTCTGTGTGTGTAGAAATTACCCTTTGGCTCCTCTCAGTCCGAGCGGATGAGAAGAGGAGGGAAATCTCTCCATGCGTAGGACGTATATATATATAAGTTATTAGTGCGTAATAAGCTTAAATCCATTGTATTTTAGAGTGTAAGACGTTTTCCCCGGGAGAATCTAAAAACTCCTTCCTAAGTAACCGGATCTGTCTCGGACAATGGTCTCGATCTTTACGATCGTAATAAAAATAAGTTACGATAAGACCTAAGATTAAGAAAGTAATTGAAACTGATATTGCCTAAGTATGTATTGTCATGTGTTTAAATGTAAAGCAACCGGCGCCAGGCTGGCGGGGTTGGAACTTGGTTTCGGCCGGATGGTCAGGTCATAAAAATCTATTCAATTGACTTCGGATTTTGAGAGTACGGTTGCGGCCGAGTATAAATACCCCAGGAAAATCTTACAGATACACAGTCGATCTGAACACGCCGATCCGAAACGCTGTCCTCTTGGACTCTCTCTCTCTTCGTATAGCACTCGGGTTTCGGTTCTCTCCCTTTTTACTCCCATTTTATCAAAAATACTCTTGCTCTCAGAATCGAGTAGTTTTTCTGAAAGATAGCCTTTACTCTCAGAAGAGGAAGGATTTTACCACAGCTCTTCAGGCTGGTGGATTGTATTTCGAGAAATTTTGAGAAAACATTTAGAATTTTGATAGGAATTTTGGGTAACGCTTTGATAACTCGTAATAGGAATTAAACTTGAACTTTTATAACTTTATTAACTTTGTATTTAGATTTAGAGAAGGTCTTCTTTGAATTAATATTTATAATCAGAATTAAATCTTAGTGTTAACTTATATTTTAGAAAATCAAACAAAGATATTATTAAGTTCCATTTTTGTATTTGTCAAAAGTTAAATAAAATTTCTTCAACATTTGAAGAATCAAAAGTAAACTTGAGGGAATTTATAGTACGTTATTTCCACTCAACTCAGACCCCTAACAGATATAACTCTGAACTTACATTCATTCCCTTTTTAGTAGCAAACATGTACTCATCTTTAATTTCAAACTCCTCTACTTCAGCAAATTTTACTTCAACATCTCCGTGTTCGACGAATGATGATACCGAAGTTAGCACAACTGATTTTTCGCCAGGCTCTTCTCTATGAATATACAGTTTTGCGGGATGTGAAGATTCATCCCAAGAAACAGACTTGACGAAATCTTGCGCCATCGTCCAAGATGCCCCAAAATCCTTCGAGATCCACATCTACACCGAAAACAGGCACAGTAATAATTATGCACTTGTACCTTCTCAGCTGTAACTCATAGATGAGATCTATCATGTGGATTATTTCCGCATACAAACTTACACGCTTCTCTGCGGTATTTGTTTCATACGCAAAAATTGTTTCCTCCGCATATGGAACAAATAGAATCTCATCTGGAACAAACGAGACACTCGTTCTTCTGAATTTAGTTCCATAATCATCAGTTGTAAAGATGAGATGATTTGTCACATCAGTAAAAATAAACTGTCAAAGAAAGTCATGAATATTAAGTTATTACAAAGACCAAACTGATTCAAAAAGACATAAACCAGTACATCTATTCTGAATAAGGAAAGACTTTTTTGTACCTTCCCGTTATTAGTTGGATGGTTGAAGAATTTGTCGAGTACAGGTTTTACCCCATCAGGCATATCCTTTCTCAAAAGAGGTGTAGCATTATCAAATGTGGCTCCATAATTTCTAGAAATGTGGAATGTGGACACTGAATTTGCATTCACATCTTTTCCAAGACAAATTATCACATCTTTGCCAGCCCAGTAGACTATCAGGGAATTATGTGATTCTTTGATCAAAGTCTAAAAAAGAAAGAATCGTCAGAAATTTTCCATTCATGAGTCTTATTGCTTATTTGAGATATTATTTATCCATAATCTATCATCTCCGAACATTCAAAATTTTGTACATATACGTATATGTAAGCACAAATTGCATGTCTACTTAAACTCTCAATATCAATTTCATACGCTCAAATAATTACGATCAGTATTAAAAAAAAATTATCGATAAGTATGACGATCGTCGATAAAAAAAACTACTGCAGTGCAGAAAAAATCTTCAAGCGTCAGAGGTTATACATAACACTCGGCTGGACAGAACTAGACTGGTCAAATATACTAATAACACTGACATTAAATTGTAATAATTACAAAAAACAATTAAAAATACGCACGAAAAACGTATTTTACCATCAAATTACGCTTACCACATGAGTTGTAATATTAGGATGAGATGCTTCTGTGTGAATATCTCGTTTCCTCCTTTCATTCTCCACTCGAGTCTCTACAAATTCTTGCTCATTGGAATTATAATACACCTGTTGAGGTGTATTTCTCTCAGAATTCGAGACAGGCTGAAATGATAGCCCCGACAATTGATTGCTATACGAAACACAAACGGTGAGCAACAGCAAGATCACTGCTCCAGGAGATCTCTGTAACCTCAAAGATGACAACATTCTCGTCCCACAAACTTTTTTAAAATGCCGACTGAAATAAAAAGAAAAACTTCAGCTCCAAGCTACCAAACATATATGTATGTACATCAAATTAGGATACTCAGTACTGGGCGTTAATTCTGTTAACAAACAATCCTAATGATAAAAGCATACTCCCCTAGAATGAAATGGCAAGCTTATACATTATAATAATTCAAGTAGTTGTGAATGAGAATCTGACAGTCAAACTAAGTGCTATTTGTCAAACTGATATGTAATAAAATTCCTAGGAATAGTGACTTCATTCAGAGGTCATCCTTTCTTGAAGCCATCATATTTTCAGAAATCTTAGTTCCCGTTGCCCACAAGCTGGAAATAATCAATAAAAAACCTTTCATACCCCTTCCTCTCTATTAGTTGTACGTCATTTAAAAAAATCAACAAATTTCAAATTCAAGCTTCCACTTCACGTTTCAGAAATAGGCAGAGCCATTTAATTTTGTCCCTTCTGCCATCCATCATATCTGTATCTACATCTACCATATCATAAACATAACATTTTTGCAAACCCCTTGTTTTGCCGGCTGTCACGGATGTGTACCATGTATATTAGACTGAGCATGAGGAATAAGATTTCAAAAAGGGGGGGGGACACTGCGATGTTCCTGCCAATTAAAAATTTTAAAAAATTAGAAGGAGTGGCTCGCGAAACAAAACTGGTGTTTTTTGGTTTTTGAAGGATTCGGTTAGTCAATATCTTTCTTACATTTCCTTATTTACAAAAAAAGGATTAACACATAAAAGGGAGGGAGTGGAACATTCTCGAATAGTTACATTAAAAAATAACATTGATCTTATAAAGAGTCAAATGGATCATGTACCGCTGTGTTGATAACCTGAAACCCTTTACATAATCTCAGGAGCCGATAAGGATAAAAAGGTAAAGAAAAACTTTGGGCAACAAGATAGTGTCAACAGGGACTAAATCACGTCGGGAAAAGTGGGGGGTACAACGACCCTCGTCAAAAATGCTTCAAGTATATGACAAAAATGACATATTGTTTTGTTTTTTAGCCTTTTATTTTTGTATTGTGACTTTGGCGTTTATGTAGAACAGAACAGTGATCACTAAATTGGGTAAAAAGCGTTGCAAATTCCCAAAAACCTTTTGTCACTATTTACGAATGTCCTCATGAGTTCTTCATTTTCCAGTTCCTTTGCAATATCTGGGAAGCAGTGAATGACGCAGCAGTAGTTTAGTCTTTCCTGTTCAATTATGAATCTTACATGTTTTTATTCTCCGTAAAGTGGAAAATGATCTCTCAGCCGTCGGGGAGTTGATTGGGAGCCCGATTCGAATTTTTAAAAGTTCTTAACTTCGGAGAACATTTGACGAACTGTTGGATTGAAGTCCTTAATCCATGACAAAAATCGTATAGAGCTTCTCTCTACTCCTTCAATCCCATGTCATTTGAACATTAAGTCTCTCAGAATTGAACCTGCCCAAATCTGAAATAGCATCTACTTGGTACTCCTGTGATTTTGGTTCTAGTTAATTCCAGTTAAGCAATAGTTCTCTAACTCATGAACTTTCTTGATCCCGGGCTGATCAAAACGACGCTTGAGTTCCGCAACAACAAGGTCGATCGAAGTGTTGAATACGTTTTGGTACTTTACTTCTGCAGTTGTAAGGATAGGCGGATTATTTATTCCATACCGCTTTCATGTTTTGCGCATTCGGTCTAGAGAAGAACGTTCTAAATGAAAACAGCCACAGGCTTCGTACTTGCGATTCCAAAGCCCACTGACGATGTACTGACCTTTCTGCTTTCTAAAATTGTCAATGCACACATTCAAAGCTTGAACAGTTCCACTGATGGTAGAACGCTGTGTTTGTGTGATTTTGCTCAAAATCTCGGTTGGGTTCAAAATGTTGTGTAGAAGGAGAAAACCAAAATAAGTCTTCCTTTTTTGAGCTGTGTATATAAACCAGATGCTTTAGTTGCACATTTGCCCGCTGACTTCGCCAGTGTGTAAACATTTTAAGAGGCACTCATAATTTTGCGGTGTAGTGGTTGATACAAGGCCCTCTAACTGTCCATCTCTTGGAACAAAGGGGCTGAACCCTAACTTCTGAAAATTCTTCATTGTCTTCAAATGAAACTTTCCTGTGCTCAATTCATAGTCATCATTCCACTATATGTACTGTGTACTACCTAAACCTTGAGGTTCTCTAACTTAGAAGCTTGAATGACGTACCAAAGATGACTGGTGCGACATGATGCACTATCTGTAAACTGATAGGAGCGAAACGTTTTCACTGTTTTTCTGTCATGGTTGGGCATTTGTACACTCATGTAATTACATTTTAGGTTACTAACTGATCTCACGAATGTCTGAATTTGGTAAATTTAGAGCTACTAATTTTGGAACTTGACATTTATTGTCGAAATTGAGGGGGGTACAATCCATATACTGTACCACCCTGGATACAATCAGAGGGGTACACTGTACCACCTGTACCATAGGGTTGTTTAGTCCCTGAGTGTCAACACTCCCTTGTGACCTTTTGGGAAGTCGCACAACACGAATGATCCCAAAGTAGATATACATGCACCTGATGTTAAACTTTAGATATGATAATCACTCTAATGAAAAACAATTCGGAAATCTTTAAAAAATATATGATTCCAATATGACACGAAGTGTAACAACCTCTTAAGTTGCAGCATTCAAACCAAAATATAAACATAAAGTTCTTTTAGTATAAGGACACCATGTAAGAGAATTTTTCTACATGGGCAAGGATATTTTTAAGAATTCTCCTGCCCACAAAGTAATGATTATAATTTTGCAATAGATAATTCGAAGGCTACTATTCAAGATTATGAAGTAAATTATTAATTTTAAATTTTGCTCCCTCATCAAAATTCAGAATTTCTTATGGGAAATAACATTCAAAACTTGAGTCAAGACGCACGTCCCCTGTGGAATTTTTTCGACCTAAAACATTATGCGGGCACTATCACAGCTCTAACCAGAAAGACTCCGCAACTTCTGTGTTACTGAAGTCACATACGTCTACGTATGCATCTCTTCCTCAGTAAAATGATAAAGAAGTCCTGATATTAAACATTGTTTAATCCTTTGTTTGAATCCTTTGTTTGGGTACGGTTATGTTATGTTCTCCTCACTTGATGCATTAAAGGTGTCCGCCTATCCTACGTGTAGGCCTATTTGTAGGGTGCAAGAAATTTTTTGAAGAGGTTTGTAGCCAAAATAGGGTGCAGGAATATACGCTAATACCTATAGCCTACAAACAAATTAGGCTTTGCCGTTGTAGAACTATACAGGCATATACAGGTTACTGAAGCATGCCATGTTCCTTTAATGGCATTTAGGACTGGTAAAATTAAAATTAAAGAACAACCTTCCAAACTGCGTGTGTTAAGGTGCACATCAGGTGTGACAAGTTCGTGCGGTTTCGCCTTGATCTGCGCTGGAAACCTCATCATGTTGAGTTCTAAATATTTGCTAAATTGGAGATTCAACCACTTGAGTGGAAATTTGAGTTTAAGCACAATTCAAATTTAAAAAGAGATTTACTATGAGATAATGTTGTCAGCCAGTTAATACATTCACAGTTACCTTATTTCGCTGATTATGGGAAAATTTTCGTATGATATTTAGTTTGTGAATTCGTAAGTACTACAGCCTTTTAACCAACATTGTGTAACTTGGGCACAATTTCCGGCGCAAACCAAGGTGAGAACGGCAAACTGTTCTGCTCTTAGGGTCTTTGGTCAAGGTAACTAAACTCAAATAACTATAGTTCATTCCGAACCCATACACTGGGAACTTGAGGCAGGGTTTCCAATTATTGGAGAACCAAAGAATGCGTGTAAGTAGCCTGTCGATATAGTGAAAAGTATGAGGAATGTAAAATGGGTGTAGAATAAATTGAGCTATTTCGCCAAAAAACGTAGGTTTATAACTTGCACATAGGCTCTCCTTAAAGGAAGGATGTAGGGTAGGCTGATCACTTCGGTCATTAAAAAGCAGGCATATTTACAGACTCGGTCCAAATTGTGGAAGGATTTGGGCTAGGCTGAGTCCTTTGGGCACCTTTGTGATGCAAGCTTTTGTCCAGTAGCCAACACATCTGGTACTGTGTACAATGCTAATTGTAAGTCTAGCAAGATTGAAGTGTTGACAGATGTTTATATTGCATATTTAACATCCCATTCGCACATTTTATGGTATGTATATAGATAAGTCATATAGATTCTTACGCATTTAACATGCAGTTTTGACCGCCCCAAGTCCTGTTTACTATTAACGTAAAAATGGTTACAGCGCGTAAAAAATTGTCGTCCCCTGAGCATACGTTATGTTAGGGTTTGACTATATTAGGAAGGTCACAGCTTGTAGGGTTCTTCTACAAGCTGTGGTTTCGTGTCAGTCACCATTAGTTCAAACCTGTTGGTCATAAATGTCATTTTTTTCAAATTTGTCCAAACGGCAACATATTGTTCTTCATAGCAGAAATTGTGAAAACGGGATAGCATCTAATGTAGAATTTGGACGAAAGGAATTATATGATAAGTAAGAATGGGAATCTGTTGCCTTTGTATAAACGGTTGTTTCAACTGTATAAGCTAAATGATTAGGAGTAGAATACATCCAATGGCTGCTGGATACAGGCCATGCTACAGAGATGACATATACAGCCCATGTTAACGGCTGCTGCATACAGGCCATGTTATCGGGCTGTCCTATACATTTGCACAGACAACTTTGCATAGGGCAGCCTAATGTATTAATTACTTACGTACGTAGCTCCTTCACACATATACGTACATACGTACTGCACACAGAAAAGACGATGAAGGAGTGGAATGAAATCGTACACTTGTCTTGTTCATTTGTACTTATATATGTACTTAACGTGAATACATCCAATGGCTGCTGGATACAGGCCATGCTACAGAGATGACATATACAGCCCATGTTAACGGCTGCTGCATACAGGCCATGTTATCGGGCTGTCCTATACATTTGCACAGACAACTTTGCATAGGGCAGTCTAATGTATTAATTACTTACGTACGTAGCTCCTTCACACATATACGTACATACGTACTGCACACAGAAAAGACGATGAAGGAGTGGAATGAAATCGTACACTTGTCTTGTTCATTTGTACTTATATATGTACTTAACGTGTGTAACTGTGTTAACTACTAACGTTTTGACAAATTGGAAATACGTTGAGAATCTGCGTGTAGCCGTGTAAGATCAATACGTTTTATCATATTAAAAATCGTTCCTGTGTGTAACAGTGTAAATCTAAAATATATGCACATTAATTAAATAACAAAATCAGACCATCCCGTTAGCAAGTAATGGTAGAGTGTTGATGCATGCTTCAAAGGTAAGTTATCAAATACGGATAGGTACATAAAATATTTTCAGTTATGATAAAAATGAATGACAGGACAAAAGGGGGTCGTTAAATTTTTGCGAATTTAGTACGAATTCGGCAATTTAACGGTAAAAATGTCGGAGTTTTTTGTCTCTCTACAGTCCAATGCTAGTTTAAATATTTTCCCTGAAAACACTGTCGGGAATTTTAAAAACAAGCTAAGTGGAGTGATACGATTAAATTCGGATTCATGGGAAGCTGCTCTAGTAGACTGTTCGTACATATATGGACATGTTATTATAAAGAAGGATGAAAAACTCGGGAGCGTACAGTTTTTGTGGTTTGATAAAGAAAGTGGGGAAGCTCATTTTATTGAGTTTGATTTCTTGTCTACAATGGATATAAGAACTTTGCGCGAATTATTGGAGATGTTACCGGAAATATGTCCAATTACTAATATAGTCATTGCGGGTCATATATTTCGGTGTGAAATTTATCAGGAGACAAAATCTTTACACAAGATATGTTTTAGCCCCAAATTAAGTGCAATATTAGGGATAGATGACTATGATACGGGATTAATTGGCGACGCATTTCCTAAATTGACGTATAATCCTGGAGCGGATAATAAATATCTATCTATCGGCATGGAGCAACATGATAATTTCTATAAAATATCATTTGGCAGCGGACAGAAAACTCAAGATTTTGGCGTTGCTGTATCAAAGGATTATAGCTCTGAGGCAAGGCATGAAAAAACAATTGTTCCAAAGGAATCAAGGGAAAAGGTTGCAAGTGCCATAGAAAATTACAGAAAAGACACCACACCGATAATAATTAAGGGAACTCAACCCGTGTATGCTAATGCAGGGAATACTAAATTGTTTTTATATTGTAATATAATTCAACCACAGTATCTTGCAGATGTGCAAGCTCCATGCTTAAGGATTATACCATATAAAGGGGCATATGGTGAAATTACTCACAATTCCTTCGCACCTCCTCACTTTTTAAGCCTAAGTGTTTCCGAATTTGACATTATTCACGTTTGGGTACTCACGGAGACAGGTGAACCTGTGAACTTTGACTTTTCTTCTTTTTCAGTGACAATAAAATTTCGGGAAAAGAGAATTTTAAAATGAATACTAGACCTTTTAATTGTAATGACGATTTGGACTTGTTTTATCGACGCCTCCCGCATCAAATTGGAGGTGCAATGATGCCTGACGGTCAGTTCTACTTTGCTGGACAGAAGTATGCAGAATTGACGTGTGTATCTCCCCAGGGAAGGAATAGTGGCTAAAATATATAATATATTAACATAATTAGTATATTATTTCACTTTTTTTCTTTCTCATTGTACATTTTATCAGCATTTACATAAACAACAGTTTTTTTCTCAGAGAACAACTAAATGTGTCACAAATTATGATTTATGTAAATAACGAAAATCCTTACAAAGATTGTGGGGAACACACGAAAGAAGACAATAATAGCGTAGGGTTCCTTAGTTGAAGTCCTTCGCCTTGGCATTCATTTGCAGTCAGGATCCTCGCGTCTTCCATCCACTTTTCAAAACAGTGGGATTGGATTTCCCAGTCAGCAAGAAGACGGAAAAGTATGGGGTACGGTGGATGTTTTGACACTGCTTTTCCAGTATTGATGTTATAAATACCGGTACGAAAAACAGGTGCAATCCAGAATGATCTCGGATGATCCATTGCCTCTTGGTAGATGAATTGCTTGCCACAGAAGATTAAATCCTCACATTGCCTCGCGTAAAGGTTAAGATCTGGACCGGTATTCACTTCAACAATAGAACTTGGCATAAATTCCACAACTCGACCGGTAAAGTTCTTACCAAACCGTTGCAATACTTGAATTTGCGCCATTCTAAGATTTGGGGATGATTTCAAAAATGAGACAGGCAAATGAGGAAAAGTAGTCAGAGTTAAGACAAGAGGAATAATGAACCAGGGATAATATTAGGGATGAGTACTTGCATTAGGAAATATGACACCCTGATTATTCAATGAGACTGACGACTCGCAGGCACCATTGTCTGGAGCATTCGATCTCAGTCGTGCAATCATAGTCAAAGTGAGATAATCCAAGAGGGTCTTTCTTTATCATAATTGCCTGTATCAAACATTTTCTTATTGTGAATTGTTGTGGTTTTTCTGCATTATAATGTATTCGTGCAGTGTTTGTGGTAGAAGCTACGATAATTTAGATGATCATAATGATCAGTATCATATCGACTGGTGTGAAGTGTTTGAAAAGAATCCTTGGATAGGTATACTATTTTTAACATGAAACTAATTGCCTAAATAATTGTCAAAAAAAAATAATTGCCTAATGGTGTATATTTATAAGCATTGAAAGAGGATTGTACATATATCGTTTTTTGTTGTGATTTTATGTCAGATGTGGAGGAGAAAAATGACGGGCAAAGTAATATGGAGATGGAGGAAGTATGTCAAAGTAGTTCAGGGAGTGGAAAGAAAAATGGAATGAATGAAAACGGAAAGGATAGCCATGCTGTGCCTGTAAATGGAGATGAGACGCAGACAATTTCTGCTAGTACTGCAAATGTGGCAGGTAAACTTATTTTCATTTGTGAGATCAACGAAATGCAAAAAATGAAAGGAATACGGTGCTTGAGAAAGATATTTCCAAATTTTGAATTATTGTTGAAATTTTGTAAAATTGTAGATGAATCAGTTTTGAGTGTGAACAATAACGTGAGGGATCAGATGACAGATGGAAACATTAGCTCTCACAAATTACGTAAGTTTCTAATATCAATATATATGGTATGTGATGTTACTTTTGATTTATGTATGTATAAGTATAATATAAGCGTATATTGATTGTAGTTGGTCAGAGTAGCGAGGATTGTGCAATCCCATCATGCAGTCTGCAACGAGAGGAATTTAATCCATCTGCTCCACCAAATACTCCTGGGAACTGGATGACACAGAAAGAAGGTGAGCATTGCGAAATCCCATATTATGTTACATGCAGAGATAATATTAGAAATGCTTGCTTACACTGGCATGTGTTTATATAGCTAAAACGAAATATGGAGCATACGAACAGGATGATTTTTTAGAAATGCAACAGGAACCGGAACTGTCCCCAATATTACCAGAGGACATTGCAGAGGCGATTTTGGACAACGAGGAAATGCAGGCCATAGTAATGAACAACCAGGATGTAGCTTTTGGCGCAATGGAACAGCCGGGACAGGCCATGGAAGTAATTCCACAACAAGAGATTCAAGTGGACAGATTGGCACCACCCTCAATGGATCACAATGCCCCAAATCTTCCACAAGTAGAAGTCATAGACATATCGGACGACGAAATGTCTTCAAAGATGGAAAAGATGGAGGAGGAGAATGCAAGCGAATCCGGATCATGCCCCCGTACGGATATGGTCACGGGAATGGAAATCAAAGACGTGAACCCACAGAACCAGGATTGTTCAACGGAGGAAATTCCGTCGAGCGAGGACTCGGAGTATCAGGAACTCAAAACATCTATCATGAGATTGAGAAAGCTGAGAAAGAGGATCATAGTGTACAGCTCGGACGAGGACGAATGTTAGGTAAGAAATTAATTTGAAAAATAGGGAGCATATGTTTTATATTTGTGATAATGTTTACGTATTTGTTAATATTCTAATGATTATTATTTTATTTATCTTTTTACATGAAATAGAGCAAGAAAGTGAAGGTGATGTATCTCAGCAAGCACAGCATCAACATCTGCAGCAACCACAGCAAATAGACTTTGAGGAGCAGCTCACACACCAGATTCAACAATACAGACAACGATTTTGTACGTTATGTGGTATTCAATTCCAAACAAGAGCAGATTTAGATATTCACAAGTTTAATATACATAGGTCAGTCTATTATGACAATCAAACTAATAATACACAAACTGGAGGGAATCCAAGTTTTAGTAATAATAATAATAATAATAATAATAATAATAATAATAATAATGAATTAGGATTAAGGTTTTTATTGAAAGCCAATGCTTTTGAAACATGTCAGGAGTATATGTTATCGATAGGAAGCCATGAATTTATGTCAATTAGTGGTCTCTTTTCAACAATTCGTAATATTCTAAGGGATTCAATGAAGAAAATTTTAAGGGAAAAACAGAGTAGCTCATTTTTTGCCCACAGTAAAATCTTGATGGAGAAGCCATTTGCAGAGAACAATATTCGAGAAACATTTTTTATCAACTCAATGTGCCACAAGATTTTAGATGAATGCATGATCAATTCAACAATTGATCTAATGTGCAAAAAAATGTCAGATGATGTGGACACACTTACTACAAGGTCAAGTAACTGGTGTATTTTAAAAATCACCGAGTTTTCATTTAGTACTGTACCATTTAACCCATTAAGTGGAGGAGACAGTACCTATTTTGAAATGCCTGAAGGGCTAAAGGCGAAACATTGTGTTGTTAATGTAGAGAATTACAATGATAAAAAATGTTTCTTGTACTCGATTTTAGCAGAACTTCATCCTCTATATAGAGGAAATAAACGGTGTAAAGCAAAGGCAACTAAAGTTGAATCTTATACGGAAATTTCTGAGACAGTTAATCACGAATGTTTGAAATATCCCGTGAAAATAAAGCACATTCACAAGTTTGAAGCTGCAAATCCGGAAATTTCCGTAAATGTTATTGGGTATGAAGAAAATGGTCAAGTTTATAAAACCAGATATGGACAAAGTAGGAAACGTGGAAATGTATATCCCATGTATGTAAGTAAAAATGTTACAGCTAACAAACATATTGATCTGCTCCTAGTAACACACAATGGGCAAAATCATTATGTTTTGTTAAAGCAGAGTGAGGAAAATCCCACAAGTGGACTTTCCGGACTTGTAAATAAAGTCCGTTCGGGACAGAAATTTTACTGTTACTCATGCCTTTCCCATTTTCTTACACCGGAAACATTAGCACGGCATCGTGAAATATGTGTTACGTATAAACCCCAGTCGGTAAGATTCCCTCGTAGTAAAACGTACAAATTCATGGATTTTAATCGCACATTAACACAATGGTTTGTGATTTATGCAGATTTTGAGTCCATATTAAAACCGATTCATAGGGAACAGTGTCCTCAAATAGATAATTGTACGGATATCAATTGTATGTTCCATCATGCTTCTAATACAGTTAAGTTGTCGGAGCATCTTCCTTGTGGTTATGCGTATGTAATTAAGCATCATTTGGGAGAAATATTATACTGGGAAAGGTATCGTGGGGAAGATGCTCACGAGAAATTTATTGAAAGTATAATTGAACATACTCAACCGTACTTTGATGAATTACGTGAATGTCAAAAAAGAAATGCAAATGCTCCCCTTTTAACCCCAGAACAAGAAGATGAAAGAGATAGGACAGTTAATTGTTATTTTTGCAAGCAAAAATTTCAATATGATGAGACTAAAGTGACTCATCATGATCACATTACAAACCTTTTAGTCGGATTTGCCCATTCAAATTGCAACATAAATGCAAGATTGAAGTTTTTCATTCCGGTTTTTTTCCACAACTTGTCCTATGATTCACAGTTTATATTTAAAGGTATAAAGTCTGACAATGATGATATTTTGAAGGTAACCTCAATTCCTCTTACTCATGAAAAGCATGTAAGTATATCTATAACTACTAAAAAGCGTAATGTTATAAGATTTGTCGATTCATTGAAATTTTTGCCAGAATCCCTTGAAACTATTGTTGAAACTGCTCGAAAAGACGGGACAGGAATTTTTGTTACTGTCAAAGAATTATTCAAGGATTTTTCGAATGAAAGTGTGGAACTGTTATACAAAAAACAGTACTATCCTTACGAATATATGAATGATTTTTCAAAATTTAATGAAACGAAATTACCGTCACGTGAACACTTTTATTCTTCTTTAAAGGAAAAAAGTATTAAGGAGGAGGAATATCAACATGCAATCAATGTATGGAATGCATTTAGTATAAAGAACATGGGAGAATTCCATGATTTATATGTTTTAACAGATGTTGCTCTTTTATGCGATGTGTTTGAACAATTTCGAAGAACGACATTTCGAGCATTTTCGGTCGATCCTGCCCATTATATTAGCCTACCAGGTTTAAGTAAAGATGCATCGATTTTAATGAGTAAGACAGAATTTGAGCTAATTCAGCAGCCCGACATGTATTTATTTTTGGAAAAAACAATAAGAGGTGGTATAACTCAAACTTGTCTCAAAAATGCAGAAGTTAATAATCCTTACATGGGATCATTATATGATGCTGAAAAACCACACAGCTACCTGCAGTATTGGGACATGACAAACCTTTACGGTTATGCCATGTCTCAAAGCTTACCATATGCAGGTTATGAGTGGGTACAACAGTCCAAGTGGAAAGACAAGACAATACCCGAAATCAAAGACTGGATAATGTCTATTTCAGACGATGACACAAGGGGATATTTTTTTGAAATTGATTTCTTCATACCATCTGAATTACATGATTATTTAAGTGAATTACCTCCTGCCGCACAAAAGTCAAATGTTGAATTTGACGACCTTTCACCCCAATCCCAAGACCAACTTCATCAACTTGGAATTTGTATTAAACAGCTTCAGGGGGACAAATTGATTTGTGACTTAAAGCCAAAATCCAAGTATGGTATACATTACCGTGCATTAAAGGTATATCTGAAATTGGGTATAGTTATAACAAAGGTACATAGGATTATGTCATTTTTGCAAAAAAAGTGGATGAAACCGTATGTAGAATACTGTGCTAGACAACGATCTATAGCAACATCAGTGTACGAAAATAAATTGTTCAAATATTATCCAAATGTATGTTATGGCAGAATGTGTATGGATAAACGCAAACATAAGAATAGTCGGTTTGCACGGAGTTCGACGCAATGTAAGTATTGGGCAAATAAACCAACTTTGGAGAGTATGGAAATTTTGTTTAGTGGAGATATGGTAATATTCTATATGAGCAAATTATCTATATGTTTGGATAGTATGATAGCGTCGGGTAGTGCTGTGCTTGATATTTCCAAAGCACACATGTATGATTTTCATTATAATTTTACTAAAAAGTACTACCCAGGTGACATTTCACAAATATGTATGATGGACACTGATGCATTTGTATACCTTTTTATAACAGATGATTTGTATGTTGATTTAAAAAGATTGTATCAAAATGATAATGGCAAACGATTTGATTTTAGTGTTTATGCTAACTGTAAAGATAAGAGAAAGGAATTATTGTACACCAATGAATTTAAAGGAATATTAGGATTAATGAAAGATGAAATGCCCAATAGTATCTTAGTTAAAGGTGTATTCCTGGCACCAAAATTGTACTGTTTGCTAAAGTTGGATGATTTAGAGTTAGAATTTAATTCATACATTAAGGCAAAAGGAATTGTTATGAGAGCAAGAAAGAATAGAATTAAGTATGAAATGTTTGTAAAATCTCAGGAGGAAGGTATTGTATGGGACATACCGATGACGACAATACGAAGTTATAAGCATGAATTGTACACCATTACAATGAATAAGAAGGCATTGAGTAGTTTTGATTCGAAAAAGTTTTGGATCAGTAAGTATAACAGTCTTGCTTTTGGACATAAAGACATTCCTGAATTTCAATAAATATTTAAGACTATAGCTATGTAGTAAATATGTTAGTTACAAATAAGAAATCTGATTGATTACACATATGTTGTTGTTGTTGTTGTAATTGCTGATGTTGTTGTTGTTGTGTGAGAATTGAATAAATAGAAAAAATATCAAAAAATCACATCATTATTTTCATACAAAAATATGGCAAGTGGGGATAATTTTGATTACAAATTAAGGGTCCCGGGTAATTTAATTATCGCGGGTCCAAGCCAGTCTGGTAAATCAGTTCTTGTTAGTGAAATAATAAAGCGTCGAGATGACATTTTTGAGCCCAAAGTTGAGCGTATAATTTATTGCTTTTCTGAAAATCAACCAGTTTTATTTGCTGAAATGCAAAAACATGCAGAAAATAAAATTGAGTATGTGAGAGGTCTCGAGTATGATGTCGATGAAGGAAACACACGACCAGTGCTTGTGATAATTGACGATCTAATGACGGAAGCCACAACAGGAAAGAAAGTTGAAAATTTATTCTGTCGTGAGAGTCATCATAGAAAAATATTTGTTATACTTATCCTACAGAATTTCTATCAAAAAGGTGCAACAGTGCTAACAAGAAATGCCAAATACATCATATGTTTCAAATTTGTCAAAGATTCGACATTTATTAACATTTTAGGAAGGCAGATAAATTTTGGAAAAACAGATCAAGTTTTGGAATCTGCATACAAAGATTCAACATCAAGACCACATGGTTATGTTTTTATTGACACTAGTGCTACACAAAAAGACTCTCATAGATATAGATCATGTATCTTTCCCGATAAACAATGTACAGTTTATGTGAAGAAATGAAAATAAATTTAACACATATGTACATCTTATTGCTTACAAGTATTATCAGCATCTGCATGCTCATCTTCTTCATCAGAAGTGTCTACTCTACAATAGTACCAACTAGGTCTAGCTTTCATTCGCTGTGACATAGTCTGATTATGATGCATAGATATTTTTCGATCATACAGTGCTAAATTCCTATTGGAGTTTTCGGGGCTGTCATAAACAGTTTGTTGATAACATTCTACTTGTGGAGTATCACTGTCATCAGAAGGGAAGGTTGGCAAACTTGGGAAGTACCCATGTTCGTCATCCGTTTCATACGGTTCATCACAACTATCAACACATGGTAGTTTGGGATAATAACGAAGTTTTATCTCACGTTCAGTTGTGCACACAAAATCAGGCAAATCATCGTATGACTCATCCCTCTGCTTTTTTGCAAGTTCTCCAATAAAGTCAAGATCAAACATTTTTTCATCCAGAACTTTCCAGATCTCCTCGAAAAAGTGTTTGAACTTATTTGAAGAAATTGCCAGATCCCGGAGCGGGAATTGTTCATCAATAACTTCTGTATGAGCAGTGATTGGTCGTGGAGCTCTATCATGTACAAGTTCAACCAATGAGCTCCAAATAGGAGATGATGTACATGCTTTGTAATTAAAGTCAGTACATATACGACGAGTCTCGTTATCGAAAAATATAAATGCATATTTCCTGATATCATCTGTAATACCAAAATTCCAAATACATTTTTGAAAGCACAAACCATACTGTCTATGTTCCATGTAGAATGATTCGTAGGGACGTCCGTAGGACTGACGATGAACACGAAAATGAGTTGGATTGAGTGATTTCTTATCCCCTGGTCCGTCAATGGAATACCATCTTTCAATCTCCATCAGAGTAAAATTGGTCTTCACCCTATCAAAATAGTACCCCTTTGGTCCCAGAGAAAGGTAGTGTTGATAGGCACCATCCAAATACCGATTATCGACCTGCTGACTAATACCATCTGCAAAAATACATAAAATGAATATGATTATGATTATGATAAATACAAATAAACAAAATGTACAAAGACATCAGGCATAGGCATTAACTTACATAACAAATATCATCAAAATGATCAATATCATGTTATACTAGAGCTATTTAGCAATGATTATACTTACGTAGGTACGAGGAAAAGTAAATCCAGTTTGACGAAAGCCAGTTGACTGTCCTTTCCATCCAGACAAACAATTCATGGTCAGATTTGAATGGAAGGTGTATTTTCCCGCTCCTTCTCATGGCACGTGATAACACTGAACCGTGAAAGAGTTTTCCGTGGGGACATAGTGAGTGGAACAATTTGAGATCTGGATCGTTATCCTGGTTTAAGAGTAGAATACCTGCAATTCCAGGAGTTTCCACAACACTTTGTAAATATTCTGATATTTCCTCAAAATATTTTTCCGGCTCCTGCCTAGCATCTTCTTCACGGAAACTTTTTCGATACTGGTACACATGTCTTGTATTGTCCAAATCTTTCCACAATTTAGGGTTGACTCCGTAAAAGTCAGAAATAAATCGTATGTGCTGACCATTTTGGTAAAATGCACGAGCCTTGTAATATCCGAATAAAATTCGTGACATGATTAATATTCTCGATCAACTTTTTTCTCTAGCTCCCTTACTATGTTCAGCTTGTTGAAGAAATACTTTGAATAAGGAATGATTATTGAAGTGCTATAGTATCATGTGAGATCGATTCGAGTCATTTCTGCGACGGCGTTGCATCGCCCTCCCCCTCCAGGAGCTTGGCTGGATAAAGGGAAGGAGGAGAGGGTAGGAAGAAAAGGGTCCAGCCAAGCTCTTTTCCTTTCCTCCACCTTACCCCTAATCCTTCCGTATTATGCTAAGAATCTTACCCCCAGATTTTTTTTATATGATATTACGTACTATCGATGAATTTCATATGTAAGTGATGAGAATCAATATTGGGAAGCCATCAGTTGAAATGAATGTTCATATACATAATATAATTATTATTTCGTCTTTATTGTTATTCAACAACTTTTCGGTCTATTTTTATTCAAATAATATATACATATATATATTCTGGATGGAATGATATATTCATGGAAATTGAACAAAACAAACACATTTGGAAGAAAAATCAAATATCAAGTTCTGATTCATCGATTTCACTTGCAACATTGGCGTACATGTTATAACAATTTTCAAGAGCCTGTCCCATTGCCTGCATATTATCACCTTTGAGACTGTAATAATAAGATAACCTTTGAATCAGCCATGGAATTCTGCTAATGTTCATGTTGACTGTCTTCCCCATCCGCTTGATGTAGACAAATGTTAGCTCATTTCCCTCGTACGGTAGAGTACGATAATAACATGACACGATCTTCTGGTTAGAAGCACTAGCTACAGCATCTACAACAGGTGCCACAGGGTCGATAATAGATTTAGGTGCAGGAGCAGTTGAATCACCAACAATATCCGCAGCGGCAGCAGCATCATATGGACGTTTTCGTTCTACATCAAAACCATCACCATCTCCAATGACTTGTTGATGAGTAGATGAGCCCAAAATATTTGACTCCTCTCCAATAGTATCGGAGACGGGTAAATCCATTGAGCCAGAATCCGGGTAGCGAAAATCAACTGATGATGATGATGAACCGACAACAGGGGTAGGTATGATTCTTCTCCCCTCAACAATTTCGGAATCCATCAAATCTGTGCTGCGTTCTTGGCGGCGATAGGGATGATTCAATGCTCCTTCTCCAGGTTTCGAACCTATAAGTAGAAACCCCAGTTTTATGTAATAACTTTCAAGCAATACGTACATCATTCATGTCAACAAACATCTTTATGCGTTTAACTTAAAAGCAACTACTAAAACAGGTGAATCTACTTACCAGAAAGTTGAGTTTTCCGCCTCATATCAAATCGCTTATGCACAATTTCCATTACAGGTTTACGAAAATTCGAATCCATTTTGAAATTAATAGAAGGTTAAAAATAATCAAAAAATATAACTATTAAAACTTGAGAGATTGAGAGTGTTAGTTTTGACGCTGCTGATTATAGCTGCTGTAATTTGCCAACTGACTTAATCCTTCTGTGAGAGAGTAGACCATCTCCAGAGGCAAGGCAACTCCCACGTAGGGGGTGGAACCTTCAGCGATATCCCTTGACGTTCCCTGACGCGATCTGTCCCGGATATTTAAATGAGTGTGTCCAGGACCGCCAAGTTCGTTCCCCACATATAACACCCAACTGCTTTCCAATTCTATTTTTGGATATATGTTGCCTTCAATGGGCGTGCTTTGAATGCGTAAATGAAGAGGGACAGAATGAATTACCGACTGAAAACTAGTCGTTGATTTGGTTCTCTTCATTTGTTTTGGCTCTTTGTAAATGGTTGGAATACCTGGTGGATAAGGAGGGTATGGAAGCGATATTTCTTTGACGCCCCTCTCTTGTTTTGAGGTTGGTTTTGAACTCTTGACTGATGAAGAACCTTTGAGGCTCATATCAACTTGCGCTTGCGCCATGCCGGAGTTGCAAACAATACAATTACACTTATATGAAATTTTTTCACAAATGCCTGGCGCAGACGTTGAACAAAGGGTTTTACGATATTCTTCAAAAATATCTACACAGTATGAAAACAGGCACATTATACCTCAAAAGATAAATTACAAATGACTAACTTTTTGCAGTTCTTGGGCGTAATAGCACCCGTTTACGGGGACTTTATCTGATGACTCTAAATAATATGTCCATGGTTGCGTGTTAGCAATCCTAGTAACTGTGTAAATATTTTTTTCCCATGAACCCAGATACCCCTTATGAAACAGCTTGCGGGACTCCACACGCAAAACTTTGTCACCAACATGGAACTTTGGTTTTGATTTTGGTTTTTCCTGTGCATGACCCCCATACAACTTTCGATATACTTCAACCTCGTTATCTTTTGTAACTTCAGAGGGAGCCATGCCTATACTGGAATGTTTTGAATTATTATAATTATTTACAACATGCTGCAAAATTTTTAAATATTTTTTGGTTTTCATGTGCGTTAGGTATCTTGAGATCCTTTCAAAAATAGTACGATGTAATCTTTCAACAAGGCATGCTTTAGTACTTTTTAAACTGGTACTAAAATGTTCGATTCCGTGCTTTTTAAAATAACTTTGAGTTTGCTTCGATGTAAACTCTAATCCTGCGTCACTCTGAATTTTTTTGGGATATACTTTAGAAGTTTGAAAAATAGTTTCAAGTCCGTTTATAACAGTTTCTGGTTTCTTGTTTTTCAAGGGTACAAAGTAGGCATATTTTGAGAATCCATCAATACATGATAATAAGTAGGTTATAAAACTATTTTGTCTCTTATATTTCCTCACGTCAACTAGGTCAATCACATATTGATAATTCATGCACGGAATGTATACTTGCCTACGCGGGAATTTTCTTTTGATAGGTTTATGATAAGTGTAGGACTTTAAAGACGAAAGTCTATTTTCGACTTCCTTTCTGTTGTAGTTTTTATCCGACTTGTTATTTTCTAAGAAATGATTAATACCACCAAAACTTCCATTTTTGTGTATATTTAAATACTGCTCTTCAACAGTAGGTTCTTCCATCTTATACAGCCTAAATAATAATGACATCAACGTTACACCGGCAGATTACTTTAATTGACGAAACTGATAACATCAACAGGAGTCATCAAAATGATTTCAAAAATAAGAAGGCATAGACATTTTTTGGGGTACATTGCAAACTGCGGCAAGCATCAGCGTATTAAGTGTATTAAAAATGCCGATAAATCAGAAATAAAGGCATTGTGTGAATGCATGTTGAATGTTTATAAAGGAAACGTCAATATTCCAAAACAAACAGTGCAAAAACTTGTTCCATACAAGAATGTTTTAAACAAAATTGCATCTAAAAAATATAAAAAACATTCCAAAAAGGAAAGAGCTATTATTGTTCAAAAAGGAGGAGGTGCATTCATTCCGTTAATTCTGGCATCTGTTTTACCAACACTCATCTCAAAGTTAGTGAACAATTAAAATATATGATGGCCAGAAAAATGAAGTTAATCTCAGAATCAGACTATGAACTACTAATGAATTTTAAACGTGCAAAGACAGAGAACGGGTCCTTGAACTTGGAAGAACAAAAAATGAAAGTTTTATCTGAAAATGAGAAAATTCCCGATGATGTACGCGCTATATTGTATAACGACGCAGCCAGGAGACTGTCAAAACAACGTGCACTTGAAGCATCAACACCAATGTTAGTTTCGTCAGTTCCATCAAATCGAAATAATTATGCAAGTAATGGTGAACCAGATGATGAAACTGGACGATCCTTGAATTTAAATACAGTCACAGCATTGCCAATGATGAGGAAAAACCATACCTCACATGCAATTGACCTTGCAGACCGGACAGATATGTACCGAAAAAATGGCAAACATGAGATGAAAATTAAATCACCACTAGCAATAGAAGCAAACAACAAACCTGTGAAAAAACCCATTGAAAAACGAGTGCACGCTATTATGAAGTCATTACGTGCGTCAAATATTTCTTCCAATGAAAATGGCGAGATAGTTGTTGATGGTAAAAATGTTCCCTTTTCTAACATTAATGTCTTGGCAAAAGCCTTGGCATCGGGACGTAATTTGGAATCCACCATTGGCTACGCTGAAATTGTTCCTCTTTTAGTAAAAAACAATGTCCCCTACAAGGTCATTTCAAAAAATGTTCAAGATTCATGGAAATACTCGCTTCCTACAAATGTCACCCCAAAAATATCCACCACTGGAAAACGAATCAACCGTGGAATCAATAAACGGTGGGAACAATATTAGCTTCAAATGATTTATTTTTACATTTTAAATGGTGTACAACACTGTACTGAATATTTTGTACTAATTTGACGTCTAGCTGCGGTTGGCAATAAAATTTGTTTTCCGAAATTTTTAATTTGTTGATCATTTTTTCTAGGATCATTTGAAAAATAATGATACACACTAAGAAGACAACATCCACGATTCATTTTCATTAAAAAATAAATGGCATATAATCCACAAACATTAGAATTTAGAGACTGTAGGCATTTGATGTTTTCAATGACTTCACACTGAAGTATATTTGCAAATTTGGTAAAATCATCAGCATAGGATTTTATTCCAAAACCATAGCTACAAAAGAAATACAATGGTCCATATTTTTTTGGTACATACACGGCTACCCAATGGTTTCCTGGTTGTGTTTGAGGTTCATCATTAACTACTAATGCTATAGGGTAGTGCAACAGGTTCACATTTTGTAAACAATCACAGGGTATTACATCGTAATTAACTTTTTTGGGATTAAAAATTATGTCTAACAACTGACGTATTTGATTAGTATCCATAGCCACTTATAAAATATTGTTAAAATCTTTAAAGAAAACGTTCTTGTAACGATCAATATGAAGAATTGCCGGAAATTCCAAATAGCATACACATGTGAGTGCTTTAGGTGTGGGAGAGTTAAATTTCAATTCCAGCTTAACGTTGCCATGTTTAGGAGGTACAAACCCTTCCTTGACTTGCGCAATATTGTACACGTACAGGGCAAAACTTGACTTAAACTGCTCGAAAGTGATATCCAAGCCTACGCCCTCGGTTTGTATATCCAGTCCTTTAAATAAGTTATCATATGCCTCTAGGTAGAGGTCCCGGTTGTAATCCAAATCCAGTGGAGTGTTAATAATTTCTCCGTTGGCTGATAGATTTATATACTTGAGGTCGTGATTGTTAAACACAAACGGATTGGATTTGTGGTCTCCAATAAATGATTCACTGTCAACTAAACCAATGATGACACGGTAAGGGACGAGTCCCGATAATAAATTCTCGTTTGTAATTTGATGAACACCTGGCGAGATTGTGAATTGCCGTACTTCGACACGTCTCATGGGCATACATACATTAGTACCCTTTTCCAAATCTCGTACATGTTCCGATGCCAAAGATGGCATAAGAGTAACTTTCTCAATTAAAAGTACAGCCTCTTGAACTTCAATCTTATATTTCACGTCAGTATTTGTAAAGAGACAAAATTCATCCGGAGATCTCGTAAAGACAAATCGTATGTCAACACCAGGCAACAAATAACTTGTTTGTGAACAAATGTCCATAAACGGGCGTCCTATTAATTAGAACACCTTGCTGTTGAGACATTTCTTGTATCGTTTAGTGTAACCATCATCAACAGTTGTGTCAATAACTGTTGGGTCATTTTCACGTGTAAACATAGCGCATGACAATTGAGATTTCTTATACTCCTTCCCATAGCCTAATATAGTCTCCAAATAACTCTTGTAGGGATATAAGTTGCTCTGAGGAGTAATTAATACCTCGTTGAGATAGCACGAAGCTTGCGAAAATAAACTGTGCAAACAGTTATTAACGGGTGCTACGATGTCATCACTCTTAATTGCAACATTATTAGGTTCAAGTAACCTACATTTTAATTTTAGCTTTGTTGATCGAAGGTCTACATACTGTGTATCATTTGACTTGACAAAAAACTGAATAGGTGCAAGCCTATCTTGAATACTCGTGACTGGAAAAACTGTTTGAATTTGAGTACCCAATCTTGTGACGTCGTACCCAGGATCAGAGAACAATGACGTCTCACCTCTTACATAAGTATATGGGGAATTATTTTTATGTGTCTTACTGTTTGTCGCTGCCATTATGTTCTACTGATCTCAATTTAGTGGAATATTGTTGGGTAAACAGGGGATTTTTTAACACGCTTTCTCCTCCGTTGACGTCCTACTACAGAATTTCTTTTCTTTTGTGTTTTTGATCTCTTTGCAGTGTTCTTTCGAACTCTTTTTCCTTTTCCTGCACGATCAGTTACTTTACGCTTTCGGCTAACCTTCCGCTTCTTACGACGTCCCGAACCAGTCTGGTCCAAGTAATCTCGTCCCATAGCTTTTAATGACTGTACGGAATTTATCCTCAATGCATCCTTTAAATCTCTCCCATTTCTAACATCAGCTACAGTATTTTGTATAGCACTTAAAGCATGCGGAAGTAAATATTTTTTTGCAAATGGTAATATTGACTTTGCAATAGTGCCAAAAATTCCACCAATTCCCGCACCTCTTTGTCTCCTCACACCAGCAAAGTAGAACTGACCGTCAGGCATCATTGCACCTCCAATTTGATGCGGGAGGCGTCGATAAAACAAGTCCAAATCGTCATTACAATTAAAAGGTCTAGTATTCATTTTAAAATTCTCTTTTCCCGAAATTTTATTGTCACTGAAAAAGAAGAAAAGTCAAAGTTCACAGGTTCACCTGTCTCCGTGAGTACCCAAACGTGAATAATGTCAAATTCGGAAACACTTAGGCTTAAAAAGTGAGGAGGTGCGAAGGAATTGTGAGTAATTTCACCATATGCCCCTTTATATGGTATAATCCTTAAGCATGGAGCTTGCACATCTGCAAGATACTGTGGTTGAATTATATTACAATATAAAAACAATTTAGTATTCCCTGCATTAGCATACACGGGTTGAGTTCCCTTAATTATTATCGGTGTGGTGTCTTTTCTGTAATTTTCTATGGCACTTGCAACCTTTTCCCTTGATTCCTTTGGAACAATTGTTTTTTCATGCCTTGCCTCAGAGCTATAATCCTTTGATACAGCAACGCCAAAATCTTGAGTTTTCTGTCCGCTGCCAAATGATATTTTATAGAAATTATCATGTTGCTCCATGCCGATAGATAGATATTTATTATCCGCTCCAGGATTATACGTCAATTTAGGAAATGCGTCGCCAATTAATCCCGTATCATAGTCATCTATCCCTAATATTGCACTTAATTTGGGGCTAAAACATATCTTGTGTAAAGATTTTGTCTCCTGATAAATTTCACACCGAAATATATGACCCTCAATGACTATATTAGTAATTGGACATATTTCCGGTAACATCTCCAATAATTCGCGCAAAGTTCTTATATCCATTGGAGACAAGAAATCAAACTCAATAAAATGAGCTTCCCCACTTTCTTTATCAAACCACAAAAACTGTACGCTCCCGAGTTTTTCATCCTTCTTTATAATAACATGTCCATATATGTACGAACAGTCTACTAGAGCAGCTTCCCATGAATCCGAATTTAATCGTATCACTCCACTTAGCTTGTTTTTAAAATTCCCGACAGTGTTTTCAGGGAAAATATTTAAACTAGCATTGGACTGTAGAGAGACAAAAAACTCCGACATTTTTACCGTTAAATTGCCGAATTCGTACTAAATTCGCAAAAATTTAACGACCCCCTTTTGTCCTGTCATTCATTTTTATCATAACTGAAAATATTTTATGTACCTATCCGTATTTGATAACTTACCTTTGAAGCATGCATCAACACTCTACCATTACTTGCTAACGGGATGGTCTGATTTTGTTATTTAATTAATGTGCATATATTTTAGATTTACACTGTTACACACAGGAACGATTTTTAATATGATAAAACGTATTGATCTTACACGGCTACACGCAGATTCTCAACGTATTTCCAATTTGTCAAAACGTTAGTAGTTAACACAGTTACACACGTTAAGTACATATATAAGTACAAATGAACAAGACAAGTGTACGATTTCATTCCACTCCTTCATCGTCTTTTCTGTGTGCAGTACGTATGTACGTATATGTGTGAAGGAGCTACGTACGTAAGTAATTAATACATTAGGCTGCCCTATGCAAAGTTGTCTGTGCAAATGTATAGGACAGCCCGATAACATGGCCTGTATGCAGCAGCCGTTAACATGGGCTGTATATGTCATCTCTGTAGCATGGCCTGTATCCAGCAGCCATTGGATGTATTCACGTTAAGTACATATATAAGTACAAATGAACAAGACAAGTGTACGATTTCATTCCACTCCTTCATCGTCTTTTCTGTGTGCAGTACGTATGTACGTATATGTGTGAAGGAGCTACGTACGTAAGTAATTAATACATTAGGCTGCCCTATGCAAAGTTGTCTGTGCAAATGTATAGGACAGCCCGATAACATGGCCTGTATGCAGCAGCCGTTAACATGGGCTGTATATGTCATCTCTGTAGCATGGCCTGTATCCAGCAGCCATTGGATGTATTCTACTCCTAATCATTTAGCTTATACAGTTGAAACAACCGTTTATACAAAGGCAACAGATTCCCATTCTTACTTATCATATAATTCCTTTCGTCCAAATTCTACATTAGATGCTATCCCGTTTTCACAATTTCTGCTATGAAGAACAATATGTTGCCGTTTGGACAAATTTGAAAAAAATGACATTTATGACCAACAGGTTTGAACTAATGGTGACTGACACGAAACCACAGCTTGTAGAAGAACCCTACAAGCTGTGACCTTCCTAATATAGTCAAACCCTAACATAACGTATGCTCAGGGGACGACAATTTTTTACGCGCTGTAACCATTTTTACGTTAATAGTAAACAGGACTTGGGGCGGTCAAAACTGCATGTTAAATGCGTAAGAATCTATATGACTTATCTATATACATACCATAAAATGTGCGAATGGGATGTTAAATATGCAATATAAACATCTGTCAACACTTCAATCTTGCTAGACTTACAATTAGCATTGTACACAGTACCAGATGTGTTGGCTACTGGACAAAAGCTTGCATCACAAAGGTGCCCAAAGGACTCAGCCTAGCCCAAATCCTTCCACAATTTGGACCGAGTCTGTAAATATGCCTGCTTTTTAATGACCGAAGTGATCAGCCTACCCTACATCCTTCCTTTAAGGAGAGCCTATGTGCAAGTTATAAACCTACGTTTTTTGGCGAAATAGCTCAATTTATTCTACACCCATTTTACATTCCTCATACTTTTCACTATATCGACAGGCTACTTACACGCATTCTTTGGTTCTCCAATAATTGGAAACCCTGCCTCAAGTTCCCAGTGTATGGGTTCGGAATGAACTATAGTTATTTGAGTTTAGTTACCTTGACCAAAGACCCTAAGAGCAGAACAGTTTGCCGTTCTCACCTTGGTTTGCGCCGGAAATTGTGCCCAAGTTACACAATGTTGGTTAAAAGGCTGTAGTACTTACGAATTCACAAACTAAATATCATACGAAAATTTTCCCATAATCAGCGAAATAAGGTAACTGTGAATGTATTAACTGGCTGACAACATTATCTCATAGTAAATCTCTTTTTAAATTTGAATTGTGCTTAAACTCAAATTTCCACTCAAGTGGTTGAATCTCCAATTTAGCAAATATTTAGAACTCAACATGATGAGGTTTCCAGCGCAGATCAAGGCGAAACCGCACGAACTTGTCACACCTGATGTGCACCTTAACACACGCAGTTTGGAAGGTTGTTCTTTAATTTTAATTTTACCAGTCCTAAATGCCATTAAAGGAACATGGCATGCTTCAGTAACCTGTATATGCCTGTATAGTTCTACAACGGCAAAGCCTAATTTGTTTGTAGGCTATAGGTATTAGCGTATATTCCTGCACCCTATTTTGGCTACAAACCTCTTCAAAAAATTTCTTGCACCCTACAAATAGGCCTACACGTAGGATAGGCGGACACCTTTAATGCATCAAGTGAGGAGAACATAACATAACCGTACCCAAACAAAGGATTCAAACAAAGGATTAAACAATGTTTAATATCAGGACTTCTTTATCATTTTACTGAGGAAGAGATGCATACGTAGACGTATGTGACTTCAGTAACACAGAAGTTGCGGAGTCTTTCTGGTTAGAGCTGTGATAGTGCCCGCATAATGTTTTAGGTCGAAAAAATTCCACAGGGGACGTGCGTCTTGACTCAAGTTTTGAATGTTATTTCCCATAAGAAATTCTGAATTTTGATGAGGGAGCAAAATTTAAAATTAATAATTTACTTCATAATCTTGAATAGTAGCCTTCGAATTATCTATTGCAAAATTATAATCATTACTTTGTGGGCAGGAGAATTCTTAAAAATATCCTTGCCCATGTAGAAAAATTCTCTTACATGGTGTCCTTATACTAAAAGAACTTTATGTTTCTATTTTGGTTTGAATGCTGCAACTTAAGAGGTTGTTACACTTCGTGTCATATTGGAATCATATATTTTTTAAAGATTTCCGAATTGTTTTTCATTAGAGTGATTATCATATCTAAAGTTTAACATCAGGTGCATGTATATCTACTTTGGGATCATTCGTGTTGTGCGACTTCCCAAAAGGTCACAAGGGAGTGTTGACACTCAGGGACTAAACAACCCTATGGTACAGGTGGTACAGTGTACCCCTCTGATTGTATCCAGGGTGGTACAGTATATGGATTTTACCCCCCTCAATTTCGACAATAAATGTCAAGTTCCAAAATTAGTAGCTCTAAATTTACCAAATTCAGACATTCGTGAGATCAGTTAGTAACCTAAAATGTAATTACATGAGTGTACAAATGCCCAACCATGACAGAAAAACAGTGAAAACGTTTCGCTCCTATCAGTTTACAGATAGTGCATCATGTCGCACCAGTCATCTTTGGTACGTCATTCAAGCTTCTAAGTTAGAGAACCTCAAGGTTTAGGTAGTACACAGTACATATAGTGGAATGATGACTATGAATTGAGCACAGGAAAGTTTCATTTGAAGACAATGAAGAATTTTCAGAAGTTAGGGTTCAGCCCCTTTGTTCCAAGAGATGGACAGTTAGAGGGCCTTGTATCAACCACTACACCGCAAAATTATGAGTGCCTCTTAAAATGTTTACACACTGGCGAAGTCAGCGGGCAAATGTGCAACTAAAGCATCTGGTTTATATACACAGCTCAAAAAAGGAAGACTTATTTTGGTTTTCTCCTTCTACACAACATTTTGAACCCAACCGAGATTTTGAGCAAAATCACACAAACACAGCGTTCTACCATCAGTGGAACTGTTCAAGCTTTGAATGTGTGCATTGACAATTTTAGAAAGCATAAAGGTCAGTACATCGTCAGTGGGCTTTGGAATCGCAAGTACGAAGCCTGTGGCTGTTTTCATTTAGAACGTTCTTCTCTAGACCGAATGCGCAAAACATGAAAGCGGTATGGAATAAATAATCCGCCTATCCTTACAACTGCAGAAGTAAAGTACCAAAACGTATTCAACACTTCGATCGACCTTGTTGTTGCGGAACTCAAGCGTCGTTTTGATCAGCCCGGGATCAAGAAAGTTCATGAGTTAGAGAACTATTGCTTAACTGGAATTAACTAGAACCAAAATCACAGGAGTACCAAGTAGATGCTATTTCAGATTTGGGCAGGTTCAATTCTGAGAGACTTAATGTTCAAATGACATGGGATTGAAGGAGTAGAGAGAAGCTCTATACGATTTTTGTCATGGATTAAGGACTTCAATCCAACAGTTCGTCAAATGTTCTCCGAAGTTAAGAACTTTTAAAAATTCGAATCGGGCTCCCAATCAACTCCCCGACGGCTGAGAGATCATTTTCCACTTTACGGAGAATAAAAACATGTAAGATTCATAATTGAACAGGAAAGACTAAACTACTGCTGCGTCATTCACTGCTTCCCAGATATTGCAAAGGAACTGGAAAATGAAGAACTCATGAGGACATTCGTAAATAGTGACAAAAGGTTTTTGGGAATTTGCAACGCTTTTTACCCAATTTAGTGATCACTGTTCTGTTCTACATAAACGCCAAAGTCACAATACAAAAATAAAAGGCTAAAAAACAAAACAATATGTCATTTTTGTCATATACTTGAAGCATTTTTGACGAGGGTCGTTGTACCCCCCACTTTTCCCGACGTGATTTAGTCCCTGTTGACACTATCTTGTTGCCCAAAGTTTTTCTTTACCTTTTTATCCTTATCGGCTCCTGAGATTATGTAAAGGGTTTCAGGTTATCAACACAGCGGTACATGATCCATTTGACTCTTTATAAGATCAATGTTATTTTTTAATGTAACTATTCGAGAATGTTCCACTCCCTCCCTTTTATGTGTTAATCCTTTTTTTGTAAATAAGGAAATGTAAGAAAGATATTGACTAACCGAATCCTTCAAAAACCAAAAAACACCAGTTTTGTTTCGCGAGCCACTCCTTCTAATTTTTTAAAATTTTTAATTGGCAGGAACATCGCAGTGTCCCCCCCTTTTTGAAATCTTATTCCTCATGCTCAGTCTAATATACATGGTACACATCCGTGACAGCCGGCAAAACAAGGGGTTTGCAAAAATGTTATGTTTATGATATGGTAGATGTAGATACAGATATGATGGATGGCAGAAGGGACAAAATTAAATGGCTCTGCCTATTTCTGAAACGTGAAGTGGAAGCTTGAATTTGAAATTTGTTGATTTTTTTAAATGACGTACAACTAATAGAGAGGAAGGGGTATGAAAGGTTTTTTATTGATTATTTCCAGCTTGTGGGCAACGGGAACTAAGATTTCTGGAAGGATGACCTCTGAATGAAGTCACTATTCCTAGGAATTTTATTACATATCAGTTTGACAAATAGCACTTAGTTTGACTGTCAGATTCTCATTCACAACTACTTGAATTATTATAATGTATAAGCTTGCCATTTCATTCTAGGGGAGTATGCTTTTATCATTAGGATTGTTTGTTAACAGAATTAACGCCCAGTACTGAGTATCCTAATTTGATGTACATACATATATGTTTGGTAGCTTGGAGCTGAAGTTTTTCTTTTTATTTCAGTCGGCATTTTAAAAAAGTTTGTGGGACGAGAATGTTGTCATCTTTGAGGTTACAGAGATCTCCTGGAGCAGTGATCTTGCTGTTGCTCACCGTTTGTGTTTCGTATAGCAATCAATTGTCGGGGCTATCATTTCAGCCTGTCTCGAATTCTGAGAGAAATACACCTCAACAGGTGTATTATAATTCCAATGAGCAAGAATTTGTAGAGACTCGAGTGGAGAATGAAAGGAGGAAACGAGATATTCACACAGAAGCATCTCATCCTAATATTACAACTCATGTGGTAAGCGTAATTTGATGGTAAAATACGTTTTTCGTGCGTATTTTTAATTGTTTTTTGTAATTATTACAATTTAATGTCAGTGTTATTAGTATATTTGACCAGTCTAGTTCTGTCCAGCCGAGTGTTATGTATAACCTCTGACGCTTGAAGATTTTTTCTGCACTGCAGTAGTTTTTTTATCGACGATCGTCATACTTATCGATAATTTTTTTTAATACTGATCGTAATTATTTGAGCGTATGAAATTGATATTGAGAGTTTAAGTAGACATGCAATTTGTGCTTACATATACGTATATGTACAAAATTTTGAATGTTCGGAGATGATAGATTATGGATAAATAATATCTCAAATAAGCAATAAGACTCATGAATGGAAAATTTCTGACGATTCTTTCTTTTTTAGACTTTGATCAAAGAATCACATAATTCCCTGATAGTCTACTGGGCTGGCAAAGATGTGATAATTTGTCTTGGAAAAGATGTGAATGCAAATTCAGTGTCCACATTCCACATTTCTAGAAATTATGGAGCCACATTTGATAATGCTACACCTCTTTTGAGAAAGGATATGCCTGATGGGGTAAAACCTGTACTCGACAAATTCTTCAACCATCCAACTAATAACGGGAAGGTACAAAAAAGTCTTTCCTTATTCAGAATAGATGTACTGGTTTATGTCTTTTTGAATCAGTTTGGTCTTTGTAATAACTTAATATTCATGACTTTCTTTGACAGTTTATTTTTACTGATGTGACAAATCATCTCATCTTTACAACTGATGATTATGGAACTAAATTCAGAAGAACGAGTGTCTCGTTTGTTCCAGATGAGATTCTATTTGTTCCATATGCGGAGGAAACAATTTTTGCGTATGAAAAAAATACCGCAGAGAAGCGTGTAAGTTTGTATGCGGAAATAATCCACATGATAGATCTCATCTATGAGTTACAGCTGAGAAGGTACAAGTGCATAATTATTACTGTGCCTGTTTTCGGTGTAGATGTGGATCTCGAAGGATTTTGGGGCATCTTGGACGATGGCGCAAGATTTCGTCAAGTCTGTTTCTTGGGATGAATCTTCACATCCCGCAAAACTGTATATTCATAGAGAAGAGCCTGGCGAAAAATCAGTTGTGCTAACTTCGGTATCATCATTCGTCGAACACGGAGATGTTGAAGTAAAATTTGCTGAAGTAGAGGAGTTTGAAATTAAAGATGAGTACATGTTTGCTACTAAAAAGGGAATGAATGTAAGTTCAGAGTTATATCTGTTAGGGGTCTGAGTTGAGTGGAAATAACGTACTATAAATTCCCTCAAGTTTACTTTTGATTCTTCAAATGTTGAAGAAATTTTATTTAACTTTTGACAAATACAAAAATGGAACTTAATAATATCTTTGTTTGATTTTCTAAAATATAAGTTAACACTAAGATTTAATTCTGATTATAAATATTAATTCAAAGAAGACCTTCTCTAAATCTAAATACAAAGTTAATAAAGTTATAAAAGTTCAAGTTTAATTCCTATTACGAGTTATCAAAGCGTTACCCAAAATTCCTATCAAAATTCTAAATGTTTTCTCAAAATTTCTCGAAATACAATCCACCAGCCTGAAGAGCTGTGGTAAAATCCTTCCTCTTCTGAGAGTAAAGGCTATCTTTCAGAAAAACTACTCGATTCTGAGAGCAAGAGTATTTTTGATAAAATGGGAGTAAAAAGGGAGAGAACCGAAACCCGAGTGCTATACGAAGAGAGAGAGAGTCCAAGAGGACAGCGTTTCGGATCGGCGTGTTCAGATCGACTGTGTATCTGTAAGATTTTCCTGGGGTATTTATACTCGGCCGCAACCGTACTCTCAAAATCCGAAGTCAATTGAATAGATTTTTATGACCTGACCATCCGGCCGAAACCAAGTTCCAACCCCGCCAGCCTGGCGCCGGTTGCTTTACATTTAAACACATGACAATACATACTTAGGCAATATCAGTTTCAATTACTTTCTTAATCTTAGGTCTTATCGTAACTTATTTTTATTACGATCGTAAAGATCGAGACCATTGTCCGAGACAGATCCGGTTACTTAGGAAGGAGTTTTTAGATTCTCCCGGGGAAAACGTCTTACACTCTAAAATACAATGGATTTAAGCTTATTACGCACTAATAACTTATATATATATACGTCCTACGCATGGAGAGATTTCCCTCCTCTTCTCATCCGCTCGGACTGAGAGGAGCCAAAGGGTAATTTCTACACACACAGAGGAGGACTTTTCCAACTCTGGAGATTTTTATTAAAACCAACGGTCAGCAAGTTTATTCGCGTGCTATTCACGGGTACACATTCCTACGTTCATTCTAACATCCTGTTCTCATTACTACCATTACATAAAATCTTACGTTATTATGTACGTATCAAATACTTATTTCTACGCTAAAAAGAGCGTATCATATCGTTTCAAAATTATGAAAGTCGTATTCGCTGTTTTTTTGATGAATTTGTTATGGCGGCTATGTTATAGGACACACTTGAGCTTTGGATTTCTTATAAGCGCGGCCCGTTTCTGCAAGCCTTATTCCCCACACATAAACGAATAAAGAATTACCATATTGCTGACGTTTTTGATGGCCAAGTAATAATCCCTTAATTATTCACATAAACGACGAAATGAAATAATATCATGGTTATTTGAGTTAAGTACTTATTTTCCATGTAGATGTTTGTCTGCGTGACTCACGAAAATAGCATTTCCGACTTATATGTCGGAAGTAGAAGCCCGTCACCAATGACCATGGTAAATCTTCGATTTTCCTTATCTCTCAGTGGAATTGTTTTCTTCAAACCAAATATGACATGGTCTGATTCATGGATTAAGTACGTCATTCGGTTCATTTATTACTTAATCTTAAACTATTTTATTGCAGTTAATAATCGTATTAAGCTCTTAAATTTTACACCCATTATGTTGTTGTACATTTCTAGTAATGTCACTGATGATTCCTTTGTTGAACTGCATCGCGTGGATGGTTTGAGGGGAGTCTACATCGCTAACGTTCTAAAGAACTCTAGTGAAAGTACAAATAACATGATAAAATTGAATGAAATAATTTCAAAAGTTACTTTTGATAATGGCGGGGAATGGCAAGTACTGAAACCACCGGAATTTGATGATGATGGGCAACCGTTGTATTGTCACTTGGTTAGATTTATCATCATAATGATAGCGTTTATTCAAACTAGCTTTTGCATCCAATAATTCGTCAATTAATCGTAGGTACCGAGAAGCAATAATGGTGATAATTGCTCACTTCAAATTAACCAAAGATTGAGTGAAATATTTCCTGTCACTCAAGCGGTTCCCGTACTCTCAAGAAAATCTGCAGTTGGAATCATTATGGCCACAGGAACCGTCAATAATTCTCTTAAGGGTCATCAAGGTGTATTCATGTCAACTGATGGAGCTGTAACATGGAAACATGTACGCAGACTTGCTAATTAATTAAACCAAATTGTTTTATTCTACTCATGTATTGAGATCCTACCATTTTATGTGATTTTGTTTCCAAAGCTCCTTCAAGGGAACTACTTGTTCGGATTTGGGGATCACGGTGGTGTGATAGTTGCAGTTAAGTTCTATAAGCTTGGAGATGCCACGGACTCACTTTTGTATTCCATAAATGAGGGCGAAACGTGGAATAAATACAAGTTTTTTTACGAGAAGGTTCGCGTGTTAGGATTGATGACGGAACCAGGGGAAAATACTACTGTATTTTTGGTTTTTGGTTCTATTCCCAAAACCCAATATGGAAAGACAGGTCATTCTTGGATACTAATTCAAGTGGATCTTTTCAACGCTTTTGGTATGAATACAACCTTAAGTAAATTTTCTGATTGCATGACAGTCTGTATTGGGAGGTAGAATTTATAAGTAATTCTTCCAATGGGTTTAAAAACTGATTCGGCGTACTTTACAAACTCTTATACTCTTACTCTGTATATGGATGGATGTAATCCGTGATACCAAGTGTCATGAATGTACACAGAAAAGCCTAGTTATAGTAAAACCAGCCTTACTGCAGGCAGCTGTTGTAGTATGACAAGATTTTTTGTTTGATGTCCTTTCGTGGCATTGCTAAAGTCCCAGTAATCGCTTGTAAGTAAAAATGAAGTGATCCTGAAATAATTGTAGGTGGCAGGAAATGCGATCAAAATGATTACAAATTGTGGTCACCCTGGGACAGCCAACCTGGTCGTGACTGCTTGCTCGGCAAAAAGGATCACTACGAACGTCGAATTCCTTCTCATGGTTGTTGGGTACATTTATTGGGCGGATGTGAATCGAGATAATGTCATGCGATTGAAACTTGATGGTAACAGCGAGCCAGAAATTTTGGTATCGACTGATTTGAAATCAGTGGAAGGACTAGCTTTAGACTGGATTGCGAAACATTTGTACTACTGTAATGCACTCAATGGTAGAATTGAAGTAATTAGTACAGATGTGAAAAATATTGGAGGAAGGCGGAAGATTGTTTTGTATAAAACTCACCTGGACAACCCTCGAGGAATTGCAGTACATCCAGAAAAGGGATACTTGTTTTGGACGGACTGGTCGAGCAATAATCCTTGTATTGGTCGTTCATGGTTGGATGGCTCAAATGTTAAACGTATTGTTGAAAACCCTACAGGAACTGGCCAAGAGATTATACTAAAATGGCCCAATGGAATTGCCATCGATTACGAGAAAAACAATCTTTATTGGGTAGATGGATACTTAGATCACTTGGCACTTGTAGACTTTGATGGCAAAAATCTGAAAATTTTCCTGAAACAAGATTATCGTATACGACATCCATTTGCTGTGTCGGTATATAAAGATACGATCTACTGGAATGATTGGAACACACGTTCAATATTTGGCACAAGAAAAGATACCGATGACCCAGGGAAGGGAACTTTTTTGGTGATTGCTAATCACCCCCAATTAGTGGATCTAAAGATATATGGTCCTGGGAGACAAGTTGGTACAAACGCTTGTACAAATCATTCTTGCTCGCATTTATGTTTTAGCTTTCCGGGTGGACAAAATTTCACCTGCGAGTGTCCGGATGGTCTGATAAAATCAGATGGGAATTGCATATGTCCTGATGGAAAACCGACGGGCCAGAATGGTCGATGTAGCAGTAACAATTGTAACGGAAATCCAATATTTACCTGCAAGAATTCATTCTGTATTCCAATTCACTGGAAATGTGATGGTAAGTTATTTCGAGATTATTTTTGCAAGCATTGTACTGTTGGAACACGAAATTCAACGTTTACTCTGCGGATCAAGGTGACGACGATTGTGGAGACAATTCGGATGAAGACGGAACCACATGTGACCCAGATAACAGATGCAACCCAGCGCAGTTTCAGTGTCTTTCTGAATTTCAGACGCCTGGCGGTGCGATTATGACAACGACTGTGCAGATGGTTCAGATGAACACAATTGCACTGATCTTTATCCTGTTTGTCATAATGCCACACATTTTCATTGTGCAAACAACAGATGTATACCTAGCCGATGGAAATGTGACGGTAAAATTTTATTTTGCATTTTATTAACAAATAATGAAAGTCTTCAACTTACTGAATTGCATTTACTATGAACAGGAGACAATGATTGCAGGGATAATTCGGATGAACTCAATTGCACAACTACTCCGTCTGGTTCTTGTGCTTTGAATAAATTTAGATGCAGGTCGTCAAAACGCTGTATCTCCGACCAGTGGAGGTAAAACAGTTCTAAATAATATTTTTCAATGGTTTCAGTTTTAATTTCGAAATTATTTTTAATTCGAAACACGTTTCAAGGTGTGATGGTGACAATGATTGTGGAGATGGTTCAGATGAGAAGAATTGCTCGGTTTTTACTTGCCCAGATTACAGATTTCATTGCGAGGAGAGTCATCAATGTATACTGGAAAGTTGGCATTGTGATGGTAAGTTAATCACGGAAAGGTTCAGAAGTTGGAAGACTATGGTTTCAAAAATAATTAAAATGATTTTTAACGACTAGGTGACACTGATTGTATGAAAGGTGAGGATGAACGCAATTGCTCTGCTCCTGTAACTCTCCCCCCTACTACTGTAATTCCATTTACCGTGGTATAAGAAGTACGGACTCGCCAAATCTTATTCAGATTCTTTCATGGATCTGAGGCTAAAGTTTTGGGTTAAAGCCTGTCTAAAAATTCATAAAATATGAAATTCATTATCAGTTCAAGGTAGCCATACATGAGCAAGCTTTCAATGATATTTCCAGCCATTTATTTGCAAAAAGTTTCCGTTTTCCTTTGTCACATATAAAGTTCTGCAAATTGCGTAGATGTATATAGGCTCTCCAAAGCAAATGGGGAATAAATTGAAAAAATTATTAAAATATTTCAAAAACCCATTTTTACGACTTAGCACGTTCCATGCATTGGATTATCTTCCTATAAGATCTCCCGTAGCAATTACCTAATTAGTTCCAATATACAAGAGTATACAGTATTCCTGTTACTACTTCGTAGCCTAATCTGCCTATAATCAGTGTAGTAATAATAAAATTATCTCCCTTGCCACAATACATTTTATCATGTTATTCTAAATTTTTAATACTTTTATCATGACTGACACCAGGGTCAAGAACGAGTATTTAATACCAGCACGAAACTATGAATATAAACGTGCTTATTGCTTGTCAACGTGCCCTAGCACACATACTCTTCAAAACAATTTAGTTCAGTACCAGTAGATTTAAATTACAAATCTTCCTCATTCTTATCCCCCTAATGGAGATAACAAAATTTTCTATGTCAGCGTAATTAATCATGAACTAGAAACATTGTAGTTTCCTCGTAACTGCTCATTACATCTGGCCTTTATCAAATAAATAGTAGTAAAATGCTATTGAGCACTATAGGATTAACTCTGTGATACTTTTTTAAACCCGAGTTTAGACTATATTCAAGTTTTTACATAAAAAAATTAAAATCTCCAAAATGAGCTCTTCTCAATACAATCAAACTGAGGTGGATCCTTTTTTGGTAGCAAACTCCAAACTTGATAATACTCAGATAAATAGGGACGACAGCAATAGTACAGAAATTAACTGGTCATTGACTCATGAGTTACCTAAAATTGTCATTCAGCAGGAAGTAAATACATACAAAAAAACTAATAAATCATTAAACAGTGAAAACATTATTATCGAAACGAAGGAAAAATCCAGTTCAAAGCGTCATCGTTTCACTGGGATAGCTTTGGCACTATTGTCATGTATGGGATTCTCTGCATCATCCCTAATCATAAAATATTTGAAAGAGTATGACCCTTTTACCAAAAGTGTATGGAGATTTCAAGGACTAGTACTTCCAGCGATCCCGATGATGTTATGTAGTCGCTATTTACACAAGCAACCTGTATTTGATACAATTTATCCGCCTTGTCAAGAGGACAATCGCAAAAATATCTTATTTCTATTGGTAATGAATTTTAAATTACACAAACTTTGAACATTATGTCTTCAGATTTAATAATTATATTTTGATTTTCTTTTTCAGTTAAGATCCACTGCAGCTTTGAGCTCTCTCATTATCCAGTTTTACTCATTGCAGTACATATCTCTGGCGGATCAAATGGCAAGACTTTGTACCCTCCCTCGAAATGATATTTATGAAATTTTAGAAGCCCAATAGGCTACGAATTTTACAAGATTCTGTAATTGAATAGGTAATTGGATCCAGTCAACCCGTGTTTGTATCGATAGTAGCTTATTTCTTACTCGGAGAAAAATGTGGACTTATACCAGTTGTGAACTGCTTCCTAACTATCATTGGTACCCTAAATTTTTTAAACAACAAAACTAAAAATCAATAAAATATTTTCTACATTTTTCATGTGCGCTCCAATTTTTTAAATAGGAATGTGCATTGTCGCCAAGCCTCCCATGTTAACAGGCCAGGAAAGTTTTGAGACAGATCTCTTGGTAATCCATATAGAATAATTTTTAATATTAATATAATGTAATCTAAATTTGGCATACAAGTAATTAGATAATTGTACGTTTTTCTAGATAGGATGTGCTCTGGCTCTTGCTAGCACAGGAATGTCAGTTATCTCAATTATTTTTACAAGAAAATTGAAACATCTTCACTTCACTATCACTGCTTTTACCTTTGGCTTATTTTCGATCGTCGTTAGTTTGTCAGCTTCCCTGGCTTTGAAAACATTTCAGCTGCCTAAAAATGAAGCTCATCTGCTCATTGCTATTTTATTAGCCATGTAAGTGATTTTATGAGTACCCAATTTATCAAATGAGAAAACCTTAAAACAGTAGCGTTTTACCATTACCATTTAACTGAGTTTCTTTTCAATGCTTCCTCAAGTTTCGTTTTCGTAACGCAAACTTCTACAATAGTCGCACTCAAGTATGAACAAGCGGGACCAGTGTCCTTGGTAAACTCTAGTAGCGTTGTTTTTGCATTCATTTGGCAGTACTTGTTCCTTGAGATTATCCCAGATGTTTACAGGTAAGTTTTCTATTTTTGCTTTCAAATTTAATTCTGACAGTCTACTAAATTTTGCTGGCAGACATCGCATAACTTTTTACTTAAAGCATAAAGACAAAGTGTTTGTAAGTGTTTTACCTTATTGTGTAGTATTATTGGAGCCATAATCATCATTGTGGCGGTTATTATTACAACCTTGCGAAAATGGGTTTCAACCTTGCCTGAAAATGACAGCAACCGAAAATTCTACAGCTTTCTTTTGAAATGATTAATTACATACCAGAGTGAAAATGAATGATTGTTACGTCCTTTTTAGTACCGTATGAGATACATATGTATCATGTGTAAAAATAAGTAAAAATGTATTTAAATGCCCTGTATGTGTTTTTATTGACATTTTCGTTTATTAATAAAAATGTTTTGTTTATTGGAACCGAATATAGTATCAAAATTCTTTGCATCAGATTATGATTCCGGCGAATCATTCAATAAAATTTCGTAAGCATATCTGTTTTATTTTTTATGAAATAATAGTAAATCCGATATAGGATGTACATACATAATTCTAGTTTACAATATAGTTACGCTTTGTTTTTATTGTAATTCGTGTGCAAGATAAATTCGGCACCTAGATTGTAAAACTGAAAGAATTTTGCTACAAAAATTATTATTTTGGAGCTATGGCTAGGTGAAAGGTCTCTTATGTATTGTAACATCGTATTTCACGGGCACTTGCGTCTTGCATAAAAAAGTACACCATCTATCTTAATTAGGTTAGGTTAAAATATGGCAAAATGATAATTTTAATATATTTATTGTTACCATGATGTGCACTTCTGACAATGAGCAAGGCAATACTTTACATAGGTCACCTTATACTTGGCAAAGCTCCGAAACTACAAGTTTCTGCAAAACAGTTTTTTAATCGAAGCCCAAAATCCTGCTAATGCCAAGTTTTGTAGAAAATAAATTATAGCTGTGACATGACTGGACTTGCTTCTATTATAGCAATACTGTTAAATGTTATACAAATGTTAAGCATTATCTATTTGTCAAATATGATTTTAAAAATACTATACTTTTAAAAAAGCTCTATAAATTGTAATGTTGGATTTTCAAAAATTTGCTAATTTCTTTAACGGAAAATACATATGATTATTTATCTATTCAGTATTATAAGCTGATATTGTCCTGTACAAAATAGGTGTAACATCTTTTCTACTTGTAGGATATGCCCGTATAAAATTATTTTCTCATGGGTACGTTAACGTGCAGTTGTGGAGGTAAATGGTGGATTCCGTGTATTCTAGGTTGCACAGAACGGCGTTGTTAGAAAAGTCTGACTCTGCAACCTTCATCTCTCCATTAATTGAAACCTAAATTATTTTAAAAATTCATTTAGGTCAACAACATTACAGTGTACCAATTTGTGTGGTATGTATTCTCTGTACTCCTTCCTTCTTGCAAACACGCTTAATATTTTTCTTTTAACTCCTGTACCTTGAATGTATAGCTGCCTGGAACAACATCCGTAATGTCTACCCATTGACAGTCGATGTTTGCCCTATAGATGTCCGCACATCCCACGCTGATACCTTGGTTCCCAAAGTTAGCGCATGCATAAATGTTCTCATGTTTTACAATGCATTCATTATCTTCAAGACAAAATGAAGCCTTGTGACCCTCCGCTACTTTCCGACCGGTTTTGTCTAGAATGTCAAATACTGCAAAAACTTCCATACTGTGGAAATGCCTGAAACATCAATACACACCACAATGGTTCTGAAGATTTTTCCCAAACCAAAATTCCCTTGGAAAGGATTAAGAAACAGACTCTTACATATGGCATGCATGGAATTGCCACAAATGTTTCGGTATTGCAGGTCGAAAGTCCGCATTACCCGTGTTGACGATTCGAGCAGTAAATCGTAGTAATCTTCTACTTTCCATGTGCCAATTGTAAGGATTCGTGTCTTGAAGTCGATAGGCGGAAGTGGCAAGGCAATTTTCTTCCATGGCACACTGCAGCGAAACCAAAAGTTTATCTTCCAAGTACGCCGACCTTTCTATTTCCCTTGCGTCCGGGACCAAATCTGGCAAACCTAATTGATCATCAATCATAAAATATTAAACAATAAAAATCTAAAACATCCAGCGGGTTTCTTTTCAGTCAAGTGAGAAATAATGAAAAGCTTTGCTTGAATTACGATTGGTACAGATGACAGCCGCAAAACTGCGCCCAGTTCCAGGACAAAAAATACTCTCATTTTTCCGCGATCGCCAATCATGATGAAAACATTGTGATATCTCATCCTCCTTCCCATTGCACTTCACCCCGGTAGTTACAATATCTGCTGAGTTTCCCCCAAAATAGTCAGTCTGCGCCGCTGCTTCCGCAAACCCTAAACCGAGTTGCCGACAGATGACAGCAGCTTCCAGAAGTGTCCACTCGTCACCACAAATTAAGCCCCATCCTATTTCAGTACGAAATATTATTTACCATTTTAATTCAAGAACGCGACAGTAACATCAAAATCCAACGTAAATTTTTTTTAAACTTACCTGAATGTTTACTTAAACGTATTTCCACTCGTCCTTCATGTTCCACACGGCCACCAGCAAGCCTCACTTGAATTTCTCCCTTTGTTGCTGGATTATAAATTTTCTTCCGGGGTAAGTTTATACGTGGAGGTGGTGTGGCGTACATTTGTATGTACTTCTCTTCTAGTAATTCTTCTGATGTTGGTATACGAGCACAAATCACACCCGCAGTTTCTTCTATCCCACAATCATTTACCCCCCAACCTTCATGACGACAGTCGATGAGCTGCTTTTCTTTTCCTTCGCAGTACACGTTGTCCAACCAATATGGAGCTAAAAATAAGGGAAATTAAGCGTCAATTATGAATTCAATTCGTATTTTTTATTTATAAAATTGTAAAGAATTTTTTAAAAATAATGAAGCATACCACTGGCATGGCCAAACTTTCCACTATGCGTAGATCGAATATCAATCCTAAATTCGGAGTTATTTATGTGTTCAGCATAACCCAACTGACGACATACGACCGTTGCATCATTAACATCCCAGTCATCATCACAAACAGGGCCCCATCGTTCTTTATGGAATATTTCCACTCTTCCTGGAGAAGTTTTAAAAAGGAGTAAAATCAATAACCGCGTAAATTTTGTACTTGGCTGAAAGATGAACTAAGCGAAAATTTGATCCAGAAAATTAATGGAAATTTTTGAATAAACAAAAGTGAACATAATAACTCTGATCTAACACATACCTTCGTATTGATTTGCCCCATCCATTAGTCGAATCTGACCTTCATTAATACGAGGAACTTTCCGCAAAGGTCTTACTTTCTTGCCCCGATTCTCCCTCCTGCGACGACCCTCAGGTGCTCTCCTGGGTGGCGTGTCCAGGGCATCCAAAAGGGCTGATATTGTTAGGACTAAAAATAGAATTCTCAGAACTGGGTCAGTAATACTGCACTTAAACCGCATTTTCTCCCTTGATTCTGAAATGCCAATTGAAATAAATGCACTCAAAAAAAAATTATCTGCCAAACTTGACACTGTTGACCCACATAGACAGGAAAAATCTTCCCTCCCAAGATCCAACGGACTGTCAACGCTGAGACTGAGATAAGAACTAAAAGACAGGCCCTATTGCCCCAACTAATCTTTGTGCAGTGCAGGACCTCAGGAAATGAGAATTGCAGTGAACGAAGGATGAAAAAAGGGAAATGTAAGAAAAAAAAAATCATCAGTTTGCATACGGACGAGAGAATTAAAGATGAGTGGGGAGAGAGAAATTTATCTGCGAAATCGTTTTATTTTTATATTTAGCGTTGACAAGAGCTTTAATTTCAATTGAATAATCAAGCAACGCCAGCACGAATGACTTACATAAAGCGATAATACAATGCTGGAAAGCATCAAAAACGGTTCGAATGGTTTTGAGAAGCTCCAGCAAAGACTCGGAGGCAGTCTAACGTGAAACAGACTACATTTTTTGTTTCCTACTCTTAACTTTTGAGACTGAGACTGTTAAACAATTGCTTTGATTTCTTTTTTCCTATCCAAAATAAAATTATCCCCAATAATACAACTCCTCTACGTGCATATCATGAACCTTTTATAGCATCAAACTCTGGCGTTCATATGTTACTGGCCATTATGTACTATGTTAAAAATTGAATGGGCTCAAACTAGGAATACAGAAATTTGCACAAACAGGAATACATTCGATTTTTATCAAAATTCGCTTGCAAATAAAGTTTAGATTCAACTGTTGCAGCTTGCAGCACGCCAGAATTTATTATGTTTATGCTTTGTTTATCCTTTTCTTCCCGCCTAAATATTTTTGGTAGCCGTTTAAAATTGTTTGGCATGTTTTCTGCTTCTTTTATTTTTTAGATACACCCCCGATGCCTTCTGGTCCGAGGTGTTTGGCGTTAATGGTTCAAAATGTTGGAGTTGGGAAGATGTAGCCCTATCTGCTTTAGAATGTATTACTATTCCAAAGCTTTCAAAAGACGATCTTGGCAATCAAGTCTTCATGGACTTTGAAACAGTTAGATCAGTGGCCTTTGATAAGGTTCGAACAAAATTCTTTCAATATCCCGCCGTGTTGTTGGATTTGAAAACGTTTAATTTCGTGGCCTCTAAACACAATTTCGAGCTCAATTCAGTGTTCAAGGAAATGAGGGAATATAGATGGAAGGCATTCGATTTGCCCAAGGTTAAAAACGAGTCAGAGATGGCCATTTTCTTTGATACTTCAGATTTACTCCTTTCTGCAGAGACTGATGGTAACGTCATGTTTTCGCCATGTTGATTTTATATTTGATGTGCATTATGTCGTAGTAGTTTCTAATCCTGCTGTAAATTGTATTAGTCGACAAAATGAAACAAAAACAATGTAACGTACAGTACATTATTGATTTCACACATACACTAGCTGACACTAGTGTTGTATTAATGTAAGTATTTCACAGGGACCAATAGGAGTACAACAACAGGTACCATTTGATGTTGTAGAGCTCAAGCTTTGCATACTCGCTTTGTAAATCAGTTACTACTGGTTATTTACATTTTTGTTTCAGTTTTTTCGATTGAGAAAGATATCAGCACACGAAAGGAATTAAAATTCCATGCGGATGGAAAAACGATTGGACATCTCGAAAATCTTATCGTGGGATGTGCAGGGGGTGTCATGAAGGCTGCTCCAGTTCATGAAATTTCTTATTCGCCGTTCCTGGATGCTTGCTATATTCCTGAGATTAACCCCCATTATCTGGATAACCCCATAAAGTGGTTATCCGGACAGGGTACAAACGGTGTGACATCACCTTGCCTTGTAACGCTTGGCGGGCAAATGTTCACACCTTTCTGCTACAATGAGCAGAGTAAGTGACCAAAAGAAAAACGTACAATATACTGATTTAATTTTTATGTTGCTTTTAATTTTATGTATCAGGACTTGGTGAGCTGGACATTGTCACCTACAATTGGAGGAATAGAAATCCAAACTGGATACAGAAAATTGTGGTTGTAGTGCCGCCAGCTGCAAAAGATCAGTTGTCGATGGATCTACTCCGACAGCGGATCTATCAGTTTGAGAAGCAACAGTTACGAGCTGTTCGTGACAAAGATTGTCCATATTATCTGGAAACTCATCGATATTTTTTCACTCTGAAGACGTTATTCCAATTGAAAATTGGATTTTTTATTGCTCCGATGAATATTGGCGATGCTATCATCATTCAGCCGGGATGTGCGAGATTCACATTCTCTTGCACAGTCAACCAAAGTATTGGAACTTGCTACTATTCCAAGGTAAACTGTGTATTATCAAACAATAGAATAGAATGCTATGTTTATTAAAAAATATTAAATATGTGATTGTTTTTTCTTTTAGAGTTACGACACAATCCTAACTCAATTAGAGGACTGTAATCAAATGGGGAGATTGTGTAATTCGTTGCACGGTAATATAATCCGTTACAACGTCTTCGAATTCACCCTGGCAATAACCCGTCGTTCTAAACATGATAAATTGGATCAATATCAATCGCCTGGAACTAAAAGTGTATCAGAGTCAGAAAGCGTAGCACCATCCGAGCAGGCTTCTGATATTGAAGATGATCCCGGTACAGCAACAAATGAGACATCAGTTACGTGTTCGGATGAGGGTTCGATTGTAGTCAATCTGGAAGATGGTCAATCTTCCTATCATAACGTAGTGCCAATTGAGGAAGACTTGGAAAAAGATTTGACGCAAGAGCCCATATTTGAGGGATCAGCCACATCAATAGTATCCTCGAAAAAATCGACTTTGGAGATTACCGAAACACGTTACAGTGATGGAACTCAGGTGGTTACAAAACGTTCTGAAGAAGAGAATCTAATTTTTGGAGCAAACGTTCAAGCAGAACAAGTGCCCGTGAAGAAGAGACGGAAGAAGGCCAAAACCAACAAGTTAAAATCCAAGATGCAAAAAACCAAAGAGAAGAAGAACAGGAAGAAAAAGAAGATGGAGCAATCCCTAGCTCTCGCAATCCAGTCTTCAGACCAGGTAGCTTCAGCAAGAAGCCTGCCGACTTATACCTCAAACTGGAGTCCGTGGTCAACTCTCGAAACAACCTTGGATTTTTCAAATATAAATCCATTTGATACGACATATTGCAACCCAGTAAATATTTATGATTTGTATATAATAAATAAGTATATTTTTAAACCATTGATGCCAACAATATTTCGTTGACTAAAAATTTAATATTGTACTACGTTTTTAGCATCGGCCGTTGTTTCAAGTCCCATACCGTTATCCCACTCCACAAGAGCCCTGGATAACACCGAGAATGATCACTCAGAGAGGATTCAGATATCCCATACAGCAAAGTTTTAGGCAGACGGGAAATCCATTTTTGTCTGCTGGATACGGTGTAAATTATGGTGCAGCTTCTCAGCGTATGTTTGGGCCATATCCATAATGTTCATCTTTCAGTTATTTTTAATGAATATTTGTTATGCTTTTGTAAAATTAAAGTTTACAAACTAGAGTAATTTCTGTAAAGTGAAAGGAGACAAAGAAAATCATTCAAAAATGTCCGTATGCTTTGGATTTCATTACTGAACTGCCATAAACCAGAATGTTGATTACCTACCTCTATTCTTGATTGACGACTTCTTTTTCTCATTTCACTTTACAGTAGTTGGTGTGATTAACATGTTTTTTAAAAACAGATATCAAGTAAGAAAAAGAAGGACAAATGTTTTAGCTTATATTTGTCTTTTTTAAGACATTCTTTTTAATACTGAAAATGAAATCATATTCCACAGCTATTAGAATCTTAAACACGATCCATCATAATCATTTTTTGCAACTGAAACAAACTTTTTTACTCGAATTTATACAGTTAACTTACATTATTTCCAAGTTCATGTTATAAATGATAAATTACACAATGTACAAAATACCGAATGTTCTCATAATTACAAGAACAGATTTGCTTAGATTTTGTATAATACGATTGTTTTGGCTTTCGTGTTCATAGGTTACAAACTAATTATTACCATACTAGCAAATCAGACAAAGGAGACCACAATCAAGAAAAACGGAGTGGTTGTTTTCGCTTTCGTTTCAATCAATGGATTACTTCAAACAAGGGTGCAGATTAACTATATCTCTATTCTTGAAAATATGAACTTCATTGTCTCATTTGATTCTATTTCAAGTATTAGTAAGAATGGGAAAATATGTATTGATTTATTTCAAGTGAACAACAACAGTATTTCCATACATGTACTTAATATCATTGACAAGAATCTCAAATATGTTCAACAATAAAATAAAGTATATTTAAGAACTGCAATGGATTTCATAAAATACGAAGTTTCACGACCGTCGGGAAAGTAGATCATACTATTTTACCGTATACTGATGCTATCAACGATAATGCATGTTAGTAGCCAGTCCCTTAGTCTGTTAGTTAGTGTCATTAATGCTGCAATCAATGTTAATTCCACACTAATAATAAGCTGGTAAATTATATTCTCACAGTGCCCCAGTCAAACCGCTGACAACATCAAGCCAAATGACATAGTAAGCAAAACGTTAAAAGTTCTAGATTTGTAGACTACCTTATGGAGAATATGGAGCAGAGTGTATGCACTTGTTTGGCTCTTCATATCATCAGTGAAGAGGCAAAATGGTCCAGGTGCATTTTCAATTATAAGCAAAATTGTCTACAAGAATTTTCGCCTAAAAGCAAAATGAACTTCGTGCAAGTCACCCTGAAAGCAAAATGGTTTACATTCAGCTTTCACTAAAAGCAAAATTAACCACGTAAGATGTAAAACGTAAGATGGACTTATACCGTTTTGTTTTTATGTGAAAATAGCATGTAGACCATTTTGTTTTTAATTATTCTTGCAAGCATCTCACTTTACCTTTAGTGAGATTGCATATCGACCCTTTTACCTCTTCACCGTCGTTATGCAGTACTTGTAATCTTTGGCAAAGGCGTATTGAAAAACAGAGATTTATACAAGATATTTATAAAAAATCCCCACAAAAATGGGTGCATGGAACCTTGGATTGATTCAACTAATCTTAGGAAATAGATTATGAGTTCGTGCACTTCTTTTTTGACCTAATTCCTTATTTTTATTGGACATCAGATCAAGTACAGTATTAACAACGCAAGATTGTCAAATCTAGCTTTCTTTCTTCATAAGCCAATTAATATTGTTCTTATTTCACGAGAAAAATTCACGGAGCTTACGCAATTTGATCATGTTTCTGGGGAGTGGCAATTAAATACGCAGACTTAGGGTAGGAATATCACAAAATTAATAGAATGGAAATCAATGGAAAGACGTCAAGCGATATGGTCTAGTGTACGCTGAAGTTACCCTTTGAGAGATTCAAAAGGAAAGAATGAGATCTTGCCAGAAGAATCGGGATGGAAGCAGCATGTTTAGACAAATTGAGAGTGTAAAAAACCTTAACTGATGTTTTGTCTGCGTAAGCTTTTGAGCGAGGGCAGAGATGAATTTCGGTAGTGAGGGTAGGAGCAAAGAAAAAACGGGAGTTCTCAGGTTTCCAAGCCGTCACAAGTAATTTAAATTGTGAACGTGCATAAGTCCTCGTCGGTTATTTATGCGTGTGACATTACACACGAGAGCCAAAATACCAAGCGACCAAGCTGAGTCATGCATTTCCAACAACTTTGTGGCAAATACGAGTGATTACATTTGGATATTAGTCTACATACAAATACTTTTATTGAAGAGTACAATTCAAATTATTGGGCCAAGCTCTTGTCAACGCTAAATATAAAAATAAAACGATTTCGCAGATAAATTTCTCTCTCCCCACTCATCTTTAATTCTCTCGTCCGTATGCAAACTGATGATTTTTTTTTCTTACATTTCCCTTTTTTCATCCTTCGTTCACTGCAATTCTCATTTCCTGAGGTCCTGCACTGCACAAAGATTAGTTGGGGCAATAGGGCCTGTCTTTTAGTTCTTATCTCAGTCTCAGCGTTGACAGTCCGTTGGATCTTGGGAGGGAAGATTTTTCCTGTCTATGTGGGTCAACAGTGTCAAGTTTGGCAGATAATTTTTTTTTGAGTGCATTTATTTCAATTGGCATTTCAGAATCAAGGGAGAAAATGCGGTTTAAGTGCAGTATTACTGACCCAGTTCTGAGAATTCTATTTTTAGTCCTAACAATATCAGCCCTTTTGGATGCCCTGGACACGCCACCCAGGAGAGCACCTGAGGGTCGTCGCAGGAGGGAGAATCGGGGCAAGAAAGTAAGACCTTTGCGGAAAGTTCCTCGTATTAATGAAGGTCAGATTCGACTAATGGATGGGGCAAATCAATACGAAGGTATGTGTTAGATCAGAGTTATTATGTTCACTTTTGTTTATTCAAAAATTTCCATTAATTTTCTGGATCAAATTTTCGCTTAGTTCATCTTTCAGCCAAGTACAAAATTTACGCGGTTATTGATTTTACTCCTTTTTAAAACTTCTCCAGGAAGAGTGGAAATATTCCATAAAGAACGATGGGGCCCTGTTTGTGATGATGACTGGGATGTTAATGATGCAACGGTCGTATGTCGTCAGTTGGGTTATGCTGAACACATAAATAACTCCGAATTTAGGATTGATATTCGATCTACGCATAGTGGAAAGTTTGGCCATGCCAGTGGTATGCTTCATTATTTTTAAAAAATTCTTTACAATTTTATAAATAAAAAATACGAATTGAATTCATAATTGACGCTTAATTTCCCTTATTTTTAGCTCCATATTGGTTGGACAACGTGTACTGCGAAGGAAAAGAAAAGCAGCTCATCGACTGTCGTCATGAAGGTTGGGGGGTAAATGATTGTGGGATAGAAGAAACTGCGGGTGTGATTTGTGCTCGTATACCAACATCAGAAGAATTACTAGAAGAGAAGTACATACAAATGTACGCCACACCACCTCCACGTATAAACTTACCCCGGAAGAAAATTTATAATCCAGCAACAAAGGGAGAAATTCAAGTGAGGCTTGCTGGTGGCCGTGTGGAACATGAAGGACGAGTGGAAATACGTTTAAGTAAACATTCAGGTAAGTTTAAAAAAAATTTACGTTGGATTTTGATGTTACTGTCGCGTTCTTGAATTAAAATGGTAAATAATATTTCGTACTGAAATAGGATGGGGCTTAATTTGTGGTGACGAGTGGACACTTCTGGAAGCTGCTGTCATCTGTCGGCAACTCGGTTTAGGGTTTGCGGAAGCAGCGGCGCAGACTGACTATTTTGGGGGAAACTCAGCAGATATTGTAACTACCGGGGTGAAGTGCAATGGGAAGGAGGATGAGATATCACAATGTTTTCATCATGATTGGCGATCGCGGAAAAATGAGAGTATTTTTTGTCCTGGAACTGGGCGCAGTTTTGCGGCTGTCATCTGTACCAATCGTAATTCAAGCAAAGCTTTTCATTATTTCTCACTTGACTGAAAAGAAACCCGCTGGATGTTTTAGATTTTTATTGTTTAATATTTTATGATTGATGATCAATTAGGTTTGCCAGATTTGGTCCCGGACGCAAGGGAAATAGAAAGGTCGGCGTACTTGGAAGATAAACTTTTGGTTTCGCTGCAGTGTGCCATGGAAGAAAATTGCCTTGCCACTTCCGCCTATCGACTTCAAGACACGAATCCTTACAATTGGCACATGGAAAGTAGAAGATTACTACGATTTACTGCTCGAATCGTCAACACGGGTAATGCGGACTTTCGACCTGCAATACCGAAACATTTGTGGCAATTCCATGCATGCCATATGTAAGAGTCTGTTTCTTAATCCTTTCCAAGGGAATTTTGGTTTGGGAAAAATCTTCAGAACCATTGTGGTGTGTATTGATGTTTCAGGCATTTCCACAGTATGGAAGTTTTTGCAGTATTTGACATTCTAGACAAAACCGGTCGGAAAGTAGCGGAGGGTCACAAGGCTTCATTTTGTCTTGAAGATAATGAATGCATTGTAAAACATGAGAACATTTATGCATGCGCTAACTTTGGGAACCAAGGTATCAGCGTGGGATGTGCGGACATCTATAGGGCAAACATCGACTGTCAATGGGTAGACATTACGGATGTTGTTCCAGGCAGCTATACATTCAAGGTACAGGAGTTAAAAGAAAAATATTAAGCGTGTTTGCAAGAAGGAAGGAGTACAGAGAATACATACCACACAAATTGGTACACTGTAATGTTGTTGACCTAAATGAATTTTTAAAATAATTTAGGTTTCAATTAATGGAGAGATGAAGGTTGCAGAGTCAGACTTTTCTAACAACGCCGTTCTGTGCAACCTAGAATACACGGAATCCACCATTTACCTCCACAACTGCACGTTAACGTACCCATGAGAAAATAATTTTATACGGGCATATCCTACAAGTAGAAAAGATGTTACACCTATTTTGTACAGGACAATATCAGCTTATAATACTGAATAGATAAATAATCATATGTATTTTCCGTTAAAGAAATTAGCAAATTTTTGAAAATCCAACATTACAATTTATAGAGCTTTTTTAAAAGTATAGTATTTTTAAAATCATATTTGACAAATAGATAATGCTTAACATTTGTATAACATTTAACAGTATTGCTATAATAGAAGCAAGTCCAGTCATGTCACAGCTATAATTTATTTTCTACAAAACTTGGCATTAGCAGGATTTTGGGCTTCGATTAAAAAACTGTTTTGCAGAAACTTGTAGTTTCGGAGCTTTGCCAAGTATAAGGTGACCTATGTAAAGTATTGCCTTGCTCATTGTCAGAAGTGCACATCATGGTAACAATAAATATATTAAAATTATCATTTTGCCATATTTTAACCTAACCTAATTAAGATAGATGGTGTACTTTTTTATGCAAGACGCAAGTGCCCGTGAAATACGATGTTACAATACATAAGAGACCTTTCACCTAGCCATAGCTCCAAAATAATAATTTTTGTAGCAAAATTCTTTCAGTTTTACAATCTAGGTGCCGAATTTATCTTGCACACGAATTACAATAAAAACAAAGCGTAACTATATTGTAAACTAGAATTATGTATGTACATCCTATATCGGATTTACTATTATTTCATAAAAAATAAAACAGATATGCTTACGAAATTTTATTGAATGATTCGCCGGAATCATAATCTGATGCAAAGAATTTTGATACTATATTCGGTTCCAATAAACAAAACATTTTTATTAATAAACGAAAATGTCAATAAAAACACATACAGGGCATTTAAATACATTTTTACTTATTTTTACAAATGATACATATGTATCTCATACGGTACTAAAAAGGACGTAACAATCATTCATTTTCACTCTGGTATGTAATTAATCATTTCAAAAGAAAGCTGTAGAATTTTCGGTTGCTGTCATTTTCAGGCAAGGTTGAAACCCATTTTCGCAAGGTTGTAATAATAACCGCCACAATGATGATTATGGCTCCAATAATACTACACAATAAGGTAAAACACTTACAAACACTTTGTCTTTATGCTTTAAGTAAAAAGTTATGCGATGTCTGCCAGCAAAATTTAGTAGACTGTCAGAATTAAATTTGAAAGCAAAAATAGAAAACTTACCTGTAAACATCTGGGATAATCTCAAGGAACAAGTACTGCCAAATGAATGCAAAAACAACGCTACTAGTTTTTACCAAGGACACTGGTCCCGCTTGTTCATACTTGAGTGCGACTATTGTAGAAGTTTGCGTTACGAAAACGAAACTTGAGGAAGCATTGAAAAGAAACTCAGTTAAATGGTAATGGTAAAACGCTACTGTTTTAAGGTTTTCTCATTTGATAAATTGTGTAATCATAAAATCACTTACATGGCTAATAAAATAGCAATGAGCAGATGAGCTTCATTTTTAGGCAGCTGAAATGTTTTCAAAGCCAGGGAAGCTGACAAACTAACGACGATCGAAAATAAGCCAAAGGTAAAAGCAGTGATAGTGAAGTGAAGATGTTTCAATTTTCTTGTAAAAATAATTGAGATAACTGACATTCCTGTGCTAGCAAGAGCCAGAGCACATCCTATCTAGAAAAACGTACAATTATCTAATTACTTGTATGCCAAATTTAGATTACATTATATTAATATTAAAAATTATTCTATATGGATTACCAAGAGATCTGTCTCAAAACTTTCCTGGCCTGTTAACATGGGAGGCTTGGCGACAATGCACATTCCTATTTAAAAAATTGGAGCGCACATGAAAAATGTAGAAAATGTTTTATTGATTTTTAGTTTTGTTGTTTAAAAAATTTAGGGTACCAATGATAGTTAGGAAGCAGTTCACAACTGGTATAAGTCCACATTTTTCTCCGAGTAAGAAATAAGCTACTATCGATACAAACACGGGTTGACTGGATCCAATTACCTATTCAATTACAGAATCTTGTAAAATTCGTAGCCTATTGGGCTTCTAAAATTTCATAAATATCATTTCGAGGGAGGGTACAAAGTCTTGCCATTTGATCCGCCAGAGATATGTACTGCAATGAGTAAAACTGGATAATGAGAGAGCTCAAAGCTGCAGTGGATCTTAACTGAAAAAGAAAATCAAAATATAATTATTAAATCTGAAGACATAATGTTCAAAGTTTGTGTAATTTAAAATTCATTACCAATAGAAATAAGATATTTTTGCGATTGTCCTCTTGACAAGGCGGATAAATTGTATCAAATACAGGTTGCTTGTGTAAATAGCGACTACATAACATCATCGGGATCGCTGGAAGTACTAGTCCTTGAAATCTCCATACACTTTTGGTAAAAGGGTCATACTCTTTCAAATATTTTATGATTAGGGATGATGCAGAGAATCCCATACATGACAATAGTGCCAAAGCTATCCCAGTGAAACGATGACGCTTTGAACTGGATTTTTCCTTCGTTTCGATAATAATGTTTTCACTGTTTAATGATTTATTAGTTTTTTTGTATGTATTTACTTCCTGCTGAATGACAATTTTAGGTAACTCATGAGTCAATGACCAGTTAATTTCTGTACTATTGCTGTCGTCCCTATTTATCTGAGTATTATCAAGTTTGGAGTTTGCTACCAAAAAAGGATCCACCTCAGTTTGATTGTATTGAGAAGAGCTCATTTTGGAGATTTTAATTTTTTTATGTAAAAACTTGAATATAGTCTAAACTCGGGTTTAAAAAAGTATCACAGAGTTAATCCTATAGTGCTCAATAGCATTTTACTACTATTTATTTGATAAAGGCCAGATGTAATGAGCAGTTACGAGGAAACTACAATGTTTCTAGTTCATGATTAATTACGCTGACATAGAAAATTTTGTTATCTCCATTAGGGGGATAAGAATGAGGAAGATTTGTAATTTAAATCTACTGGTACTGAACTAAATTGTTTTGAAGAGTATGTGTGCTAGGGCACGTTGACAAGCAATAAGCACGTTTATATTCATAGTTTCGTGCTGGTATTAAATACTCGTTCTTGACCCTGGTGTCAGTCATGATAAAAGTATTAAAAATTTAGAATAACATGATAAAATGTATTGTGGCAAGGGAGATAATTTTATTATTACTACACTGATTATAGGCAGATTAGGCTACGAAGTAGTAACAGGAATACTGTATACTCTTGTATATTGGAACTAATTAGGTAATTGCTACGGGAGATCTTATAGGAAGATAATCCAATGCATGGAACGTGCTAAGTCGTAAAAATGGGTTTTTGAAATATTTTAATAATTTTTTCAATTTATTCCCCATTTGCTTTGGAGAGCCTATATACATCTACGCAATTTGCAGAACTTTATATGTGACAAAGGAAAACGGAAACTTTTTGCAAATAAATGGCTGGAAATATCATTGAAAGCTTGCTCATGTATGGCTACCTTGAACTGATAATGAATTTCATATTTTATGAATTTTTAGACAGGCTTTAACCCAAAACTTTAGCCTCAGATCCATGAAAGAATCCGAATAAGATTTGGCGAGTCCGTACTTCTTATACCACGGTAAATGGAATTACAGTAGTAGGGGGGAGAGTTACAGGAGCAGAGCAATTGCGTTCATCCTCACCTTTCATACAATCAGTGTCACCTAGTCGTTAAAAATCATTTTAATTATTTTTGAAACCATAGTCTTCCAACTTCTGAACCTTTCCGTGATTAACTTACCATCACAATGCCAACTTTCCAGTATACATTGATGACTCTCCTCGCAATGAAATCTGTAATCTGGGCAAGTAAAAACCGAGCAATTCTTCTCATCTGAACCATCTCCACAATCATTGTCACCATCACACCTTGAAACGTGTTTCGAATTAAAAATAATTTCGAAATTAAAACTGAAACCATTGAAAAAATATTATTTAGAACTGTTTTACCTCCACTGGTCGGAGATACAGCGTTTTGACGACCTGCATCTAAATTTATTCAAAGCACAAGAACCAGACGGAGTAGTTGTGCAATTGAGTTCATCCGAATTATCCCTGCAATCATTGTCTCCTGTTCATAGTAAATGCAATTCAGTAAGTTGAAGACTTTCATTATTTGTTAATAAAATGCAAAATAAAATTTTACCGTCACATTTCCATCGGCTAGGTATACATCTGTTGTTTGCACAATGAAAATGTGTGGCATTATGACAAACAGGATAAAGATCAGTGCAATTGTGTTCATCTGAACCATCTGCACAGTCGTTGTCATAATCGCACCGCCAGGCGTCTGAAATTCAGAAAGACACTGAAACTGCGCTGGGTTGCATCTGTTATCTGGGTCACATGTGGTTCCGTCTTCATCCGAATTGTCTCCACAATCGTCGTCACCTTGATCCGCAGAGTAAACGTTGAATTTCGTGTTCCAACAGTACAATGCTTGCAAAAATAATCTCGAAATAACTTACCATCACATTTCCAGTGAATTGGAATACAGAATGAATTCTTGCAGGTAAATATTGGATTTCCGTTACAATTGTTACTGCTACATCGACCATTCTGGCCCGTCGGTTTTCCATCAGGACATATGCAATTCCCATCTGATTTTATCAGACCATCCGGACACTCGCAGGTGAAATTTTGTCCACCCGGAAAGCTAAAACATAAATGCGAGCAAGAATGATTTGTACAAGCGTTTGTACCAACTTGTCTCCCAGGACCATATATCTTTAGATCCACTAATTGGGGGTGATTAGCAATCACCAAAAAAGTTCCCTTCCCTGGGTCATCGGTATCTTTTCTTGTGCCAAATATTGAACGTGTGTTCCAATCATTCCAGTAGATCGTATCTTTATATACCGACACAGCAAATGGATGTCGTATACGATAATCTTGTTTCAGGAAAATTTTCAGATTTTTGCCATCAAAGTCTACAAGTGCCAAGTGATCTAAGTATCCATCTACCCAATAAAGATTGTTTTTCTCGTAATCGATGGCAATTCCATTGGGCCATTTTAGTATAATCTCTTGGCCAGTTCCTGTAGGGTTTTCAACAATACGTTTAACATTTGAGCCATCCAACCATGAACGACCAATACAAGGATTATTGCTCGACCAGTCCGTCCAAAACAAGTATCCCTTTTCTGGATGTACTGCAATTCCTCGAGGGTTGTCCAGGTGAGTTTTATACAAAACAATCTTCCGCCTTCCTCCAATATTTTTCACATCTGTACTAATTACTTCAATTCTACCATTGAGTGCATTACAGTAGTACAAATGTTTCGCAATCCAGTCTAAAGCTAGTCCTTCCACTGATTTCAAATCAGTCGATACCAAAATTTCTGGCTCGCTGTTACCATCAAGTTTCAATCGCATGACATTATCTCGATTCACATCCGCCCAATAAATGTACCCAGAATTCATATCGTAATCCACAGATGTGACTTCTCGAACATTAAGTAGCGGGAGAACTTCAGTTCTATTAAAATCATTTAAATCGATACGGAGAACCGAATCTCGCTTAGCTACCAACTTGAATTCGGTTTCATTGGACAATGCACACGATTTAGTTTCTGGCAAAAATCTAGACACATCCCCACCTTCACACTCATCACCAGGTATTTTGCGGTAGCCTTTGGTTATATTATAATATAGGTCACCGGGCTTGCACCATTCTGGCTTCACACCAGGGCTTAAATCGGAAATATCCTTCTCGCACAACTGACCGTTCAGTTCATCTTCCACATATCCAAAGTCGCTACAAATGAAAAACATTAAATTGAGAGTACGATTCAAGGGTTAGATGAAATAAATAAATGGCGTGTTATCTCCATGGACATACCATTCGAAGTCAACTCTGTAACAAAGGCATTTAGTAGTATTTACTAAACGCTCGTAGGATCTGCCATTGTAACAACCATGAGAAGGAATTCGACGTTCGTAGTGATCCTTTTTGCCGAGCAAGCAGTCACGACCAGGTTGGCTGTCCCAGGGTGACCACAATTTGTAATCATTTTGATCGCATTTCCTGCCACCTACAATTATTTCAGGATCACTTCATTTTTACTTACAAGCGATTACTGGGACTTTAGCAATGCCACGAAAGGACATCAAACAAAAAATCTTGTCATACTACAACAGCTGCCTGCAGTAAGGCTGGTTTTACTATAACTAGGCTTTTCTGTGTACATTCATGACACTTGGTATCACGGATTACATCCATCCATATACAGAGTAAGAGTATAAGAGTTTGTAAAGTACGCCGAATCAGTTTTTAAACCCATTGGAAGAATTACTTATAAATTCTACCTCCCAATACAGACTGTCATGCAATCAGAAAATTTACTTAAGGTTGTATTCATACCAAAAGCGTTGAAAAGATCCACTTGAATTAGTATCCAAGAATGACCTGTCTTTCCATATTGGGTTTTGGGAATAGAACCAAAAACCAAAAATACAGTAGTATTTTCCCCTGGTTCCGTCATCAATCCTAACACGCGAACCTTCTCGTAAAAAAACTTGTATTTATTCCACGTTTCGCCCTCATTTATGGAATACAAAAGTGAGTCCGTGGCATCTCCAAGCTTATAGAACTTAACTGCAACTATCACACCACCGTGATCCCCAAATCCGAACAAGTAGTTCCCTTGAAGGAGCTTTGGAAACAAAATCACATAAAATGGTAGGATCTCAATACATGAGTAGAATAAAACAATTTGGTTTAATTAATTAGCAAGTCTGCGTACATGTTTCCATGTTACAGCTCCATCAGTTGACATGAATACACCTTGATGACCCTTAAGAGAATTATTGACGGTTCCTGTGGCCATAATGATTCCAACTGCAGATTTTCTTGAGAGTACGGGAACCGCTTGAGTGACAGGAAATATTTCACTCAATCTTTGGTTAATTTGAAGTGAGCAATTATCACCATTATTGCTTCTCGGTACCTACGATTAATTGACGAATTATTGGATGCAAAAGCTAGTTTGAATAAACGCTATCATTATGATGATAAATCTAACCAAGTGACAATACAACGGTTGCCCATCATCATCAAATTCCGGTGGTTTCAGTACTTGCCATTCCCCGCCATTATCAAAAGTAACTTTTGAAATTATTTCATTCAATTTTATCATGTTATTTGTACTTTCACTAGAGTTCTTTAGAACGTTAGCGATGTAGACTCCCCTCAAACCATCCACGCGATGCAGTTCAACAAAGGAATCATCAGTGACATTACTAGAAATGTACAACAACATAATGGGTGTAAAATTTAAGAGCTTAATACGATTATTAACTGCAATAAAATAGTTTAAGATTAAGTAATAAATGAACCGAATGACGTACTTAATCCATGAATCAGACCATGTCATATTTGGTTTGAAGAAAACAATTCCACTGAGAGATAAGGAAAATCGAAGATTTACCATGGTCATTGGTGACGGGCTTCTACTTCCGACATATAAGTCGGAAATGCTATTTTCGTGAGTCACGCAGACAAACATCTACATGGAAAATAAGTACTTAACTCAAATAACCATGATATTATTTCATTTCGTCGTTTATGTGAATAATTAAAGGATTATTACTTGGCCATCAAAAACGTCAGCAATATGGTAATTCTTTATTCGTTTATGTGTGGGGAATAAGGCTTGCAGAAACGGGCCGCGCTTATAAGAAATCCAAAGCTCAAGTGTGTCCTATAACATAGCCGCCATAACAAATTCATCAAAAAAACAGCGAATACGACTTTCATAATTTTGAAACGATATGATACGCTCTTTTTAGCGTAGAAATAAGTATTTGATACGTACATAATAACGTAAGATTTTATGTAATGGTAGTAATGAGAACAGGATGTTAGAATGAACGTAGGAATGTGTACCCGTGAATAGCACGCGAATAAACTTGCTGACCGTTGGTTTTAATAAAAATCTCCAGAGTTGGAAAAGTCCTCCTCTGTGTGTGTAGAAATTACCCTTTGGCTCCTCTCAGTCCGAGCGGATGAGAAGAGGAGGGAAATCTCTCCATGCGTAGGACGTATATATATATAAGTTATTAGTGCGTAATAAGCTTAAATCCATTGTATTTTAGAGTGTAAGACGTTTTCCCCGGGAGAATCTAAAAACTCCTTCCTAAGTAACCGGATCTGTCTCGGACAATGGTCTCGATCTTTACGATCGTAATAAAAATAAGTTACGATAAGACCTAAGATTAAGAAAGTAATTGAAACTGATATTGCCTAAGTATGTATTTTCATGTGTTTAAATGTAAAGCAACCGGCGCCAGGCTGGCGGGGTTGGAACTTGGTTTCGGCCGGATGGTCAGGTCATAAAAATCTATTCAATTGACTTCGGATTTTGAGAGTACGGTTGCGGCCGAGTATAAATACCCCAGGAAAATCTTACAGATACACAGTCGATCTGAACACGCCGATCCGAAACGCTGTCCTCTTGGACTCTCTCTCTCTTCGTATAGCACTCGGGTTTCGGTTCTCTCCCTTTTTACTCCCATTTTATCAAAAATACTCTTGCTCTCAGAATCGAGTAGTTTTTCTGAAAGATAGCCTTTACTCTCAGAAGAGGAAGGATTTTACCACAGCTCTTCAGGCTGGTGGATTGTATTTCGAGAAATTTTGAGAAAACATTTAGAATTTTGATAGGAATTTTGGGTAACGCTTTGATAACTCGTAATAGGAATTAAACTTGAACTTTTATAACTTTATTAACTTTGTATTTAGATTTAGAGAAGGTCTTCTTTGAATTAATATTTATAATCAGAATTAAATCTTATTGTTAACTTATATTTTAGAAAATCAAACAAAGATATTATTAAGTTCCATTTTTGTATTTGTCAAAAGTTAAATAAAATTTCTTCAACATTTGAAGAATCAAAAGTAAACTTGAGGGAATTTATAGTACGTTATTTCCACTCAACTCAGACCCCTAACAGATATAACTCTGAACTTACATTCATTCCCTTTTTAGTAGCAAACATGTACTCATCTTTAATTTCAAACTCCTCTACTTCAGCAAATTTTACTTCAACATCTCCGTGTTCGACGAATGATGATACCGAAGTTAGCACAACTGATTTTTCGCCAGGCTCTTCTCTATGAATATACAGTTTTGCGGGATGTGAAGATTCATCCCAAGAAACAGACTTGACGAAATCTTGCGCCATCGTCCAAGATGCCCCAAAATCCTTCGAGATCCACATCTACACCGAAAACAGGCACAGTAATAATTATGCACTTGTACCTTCTCAGCTGTAACTCATAGATGAGATCTATCATGTGGATTATTTCCGCATACAAACTTACACGCTTCTCTGCGGTATTTTTTTCATACGCAAAAATTGTTTCCTCCGCATATGGAACAAATAGAATCTCATCTGGAACAAACGAGACACTCGTTCTTCTGAATTTAGTTCCATAATCATCAGTTGTAAAGATGAGATGATTTGTCACATCAGTAAAAATAAACTGTCAAAGAAAGTCATGAATATTAAGTTATTACAAAGACCAAACTGATTCAAAAAGACATAAACCAGTACATCTATTCTGAATAAGGAAAGACTTTTTTGTACCTTCCCGTTATTAGTTGGATGGTTGAAGAATTTGTCGAGTACAGGTTTTACCCCATCAGGCATATCCTTTCTCAAAAGAGGTGTAGCATTATCAAATGTGGCTCCATAATTTCTAGAAATGTGGAATGTGGACACTGAATTTGCATTCACATCTTTTCCAAGACAAATTATCACATCTTTGCCAGCCCAGTAGACTATCAGGGAATTATGTGATTCTTTGATCAAAGTCTAAAAAAGAAAGAATCGTCAGAAATTTTCCATTCATGAGTCTTATTGCTTATTTGAGATATTATTTATCCATAATCTATCATCTCCGAACATTCAAAATTTTGTACATATACGTATATGTAAGCACAAATTGCATGTCTACTTAAACTCTCAATATCAATTTCATACGCTCAAATAATTACGATCAGTATTAAAAAAAAATTATCGATAAGTATGACGATCGTCGATAAAAAAAACTACTACAGTGCAGAAAAAATCTTCAAGCGTCAGAGGTTATACATAACACTCGGCTGGACAGAACTAGACTGGTCAAATATACTAATAACACTGACATTAAATTGTAATAATTACAAAAAACAATTAAAAATACGCACGAAAAACGTATTTTACCATCAAATTACGCTTACCACATGAGTTGTAATATTAGGATGAGATGCTTCTGTGTGAATATCTCGTTTCCTCCTTTCATTCTCCACTCGAGTCTCTACAAATTCTTGCTCATTGGAATTATAATACACCTGTTGAGGTGTATTTCTCTCAGAATTCGAGACAGGCTGAAATGATAGCCCCGACAATTGATTGCTATACGAAACACAAACGGTGAGCAACAGCAAGATCACTGCTCCAGGAGATCTCTGTAACCTCAAAGATGACAACATTCTCGTCCCACAAACTTTTTTAAAATGCCGACTGAAATAAAAAGAAAAACTTCAGCTCCAAGCTACCAAACATATATGTATGTACATCAAATTAGGATACTCAGTACTGGGCGTTAATTCTGTTAACAAACAATCCTAATGATAAAAGCATACTCCCCTAGAATGAAATGGCAAGCTTATACATTATAATAATTCAAGTAGTTGTGAATGAGAATCTGACAGTCAAACTAAGTGCTATTTGTCAAACTGATATGTAATAAAATTCCTAGGAATAGTGACTTCATTCAGAGGTCATCCTTTCTTGAAGCCATCATATTTTCAGAAATCTTAGTTCCCGTTGCCCACAAGCTGGAAATAATCAATAAAAAACCTTTCATACCCCTTCCTCTCTATTAGTTGTACGTCATTTAAAAAAATCAACAAATTTCAAATTCAAGCTTCCACTTCACGTTTCAGAAATAGGCAGAGCCATTTAATTTTGTCCCTTCTGCCATCCATCATATCTGTATCTACATCTACCATATCATAAACATAACATTTTTGCAAACCCCTTGTTTTGCCGGCTGTCACGGATGTGTACCATGTATATTAGACTGAGCATGAGGAATAAGATTTCAAAAAGGGGGGGACACTGCGATGTTCCTGCCAATTAAAAATTTTAAAAAATTAGAAGGAGTGGCTCGCGAAACAAAACTGGTGTTTTTTGGTTTTTGAAGGATTCGGTTAGTCAATATCTTTCTTACATTTCCTTATTTACAAAAAAAGGATTAACACATAAAAGGGAGGGAGTGGAACATTCTCGAATAGTTACATTAAAAAATAACATTGATCTTATAAAGAGTCAAATGGATCATGTACCGCTGTGTTGATAACCTGAAACCCTTTACATAATCTCAGGAGCCGATAAGGATAAAAAGGTAAAGAAAAACTTTGGGCAACAAGATAGTGTCAACAGGGACTAAATCACGTCGGGAAAAGTGGGGGGTACAACGACCCTCGTCAAAAATGCTTCAAGTATATGACAAAAATGACATATTGTTTTGTTTTTTAGCCTTTTATTTTTGTATTGTGACTTTGGCGTTTATGTAGAACAGAACAGTGATCACTAAATTGGGTAAAAAGCGTTGCAAATTCCCAAAAACCTTTTGTCACTATTTACGAATGTCCTCATGAGTTCTTCATTTTCCAGTTCCTTTGCAATATCTGGGAAGCAGTGAATGACGCAGCAGTAGTTTAGTCTTTCCTGTTCAATTATGAATCTTACATGTTTTTATTCTCCGTAAAGTGGAAAATGATCTCTCAGCCGTCGGGGAGTTGATTGGGAGCCCGATTCGAATTTTTAAAAGTTCTTAACTTCGGAGAACATTTGACGAACTGTTGGATTGAAGTCCTTAATCCATGACAAAAATCGTATAGAGCTTCTCTCTACTCCTTCAATCCCATGTCATTTGAACATTAAGTCTCTCAGAATTGAACCTGCCCAAATCTGAAATAGCATCTACTTGGTACTCCTGTGATTTTGGTTCTAGTTAATTCCAGTTAAGCAATAGTTCTCTAACTCATGAACTTTCTTGATCCCGGGCTGATCAAAACGACGCTTGAGTTCCGCAACAACAAGGTCGATCGAAGTGTTGAATACGTTTTGGTACTTTACTTCTGCAGTTGTAAGGATAGGCGGATTATTTATTCCATACCGCTTTCATGTTTTGCGCATTCGGTCTAGAGAAGAACGTTCTAAATGAAAACAGCCACAGGCTTCGTACTTGCGATTCCAAAGCCCACTGACGATGTACTGACCTTTCTGCTTTCTAAAATTGTCAATGCACACATTCAAAGCTTGAACAGTTCCACTGATGGTAGAACGCTGTGTTTGTGTGATTTTGCTCAAAATCTCGGTTGGGTTCAAAATGTTGTGTAGAAGGAGAAAACCAAAATAAGTCTTCCTTTTTTGAGCTGTGTATATAAACCAGATGCTTTAGTTGCACATTTGCCCGCTGACTTCGCCAGTGTGTAAACATTTTAAGAGGCACTCATAATTTTGCGGTGTAGTGGTTGATACAAGGCCCTCTAACTGTCCATCTCTTGGAACAAAGGGGCTGAACCCTAACTTCTGAAAATTCTTCATTGTCTTCAAATGAAACTTTCCTGTGCTCAATTCATAGTCATCATTCCACTATATGTACTGTGTACTACCTAAACCTTGAGGTTCTCTAACTTAGAAGCTTGAATGACGTACCAAAGATGACTGGTGCGACATGATGCACTATCTGTAAACTGATAGGAGCGAAACGTTTTCACTGTTTTTCTGTCATGGTTGGGCATTTGTACACTCATGTAATTACATTTTAGGTTACTAACTGATCTCACGAATGTCTGAATTTGGTAAATTTAGAGCTACTAATTTTGGAACTTGACATTTATTGTCGAAATTGAGGGGGGTACAATCCATATACTGTACCACCCTGGATACAATCAGAGGGGTACACTGTACCACCTGTACCATAGGGTTGTTTAGTCCCTGAGTGTCAACACTCCCTTGTGACCTTTTGGGAAGTCGCACAACACGAATGATCCCAAAGTAGATATACATGCACCTGATGTTAAACTTTAGATATGATAATCACTCTAATGAAAAACAATTCGGAAATCTTTAAAAAATATATGATTCCAATATGACACGAAGTGTAACAACCTCTTAAGTTGCAGCATTCAAACCAAAATATAAACATAAAGTTCTTTTAGTATAAGGACACCATGTAAGAGAATTTTTCTACATGGGCAAGGATATTTTTAAGAATTCTCCTGCCCACAAAGTAATGATTATAATTTTGCAATAGATAATTCGAAGGCTACTATTCAAGATTATGAAGTAAATTATTAATTTTAAATTTTGCTCCCTCATCAAAATTCAGAATTTCTTATGGGAAATAACATTCAAAACTTGAGTCAAGACGCACGTCCCCTGTGGAATTTTTTCGACCTAAAACATTATGCGGGCACTATCACAGCTCTAACCAGAAAGACTCCGCAACTTCTGTGTTACTGAAGTCACATACGTCTACGTATGCATCTCTTCCTCAGTAAAATGATAAAGAAGTCCTGATATTAAACATTGTTTAATCCTTTGTTTGAATCCTTTGTTTGGGTACGGTTATGTTATGTTCTCCTCACTTGATGCATTAAAGGTGTCCGCCTATCCTACGTGTAGGCCTATTTGTAGGGTGCAAGAAATTTTTTGAAGAGGTTTGTAGCCAAAATAGGGTGCAGGAATATACGCTAATACCTATAGCCTACAAACAAATTAGGCTTTGCCGTTGTAGAACTATACAGGCATATACAGGTTACTGAAGCATGCCATGTTCCTTTAATGGCATTTAGGACTGGTAAAATTAAAATTAAAGAACAACCTTCCAAACTGCGTGTGTTAAGGTGCACATCAGGTGTGACAAGTTCGTGCGGTTTCGCCTTGATCTGCGCTGGAAACCTCATCATGTTGAGTTCTAAATATTTGCTAAATTGGAGATTCAACCACTTGAGTGGAAATTTGAGTTTAAGCACAATTCAAATTTAAAAAGAGATTTACTATGAGATAATGTTGTCAGCCAGTTAATACATTCACAGTTACCTTATTTCGCTGATTATGGGAAAATTTTCGTATGATATTTAGTTTGTGAATTCGTAAGTACTACAGCCTTTTAACCAACATTGTGTAACTTGGGCACAATTTCCGGCGCAAACCAAGGTGAGAACGGCAAACTGTTCTGCTCTTAGGGTCTTTGGTCAAGGTAACTAAACTCAAATAACTATAGTTCATTCCGAACCCATACACTGGGAACTTGAGGCAGGGTTTCCAATTATTGGAGAACCAAAGAATGCGTGTAAGTAGCCTGTCGATATAGTGAAAAGTATGAGGAATGTAAAATGGGTGTAGAATAAATTGAGCTATTTCGCCAAAAAACGTAGGTTTATAACTTGCACATAGGCTCTCCTTAAAGGAAGGATGTAGGGTAGGCTGATCACTTCGGTCATTAAAAAGCAGGCATATTTACAGACTCGGTCCAAATTGTGGAAGGATTTGGGCTAGGCTGAGTCCTTTGGGCACCTTTGTGATGCAAGCTTTTGTCCAGTAGCCAACACATCTGGTACTGTGTACAATGCTAATTGTAAGTCTAGCAAGATTGAAGTGTTGACAGATGTTTATATTGCATATTTAACATCCCATTCGCACATTTTATGGTATGTATATAGATAAGTCATATAGATTCTTACGCATTTAACATGCAGTTTTGACCGCCCCAAGTCCTGTTTACTATTAACGTAAAAATGGTTACAGCGCGTAAAAAATTGTCGTCCCCTGAGCATACGTTATGTTAGGGTTTGACTATATTAGGAAGGTCACAGCTTGTAGGGTTCTTCTACAAGCTGTGGTTTCGTGTCAGTCACCATTAGTTCAAACCTGTTGGTCATAAATGTCATTTTTTTCAAATTTGTCCAAACGGCAACATATTGTTCTTCATAGCAGAAATTGTGAAAACGGGATAGCATCTAATGTAGAATTTGGACGAAAGGAATTATATGATAAGTAAGAATGGGAATCTGTTGCCTTTGTATAAACGGTTGTTTCAACTGTATAAGCTAAATGATTAGGAGTAGAATACATCCAATGGCTGCTGGATACAGGCCATGCTACAGAGATGACATATACAGCCCATGTTAACGGCTGCTGCATACAGGCCATGTTATCGGGCTGTCCTATACATTTGCACAGACAACTTTGCATAGGGCAGCCTAATGTATTAATTACTTACGTACGTAGCTCCTTCACACATATACGTACATACGTACTGCACACAGAAAAGACGATGAAGGAGTGGAATGAAATCGTACACTTGTCTTGTTCATTTGTACTTATATATGTACTTAACGTGAATACATCCAATGGCTGCTGGATACAGGCCATGCTACAGAGATGACATATACAGCCCATGTTAACGGCTGCTGCATACAGGCCATGTTATCGGGCTGTCCTATACATTTGCACAGACAACTTTGCATAGGGCAGCCTAATGTATTAATTACTTACGTACGTAGCTCCTTCACACATATACGTACATACGTACTGCACACAGAAAAGACGATGAAGGAGTGGAATGAAATCGTACACTTGTCTTGTTCATTTGTACTTATATATGTACTTAACGTGTGTAACTGTGTTAACTACTAACGTTTTGACAAATTGGAAATACGTTGAGAATCTGCGTGTAGCCGTGTAAGATCAATACGTTTTATCATATTAAAAATCGTTCCTGTGTGTAACAGTGTAAATCTAAAATATATGCACATTAATTAAATAACAAAATCAGACCATCCCGTTAGCAAGTAATGGTAGAGTGTTGATGCATGCTTCAAAGGTAAGTTATCAAATACGGATAGGTACATAAAATATTTTCAGTTATGATAAAAATGAATGACAGGACAAAAGGGGGTCGTTAAATTTTTGCGAATTTAGTACGAATTCGGCAATTTAACGGTAAAAATGTCGGAGTTTTTTGTCTCTCTACAGTCCAATGCTAGTTTAAATATTTTCCCTGAAAACACTGTCGGGAATTTTAAAAACAAGCTAAGTGGAGTGATACGATTAAATTCGGATTCATGGGAAGCTGTTCTAGTTGACTGTTCGTACATATATGGACATGTTATTATAAAGAAGGATGAAAAACTCGGGAGCGTACAGTTTTTGTGGTTTGATAAAGAAAGTGGGGAAGCTCATTTTATTGAGTTTGATTTCTTGTCTACAATGGATATAAGAACTTTGCGCGAATTATTGGAGATGTTACCGGAAATATGTCCAATTACTAATATAGTCATTGCGGGTCATATATTTCGGTGTGAAATTTATCAGGAGACAAAATCTTTACACAAGATATGTTTTAGCCCCAAATTAAGTGCAATATTAGGGATAGATGACTATGATACGGGATTAATTGGCGACGCATTTCCTAAATTGACGTATAATCCTGGAGCGGATAATAAATATCTATCTATCGGCATGGAGCAACATGATAATTTCTATAAAATATCATTTGGCAGCGGACAGAAAACTCAAGATTTTGGCGTTGCTGTATCAAAGGATTATAGCTCTGAGGCAAGGCATGAAAAAACAATTGTTCCAAAGGAATCAAGGGAAAAGGTTGCAAGTGCCATAGAAAATTACAGAAAAGACACCACACCGATAATAATTAAGGGAACTCAACCCGTGTATGCTAATGCAGGGAATACTAAATTGTTTTTATATTGTAATATAATTCAACCACAGTATCTTGCAGATGTGCAAGCTCCATGCTTAAGGATTATACCATATAAAGGGGCATATGGTGAAATTACTCACAATTCCTTCGCACCTCCTCACTTTTTAAGCCTAAGTGTTTCCGAATTTGACATTATTCACGTTTGGGTACTCACGGAGACAGGTGAACCTGTGAACTTTGACTTTTCTTCTTTTTCAGTGACAATAAAATTTCGGGAAAAGAGAATTTTAAAATGAATACTAGACCTTTTAATTGTAATGACGATTTGGACTTGTTTTATCGACGCCTCCCGCATCAAATTGGAGGTGCAATGATGCCTGACGGTCAGTTCTACTTTGCTGGTGTGAGGAGACAAAGAGGTGCGGGAATTGGTGGAATATTTGGCACTATTGCAAAGTCAATATTACCATTTGCAAAAAAATATTTACTTCCGCATGCTTTAAGTGCTATACAAAATACTGTAGCTGATGTTAGAAATGGGAGAGATTTAAAGGATGCATTGAGGATAAATTCCGTACAGTCATTAAAAGCTATGGGACGAGATTACTTGGACCAGACTGGTTCGGGACGTCGTAAGAAGCGGAAGGTTAGCCGAAAGCGTAAAGTAACTGATCGTGCAGGAAAAGGAAAAAGAGTTCGAAAGAACACTGCAAAGAGATCAAAAACACAAAAGAAAAGAAATTCTGTAGTAGGACGTCAACGGAGGAGAAAGCGTGTTAAAAAATCCCCTGTTTACCCAACAATATTCCACTAAATTGAGATCAGTAGAACATAATGGCAGCGACAAACAGTAAGACACATAAAAATAATTCCCCATATACTTATGTAATAGGTGAGACGTCATTGTTCTCTGATCCTGGGTACGACGTCACAAGATTGGGTACTCAAATTCAAACAGTTTTTCCAGTCACGAGTATTCAAGATAGGCTTGCACCTATTCAGTTTTTTGTCAAGTCAAATGATACACAGTATGTAGACCTTCGATCAACAAAGCTAAAATTAAAATGTAGGTTACTTGAACCTAATAATGTTGCAATTAAGAGTGATGACATCGTAGCACCCGTTAATAACTGTTTGCACAGTTTATTTTCGCAAGCTTCGTGCTATCTCAACGAGGTATTAATTACTCCTCAGAGCAACTTATATCCCTACAAGAGTTATTTGGAGACTATATTAGGCTATGGGAAGGAGTATAAGAAATCTCAATTGTCATGCGCTATGTTTACACGTGAAAATGACCCAACAGTTATTGACACAACTGTTGATGATGGTTACACTAAACGATACAAGAAATGTCTCAACAGCAAGGTGTTCGAATTAATAGGACGCCCGTTTATGGACATTTGTTCACAAACAAGTTATTTGTTGCCTGGTGTTGACATACGATTTGTCTTTACGAGATCTCCGGATGAATTTTGTCTCTTTACAAATACTGACGTGAAATATAAGATTGAAGTTCAAGAGGCTGTACTTTTAATTGAGAAAGTTACTCTTATGCCATCTTTGGCATTGGAACATGTACGAGATTTGGAAAAGGGTACTAATGTATGTATGCCCATGAGACGTGTCGAAGTACGGCAATTCACAATCTCGCCAGGTGTTCATCAAATTACAAACGAGAATTTATTATCGGGACTCGTCCCTTACCGTGTCATCATTGGTTTAGTTGACAGTAAATCATTTATTGGAGACCACAAATCCAATCCGTTTGTGTTTAACAATCACGACCTCAAGTATATAAATCTATCAGCCAACGGAGAAATTATTAACACTCCACTGGATTTGGATTACAACCGGGACCTCTACCTAGAGGCATATGATAACTTATTTAAAGGACTGGATATACAAACCGAGGACGTAGGCTTGGATATCACTTTCGAGCAGTTTAAGTCAAGTTTTGCCCTGTACGTGTACAATATTGCGCAAGTCAAGGAAGGGTTTGTACCTCCCAAACATGGCAACGTTAAGCTGGAATTGAAATTTAACTCTCCCACACCTAAAGCACTCACATGTGTATGCTATTTGGAATTTCCGGCAATTCTTCATATTGATCGTTACAAGAACGTTTTCTTTAAAGATTTTAACAATATTTTATAAGTGGCTATGGATACTAATCAAATACGTCAGTTGTTAGACATAATTTTTAATCCCAAAAAAGTTAATTACGATGTAATACCCTGTGATTGTTTACAAAATGTGAACCTGTTGCACTACCCTATAGCATTAGTAGTTAATGATGAACCTCAAACACAACCAGGAAACCATTGGGTAGCCGTGTATGTACCAAAAAAATATGGACCATTGTATTTCGTTTGTAGCTATGGTTTTGGAATAAAATCCTATGCTGATGATTTTACCAAATTTGCAAATATACTTCAGTGTGAAGTCATTGAAAACATCAAATGCCTACAGTCTCTAAATTCTAATGTTTGTGGATTATATGCCATTTATTTTTTAATGAAAATGAATCGTGGATGTTGTCTTCTTAGTGTGTATCATTATTTTTCAAATGATCCTAGAAAAAATGATCAACAAATTAAAAATTTCGGAAAACAAATTTTATTGCCAACCGCAGCTAGACGTCAAATTAGTACAAAATATTCAGTACAGTGTTGTACACCATTTAAAATGTAAAAATAAATCATTTGAAGCTAATATTGTTCCCACCGTTTATTGATTCCACGGTTGATTCGTTTTCCAGTGGTGGATATTTTTGGGGTGACATTTGTAGGAAGCGAGTATTTCCATGAATCTTGAACATTTTTTGAAATGACCTTGTAGGGGACATTGTTTTTTACTAAAAGAGGAACAATTTCAGCGTAGCCAATGGTGGATTCCAAATTACGTCCCGATGCCAAGGCTTTTGCCAAGACATTAATGTTAGAAAAGGGAACATTTTTACCATCAACAACTATCTCGCCATTTTCATTGGAAGAAATATTTGACGCACGTAATGACTTCATAATAGCGTGCACTCGTTTTTCAATGGGTTTTTTCACAGGTTTGTTGTTTGCTTCTATTGCTAGTGGTGATTTAATTTTCATCTCATGTTTGCCATTTTTTCGGTACATATCTGTCCGGTCTGCAAGGTCAATTGCATGTGAGGTATGGTTTTTCCTCATCATTGGCAATGCTGTGACTGTATTTAAATTCAAGGATCGTCCAGTTTCATCATCTGGTTCACCATTACTTGCATAATTATTTCGATTTGATGGAACTGACGAAACTAACATTGGTGTTGATGCTTCAAGTGCACGTTGTTTTGACAGTCTCCTGGCTGCGTCGTTATACAATATAGCGCGTACATCATCGGGAATTTTCTCATTTTCAGATAAAACTTTCATTTTTTGTTCTTCCAAGTTCAAGGACCCGTTCTCTGTCTTTGCACGTTTAAAATTCATTAGTAGTTCATAGTCTGATTCTGAGATTAACTTCATTTTTCTGGCCATCATATATTTTAATTGTTCACTAACTTTGAGATGAGTGTTGGTAAAACAGATGCCAGAATTAACGGAATGAATGCACCTCCTCCTTTTTGAACAATAATAGCTCTTTCCTTTTTGGAATGTTTTTTATATTTTTTAGATGCAATTTTGTTTAAAACATTCTTGTATGGAACAAGTTTTTGCACTGTTTGTTTTGGAATATTGACGTTTCCTTTATAAACATTCAACATGCATTCACACAATGCCTTTATTTCTGATTTATCGGCATTTTTAATACACTTAATACGCTGATGCTTGCCGCAGTTTGCAATGTACCCCAAAAAATGTCTATGCCTTCTTATTTTTGAAATCATTTTGATGACTCCTGTTGATGTTATCAGTTTCGTCAATTAAAGTAATCTGCCGGTGTAACGTTGATGTCATTATTATTTAGGCTGTATAAGATGGAAGAACCTACTGTTGAAGAGCAGTATTTAAATATACACAAAAATGGAAGTTTTGGTGGTATTAATCATTTCTTAGAAAATAACAAGTCGGATAAAAACTACAACAGAAAGGAAGTCGAAAATAGACTTTCGTCTTTAAAGTCCTACACTTATCATAAACCTATCAAAAGAAAATTCCCGCGTAGGCAAGTATACATTCCGTGCATGAATTATCAATATGTGATTGACCTAGTTGACGTGAGGAAATATAAGAGACAAAATAGTTTTATAACCTACTTATTATCATGTATTGATGGATTCTCAAAATATGCCTACTTTGTACCCTTGAAAAACAAGAAACCAGAAACTGTTATAAACGGACTTGAAACTATTTTTCAAACTTCTAAAGTATATCCCAAAAAAATTCAGAGTGACGCAGGATTAGAGTTTACATCGAAGCAAACTCAAAGTTATTTTAAAAAGCACGGAATCGAACATTTTAGTACCAGTTTAAAAAGTACTAAAGCATGCCTTGTTGAAAGATTACATCGTACTATTTTTGAAAGGATCTCAAGATACCTAACGCACATGAAAACCAAAAAATATTTAAAAATTTTGCAGCATGTTGTAAATAATTATAATAATTCAAAACATTCCAGTATAGGCATGGCTCCCTCTGAAGTTACAAAAGATAACGAGGTTGAAGTATATCGAAAGTTGTATGGGGGTCATGCACAGGAAAAACCAAAATCAAAACCAAAGTTCCATGTTGGTGACAAAGTTTTGCGTGTGGAGTCCCGCAAGCTGTTTCATAAGGGGTATCTGGGTTCATGGGAAAAAAATATTTACACAGTTACTAGGATTGCTAACACGCAACCATGGACATATTATTTAGAGTCATCAGATAAAGTCCCCGTAAACGGGTGCTATTACGCCCAAGAACTGCAAAAAGTTAGTCATTTGTAATTTATCTTTTGAGGTATAATGTGCCTGTTTTCATACTGTGTAGATATTTTTGAAGAATATCGTAAAACCCTTTGTTCAACGTCTGCGCCAGGCATTTGTGAAAAAATTTCATATAAGTGTAATTGTATTGTTTGCAACTCCGGCATGGCGCAAGCGCAAGTTGATATGAGCCTCAAAGGTTCTTCATCAGTCAAGAGTTCAAAACCATCCTCAAAACAAGAGAGGGGCGTCAAAGAAATATCGCTTCCATACCCTCCTTATCCACCAGGTATTCCAACCATTTACAAAGAGCCAAAACAAATGAAGAGAACCAAATCAACGACTAGTTTTCAGTCGGTAATTCATTCTGTCCCTCTTCATTTACGCATTCAAAGCACGCCCATTGAAGGCAACATATATCCAAAAATAGAATTGGAAAGCAGTTGGGTGTTATATGTGGGGAACGAACTTGGCGGTCCTGGACACACTCATTTAAATATCCGGGACAGATCGCGTCAGGGAACGTCAAGGGATATCGCTGAAGGTTCCACCCCCTACGTGGGAGTTGCCTTGCCTCTGGAGATGGTCTACTCTCTCACAGAAGGATTAAGTCAGTTGGCAAATTACAGCAGCTATAATCAGCAGCGTCAAAACTAACACTCTCAATCTCTCAAGTTTTAATAGTTATATTTTTTGATTATTTTTAACCTTCTATTAATTTCAAAATGGATTCGAATTTTCGTAAACCTGTAATGGAAATTGTGCATAAGCGATTTGATATGAGGCGGAAAACTCAACTTTCTGGTAAGTAGATTCACCTGTTTTAGTAGTTGCTTTTAAGTTAAACGCATAAAGATGTTTGTTGACATGAATGATGTACGTATTGCTTGAAAGTTATTACATAAAACTGGGGTTTCTACTTATAGGTTCGAAACCTGGAGAAGGAGCATTGAATCATCCCTATCGCCGCCAAGAACGCAGCACAGATTTGATGGATTCCGAAATTGTTGAGGGGAGAAGAATCATACCTACCCCTGTTGTCGGTTCATCATCATCATCAGTTGATTTTCGCTACCCGGATTCTGGCTCAATGGATTTACCCGTCTCCGATACTATTGGAGAGGAGTCAAATATTTTGGGCTCATCTACTCATCAACAAGTCATTGGAGATGGTGATGGTTTTGATGTAGAACGAAAACGTCCATATGATGCTGCTGCCGCTGCGGATATTGTTGGTGATTCAACTGCTCCTGCACCTAAATCTATTATCGACCCTGTGGCACCTGTTGTAGATGCTGTAGCTAGTGCTTCTAACCAGAAGATCGTGTCATGTTATTATCGTACTCTACCGTACGAGGGAAATGAGCTAACATTTGTCTACATCAAGCGGATGGGGAAGACAGTCAACATGAACATTAGCAGAATTCCATGGCTGATTCAAAGGTTATCTTATTATTACAGTCTCAAAGGTGATAATATGCAGGCAATGGGACAGGCTCTTGAAAATTGTTATAACATGTACGCCAATGTTGCAAGTGAAATCGATGAATCAGAACTTGATATTTGATTTTTCTTCCAAATGTGTTTGTTTTGTTCAATTTCCATGAATATATCATTCCATCCAGAATATATATATGTATATATTATTTGAATAAAAATAGACCGAAAAGTTGTTGAATAACAATAAAGACGAAATAATAATTATATTATGTATATGAACATTCATTTCAACTGATGGCTTCCCAATATTGATTCTCATCACTTACATATGAAATTCATCGATAGTACGTAATATCATATAAAAAAAATCTGGGGGTAAGATTCTTAGCATAATACGGAAGGATTAGGGGTAAGGTGGAGGAAAGGAAAAGAGCTTGGCTGACCCTTTTCTTCCTACCCTCTCCTCCTTCCCTTTATCCAGCCAAGCTCCTGGAGGGGGAGGGCGATGCAACGCCGTCGCAGAAATGACTCGAATCGATCTCACATGATACTATAGCACTTCAATAATCATTCCTTATTCAAAGTATTTCTTCAACAAGCTGAACATAGTAAGGGAGCTAGAGAAAAAAGTTGATCGAGAATATTAATCATGTCACGAATTTTATTCGGATATTACAAGGCTCGTGCATTTTACCAAAATGGTCAGCACATACGATTTATTTCTGACTTTTACGGAGTCAACCCTAAATTGTGGAAAGATTTGGACAATACAAGACATGTGTACCAGTATCGAAAAAGTTTCCGTGAAGAAGATGCTAGGCAGGAGCCGGAAAAATATTTTGAGGAAATATCAGAATATTTACAAAGTGTTGTGGAAACTCCTGGAATTGCAGGTATTCTACTCTTAAACCAGGATAACGATCCAGATCTCAAATTGTTCCACTCACTATGTCCCCACGGAAAACTCTTTCACGGTTCAGTGTTATCACGTGCCATGAGAAGGAGCGGGAAAATACACCTTCCATTCAAATCTGACCATGAATTGTTTGTCTGGATGGAAAGGACAGTCAACTGGCTTTCGTCAAACTGGATTTACTTTTCCTCGTACCTACGTAAGTATAATCATTGCTAAATAGCTCTAGTATAACATGATATTGATCATTTTGATGATATTTGTTATGTAAGTTAATGCCTATGCCTGATGTCTTTGTACATTTTGTTTATTTGTATTTATCATAATCATAATCATATTCATTTTATGTATTTTTGCAGATGGTATTAGTCAGCAGGTCGATAATCGGTATTTGGATGGTGCCTATCAACACTACCTTTCTCTGGGACCAAAGGGGTACTATTTTGATAGGGTGAAGACCAATTTTACTCTGATGGAGATTGAAAGATGGTATTCCATTGACGGACCAGGGGATAAGAAATCACTCAATCCAACTCATTTTCGTGTTCATCGTCAGTCCTACGGACGTCCCTACGAATCATTCTACATGGAACATAGACAGTATGGTTTGTGCTTTCAAAAATGTATTTGGAATTTTGGTATTACAGATGATATCAGGAAATATGCATTTATATTTTTCGATAACGAGACTCGTCGTATATGTACTGACTTTAATTACAAAGCATGTACATCATCTCCTATTTGGAGCTCATTGGTTGAACTTGTACATGATAGAGCTCCACGACCAATCACTGCTCATACAGAAGTTATTGATGAACAATTCCCGCTCCGGGATCTGGCAATTTCTTCAAATAAGTTCAAACACTTTTTCGAGGAGATCTGGAAAGTTCTGGATGAAAAAATGTTTGATCTTGACTTTATTGGAGAACTTGCAAAAAAGCAGAGGGATGAGTCATACGATGATTTGCCTGATTTTGTGTGCACAACTGAACGTGAGATAAAACTTCGTTATTATCCCAAACTACCATGTGTTGATAGTTGTGATGAACCGTATGAAACGGATGACGAACATGGGTACTTCCCAAGTTTGCCAACCTTCCCTTCTGATGACAGTGATACTCCACAAGTAGAATGTTATCAACAAACTGTTTATGACAGCCCCGAAAACTCCAATAGGAATTTAGCACTGTATGATCGAAAAATATCTATGCATCATAATCAGACTATGTCACAGCGAATGAAAGCTAGACCTAGTTGGTACTATTGTAGAGTAGACACTTCTGATGAAGAAGATGAGCATGCAGATGCTGATAATACTTGTAAGCAATAAGATGTACATATGTGTTAAATTTATTTTCATTTCTTCACATAAACTGTACATTGTTTATCGGGAAAGATACATGATCTATATCTATGAGAGTCTTTTTGTGTAGCACTAGTGTCAATAAAAACATAACCATGTGGTCTTGATGTTGAATCTTTGTATGCAGATTCCAAAACTTGATCTGTTTTTCCAAAATTTATCTGCCTTCCTAAAATGTTAATAAATGTCGAATCTTTGACAAATTTGAAACATATGATGTATTTGGCATTTCTTGTTAGCACTGTTGCACCTTTTTGATAGAAATTCTGTAGGATAAGTATAACAAATATATTTCTATGATGACTCTCACGACAGAATAAATTTTCAACTTTCTTTCCTGTTGTGGCTTCCGTCATTAGATCGTCAATTATCACAAGCACTGGTCGTGTGTTTCCTTCATCGACATCATACTCGAGACCTCTCACATACTCAATTTTATTTTCTGCATGTTTTTGCATTTCAGCAAATAAAACTGGTTGATTTTCAGAAAAGCAATAAATTATACGCTCAACTTTGGGCTCAAAAATGTCATCTCGACGCTTTATTATTTCACTAACAAGAACTGATTTACCAGACTGGCTTGGACCCGCGATAATTAAATTACCCGGGACCCTTAATTTGTAATCAAAATTATCCCCACTTGCCATATTTTTGTATGAAAATAATGATGTGATTTTTTGATATTTTTTCTATTTATTCAATTCTCACACAACAACAACAACATCAGCAATTACAACAACAACAACAACATATGTGTAATCAATCAGATTTCTTATTTGTAACTAACATATTTACTACATAGCTATAGTCTTAAATATTTATTGAAATTCTAAAATTTCTTTATGTCCAAAAGCAAGACTGTTATACTTACTGATCCAAAACTTTTTCGAATCAAAACTACTCAATGCCTTCTTATTCATTGTAATGGTGTACAATTCATGCTTATAACTTCGTATTGTCGTCATCGGTATGTCCCATACAATACCTTCCTCCAGAGATTTTACAAACATTTCATACTTAATTCTATTCTTTCTTGCTCTCATAACAATTCCTTTTGCCTTAATGTATGAATTAAATTCTAACTCTAAATCATCCAACTTTAGCAAACAGTACAATTTTGGTGCCAGGAATACACCTTTAACTAAGATACTATTGGGCATTTCATCTTTCATTAATCCTAATATTCCTTTAAATTCATTGGTGTACAATAATTCCTTTCTCTTATCTTTACAGTTAGCATAAACACTAAAATCAAATCGTTTGCCATTATCATTTTGATACAATCTTTTTAAATCAACATACAAATCATCTGTTATAAAAAGGTATACAAATGCATCAGTGTCCATCATACATATTTGTGAAATGTCACCTGGGTAGTACTTTTTAGTAAAATTATAATGAAAATCATACATGTGTGCTTTGGAAATATCAAGCACAGCACTACCCGACGCTATCATACTATCCAAACATATAGATAATTTGCTCATATAGAATATTACCATATCTCCACTAAACAAAATTTCCATACTCTCCAAAGTTGGTTTATTTGCCCAATACTTACATTGCGTCGAACTCCGTGCAAACCGACTATTCTTATGTTTGCGTTTATCCATACACATTCTGCCATAACATACATTTGGATAATATTTGAACAATTTATTTTCGTACACTGATGTTGCTATAGATCGTTGTCTAGCACAGTATTCTACATACGGTTTCATCCACTTTTTTTGCAAAAATGACATAATCCTATGTACCTTTGTTATAACTATACCCAATTTCAGATATACCTTTAATGCACGGTAATGTATACCATACTTGGATTTTGGCTTTAAGTCACAAATCAATTTGTCCCCCTGAAGCTGTTTAATACAAATTCCAAGTTGATGAAGTTGGTCTTGGGATTGGGGTGAAAGGTCGTCAAATTCAACATTTGACTTTTGTGGGGCAGGAGGTAATTCACTTAAATAATCATGTAATTCAGATGGTATGAAGAAATCAATTTCAAAAAAATATCCCCTTGTGTCATCGTCTGAAATAGACATTATCCAGTCTTTGATTTCGGGTATTGTCTTGTCTTTCCACTTGGACTGTTGTACCCACTCATAACCTGCATATGGTAAGCTTTGAGACATGGCATAACCGTAAAGGTTTGTCATGTCCCAATACTGCAGGTAGCTGTGTGGTTTTTCAGCATCATATAATGATCCCATGTAAGGATTATTAACTTCTGCATTTTTGAGACAAGTTTGAGTTATACCACCTCTTATTGTTTTTTCCAAAAATAAATACATGTCGGGCTGCTGAATTAGCTCAAATTCTGTCTTACTCATTAAAATCGATGCATCTTTACTTAAACCTGGTAGGCTAATATAATGGGCAGGATCGACCGAAAATGCTCGAAATGTCGTTCTTCGAAATTGTTCAAACACATCGCATAAAAGAGCAACATCTGTTAAAACATATAAATCATGGAATTCTCCCATGTTCTTTATACTAAATGCATTCCATACATTGATTGCATGTTGATATTCCTCCTCCTTAATACTTTTTTCCTTTAAAGAAGAATAAAAGTGTTCACGTGACGGTAATTTCGTTTCATTAAATTTTGAAAAATCATTCATATATTCGTAAGGATAGTACTGTTTTTTGTATAACAGTTCCACACTTTCATTCGAAAAATCCTTGAATAATTCTTTGACAGTAACAAAAATTCCTGTCCCGTCTTTTCGAGCAGTTTCAACAATAGTTTCAAGGGATTCTGGCAAAAATTTCAATGAATCGACAAATCTTATAACATTACGCTTTTTAGTAGTTATAGATATACTTACATGCTTTTCATGAGTAAGAGGAATTGAGGTTACCTTCAAAATATCATCATTGTCAGACTTTATACATTTAAATATAAACTGTGAATCATAGGACAAGTTGTGGAAAAAAACCGGAATGAAAAACTTCAATCTTGCATTTATGTTGCAATTTGAATGGGCAAATCCGACTAAAAGGTTTGTAATGTGATCATGATGAGTCACTTTAGTCTCATCATATTGAAATTTTTGCTTGCAAAAATAACAATTAACTGTCCTATCTCTTTCATCTTCTTGTTCTGGGGTTAAAAGGGGAGCATTTGCATTTCTTTTTTGACATTCACGTAATTCATCAAAGTACGGTTGAGTATGTTCAATTATACTTTCAATAAATTTCTCGTGAGCATCTTCCCCACGATACCTTTCCCAGTATAATATTTCTCCCAAATGATGCTTAATTACATACGCATAACCACAAGGAAGATGCTCCGACAACTTAACTGTATTAGAAGCATGATGGAACATACAATTGATATCCGTACAATTATCTATTTGAGGACACTGTTCCCTATGAATCGGTTTTAATATGGACTCAAAATCTGCATAAATCACAAACCATTGTGTTAATGTGCGATTAAAATCCATGAATTTGTACGTTTTACTACGAGGGAATCTTACCGACTGGGGTTTATACGTAACACATATTTCACGATGCCGTGCTAATGTTTCCGGTGTAAGAAAATGGGAAAGGCATGAGTAACAGTAAAATTTCTGTCCCGAACGGACTTTATTTACAAGTCCGGAAAGTCCACTTGTGGGATTTTCCTCACTCTGCTTTAACAAAACATAATGATTTTGCCCATTGTGTGTTACTAGGAGCAGATCAATATGTTTGTTAGCTGTAACATTTTTACTTACATACATGGGATATACATTTCCACGTTTCCTACTTTGTCCATATCTGGTTTTATAAACTTGACCATTTTCTTCATACCCAATAACATTTACGGAAATTTCCGGATTTGCAGCTTCAAACTTGTGAATGTGCTTTATTTTCACGGGATATTTCAAACATTCGTGATTAACTGTCTCAGAAATTTCCGTATAAGATTCAACTTTAGTTGCCTTTGCTTTACACCGTTTATTTCCTCTATATAGAGGATGAAGTTCTGCTAAAATCGAGTACAAGAAACATTTTTTATCATTGTAATTCTCTACATTAACAACACAATGTTTCGCCTTTAGCCCTTCAGGCATTTCAAAATAGGTACTGTCTCCTCCACTTAATGGGTTAAATGGTACAGTACTAAATGAAAACTCGGTGATTTTTAAAATACACCAGTTACTTGACCTTGTAGTAAGTGTGTCCACATCATCTGACATTTTTTTGCACATTAGATCAATTGTTGAATTGATCATGCATTCATCTAAAATCTTGTGGCACATTGAGTTGATAAAAAATGTTTCTCGAATATTGTTCTCTGCAAATGGCTTCTCCATCAAGATTTTACTGTGGGCAAAAAATGAGCTACTCTGTTTTTCCCTTAAAATTTTCTTCATTGAATCCCTTAGAATATTACGAATTGTTGAAAAGATACCACTAATTGACATAAATTCATGGCTTCCTATCGATAACATATACTCCTGACATGTTTCAAAAGCATTGGCTTTCAATAAAAACCTTAATCCTAATTCATTATTATTATTATTATTATTATTATTATTATTATTATTATTACTAAAACTTGGATTCCCTCCAGTTTGTGTATTATTAGTTTGATTGTCATAATAGACTGACCTATGTATATTAAACTTGTGAATATCTAAATCTTCTCTTGTTTGGAATTGAATACCACATAACGTACAAAATCGTTGTCTGTATTGTTGAATCTGGTGTGTGAGCTGCTCCTCAAAGTCTATTTGCTGTGGTTGCTGCAGATGTTGATGCTGTGCTTGCTGAGATACATCACCTTCACTTTCTTGCTCTATTTCATGTAAAAAGATAAATAAAATAATAATCATTAGAATATTAACAAATACGTAAACATTATCACAAATATAAAACATATGCTCCCTATTTTTCAAATTAATTTCTTACCTAACATTCGTCCTCGTCCGAGCTGTACACTATGATCCTCTTTCTCAGCTTTCTCAATCTCATGATAGATGTTTTGAGTTCCTGATACTCCGAGTCCTCGCTCGACGGAATTTCCTCCGTTGAACAATCCTGGTTCTGTGGGTTCACGTCTTTGATTTCCATTCCCGTGACCATATCCGTACGGGGGCATGATCCGGATTCGCTTGCATTCTCCTCCTCCGTCTTTTCCATCTTTGAAGACATTTCGTCGTCCGATATGTCTATGACTTCTACTTGTGGAAGATTTGGGGCATTGTGATCCATTGAGGGTGGTGCCAATCTGTCCACTTGAATCTCTTGTTGTGGAATTACTTCCATGGCCTGTCCCGGCTGTTCCATTGCGCCAAAAGCTACATCCTGGTTGTTCATTACTATGGCCTGCATTTCCTCGTTGTCCAAAATCGCCTCTGCAATGTCCTCTGGTAATATTGGGGACAGTTCCGGTTCCTGTTGCATTTCTAAAAAATCATCCTGTTCGTATGCTCCATATTTCGTTTTAGCTATATAAACACATGCCAGTGTAAGCAAGCATTTCTAATATTATCTCTGCATGTAACATAATATGGGATTTCGCAATGCTCACCTTCTTTCTGTGTCATCCAGTTCCCAGGAGTATTTGGTGGAGCAGATGGATTAAATTCCTCTCGTTGCAGACTGCATGATGGGATTGCACAATCCTCGCTACTCTGACCAACTACAATCAATATACGCTTATATTATACTTATACATACATAAATCAAAAGTAACATCACATACCATATATATTGATATTAGAAACTTACGTAATTTGTGAGAGCTAATGTTTCCATCTGTCATCTGATCCCTCACGTTATTGTTCACACTCAAAACTGATTCATCTACAATTTTACAAAATTTCAACAATAATTCAAAATTTGGAAATATCTTTCTCAAGCACCGTATTCCTTTCATTTTTTGCATTTCGTTGATCTCACAAATGAAAATAAGTTTACCTGCCACATTTGCAGTACTAGCAGAAATTGTCTGCGTCTCATCTCCATTTACAGGCACAGCATGGCTATCCTTTCCGTTTTCATTCATTCCATTTTTCTTTCCACTCCCTGAACTACTTTGACATACTTCCTCCATCTCCATATTACTTTGCCCGTCATTTTTCTCCTCCACATCTGACATAAAATCACAACAAAAAACGATATATGTACAATCCTCTTTCAATGCTTATAAATATACACCATTAGGCAATTATTTTTTTTTGACAATTATTTAGGCAATTAGTTTCATGTTAAAAATAGTATACCTATCCAAGGATTCTTTTCAAACACTTCACACCAGTCGATATGATACTGATCATTATGATCATCTAAATTATCGTAGCTTCTACCACAAACACTGCACGAATACATTATAATGCAGAAAAACCACAACAATTCACAATAAGAAAATGTTTGATACAGGCAATTATGATAAAGAAAGACCCTCTTGGATTATCTCACTTTGACTATGATTGCACGACTGAGATCGAATGCTCCAGACAATGGTGCCTGCGAGTCGTCAGTCTCATTGAATAATCAGGGTGTCATATTTCCTAATGCAAGTACTCATCCCTAATATTATCCCTGGTTCATTATTCCTCTTGTCTTAACTCTGACTACTTTTCCTCATTTGCCTGTCTCATTTTTGAAATCATCCCCAAATCTTAGAATGGCGCAAATTCAAGTATTGCAACGGTTTGGTAAGAACTTTACCGGTCGAGTTGTGGAATTTATGCCAAGTTCTATTGTTGAAGTGAATACCGGTCCAGATCTTAACCTTTACGCGAGGCAATGTGAGGATTTAATCTTCTGTGGCAAGCAATTCATCTACCAAGAGGCAATGGATCATCCGAGATCATTCTGGATTGCACCTGTTTTTCGTACCGGTATTTATAACATCAATACTGGAAAAGCAGTGTCAAAACATCCACCGTACCCCATACTTTTCCGTCTTCTTGCTGACTGGGAAATCCAATCCCACTGTTTTGAAAAGTGGATGGAAGACGCGAGGATCCTGACTGCAAATGAATGCCAAGGCGAAGGACTTCAACTAAGGAACCCTACGCTATTATTGTCTTCTTTCGTGTGTTCCCCACAATCTTTGTAAGGATTTTCGTTATTTACATAAATCATAATTTGTGAAACATTTAGTTGTTCTCTGAGAAAAAAACTGTTGTTTATGTAAATGCTGATAAAATGTACAATGAGAAAGAAAAAAAGTGAAATAATATACTAATTATGTTAATATATTATATATTTTAGCCACTATTCCTTCCCTGGGGAGATACACACGTCAATTCTGCATACTTCTGTCCAGCAAAGTAGAACTGACCGTCAGGCATCATTGCACCTCCAATTTGATGCGGGAGGCGTCGATAAAACAAGTCCAAATCGTCATTACAATTAAAAGGTCTAGTATTCATTTTAAAATTCTCTTTTCCCGAAATTTTATTGTCACTGAAAAAGAAGAAAAGTCAAAGTTCACAGGTTCACCTGTCTCCGTGAGTACCCAAACGTGAATAATGTCAAATTCGGAAACACTTAGGCTTAAAAAGTGAGGAGGTGCGAAGGAATTGTGAGTAATTTCACCATATGCCCCTTTATATGGTATAATCCTTAAGCATGGAGCTTGCACATCTGCAAGATACTGTGGTTGAATTATATTACAATATAAAAACAATTTAGTATTCCCTGCATTAGCATACACGGGTTGAGTTCCCTTAATTATTATCGGTGTGGTGTCTTTTCTGTAATTTTCTATGGCACTTGCAATCTTTTCCCTTGATTCCTTTGGAACAATTGTTTTTTCATGCCTTGCCTCAGAGCTATAATCCTTTGATACAGCAACGCCAAAATCTTGAGTTTTCTGTCCGCTGCCAAATGATATTTTATAGAAATTATCATGTTGCTCCATGCCGATAGATAGATATTTATAATCCGCTCCAGGATTATACGTCAATTTAGGAAATGCGTCGCCAATTAATCCCGTATCATAGTCATCTATCCCTAATATTGCACTTAATTTGGGGCTAAAACATATCTTGTGTAAAGATTTTGTCTCCTGATAAATTTCACACCGAAATATATGACCCGCAATGACTATATTAGTAATTGGACATATTTCCGGTAACATCTCCAATAATTCGCGCAAAGTTCTTATATCCATTGGAGACAAGAAATCAAACTCAATAAAATGAGCTTCCCCACTTTCTTTATCAAACCACAAAAACTGTACGCTCCCGAGTTTTTCATCCTTCTTTATAATAACATGTCCATATATGTACGAACAGTCTACTAGAGCAGCTTCCCATGAATCCGAATTTAATCGTATCACTCCACTTAGCTTGTTTTTAAAATTCCCGACAGTGTTTTCAGGGGAAATATTTAAACTAGCATTGGACTGTAGAGAGACAAAAAACTCCGACATTTTTACCGTTAAATTGCCGAATTCGTACTAAATTCGCAAAAATTTAACGACCCCCTTTTGTCCTGTCATTCATTTTTATCATAACTGAAAATATTTTATGTACCTATCCGTATTTGATAACTTACCTTTGAAGCATGCATCAACACTCTACCATTACTTGCTAACGGGATGGTCTGATTTTGTTATTTAATTAATGTGCATATATTTTAGATTTACACTGTTACACACAGGAACGATTTTTAATATGATAAAACGTATTGATCTTACACGGCTACACGCAGATTCTCAACGTATTTCCAATTTGTCAAAACGTTAGTAGTTAACACAGTTACACACGTTAAGTACATATATAAGTACAAATGAACAAGACAAGTGTACGATTTCATTCCACTCCTTCATCGTCTTTTCTGTGTGCAGTACGTATGTACGTATATGTGTGAAGGAGCTACGTACGTAAGTAATTAATACATTAGGCTGCCCTATGCAAAGTTGTCTGTGCAAATGTATAGGACAGCCCGATAACATGGCCTGTATGCAGCAGCCGTTAACATGGGCTGTATATGTCATCTCTGTAGCATGGCCTGTATCCAGCAGCCATTGGATGTATTCTACTCCTAATCATTTAGCTTATACAGTTGAAACAACCGTTTATACAAAGGCAACAGATTCCCATTCTTACTTATCATATAATTCCTTTCGTCCAAATTCTACATTAGATGCTATCCCGTTTTCACAATTTCTGCTATGAAGAACAATATGTTGCCGTTTGGACAAATTTGAAAAAAATGACATTTATGACCAACAGGTTTGAACTAATGGTGACTGACACGAAACCACAGCTTGTAGAAGAACCCTACAAGCTGTGACCTTCCTAATATAGTCAAACCCTAACATAACGTATGCTCAGGGGACGACAATTTTTTACGCGCTGTAACCATTTTTACGTTAATAGTAAACAGGACTTGGGGCGGTCAAAACTGCATGTTAAATGCGTAAGAATCTATATGACTTATCTATATACATACCATAAAATGTGCGAATGGGATGTTAAATATGCAATATAAACATCTGTCAACACTTCAATCTTGCTAGACTTACAATTAGCATTGTACACAGTACCAGATGTGTTGGCTACTGGACAAAAGCTTGCATCACAAAGGTGCCCAAAGGACTCAGCCTAGCCCAAATCCTTCCACAATTTGGACCGAGTCTGTAAATATGCCTGCTTTTTAATGACCGAAGTGATCAGCCTACCCTACATCCTTCCTTTAAGGAGAGCCTATGTGCAAGTTATAAACCTACGTTTTTTGGCGAAATAGCTCAATTTATTCTACACCCATTTTACATTCCTCATACTTTTCACTATATCGACAGGCTACTTACACGCATTCTTTGGTTCTCCAATAATTGGAAACCCTGCCTCAAGTTCCCAGTGTATGGGTTCGGAATGAACTATAGTTATTTGAGTTTAGTTACCTTGACCAAAGACCCTAAGAGCAGAACAGTTTGCCGTTCTCACCTTGGTTTGCGCCGGAAATTGTGCCCAAGTTACACAATGTTGGTTAAAAGGCTGTAGTACTTACGAATTCACAAACTAAATATCATACGAAAATTTTCCCATAATCAGCGAAATAAGGTAACTGTGAATGTATTAACTGGCTGACAACATTATCTCATAGTAAATCTCTTTTTAAATTTGAATTGTGCTTAAACTCAAATTTCCACTCAAGTGGTTGAATCTCCAATTTAGCAAATATTTAGAACTCAACATGATGAGGTTTCCAGCGCAGATCAAGGCGAAACCGCACGAACTTGTCACACCTGATGTGCACCTTAACACACGCAGTTTGGAAGGTTGTTCTTTAATTTTAATTTTACCAGTCCTAAATGCCATTAAAGGAACATGGCATGCTTCAGTAACCTGTATATGCCTGTATAGTTCTACAACGGCAAAGCCTAATTTGTTTGTAGGCTATAGGTATTAGCGTATATTCCTGCACCCTATTTTGGCTACAAACCTCTTCAAAAAATTTCTTGCACCCTACAAATAGGCCTACACGTAGGATAGGCGGACACCTTTAATGCATCAAGTGAGGAGAACATAACATAACCGTACCCAAACAAAGGATTCAAACAAAGGATTAAACAATGTTTAATATCAGGACTTCTTTATCATTTTACTGAGGAAGAGATGCATACGTAGACGTATGTGACTTCAGTAACACAGAAGTTGCGGAGTCTTTCTGGTTAGAGCTGTGATAGTGCCCGCATAATGTTTTAGGTCGAAAAAATTCCACAGGGGACGTGCGTCTTGACTCAAGTTTTGAATGTTATTTCCCATAAGAAATTCTGAATTTTGATGAGGGAGCAAAATTTAAAATTAATAATTTACTTCATAATCTTGAATAGTAGCCTTCGAATTATCTATTGCAAAATTATAATCATTACTTTGTGGGCAGGAGAATTCTTAAAAATATCCTTGCCCATGTAGAAAAATTCTCTTACATGGTGTCCTTATACTAAAAGAACTTTATGTTTATATTTTGGTTTGAATGCTGCAACTTAAGAGGTTGTTACACTTCGTGTCATATTGGAATCATATATTTTTTAAAGATTTCCGAATTGTTTTTCATTAGAGTGATTATCATATCTAAAGTTTAACATCAGGTGCATGTATATCTACTTTGGGATCATTCGTGTTGTGCGACTTCCCAAAAGGTCACAAGGGAGTGTTGACACTCAGGGACTAAACAACCCTATGGTACAGGTGGTACAGTGTACCCCTCTGATTGTATCCAGGGTGGTACAGTATATGGATTGTACCCCCCTCAATTTCGACAATAAATGTCAAGTTCCAAAATTAGTAGCTCTAAATTTACCAAATTCAGACATTCGTGAGATCAGTTAGTAACCTAAAATGTAATTACATGAGTGTACAAATGCCCAACCATGACAGAAAAACAGTGAAAACGTTTCGCTCCTATCAGTTTACAGATAGTGCATCATGTCGCACCAGTCATCTTTGGTACGTCATTCAAGCTTCTAAGTTAGAGAACCTCAAGGTTTAGGTAGTACACAGTACATATAGTGGAATGATGACTATGAATTGAGCACAGGAAAGTTTCATTTGAAGACAATGAAGAATTTTCAGAAGTTAGGGTTCAGCCCCTTTGTTCCAAGAGATGGACAGTTAGAGGGCCTTGTATCAACCACTACACCGCAAAATTATGAGTGCCTCTTAAAATGTTTACACACTGGCGAAGTCAGCGGGCAAATGTGCAACTAAAGCATCTGGTTTATATACACAGCTCAAAAAAGGAAGACTTATTTTGGTTTTCTCCTTCTACACAACATTTTGAACCCAACCGAGATTTTGAGCAAAATCACACAAACACAGCGTTCTACCATCAGTGGAACTGTTCAAGCTTTGAATGTGTGCATTGACAATTTTAGAAAGCAGAAAGGTCAGTACATCGTCAGTGGGCTTTGGAATCGCAAGTACGAAGCCTGTGGCTGTTTTCATTTAGAACGTTCTTCTCTAGACCGAATGCGCAAAACATGAAAGCGGTATGGAATAAATAATCCGCCTATCCTTACAACTGCAGAAGTAAAGTACCAAAACGTATTCAACACTTCGATCGACCTTGTTGTTGCGGAACTCAAGCGTCGTTTTGATCAGCCCGGGATCAAGAAAGTTCATGAGTTAGAGAACTATTGCTTAACTGGAATTAACTAGAACCAAAATCACAGGAGTACCAAGTAGATGCTATTTCAGATTTGGGCAGGTTCAATTCTGAGAGACTTAATGTTCAAATGACATGGGATTGAAGGAGTAGAGAGAAGCTCTATACGATTTTTGTCATGGATTAAGGACTTCAATCCAACAGTTCGTCAAATGTTCTCCGAAGTTAAGAACTTTTAAAAATTCGAATCGGGCTCCCAATCAACTCCCCGACGGCTGAGAGATCATTTTCCACTTTACGGAGAATAAAAACATGTAAGATTCATAATTGAACAGGAAAGACTAAACTACTGCTGCGTCATTCACTGCTTCCCAGATATTGCAAAGGAACTGGAAAATGAAGAACTCATGAGGACATTCGTAAATAGTGACAAAAGGTTTTTGGGAATTTGCAACGCTTTTTACCCAATTTAGTGATCACTGTTCTGGTCTACATAAACGCCAAAGTCACAATACAAAAATAAAAGGCTAAAAAACAAAACAATATGTCATTTTTGTCATATACTTGAAGCATTTTTGACGAGGGTCGTTGTACCCCCACTTTTCCCGACGTGATTTAGTCCCTGTTGACACTATCTTGTTGCCCAAAGTTTTTCTTTACCTTTTTATCCTTATCGGCTCCTGAGATTATGTAAAGGGTTTCAGGTTATCAACACAGCGGTACATGATCCATTTGACTCTTTATAAGATCAATGTTATTTTTTAATGTAACTATTCGAGAATGTTCCACTCCCTCCCTTTTATGTGTTAATCCTTTTTTTGTAAATAAGGAAATGTAAGAAAGATATTGACTAACCGAATCCTTCAAAAACCAAAAAACACCAGTTTTGTTTCGCGAGCCACTCCTTCTAATTTTTTAAAATTTTTAATTGGCAGGAACATCGCAGTGTCCCCCCCCCTTTTTGAAATCTTATTCCTCATGCTCAGTCTAATATACATGGTACACATCCGTGACAGCCGGCAAAACAAGGGGTTTGCAAAAATGTTATGTTTATGATATGGTAGATGTAGATACAGATATGATGGATGGCAGAAGGGACAAAATTAAATGGCTCTGCCTATTTCTGAAACGTGAAGTGGAAGCTTGAATTTGAAATTTGTTGATTTTTTTAAATGACGTACAACTAATAGAGAGGAAGGGGTATGAAAGGTTTTTTATTGATTATTTCCAGCTTGTGGGCAACGGGAACTAAGATTTCTGAAAATATGATGGCTTCAAGAAAGGATGACCTCTGAATGAAGTCACTATTCCTAGGAATTTTATTACATATCAGTTTGACAAATAGCACTTAGTTTGACTGTCAGATTCTCATTCACAACTACTTGAATTATTATAATGTATAAGCTTGCCATTTCATTCTAGGGGAGTATGCTTTTATCATTAGGATTGTTTGTTAACAGAATTAACGCCCAGTACTGAGTATCCTAATTTGATGTACATACATATATGTTTGGTAGCTTGGAGCTGAAGTTTTTCTTTTTATTTCAGTCGGCATTTTAAAAAAGTTTGTGGGACGAGAATGTTGTCATCTTTGAGGTTACAGAGATCTCCTGGAGCAGTGATCTTGCTGTTGCTCACCGTTTGTGTTTCGTATAGCAATCAATTGTCGGGGCTATCATTTCAGCCTGTCTCGAATTCTGAGAGAAATACACCTCAACAGGTGTATTATAATTCCAATGAGCAAGAATTTGTAGAGACTCGAGTGGAGAATGAAAGGAGGAAACGAGATATTCACACAGAAGCATCTCATCCTAATATTACAACTCATGTGGTAAGCGTAATTTGATGGTAAAATACGTTTTTCGTGCGTATTTTTAATTGTTTTTTGTAATTATTACAATTTAATGTCAGTGTTATTAGTATATTTGACCAGTCTAGTTCTGTCCAGCCGAGTGTTATGTATAACCTCTGACGCTTGAAGATTTTTTCTGCACTGCAGTAGTTTTTTTATCGACGATCGTCATACTTATCGATAATTTTTTTTTAATACTGATCGTAATTATTTGAGCGTATGAAATTGATATTGAGAGTTTAAGTAGACATGCAATTTGTGCTTACATATACGTATATGTACAAAATTTTGAATGTTCGGAGATGATAGATTATGGATAAATAATATCTCAAATAAGCAATAAGACTCATGAATGGAAAATTTCTGACGATTCTTTCTTTTTTAGACTTTGATCAAAGAATCACATAATTCCCTGATAGTCTACTGGGCTGGCAAAGATGTGATAATTTGTCTTGGAAAAGATGTGAATGCAAATTCAGTGTCCACATTCCACATTTCTAGAAATTATGGAGCCACATTTGATAATGCTACACCTCTTTTGAGAAAGGATATGCCTGATGGGGTAAAACCTGTACTCGACAAATTCTTCAACCATCCAACTAATAACGGGAAGGTACAAAAAAGTCTTTCCTTATTCAGAATAGATGTACTGGTTTATGTCTTTTTGAATCAGTTTGGTCTTTGTAATAACTTAATATTCATGACTTTCTTTGACAGTTTATTTTTACTGATGTGACAAATCATCTCATCTTTACAACTGATGATTATGGAACTAAATTCAGAAGAACGAGTGTCTCGTTTGTTCCAGATGAGATTCTATTTGTTCCATATGCGGAGGAAACAATTTTTGCGTATGAAAAAAATACCGCAGAGAAGCGTGTAAGTTTGTATGCGGAAATAATCCACATGATAGATCTCATCTATGAGTTACAGCTGAGAAGGTACAAGTGCATAATTATTACTGTGCCTGTTTTCGGTGTAGATGTGGATCTCGAAGGATTTTGGGGCATCTTGGACGATGGCGCAAGATTTCGTCAAGTCTGTTTCTTGGGATGAATCTTCACATCCCGCAAAACTGTATATTCATAGAGAAGAGCCTGGCGAAAAATCAGTTGTGCTAACTTCGGTATCATCATTCGTCGAACACGGAGATGTTGAAGTAAAATTTGCTGAAGTAGAGGAGTTTGAAATTAAAGATGAGTACATGTTTGCTACTAAAAAGGGAATGAATGTAAGTTCAGAGTTATATCTGTTAGGGGTCTGAGTTGAGTGGAAATAACGTACTATAAATTCCCTCAAGTTTACTTTTGATTCTTCAAATGTTGAAGAAATTTTATTTAACTTTTGACAAATACAAAAATGGAACTGAATAATATCTTTGTTTGATTTTCTAAAATATAAGTTAACACTAAGATTTAATTCTGATTATAAATATTAATTCAAAGAAGACCTTCTCTAAATCTAAATACAAAGTTAATAAAGTTATAAAAGTTCAAGTTTAATTCCTATTACGAGTTATCAAAGCGTTACCCAAAATTCCTATCAAAATTCTAAATGTTTTCTCAAAATTTCTCGAAATACAATCCACCAGCCTGAAGAGCTGTGGTAAAATCCTTCCTCTTCTGAGAGTAAAGGCTATCTTTCAGAAAAACTACTCGATTCTGAGAGCAAGAGTATTTTTGATAAAATGGGAGTAAAAAGGGAGAGAACCGAAACCCGAGTGCTATACGAAGAGAGAGGGAGTCCAAGAGGACAGCGTTTCGGATCGGCGTGTTCAGATCGACTGTGTATCTGTAAGATTTTCCTGGGGTATTTATACTCGGCCGCAACCGTACTCTCAAAATCCGAAGTCAATTGAATAGATTTTTATGACCTGACCATCCGGCCGAAACCAAGTTCCAACCCCGCCAGCCTGGCGCCGGTTGCTTTACATTTAAACACATGACAATACATACTTAGGCAATATCAGTTTCAATTACTTTCTTAATCTTAGGTCTTATCGTAACTTATTTTTATTACGATCGTAAAGATCGAGACCATTGTCCGAGACAGATCCGGTTACGTAGGAAGGAGTTTTTAGATTCTCCCGGGGAAAACGTCTTACACTCTAAAATACAATGGATTTAAGCTTATTACGCACTAATAACTTATATATATATACGTCCTACGCATGGAGAGATTTCCCTCCTCTTCTCATCCGCTCGGACTGAGAGGAGCCAAAGGGTAATTTCTACACACACAGAGGAGGACTTTTCCAACTCTGGAGATTTTTATTAAAACCAACGGTCAGCAAGTTTATTCGCGTGCTATTCACGGGTACACATTCCTACGTTCATTCTAACATCCTGTTCTCATTACTACCATTACATAAAATCTTACGTTATTATGTACGTATCAAATACTTATTTCTACGCTAAAAAGAGCGTATCATATCGTTTCAAAATTACGAAAGTCGTATTCGCTGTTTTTTTGATGAATTTGTTATGGCGGCTATGTTATAGGACACACTTGAGCTTTGGATTTCTTATAAGCGCGGCCCGTTTCTGCAAGCCTTATTCCCCACACATAAACGAATAAAGAATTACCATATTGCTGACGTTTTTGATGGCCAAGTAATAATCCCTTAATTATTCACATAAACGACGAAATGAAATAATATCATGGTTATTTGAGTTAAGTACTTATTTTCCATGTAGATGTTTGTCTGCGTGACTCACGAAAATAGCATTTCCGACTTATATGTCGGAAGTAGAAGCCCGTCACCAATGACCATGGTAAATCTTCGATTTTCCTTATCTCTCAGTGGAATTGTTTTCTTCAAACCAAATATGACATGGTCTGATTCATGGATTAAGTACGTCATTCGGTTCATTTATTACTTAATCTTAAACTATTTTATTGCAGTTAATAATCGTATTAAGCTCTTAAATTTTACACCCATTATGTTGTTGTACATTTCTAGTAATGTCACTGATGATTCCTTTGTTGAACTGCATCGCGTGGATGGTTTGAGGGGAGTCTACATCGCTAACGTTCTAAAGAACTCTAGTGAAAGTACAAATAACATGATAAAATTGAATGAAATAATTTCAAAAGTTACTTTTGATAATGGCGGGGAATGGCAAGTACTGAAACCACCGGAATTTGATGATGATGGGCAACCGTTGTATTGTCACTTGGTTAGATTTATCATCATAATGATAGCGTTTATTCAAACTAGCTTTTGCATCCAATAATTCGTCAATTAATCGTAGGTACCGAGAAGCAATAATGGTGATAATTGCTCACTTCAAATTAACCAAAGATTGAGTGAAATATTTCCTGTCACTCAAGCGGTTCCCGTACTCTCAAGAAAATCTGCAGTTGGAATCATTATGGCCACAGGAACCGTCAATAATTCTCTTAAGGGTCATCAAGGTGTATTCATGTCAACTGATGGAGCTGTAACATGGAAACATGTACGCAGACTTGCTAATTAATTAAACCAAATTGTTTTATTCTACTCATGTATTGAGATCCTACCATTTTATGTGATTTTGTTTCCAAAGCTCCTTCAAGGGAACTACTTGTTCGGATTTGGGGATCACGGTGGTGTGATAGTTGCAGTTAAGTTCTATAAGCTTGGAGATGCCACGGACTCACTTTTGTATTCCATAAATGAGGGCGAAACGTGGAATAAATACAAGTTTTTTTACGAGAAGGTTCGCGTGTTAGGATTGATGACGGAACCAGGGGAAAATACTACTGTATTTTTGGTTTTTGGTTCTATTCCCAAAACCCAATATGGAAAGACAGGTCATTCTTGGATACTAATTCAAGTGGATCTTTTCAACGCTTTTGGTATGAATACAACCTTAAGTAAATTTTCTGATTGCATGACAGTCTGTATTGGGAGGTAGAATTTATAAGTAATTCTTCCAATGGGTTTAAAAACTGATTCGGCGTACTTTACAAACTCTTATACTCTTACTCTGTATATGGATGGATGTAATCCGTGATACCAAGTGTCATGAATGTACACAGAAAAGCCTAGTTATAGTAAAACCAGCCTTACTGCAGGCAGCTGTTGTAGTATGACAAGATTTTTTGTTTGATGTCCTTTCGTGGCATTGCTAAAGTCCCAGTAATCGCTTGTAAGTAAAAATGAAGTGATCCTGAAATAATTGTAGGTGGCAGGAAATGCGATCAAAATGATTACAAATTGTGGTCACCCTGGGACAGCCAACCTGGTCGTGACTGCTTGCTCGGCAAAAAGGATCACTACGAACGTCGAATTCCTTCTCATGGTTGTTACAATGGCAGATCCTACGAGCGTTTAGTAAATACTACTAAATGCCTTTGTTACAGAGTTGACTTCGAATGGTATGTCCATGGAGATAACACGCCATTTATTTATTTCATCTAACCCTTGAATCGTACTCTCAATTTAATGTTTTTCATTTGTAGCGACTTTGGATATGTGGAAGATGAACTGAACGGTCAGTTGTGCGAGAAGGATATTTCCGATTTAAGCCCTGGTGTGAAGCCAGAATGGTGCAAGCCCGGTGACCTATATTATAATATAACCAAAGGCTACCGCAAAATACCTGGTGATGAGTGTGAAGGTGGGGATGTGTCTAGATTTTTGCCAGAAACTAAATCGTGTGCATTGTCCAATGAAACCGAATTCAAGTTGGTAGCTAAGCGAGATTCGGTTCTCCGTATCGATTTAAATGATTTTAATAGAACTGAAGTTCTCCCGCTACTTAATGTTCGAGAAGTCACATCTGTGGATTACGATATGAATTCTGGGTACATTTATTGGGCGGATGTGAATCGAGATAATGTCATGCGATTGAAACTTGATGGTAACAGCGAGCCAGAAATTTTGGTATCGACTGATTTGAAATCAGTGGAAGGACTAGCTTTAGACTGGATTGCGAAACATTTGTACTACTGTAATGCACTCAATGGTAGAATTGAAGTAATTAGTACAGATGTGAAAAATATTGGAGGAAGGCGGAAGATTGTTTTGTATAAAACTCACCTGGACAACCCTCGAGGAATTGCAGTACATCCAGAAAAGGGATACTTGTTTTGGACGGACTGGTCGAGCAATAATCCTTGTATTGGTCGTTCATGGTTGGATGGCTCAAATGTTAAACGTATTGTTGAAAACCCTACAGGAACTGGCCAAGAGATTATACTAAAATGGCCCAATGGAATTGCCATCGATTACGAGAAAAACAATCTTTATTGGGTAGATGGATACTTAGATCACTTGGCACTTGTAGACTTTGATGGCAAAAATCTGAAAATTTTCCTGAAACAAGATTATCGTATACGACATCCATTTGCTGTGTCGGTATATAAAGATACGATCTACTGGAATGATTGGAACACACGTTCAATATTTGGCACAAGAAAAGATACCGATGACCCAGGGAAGGGAACTTTTTTGGTGATTGCTAATCACCCCCAATTAGTGGATCTAAAGATATATGGTCCTGGGAGACAAGTTGGTACAAACGCTTGTACAGATCATTCTTGCTCGCATTTATGTTTTAGCTTTCCGGGTGGACAAAATTTCACCTGCGAGTGTCCGGATGGTCTGATAAAATCAGATGGGAATTGCATATGTCCTGATGGAAAACCGACGGGCCAGAATGGTCGATGTAGCAGTAACAATTGTAACGGAAATCCAATATTTACCTGCAAGAATTCATTCTGTATTCCAATTCACTGGAAATGTGATGGTAAGTTATTTCGAGATTATTTTTGCAAGCATTGTACTGTTGGAACACGAAATTCAACGTTTACTCTGCGGATCAAGGTGACGACGATTGTGGAGACAATTTGGATGAAGACGGAACCACATGTGACCCAGATAACAGATGCAACCCAGCGCAGTTTCAGTGTCTTTCTGAATTTCAGACGCCTGGCGGTGCGATTATGACAACGACTGTGCAGATGGTTCAGATGAACACAATTGCACTGATCTTTATCCTGTTTGTCATAATGCCACACATTTTCATTGTGCAAACAACAGATGTATACCTAGCCGATGGAAATGTGACGGTAAAATTTTATTTTGCATTTTATTAACAAATAATGAAAGTCTTCAACTTACTGAATTGCATTTACTATGAACAGGAGACAATGATTGCAGGGATAATTCGGATGAACTCAATTGCACAACTACTCCGTCTGGTTCTTGTGCTTTGAATAAATTTAGATGCAGGTCGTCAAAACGCTGTATCTCCGACCAGTGGAGGTAAAACAGTTCTAAATAATATTTTTTCAATGGTTTCAGTTTTAATTTCGAAATTATTTTTAATTCGAAACACGTTTCAAGGTGTGATGGTGACAATGATTGTGGAGATGGTTCAGATGAGAAGAATTGCTCGGTTTTTACTTGCCCAGATTACAGATTTCATTGCGAGGAGAGTCATCAATGTATACTGGAAAGTTGGCATTGTGATGGTAAGTTAATCACGGAAAGGTTCAGAAGTTGGAAGACTATGGTTTCAAAAATAATTAAAATGATTTTTAACGACTAGGTGACACTGATTGTATGAAAGGTGAGGATGAACGCAATTGCTCTGCTCCTGTAACTCTCCCCCCTACTACTGTAATTCCATTTACCGTGGTATAAGAAGTACGGACTCGCCAAATCTTATTCGGATTCTTTCATGGATCTGAGGCTAAAGTTTTGGGTTAAAGCCTGTCTAAAAATTCATAAAATATGAAATTCATTATCAGTTCAAGGTAGCCATACATGAGCAAGCTTTCAATGATATTTCCAGCCATTTATTTGCAAAAAGTTTCCGTTTTCCTTTGTCACATATAAAGTTCTGCAAATTGCGTAGATGTATATAGGCTCTCCAAAGCAAATGGGGAATAAATTGAAAAAATTATTAAAATATTTCAAAAACCCATTTTTACGACTTAGCACGTTCCATGCATTGGATTATCTTCCTATAAGATCTCCCGTAGCAATTACCTAATTAGTTCCAATATACAAGAGTATACAGTATTCCTGTTACTACTTCGTAGCCTAATCTGCCTATAATCAGTGTAGTAATAATAAAATTATCTCCCTTGCCACAATACATTTTATCATGTTATTCTAAATTTTTAATACTTTTATCATGACTGACACCAGGGTCAAGAACGAGTATTTAATACCAGCACGAAACTATGAATATAAACGTGCTTATTGCTTGTCAACGTGCCCTAGCACACATACTCTTCAAAACAATTTAGTTCAGTACCAGTAGATTTAAATTACAAATCTTCCTCATTCTTATCCCCCTAATGGAGATAACAAAATTTTCTATGTCAGCGTAATTAATCATGAACTAGAAACATTGTAGTTTCCTCGTAACTGCTCATTACATCTGGCCTTTATCAAATAAATAGTAGTAAAATGCTATTGAGCACTATAGGATTAACTCTGTGATACTTTTTTAAACCCGAGTTTAGACTATATTCAAGTTTTTACATAAAAAAATTAAAATCTCCAAAATGAGCTCTTCTCAATACAATCAAACTGAGGTGGATCCTTTTTTGGTAGCAAACTCCAAACTTGATAATACTCAGATAAATAGGGACGACAGCAATAGTACAGAAATTAACTGGTCATTGACTCATGAGTTACCTAAAATTGTCATTCAGCAGGAAGTAAATACATACAAAAAAACTAATAAATCATTAAACAGTGAAAACATTATTATCGAAACGAAGGAAAAATCCAGTTCAAAGCGTCATCGTTTCACTGGGATAGCTTTGGCACTATTGTCATGTATGGGATTCTCTGCATCATCCCTAATCATAAAATATTTGAAAGAGTATGACCCTTTTACCAAAAGTGTATGGAGATTTCAAGGACTAGTACTTCCAGCGATCCCGATGATGTTATGTAGTCGCTATTTACACAAGCAACCTGTATTTGATACAATTTATCCGCCTTGTCAAGAGGACAATCGCAAAAATATCTTATTTCTATTGGTAATGAATTTTAAATTACACAAACTTTGAACATTATGTCTTCAGATTTAATAATTATATTTTGATTTTCTTTTTCAGTTAAGATCCACTGCAGCTTTGAGCTCTCTCATTATCCAGTTTTACTCATTGCAGTACATATCTCTGGCGGATCAAATGGCAAGACTTTGTACCCTCCCTCGAAATGATATTTATGAAATTTTAGAAGCCCAATAGGCTACGAATTTTACAAGATTCTGTAATTGAATAGGTAATTGGATCCAGTCAACCCGTGTTTGTATCGATAGTAGCTTATTTCTTACTCGGAGAAAAATGTGGACTTATACCAGTTGTGAACTGCTTCCTAACTATCATTGGTACCCTAAATTTTTTAAACAACAAAACTAAAAATCAATAAAATATTTTCTACATTTTTCATGTGCGCTCCAATTTTTTAAATAGGAATGTGCATTGTCGCCAAGCCTCCCATGTTAACAGGCCAGGAAAGTTTTGAGACAGATCTCTTGGTAATCCATATAGAATAATTTTTAATATTAATATAATGTAATCTAAATTTGGCATACAAGTAATTAGATAATTGTACGTTTTTCTAGATAGGATGTGCTCTGGCTCTTGCTAGCACAGGAATGTCAGTTATCTCAATTATTTTTACAAGAAAATTGAAACATCTTCACTTCACTATCACTGCTTTTACCTTTGGCTTATTTTCGATCGTCGTTAGTTTGTCAGCTTCCCTGGCTTTGAAAACATTTCAGCTGCCTAAAAATGAAGCTCATCTGCTCATTGCTATTTTATTAGCCATGTAAGTGATTTTATGAGTACCCAATTTATCAAATGAGAAAACCTTAAAACAGTAGCGTTTTACCATTACCATTTAACTGAGTTTCTTTTCAATGCTTCCTCAAGTTTCGTTTTCGTAACGCAAACTTCTACAATAGTCGCACTCAAGTATGAACAAGCGGGACCAGTGTCCTTGGTAAAAACTAGTAGCGTTGTTTTTGCATTCATTTGGCAGTACTTGTTCCTTGAGATTATCCCAGATGTTTACAGGTAAGTTTTCTATTTTTGCTTTCAAATTTAATTCTGACAGTCTACTAAATTTTGCTGGCAGACATCGCATAACTTTTTACTTAAAGCATAAAGACAAAGTGTTTGTAAGTGTTTTACCTTATTGTGTAGTATTATTGGAGCCATAATCATCATTGTGGCGGTTATTATTACAACCTTGCGAAAATGGGTTTCAACCTTGCCTGAAAATGACAGCAACCGAAAATTCTACAGCTTTCTTTTGAAATGATTAATTACATACCAGAGTGAAAATGAATGATTGTTACGTCCTTTTTAGTACCGTATGAGATACATATGTATCATGTGTAAAAATAAGTAAAAATGTATTTAAATGCCCTGTATGTGTTTTTATTGACATTTTCGTTTATTAATAAAAATGTTTTGTTTATTGGAACCGAATATAGTATCAAAATTCTTTGCATTAGATTATGATTCCGGCGAATCATTCAATAAAATTTCGTAAGCATATCTGTTTTATTTTTTATGAAATAATAGTAAATCCGATATAGGATGTACATACATAATTCTAGTTTACAATATAGTTACGCTTTGTTTTTATTGTAATTCGTGTGCAAGATAAATTCGGCACCTAGATTGTAAAACTGAAAGAATTTTGCTACAAAAATTATTATTTTGGAGCTATGGCTAGGTGAAAGGTCTCTTATGTATTGTAACATCGTATTTCACGGGCACTTGCGTCTTGCATAAAAAAGTACACCATCTATCTTAATTAGGTTAGGTTAAAATATGGCAAAATGATAATTTTAATATATTTATTGTTACCATGATGTGCACTTCTGACAATGAGCAAGGCAATACTTTACATAGGTCACCTTATACTTGGCAAAGCTCCGAAACTACAAGTTTCTGCAAAACAGTTTTTTAATCGAAGCCCAAAATCCTGCTAATGCCAAGTTTTGTAGAAAATAAATTATAGCTGTGACATGACTGGACTTGCTTCTATTATAGCAATACTGTTAAATGTTATACAAATGTTAAGCATTATCTATTTGTCAAATATGATTTTAAAAATACTATACTTTTAAAAAAGCTCTATAAATTGTAATGTTGGATTTTCAAAAATTTGCTAATTTCTTTAACGGAAAATACATATGATTATTTATCTATTCAGTATTATAAGCTGATATTGTCCTGTACAAAATAGGTGTAACATCTTTTCTACTTGTAGGATATGCCCGTATAAAATTATTTTCTCATGGGTACGTTAACGTGCAGTTGTGGAGGTAAATGGTGGATTCCGTGTATTCTAGGTTGCACAGAACGGCGTTGTTAGAAAAGTCTGACTCTGCAACCTTCATCTCTCCATTAATTGAAACCTAAATTATTTTAAAAATTCATTTAGGTCAACAACATTACAGTGTACCAATTTGTGTGGTATGTATTCTCTGTACTCCTTCCTTCTTGCAAACACGCTTAATATTTTTCTTTTAACTCCTGTACCTTGAATGTATAGCTGCCTGGAACAACATCCGTAATGTCTACCCATTGACAGTCGATGTTTGCCCTATAGATGTCCGCACATCCCACGCTGATACCTTGGTTCCCAAAGTTAGCGCATGCATAAATGTTCTCATGTTTTACAATGCATTCATTATCTTCAAGACAAAATGAAGCCTTGTGACCCTCCGCTACTTTCCGACCGGTTTTGTCTAGAATGTCAAATACTGCAAAAACTTCCATACTGTGGAAATGCCTGAAACATCAATACACACCACAATGGTTCTGAAGATTTTTCCCAAACCAAAATTCCCTTGGAAAGGATTAAGAAACAGACTCTTACATATGGCATGCATGGAATTGCCACAAATGTTTCGGTATTGCAGGTCGAAAGTCCGCATTACCCGTGTTGACGATTCGAGCAGTAAATCGTAGTAATCTTCTACTTTCCATGTGCCAATTGTAAGGATTCGTGTCTTGAAGTCGATAGGCGGAAGTGGCAAGGCAATTTTCTTCCATGGCACACTGCAGCGAAACCAAAAGTTTATCTTCCAAGTACGCCGACCTTTCTATTTCCCTTGCGTCCGGGACCAAATCTGGCAAACCTAATTGATCATCAATCATAAAATATTAAACAATAAAAATCTAAAACATCCAGCGGGTTTCTTTTCAGTCAAGTGAGAAATAATGAAAAGCTTTGCTTGAATTACGATTGGTACAGATGACAGCCGCAAAACTGCGCCCAGTTCCAGGACAAAAAATACTCTCATTTTTCCGCGATCGCCAATCATGATGAAAACATTGTGATATCTCATCCTCCTTCCCATTGCACTTCACCCCGGTAGTTACAATATCTGCTGAGTTTCCCCCAAAATAGTCAGTCTGCGCCGCTGCTTCCGCAAACCCTAAACCGAGTTGCCGACAGATGACAGCAGCTTCCAGAAGTGTCCACTCGTCACCACAAATTAAGCCCCATCCTATTTCAGTACGAAATATTATTTACCATTTTAATTCAAGAACGCGACAGTAACATCAAAATCCAACGTAAATTTTTTTTTAACTTACCTGAATGTTTACTTAAACGTATTTCCACTCGTCCTTCATGTTCCACACGGCCACCAGCAAGCCTCACTTGAATTTCTCCCTTTGTTGCTGGATTATAAATTTTCTTCCGGGGTAAGTTTATACGTGGAGGTGGTGTGGCGTACATTTGTATGTACTTCTCTTCTAGTAATTCTTCTGATGTTGGTATACGAGCACAAATCACACCCGCAGTTTCTTCTATCCCACAATCATTTACCCCCCAACCTTCATGACGACAGTCGATGAGCTGCTTTTCTTTTCCTTCGCAGTACACGTTGTCCAACCAATATGGAGCTAAAAATAAGGGAAATTAAGCGTCAATTATGAATTCAATTCGTATTTTTTATTTATAAAATTGTAAAGAATTTTTTAAAAATAATGAAGCATACCACTGGCATGGCCAAACTTTCCACTATGCGTAGATCGAATATCAATCCTAAATTCGGAGTTATTTATGTGTTCAGCATAACCCAACTGACGACATACGACCGTTGCATCATTAACATCCCAGTCATCATCACAAACAGGGCCCCATCGTTCTTTATGGAATATTTCCACTCTTCCTGGAGAAGTTTTAAAAAGGAGTAAAATCAATAACCGCGTAAATTTTGTACTTGGCTGAAAGATGAACTAAGCGAAAATTTGATCCAGAAAATTAATGGAAATTTTTGAATAAACAAAAGTGAACATAATAACTCTGATCTAACACATACCTTCGTATTGATTTGCCCCATCCATTAGTCGAATCTGACCTTCATTAATACGAGGAACTTTCCGCAAAGGTCTTACTTTCTTGCCCCGATTCTCCCTCCTGCGACGACCCTCAGGTGCTCTCCTGGGTGGCGTGTCCAGGGCATCCAAAAGGGCTGATATTGTTAGGACTAAAAATAGAATTCTCAGAACTGGGTCAGTAATACTGCACTTAAACCGCATTTTCTCCCTTGATTCTGAAATGCCAATTGAAATAAATGCACTCAAAAAAAAATTATCTGCCAAACTTGACACTGTTGACCCACATAGACAGGAAAAATCTTCCCTCCCAAGATCCAACGGACTGTCAACGCTGAGACTGAGATAAGAACTAAAAGACAGGCCCTATTGCCCCAACTAATCTTTGTGCAGTGCAGGACCTCAGGAAATGAGAATTGCAGTGAACGAAGGATGAAAAAAGGGAAATGTAAGAAAAAAAAATCATCAGTTTGCATACGGACGAGAGAATTAAAGATGAGTGGGGAGAGAGAAATTTATCTGCGAAATCGTTTTATTTTTATATTTAGCGTTGACAAGAGCTTGGCCCAATAATTTGAATTGTACTCTTCAATAAAAGTATTTGTATGTAGACTAATATCCAAATGTAATCACTCGTATTTGCCACAAAGTTGTTGGAAATGCATGACTCAGCTTGGTCGCTTGGTATTTTGGCTCTCGTGTGTAATGTCACACGCATAAATAACCGACGAGGACTTATGCACGTTCACAATTTAAATTACTTGTGACGGCTTGGAAACCTGAGAACTCCCGTTTTTTCTTTGCTCCTACCCTCACTACCGAAATTCATCTCTGCCCTCGCTCAAAAGCTTACGCAGACAAAACATCAGTTAAGGTTTTTTACACTCTCAATTTGTCTAAACATGCTGCTTCCATCCCGATTCTTCTGGCAAGATCTCATTCTTTCCTTTTGAATCTCTCAAAGGGTAACTTCAGCGTACACTAGACCATATCGCTTGACGTCTTTCCATTGATTTCCATTCTATTAATTTTGTGATATTCCTACCCTAAGTCTGCGTATTTAATTGCCACTCCCCAGAAACATGATCAAATTGCGTAAGCTCCGTGAATTTTTCTCGTGAAATAAGAACAATATTAATTGGCTTATGAAGAAAGAAAGCTAGATTTGACAATCTTGCGTTGTTAATACTGTACTTGATCTGATGTCCAATAAAAATAAGGAATTAGGTCAAAAAAGAAGTGCACGAACTCATAATCTATTTCCTAAGATTAGTTGAATCAATCCAAGGTTCCATGCACCCATTTTTGTGGGGATTTTTTATAAATATCTTGTATAAATCTCTGTTTTTCAATACGCCTTTGCCAAAGATTACAAGTACTGCATAACGACGGTGAAGAGGTAAAAGGGTCGATATGCAATCTCACTAAAGGTAAAGTGAGATGCTTGCAAGAATAATTAAAAACAAAATGGTCTACATGCTATTTTCACATAAAAACAAAACGGTATAAGTCCATCTTACGTTTTACATCTTACGTGGTTAATTTTGCTTTTAGTGAAAGCTGAATGTAAACCATTTTGCTTTCAGGGTGACTTGCACGAAGTTCATTTTGCTTTTAGGCGAAAATTCTTGTAGACAATTTTGCTTATAATTGAAAATGCACCTGGACCATTTTGCCTCTTCACTGATGATATGAAGAGCCAAACAAGTGCATACACTCTGCTCCATATTCTCCATAAGGTAGTCTACAAATCTAGAACTTTTAACGTTTTGCTTACTATGTCATTTGGCTTGATGTTGTCAGCGGTTTGACTGGGGCACTGTGAGAATATAATTTACCAGCTTATTATTAGTGTGGAATTAACATTGATTGCAGCATTAATGACACTAACTAACAGACTAAGGGACTGGCTACTAACATGCATTATCGTTGATAGCATCAGTATACGGTAAAATAGTATGATCTACTTTCCCGACGGTCGTGAAACTTCGTATTTTATGAAATCCATTGCAGTTCTTAAATATACTTTATTTTATTGTTGAACATATTTGAGATTCTTGTCAATGATATTAAGTACATGTATGGAAATACTGTTGTTGTTCACTTGAAATAAATCAATACATATTTTCCCATTCTTACTAATACTTGAAATAGAATCAAATGAGACAATGAAGTTCATATTTTCAAGAATAGAGATATAGTTAATCTGCACCCTTGTTTGAAGTAATCCATTGATTGAAACGAAAGCGAAAACAACCACTCCGTTTTTCTTGATTGTGGTCTCCTTTGTCTGATTTGCTAGTATGGTAATAATTAGTTTGTAACCTATGAACACGAAAGCCAAAACAATCGTATTATACAAAATCTAAGCAAATCTGTTCTTGTAATTATGAGAACATTCGGTATTTTGTACATTGTGTAATTTATCATTTATAACATGAACTTGGAAATAATGTAAGTTAACTGTATAAATTCGAGTAAAAAAGTTTGTTTCAGTTGCAAAAAATGATTATGATGGATCGTGTTTAAGATTCTAATAGCTGTGGAATATGATTTCATTTTCAGTATTAAAAAGAATGTCTTAAAAAAGACAAATATAAGCTAAAACATTTGTCCTTCTTTTTCTTACTTGATATCTGTTTTTAAAAAACATGTTAATCACACCAACTACTGTAAAGTGAAATGAGAAAAAGAAGTCGTCAATCAAGAATAGAGGTAGGTAATCAACATTCTGGTTTATGGCAGTTCAGTAATGAAATCCAAAGCATACGGACATTTTTGAATGATTTTCTTTGTCTCCTTTCACTTTACAGAAATTACTCTAGTTTGTAAACTTTAATTTTACAAAAGCATAACAAATATTCATTAAAAATAACTGAAAGATGAACATTATGGATATGGCCCAAACATACGCTGAGAAGCTGCACCATAATTTACACCGTATCCAGCAGACAAAAATGGATTTCCCGTCTGCCTAAAACTTTGCTGTATGGGATATCTGAATCCTCTCTGAGTGATCATTCTCGGTGTTATCCAGGGCTCTTGTGGAGTGGGATAACGGTATGGGACTTGAAACAACGGCCGATGCTAAAAACGTAGTACAATATTAAATTTTTAGTCAACGAAATATTGTTGGCATCAATGGTTTAAAAATATACTTATTTATTATATACAAATCATAAATATTTACTGGGTTGCAATATGTCGTATCAAATGGATTTATATTTGAAAAATCCAAGGTTGTTTCGAGAGTTGACCACGGACTCCAGTTTGAGGTATAAGTCGGCAGGCTTCTTGCTGAAGCTACCTGGTCTGAAGACTGGATTGCGAGAGCTAGGGATTGCTCCATCTTCTTTTTCTTCCTGTTCTTCTTCTCTTTGGTTTTTTGCATCTTGGATTTTAACTTGTTGGTTTTGGCCTTCTTCCGTCTCTTCTTCACGGGCACTTGTTCTGCTTGAACGTTTGCTCCAAAAATTAGATTCTCTTCTTCAGAACGTTTTGTAACCACCTGAGTTCCATCACTGTAACGTGTTTCGGTAATCTCCAAAGTCGATTTTTTCGAGGATACTATTGATGTGGCTGATCCCTCAAATATGGGCTCTTGCGTCAAATCTTTTTCCAAGTCTTCCTCAATTGGCACTACGTTATGATAGGAAGATTGACCATCTTCCAGATTGACTACAATCGAACCCTCATCCGAACACGTAACTGATGTCTCATTTGTTGCTGTACCGGGATCATCTTCAATATCAGAAGCCTGCTCGGATGGTGCTACGCTTTCTGACTCTGATACACTTTTAGTTCCAGGCGATTGATATTGATCCAATTTATCATGTTTAGAACGACGGGTTATTGCCAGGGTGAATTCGAAGACGTTGTAACGGATTATATTACCGTGCAACGAATTACACAATCTCCCCATTTGATTACAGTCCTCTAATTGAGTTAGGATTGTGTCGTAACTCTAAAAGAAAAAACAATCACATATTTAATATTTTTTAATAAACATAGCATTCTATTCTATTGTTTGATAATACACAGTTTACCTTGGAATAGTAGCAAGTTCCAATACTTTGGTTGACTGTGCAAGAGAATGTGAATCTCGCACATCCCGGCTGAATGATGATAGCATCGCCAATATTCATCGGAGCAATAAAAAATCCAATTTTCAATTGGAATAACGTCTTCAGAGTGAAAAAATATCGATGAGTTTCCAGATAATATGGACAATCTTTGTCACGAACAGCTCGTAACTGTTGCTTCTCAAACTGATAGATCCGCTGTCGGAGTAGATCCATCGACAACTGATCTTTTGCAGCTGGCGGCACTACAACCACAATTTTCTGTATCCAGTTTGGATTTCTATTCCTCCAATTGTAGGTGACAATGTCCAGCTCACCAAGTCCTGATACATAAAATTAAAAGCAACATAAAAATTAAATCAGTATATTGTACGTTTTTCTTTTGGTCACTTACTCTGCTCATTGTAGCAGAAAGGTGTGAACATTTGCCCGCCAAGCGTTACAAGGCAAGGTGATGTCACACCGTTTGTACCCTGTCCGGATAACCACTTTATGGGGTTATCCAGATAATGGGGGTTAATCTCAGGAATATAGCAAGCATCCAGGAACGGCGAATAAGAAATTTCATGAACTGGAGCAGCCTTCATGACACCCCCTGCACATCCCACGATAAGATTTTCGAGATGTCCAATCGTTTTTCCATCCGCATGGAATTTTAATTCCTTTCGTGTGCTGATATCTTTCTCAATCGAAAAAACTGAAACAAAAATGTAAATAACCAGTAGTAACTGATTTACAAAGCGAGTATGCAAAGCTTGAGCTCTACAACATCAAATGGTACCTGTTGTTGTACTCCTATTGGTCCCTGTGAAATACTTACATTAATACAACACTAGTGTCAGCTAGTGTATGTGTGAAATCAATAATGTACTGTACGTTACATTGTTTTTGTTTCATTTTGTCGACTAATACAATTTACAGCAGGATTAGAAACTACTACGACATAATGCACATCAAATATAAAATCAACATGGCGAAAACATGACGTTACCATCAGTCTCTGCAGAAAGGAGTAAATCTGAAGTATCAAAGAAAATGGCCATCTCTGACTCGTTTTTAACCTTGGGCAAATCGAATGCCTTCCATCTATATTCCCTCATTTCCTTGAACACTGAATTGAGCTCGAAATTGTGTTTAGAGGCCACGAAATTAAACGTTTTCAAATCCAACAACACGGCGGGATATTGAAAGAATTTTGTTCGAACCTTATCAAAGGCCACTGATCTAACTGTTTCAAAGTCCATGAAGACTTGATTGCCAATATCGTCTTTTGAAAGCTTTGGAATAGTAATACATTCTAAAGCAGATAGGGCTACATCTTCCCAACTCCAACATTTTGAACCATTAACGCCAAACACCTCGGACCAGAAGGCATCGGGGGTGTATCTAAAAAATAAAAGAAGCAGAAAACATGCCAAACAATTTTAAACGGCTACCAAAAATATTTAGGCGGGAAGAAAAGGATAAACAAAGCATAAACATAATAAATTCTGGCGTGCTGCAAGCTGCAACAGTTGAATCTAAACTTTATTTGCAAGCGAATTTTGATAAAAATCGAATGTATTCCTGTTTGTGCAAATTTCTGTATTCCTAGTTTGAGCCCATTCAATTTTTTACATAGTACATAATGGCCAGTAACATATGAACGCCAGAGTTTGATGCTATAAAAGGTTCATGATATGCACGTAGAGGAGTTGTATTATTGGGGATAATTTTATTTTGGATAGGAAAAAAGAAATCAAAGCAATTGTTTAACAGTCTCAGTCTCAAAAGTTAAGAGTAGGAAACAAAAAATGTAGTCTGTTTCACGTTAGACTGCCTCCGAGTCTTTGCTGGAGCTTCTCAAAACCATTCGAACCGTTTTTGATGCTTTCCAGCATTGTATTATCGCTTTATGTAAGTCATTCGTGCTGGCGTTGCTCTTATAAATTTTCGGAATATGAATAGCCTCGACATTGCTATCGAGCAAAGTGCTTACGCGGATTTAGTTTTTGGTGAGTTTCCTGGCCATTTCGAAGCCTCAAAAATGTCAATTCAGTTATGCAGACAAGAGCAAGTGTTGTTTTGCATGCATGTAATGGTCACAGATATATACATATAAAGGTCACTTTATTGGGGTCTACGCAATTCATGATTCTTCAGGAGTGAAAGAGTAAGCTTTCCAAGCGTACAAATACTCCAAATATTCCAAGTTTTTCTTTAAATTTTCGAAGCGTCATATTTTCCTGAAGCTGCTATAGGTCTTTAATTTTGTCGAGTCTAGCGGAAATGCAATAGAAAACATAATAAGTGTTTATCAACCTTGTGAAGTTAAATGATGTGAAACTTTGTCGAATGCATTCCCTGTGAAATTTCCAACGTCAAATTTCCGTGAACGAAAACCAGATGGCCTACGAAATTTTTAAGAACGTACATAATTTTGTTCCGTCAACGCTGCTGGAATATCTAGACACTACATTCGTTTGCATCACTTGGACAGTAGAACACTCCAAAATTATGACTGTTCCTTTAAGTTCTAAATTGGTACTTAACCTAAAACCAGAAAATGTATACGCATCCAACTGAAATATGCGCAAGCATGATCTTAACATTTGTGCGTGCTACAATTATGATTTACATATGACAATGTCAAACGCCCCAATTGACGACGAGTTGTCCGACATCTGTGGCAGTTCAAAGTATGTTCTACGTATTACCATGTCAAACATCCCATCACAAGACGAGATCTTAGACCATATTAGTGCCATCTAATTTCATGATCTATACATCACCATGTCAAACATCCCATCACAAGACGAGATCTTCGACCATATTAGTGCCATCTAATTTCATGATCTATACATCACCATGTCAAACATCCCATGACAAGACGAGATCTTCGACCATATTAGTGCCATCTAATTTCATGATGTATACATCACCTTGTCAAACATCCCATCAAGAAGACGAGATCTTCGACTATATTAGTGCCATCTAATTTCATGATCTATACATCACCATGTCAAACATCCCATCAAGAAGACGAGATCTTCGACGATATTTATGAGGCCTACATGCTTAATCTACATATCACCATGTCAATTATATTATTTATAGAATTTATTATTCATTAGAAGACGAGATCTTTGACAACATTTGTGGCAGCTAAAAGTATGACCTCTATATTACCGTGACAGACATATACCATCTGAAGACAATATCTTCCACACGATACTTTTTAAAACTTATTATTAAAAGGTAGACCCACACCTTCGCTCACCATTATGAGCGACAAGTTAAAGGTTAAAGAAAACCGGACATTATGTAAATTCAAACCTGCCATAATTTTTGTTTGGCTAGGCAATATACGTAAATCCGTATTTTAAGTTAAACACAGCGGTTCGTGTGCACTAACAAGAAAGGTCTTCCGTTGTAAAATGAGAACTAAATGAAACTTGGTGGAATTGTAGACACTACTAATAATGTTCATACAAACCACAAACTTCATGCCATCTCCTCTTGGTTCCGACAGTAGGACATCTGAAAGTTTGATAGGGAGATCCTTACTGACTTGAATTTTTGCAGTTAAATCAATCAATTAAATCAAGAGAAATCAATTTGAGCAACTCGAGCAAAATCCAAACCAATGTCAAGACATAGCACTATACATAATTAACTATATGTGAAATATGTGCAATCAGAAGCAGCACGAGCGATTATGATCCACCTTTACTACCTTCAATGTTCTCCGGTGACCTAAAAATCTTCATCACTCCAGGACTGAAAAACGACGTTTTTCTTTCTTACGGGGATTAAGGATTCTTACGGGAGATCTTATTGCAGGGATTTTACATCTCCAGAGCACGTGCTGCTGATTGCACATATATATGTATGGTGCTACATATGTCTCAACATTGGTTTGGATTTTGCTCGAGTTGCTAAAGGGGTTTGTTTTTTTCAAAGCGGACAGTGCAAGGTTGAATATTTTTTTAATATAAAGTACATGTAATGTACATACATATATTTCAAATATCGTGGTCAACCCTCACACCAATTTTGATTGGTGTAGGACCAATCATATAAAAAATATTACAAGAAATAAGTGGGACTATTTTGTGTGACGGAAGAACGAACGCGGAGCTGCGTCATGCGGTTGTTTGTGTACATGTAAGGGCTGCATACTCGTTACGCTGCACGACAGCGCGCCTCTCACCTCCACAAGACAATCCTGCGTGTGTACGTATAAATACACTTGCATGGCCCCTTATGTGTATATGTATATGAATTACCCGTTTCGGTTTTTCTCGATTTTGAAGACGGGCCCACTCTAATGTGACACATTTTTAAATTTTAAATTGTGGTACCAATGCAGTCTCGTCGTTTAAGCTTCTAAAAATGATCACATTAGAGTGGGCCCGCAGTGAAAAAAAATCTTGAATGTGAACAAATTTACATTGTAATTTTTCTGAAAAAACCGAAATATTAATGCCTTGATCCTGAAAAAAATCGTGAGGTGACCTTCCTTTGCGACAAAAAATTTAAGATAGGCAGTTTGTCTTTGAATATTAAATTATGGGTGTAAAAAATTACTTTAGTTTTCGGGTTTTTTCGGTTTTTTGACCTTCAAACTCGTTTTTACAAAAAAAAATTTGGTGTACAATTTTGTTCACATCGCTCTGCATTGAAGTACTTATACGAAAATATTGTTAAAAAAGTGACTTTCGTCACTGTCCGCTTTGAAAAAAAACAAACCCAAAGTTAATTTTTCTTATGGGATTTTACAGCAAAAATTTAAGTGAGTAAAGTGTCAAACTTTCAAAAAAAAACTTTCAGATGTCCTACTGCCGGAACCAAGAGGAGATGGCATGAAGTTTGTGGTTTGTATGAACATTATTAGTAGTGGCGTCCTTTTGGATGCCACTACTAATTCAATTAATAAATATAAAATCAGAGATCTTCAGAGGGCTTCTGGGTTTGAAGATTGACCAAGGAAATATTGTATAAATGTTAATATGTCTTCATGAGATATACAAGTGTAGAGAGCTACTCTAACGAATATGACAATACATCCTGTCTGCCCAGTAAATTTGAATTTAGATAATTTAAGTAGCTGACAGTATCTTTCAGATATGTAGTAGTTTTGAGGATGAGTTTGACGATAATTATTCTCTCTGGGAGTTTTATTTTATGAAACATCACTGATATTAATTCCCTCACAATTTCTTGACTTCCTTCACTGGGATCTTGAATCAATGGTCTATAATAATCCTGATATGTGAACTGTAAAAACGTACAAATCCTTACTCGAAATAATAATTGTTTCATCCTTTAAAGCTAGTTTGAGGACGATCTCCCCCTTCTTGTATTTAATTCTTTCAGAGCCTTAGTTTCTTCAAGATTAATGTTCGATTTCAGTCTAAACGCTGATTGTGATTTTGAATTAAGTAACCTTTAGACATTAATTAATAAGTTCGCCTACTGTAGCTTTTACAGCTATTACAGAATATAACAAACTCTAGATTTCGTAGGTCCATTATCAAGTAATTGAATTCTCCAGATTGTTTAAATTTTATTGTCAGACAAAGCCCTAAAATATTACTAATTATTTCTTCACCAACGAAACTATAAACGACTGATTAATGGTTAACCTGGGTTCCAGCACATTAAAAAAATGCTTAACTCATGAGGTTTGTAGATGATGCAGGAAATTTACGACGCACTTATTTTAGAAGCACAAAATACTATAGTTTGGGATGCGTACCAAAATCAGATAATTATTTCCAAATAGTCCTCGTACCTGGACTCTTTGTCAAAACGTTTTAAGGTACTGTGGGATCCCAGTTTTCTCTTAGCAAGTCTTAATAAATTCTACTTTCAGAAAGGAAAGCAAGGTCAAGAAGACAAAGAATTAAAGATCTGGGCGCTAAAATAAAAGTTGCTCAAGAAACAACCCAAAATGCAAATTTAACTCTTCACAAGCACCAAATAGGATTTAAATTTGAATCTAGTTTTTAGGTATTTCTGGAAATTTACTAAAAATGAGGAGAGCTTGAGAGATATTTTATTTGAGTGACTAACTACGGATAAGTGAGAGATGAGACTGGAAACGTTTACAAGTCCCAGCTACAATGTATCTTTGAAAGGTCTCCGCTATCACGACCACTGCTGGAGCATGAGCGTCTACTCCGGACACTAACCCTATTCTGTAGAATATTTTTGTCAGGCCACTCCCTGACATAATATTGCCGGTTATTTTTATTGAAGAAAAATGCATAACGCTTTCATTTGTTGCATTGGCATAGGTTTAGGCGTCCACGGATTTTTAGCCCGTGCTTGTATAGAAAGGATAATGTAAAAGGTTTGGAAATGCATTTTTTTCCCTAGCTATCATTGTGTGTAACTCTTTGATACAAGCACACGTCATGTGCCTTGGATTATTCTACCACGAATCATAATGAGGAGCATCATAAAAAAGGGTTGCACCATCTCCCTTCCGTGTGTTACAATAAAAATCCCGGACCCAGAAAATCAAGAAAAGGTTTTCATTCATTCAGAATGATGAATCAGTTGATATAAAAAAAATGGTCCCTGCACCTAGTTTTTTATTACATATGTATCTCCCTTGATCCAATTCTCAACACCCTTTCACGAACCCATTCCCTCAGCCTTGGTGGCGTATGTATGTATGTGGAGGTATGGACAATGTTGATATCACATTTATCAAAGGAGGACCCTTACTCAAGTGTAAACATCCATAGCCCGTTTACTCATGATGACTCTGACCATGTGTCCAACTACAGGGCAGCTGCTGCTGTTACATGACCAGGACAGGCTAAGTACAAGAATCGTGTCTATATTTATCCCTCGCGTGCCGCTTACGAGTCTATTTTAATTCAGTCAATGCCCTCAAGATTAAAAACTTTGTATGATCTACTCAATACGAAGTAATCTCACACTATTATTAAAATATGTCATAGAGTCTTCTCGTTTCCAGATATTAGGGCTCAATTATCCATAGTCAATTACAGTAAAATTATTTGCACGGTCATACATTCAGTTTCCATTCAGTTTTAGTAGAAATGCTCAGAACTCTCAAACGTTCATATGGCTAGAATGTACGAGAGGAATTACAGTGGAAACAATTGAAAAGACCCGATATACACAGGTAGTTAGAAAACAATTCATAGTACTAAAGTCAAAGTAGATACAAGTATTTTGGTTTTAACAGGATTCAAGTTTCTCAGAAAAAAATTTTGCATGTATTTTGTTTCCATTATAACAAAAATATAGTTCCATACATGTGTACCATTATGTAGTTTCGTTCGCAGAGTCTTACAGCAGTCCAAAGATTTTGTGACTTCAAAATTAAATGTACTGTTGGTAATACCCAAAGTGATTATAATTTCTTTCATATTTTCTTCAAAAAGTTCTTGAAGACAAGCTAAAACTATGTTTAGGCTCCTGTGCATTACTTTCTTAACTCGTTTTTCGCAAAAATTAAGATTTGTTTTGCTCGGCCTGAACAAAAAACGAAATTAAAAACTTTTAAACTCTTAAAATTAAATATCTCCTCACTTATGCAAAGCCTCACAAGGAATTCCAGTTTTAGCACAAGAACTAAAATCCATGGCACATTTAATACTAAATTGCAAGTTTGATTCCCCTGACTTTCTTACGCTTTGAGACCGCTTTTGTCTTTTTATTAGCCAAATGTAAATGCAGGTATTCAAAAATTAATTTTGCCAGAGTTTTGTAACAACCATGTGAACATTTTTTTTTAAAATTCTGCGCAAGTTTCAAAGAATCTCAATACCAAAACTATTTCTGGAAAAACGTAAAAATGTGGACAGGAGTAAACTGTAAATATTTCATTGCATGATCTGATCACTTGATTATGTTATTATTGTCATACTCAGACTACTCAAAATGTAATTACTTGAAATGAAAACGGATTTAATTGCACACTCTGAAAGCACTGAATTTTATTAGAGCAATCACAAGTTTAGTTTCATAAACTACAATATTAAAATTAACATCCACTCACTTACCAAGTCATGTGCTCCTCAATATTATCCAGATATTGTGCAAAAACTTCAGAGACTATCAATGTGGCCAACATCCTCTAATAAATTACTCACTGACGAGAAGTCAGTGGAAATCAAATGACATAACGTGTAACTTTCACTTTCACCTTTTGGCCAACTATTTTGCCAATTAGTTGCAACCACACTATCCACGTCACACCACTGCACTGGTGAAATTGCTTTTAATATACCACTGATTCTGATTTTTACTAATCCACTGATAAATTTGTATATGTATATTCTAACAGATTCCTTCTCCAAAATTATTATTCGGAAAGGAAGCATCAGAAGCCAGAATTATTACAGAATGGAGGAAAAGCTTAAAGCCACTCTTGAAATTTACAAACGTGTTTGCATCCGTGCATCTCGACTTTCACTGATTCGTTTTAGACACTCACTTCAGTTGTTTATTCCGACCGTTCTGAGGCGTAGCTGGGAAATGAAAGCATGCGTACTATTTCCATGTTACCCTTTTATTCATACTCACGGAGATTTAGCTCACTTTCTCGTTCGGTTTCCCATCCACCAGCCCTGGTGTAAGTAACTACAAGTTACACCTCCATAATAGTGCATAGGCTTTTGATTGTCTCTTTCCCCATTTTCTCCGTTTAAATTGAAAGGTCGTACCTTACTAATACCTAAAGCTAATCAGTTTCAATTTGTATTCATTTGTGGTATTTATAATAATTTGTAACGGTAATGTTAAAATTACCACTGGTAATATTTTTATAATTTGTATCTAAAAGCAACTATACTGTTTCATCGGCGTTTACTTTTTCTAGAAGGAAGTTTTTACCATAGTTGTTGCATCAGCCTTTCAATTCGTCAAGGGCTTTTAATGTTATTCTTGAGGTAATTAAAACGTACACGAATTTTTACCCGTTAAGAGTTTTAGCACATGTCAAACATTTAACAAAAATCAGTAGTTTTGTGTGTTGCTGGTTGCAACCGAAAAACTCTTTCACTACCACTCAGCATATTTGGAAAATAGAGGGTTTGGAAAATTTACGAAAATAATATCTAATTAACTCCACACTGTCTCCGAAGGTTATAAATTAAATATTAACTAAGTACTAGACAGAATAAATGCAAGACTTTTGGAAGTCATTAAAGTGTTGGCGTCTGATTCTGTATTCCAAGTCTCTACCGAGTTCAAAATATTCCTTTATATTACACTAAACACGACTACAACGTTCTAAACCTTAACCCCACCTAAAGGTTCTATTCTTAGAGCGTATCTTTTCATAATATTTTCCTCAAATATAGATAATTACTGTACTAAAATTGACTATGGAACATATGTGGATAACTTTGTCATGTTTCTGTATGACTCCTGAGTAACCCAATTATTTAGTAATATGCAAATGTGGCTGGAAAACCCGTAAATTGACAACACAATTTGATTCCGGGTTAACAGGGTGGTTCGATCTCTGGGCATGACTTACAATTAGTTTAGTCAATCCATAATATTATATTCGCCAGATATTTGCATCAAAGTTGCGATTACGTCAGGAAAAGCATTCGGATATTTTAATTTCGAAAAGGATATTAAAATAACAGTTGCAATGTTTTTTGAAGTTGATAATGTAGAGATATTATCTGCGCTAATTGTAAAAAATCGGGTCATGTGGACGTCTGGCAAGGTTGCGGAACATGAGGTGTGTTAAGGATAAGTTCAAAAAATACTGGGAAAATTGAACAAATATATTTATTTCAGAGGAACTAACCTTTTTATCTTCAAATTTTATTTAGTTAATGAAAAATTAGAATAAGCACTTTCAAGTAAAAATAAATCCCCATGATACTCAAAACATTTTTTTGACCTTCAACAAAAATAATTAATTAATGAAATCCTTAAAAATTAAACAAATTTTATAAAGTCTAGAAATTCTTTAAAACATCTCAGCTAAGACTGAACTTACGAATTGTAAGCCCCTACGAGGCATGAAATGTAAGCTCAAATTGGCTGAACGAACCTTAAATATCAAACAGGTACTCACAAACAGGCAGTCCGTAATATCTCCGAAAAGTAAAACATTGCTGTAACAGAACATAGGCTAAAAATATATACACCACTGTGATGACCCAAATTAATCCCTGCATGATCTTCATCTTTCTATCTTTAAGGGTTAGCTCCACTAGCCCTTAAATTAGTAAGGACAAAGTTTTACATTTTAATCCAATTTTTGGAAACCATTTAACCTTTAATCAAATAAACAGGTATTCCCCAAATTTTTCGATACCGTATTTTGGGGGAAATGTTCTTGAAAATGTTTGCAATTCATCTCAACTCGTCATTGATTTTTATAGGCACCACGAGCACAATAGTAATCCTGAATACAGGACTAAATAAGAAAGGATTCGTTAAAAAAAATTAAAAATATGGATAAAACTTACAATTAGCTGCTTGATGACTTGGAGTTGTACGATAGCTTCAAAGGGGTAGCTTACCCAGCCATTCCATTGCTTTCGTAGGGCCAACTAAACATTTCAAACGTAGCATACTGACACCCGTAGTCTTTAAGAAGAACCACAGACAGGTGTAAATTGAATCCCCATGTTAATGTAAACTGAGACTACAAGGTTCAGGTTTATACGTTGAGACGACGCAAAAAGAGAAAGGGTACTTAATGTTTTGGGACACTTTCAAAGCGTCCATGCGTTGTACTCACACGTACCAAAAGCATGGAACCTCGATTTTTCCAGAGGGATTGACATATTTGTATATACAGTACACTCCTACCATTAGAGATTATTACCTAACAATTTATATTTTCATTTAGGATTAAAAAATATATGAACCGTATATTAAGTATTGATATTCATGTACATTATTATACATGTGTAATATATTAATACATTTGATTAACTCGTGATAACCTGGACACATGCCAATTTTTGGTCAGACTCCGCAAATTTGAGTGAATAAACTAATGAATGGACATTTTCCCAGGAATGTCAACGTAACCTTCAAAGTACATGCCACGGGGGTTGCCATGTGTAACCCTACAGGATTTATGTCTTTTTTCTGACACTTACTTCAATTTATGTGGGTGTGTGTAAAGTTAATTATTATATTTCCATTGAGGGATGGAGATCTGTTTAAGAGACTATCCCATCGTGGTCACAATAACCCATGGGGGAAATTTGAATTGACGTTAAGGATGGGACTCTGATCTCAATCACATCTGGGAGGTTATATATGAAATATGTATTATTCAAGTAATTCTATCTTCTAAACTGTTAACCTATTGTAAAAGACTTGCAAAAATAAAATATCAGCCTGAAACACCTCGTTTACTAGAAGGTTTCCTGTTTTCTGAAAAGGAAAAATTTAATAAAAACAAATAAATCTTAGCTACTTCTGGTGCAACAGCTTCAGAGGTGTCCCGTTCCTGGCCATTCCATAACTTTGGTAGAGTAAACTAAAATTTTCGAAGGCAGCACTGAACCAGGTAGTATTTAATAGGACCAATCAACAGGTACATACTGGTTCCACACGGAAACCTAAACTGAGACTTCCAATGGACAGGTTACCTTGAGAGAAAAAAGTGAAAGGGTGCCTAACGTTTTGGGACACTTTGGAAGCGTCCATGTGCCGTACACTGTCTGTACTCACGCATGACAACATCAACCTTCACGTAGTACCCTTTAGTTTTCCACACGCAGCAAGGATTGACATATTTATTCTGATTCCCATGAAACATAATCCTTATTATGAGCGAAGCGATATAATGGAATGATCTCGGTCCTGACCTCGTGGACACAAGGGCTTCGACGCTATTCAACTTAGCTGAAAACCAATTTCAGCACCACAATGTCCTGACTGCGTAGATGTGCAAACCACTTCAAATTTTCAAATTTTTGATTTTTTTTTTGAAATTTTGAAAAATTTCAAAATCCATATTTATGCTTCAAATTTGGTTTGCACATTCTCCTGACCTCGTGAATGATCAAACAACCACTTTGAATTTCCCAGTTTTCCAAAATTCCAAAAATTATGGGAAACTTCTCACCAAACGGAATCCTGGAGCGTTGTCGGTTTTGACCTTGTGGACTTACAAAGGCTTCTATACCATTAAGCCTTGGTGAAAACAAATTTGGTCTACACAAACTCCTGACCATGTTGATATGCAAACAACTTCCAATTTTCCAATTTTCGAAAAAATTTTGAAAAATTTTAAAATCGATATTTACGCTTCAAATTTTTGTTTACACGTTGCCCTGACCTCGTGAATGATCAAACAACCACAGGGCGTCAAAAATAATCACGAATGTTGCAACTCCGTAGATGTAACTACTGTATATAAAATATACTGTAGCTACTAAAATCATTTCACATTTCATTTTGTAACGAACCGTAATGTAACTGACAATTCTGGAACTGGAAATTGCTTTGCTAACCACAAGTCTTTCTCTTTTCAAAACTAAATACTCCGTGTACATAATGCATCTGGGAAGGATACGTTTGAAACGAAATACACAGAAGTTTCATTTGATAGCTTTAAAAGCTTCTGGTGCAGACGGTTAAAATCCAGCATGCTCATCATTGCTACCATGTGGGTATATTGCAATTGAGGGACACTAATTTCCTATTGGTTGGTGAAGTGTGCTTTTTGAGTTTCGTTGTGACGCATCACGTCTGACCCCATTTCATCTTGTGATCTTATTCCAGGGTACTTTGTTCCTCCCCTCCCGCAATCACAGAGGAATATTTTATTGTACGATAGTTTCACTACTTTTATGAGCGAAGCGACATAATGGAATGATCTCGGATCGGACCTTGCGGACAGGAGGGCTTCTATGCCATTCAACTTTTAGCTGGAAACCCAATTCAAGAGCACAACCTCCTGACCATGTAGATGTGTAAATCACTTCAAATATTTTCATTTCTCGAAATTTGGAAAAACAATCATAAAATTTCAAAAGCGCTATTTACGCTTCAAATTTGGTTTGCAAGTTTCCCTGACCTCATGAATGATTAAACAACCACACGCCTGCATCTTTCCCTTAACATGGAGTTGTGCAAACCAATTCGAATTTTCCAATATTCAAAATGTCTAAATAAATAGAGATAATCATACAAACTGGGAATGCGTTTTAAACTTCACTTCAACATTTCAGCATGCGTGTATGCAAACCAGTTCTAATTTTTTAGTTTCTGAGAACTTCGGAATAGTTTCAGAAAGAAATTCGCTCATAAAGAAATCATCTGTGATCAGCACTAGGTGCTAATTCACCAGGGCGCGAAGCGCCGGCGGAATATGGCAACAAGGGCTTTTAACAGTATGTAATGTGGCGTGTACAAGGAAACGTGTATTTAATTTCCCCCCGTACTGGTCACATTTATATGTACTGGGCAAAGATGTTAACTGAGGTAAAAGAAAAAAATGGTTTACATATGTGATTCCTTGTATGTAGTATTATATTCAGTACGCATATAGTAAATTGTGCAAAACGTTTCATATTCGATTTTAAAACACCATGCACAAGTACTCCCGACCTCTACCGGTGGTTAGAACACACAATTCAATGTAACTAACAAATTCTACAATAGATGGCACTCCCCAATGTGAACACATATGTATTACTATGAGTTTATACGTGACCTCATTTAATTTTCTGAGGTCGAACGAATGACACGATGTCCTTCAAAAACAATAGAGTTCTTCCTTTTTGCATGATCTGTCCCGGTAAAAACTTTGTAGTCTGTAGTAGCAATGGTTCTGCAGATATCGTGAGGACAAGACAGCCTCCACAGACAACCAGACCTTCGCAATAGGGACTCCCGCTTCGCTTCGCGCCTAAAAACAAATTACGCTACCACAACAAGCTGCGAAATGACGTAATTTACATTTATACTCATGTCAAACGCACAAGACGCCTATCGCTTCGCTCATTGAGCTTTAGGTCAACCGATTGCAATTTAGGATTTTTTTTTCTCTCTACCACAATATCTCATTTTAAAAGTCTCATTTTTAAGTTTTTTAGAATTTGTGTCGTCAAGCTGAATTTCTCCAACCTTGCTCGCTATCAATAAGTTTATGAGTCATGCTCAGAGGTCTAAACTGAAGGACCACAAATGATCATCACACCATGTTCTGATAAAAAATTTATATTTGCATATTTTTAGATTTTCAAAAACTATGATTTTACAAACAAAATATGTCTTTGCTCCACTTTCTTAACCTCTGTATGAAACATTTTCGGCTAAGGTATATTATTCTATACTTATTAATTAACAAGAGATATATTGTTCAAAAATTGCAAATTTTAAAAGCAAAATGATCTAGATGGCCTAGATACAATTTGTAATTTATAATAAACGCAATATAGGAATAAATTATTTTTTGAAACTGCACTTCAGTTCCATTTGAGTTCAAACTTGAAGGTACACTCACGTTCAAACTGAACTTTCAAGTTATACTTCAGCTACACTTGAGTTCAAACTTAAATTCCAAGGCACACTGAAGGTCAAATCGGGATTTCTAGTTGGACAGAATAACACTCGAATACAAATTCGAATTTCAAGTTACCCTTTAGTTAAACTTGAGTTCAAACACGAATTTCAAGCTGCACTTGAGTAACACTTGAGTCCAAACTCATAATTCATGTCCCACTTGAGTAACACTTGAGGTCAAACTCCGTTTCATGTCCCGTTAGAGTTTCAGGTTACACTCATATTCTAACTTCAGGCAGCAATTGAGTTCAAACTCGAAGTAAATGTCACACTTGAATTCAAGCTCGAGTTCCCAGTAACACGGAAGTTCGAATTCGAATTTCAAGTTGGACAGAGTTACACTCGAGTACTAATTCGAATTTCAAGTTGGACAGAGTTACACTCGAGTACTAATTCGAATTTCAATTTACACTTGAGTTCAAACTTGAATTTCAAGTTACACTTGAGTTCAAACACGAATTTTGAGTTACACATACGTTCAAAGTCGAAATTCAAGTTACACCTTACTTTCATCTTAAACTAACTTGAATGTGATGTAACAATCGAGTGTAAACTCGAATTCTAAGTCAAATTTGAACTGGGCTTTCAAGCAGCACTTGAGCTACGTTTGAGTTTAAACTCAAACTTCAAATTGCACTCGACTTTCCGGCTATGCTGAAGTTCAAAATCAGTTTCATATTACGTCTTGAGAGTGAACTCAAATTACAATTTTGAACTGTACACTGTTAAATTTGCATTCGAGTTTTTAAATTACATTAATCACTCGTACGTGGATCATTTGGCTTTTACAGAAAACTGTGTGTAGTTCGTTTTGTTTTTAAAATTTCACTCACTTACAATTAATTCATTTTGGCTTCAGTGATATTGCATTTAGATCATTCAATCGAAAATACCCCTAGAACATCTTGTCTCTTCACCGACAAAGTACAAGATTTTTTGGAGTGTGCTTTTATGCAGGAGTGCGCCCAGCTCTAACTTACTGTGACTCTGAGCGTACGGCTCGCCCATCTATGGAGTGGTGCATGATCTGAATTTTGCCTGTAGATAGGAGCGCGTAATACGAAATATTCTCCGGTTCATGTTGACTTAATATTCGGGAATTTTGGAGTTCGGGGGTTTTGGTTGGAAGGATTGACTTGTGTAGTGGATTGAACTTAAAATACTTAGCATTTATTAGAAAGTTTAATTTTAATCATGACATTTTACCACTTTGGGAACTGCATTGCTTTGGCATACCTTCCATATTACCTCACTTATAAATTATCAGGATTGTAAGTAACAAAAATATTTTTTTTTAATTATCTGCTATATGTACAACAATTTCTGATTTCAATTTGATTGTGTTTTGATGAGAATGTTGAAATCATTACATTATCTTGTTTGACTTTCAGGGCAGATTATGGAGCATTTTGGAAATGTATTCAGTCGGGCTTCCTCTTTACGTTCACGCAGCTCATCAAAATGTTAATAATGGCAACATTTTTTCCTCTGCCCAGTGGTAGTCAAGAAGGGGTGTCTTTTCAGGAAATGAAGTCGACCTATGGTCATCATGAGGGAGGGCTTGCAACTCTGGTGTGTAACTATTGGCTATAACTAACAGCGTAACCTTTACAAGCAAAATGAAACTGACAAGGTGGAATAGGTGCATGCAGTCAGTGTTCATACAGATTGCCGGAAGATAAATTGAATTCCAGATTTTAAGACGAGGCTGGATTTCAAGATGAAAGAAAGTAAAAATATAAGAGATGGTGTCCCGAGGTCTCGAATTTGATCGTTTGTTGTTATATTTTTTGAGCTTACTAATTGAGTTTAACATCATATCCGAAAAATTGGTTCGGAGTAACAATTGGACACACTCTCGGATAAAAAGAAAGGACATCCAAAACTGAGATCTCTGCTCGGTAGTGGGAGGGCTTGGGTTTCAATTTTGTGTGCTCCTTCATTCCTAAAATGGGTACCTCGTAGTAGTCAAGTGGTATTTGTTCCACACAATGCTAATTTTTGGCGATGAGCCTTTCATCGTTGTATTACAGTTTAGCTGCTTTTGTCTAAAGTGCTCGATAGAGCTGACTTATGTTTAGTTTGTTAGAAAAAAGCCTTTTGCTGCAAACAGAGTCATATTTAATCTTTTTAAAAACAATGTAAGTAAAACATTTCACTTATTTTTTTTTAAATGACCTTGCCCTATTTCTTTAGCGCTGTATTGAGTGCCGCGGCTAGTGGGATAAATACAATTCGGAAAAAACTGGAGCAGACATTTCTAGAATACGGAGTGTATAGATATAAAATACGAAAAATCAATGGTACATGCTCATATGTGTTTGGTTTCAAATGTGTAAAGATATTTCATGCAGTTAGGGAATGCGTTTAGAGGACTTTGTTAATTAACTTTATTTATCTTTGTCGTACTGTCTAATTAATTTGTGTTTAAAATCACAAACAGCTCATTCACGCTGATTATTTTCTTTAGGAGTTCTTCAAGGCTTCTATGGATCTCATAGACTTCATTGGTGTCTTTCTTACGTTGTCAAGAATTCCAGGGCGTGGTCACGCTAAAGTTCTTACAGCAGGAATTGGTTGGGCAACAGCGGAGTTGATTTTGACGAGACTTCTAAGTTTGTGGGTAGGAGCCAAGGGGATAGAGTTCAACTGGCGCTATATGCAAGAAAGTTTTGATGCCAACATCAGCTTGGTTAGTTCAAAATAAGTATATTTACCGGCGTTGTGTCACCTAGTAAAATCACCTAGGTGAAGAAGTAATTAATTGTGTGGAATGCTTTAAAGGAGGAAAAATAATTTGTTATAGTGATTGCTTGTTAATAATGAACAAATATCGTGTTTAGGTACATCATCTTACTGTGACGACCTTGATATGGGTGTGGACCAGGCATGACCTAAAGGCTTCTCTGTTACCACTTGTCTCCTTCATTCTTGTCTTTAGCGTCTACAAGGGGCTTTTCGTGGACTACACTGCAGCATTTTTCTTGATGAATGCTTGGACGGCACTGTTATTCAAGGCTGTCTTAACTACCGTGTCAGGCGTGGTGACCATGCGACTATATTCAACTGTTGCATGAAATTTATAATCGTTAGTAGTCATTATTCTAAATATTCAAGAGTTAGTTAATTCGTTCCAAGTGTTTTCAACCTGTGATGAGACGAGTGTGGTTTGCCTGTCCGTTTCAGTTTTGCCTATTTCTTATTAATTTTCATTTTCAATAAATTTTCCATCAATTTAGATGGAGTTATGAAATGTTCACCTTGAAATGAACTCTTTTGTTGATTCTTGATTCATTCTTGGCACAGCAACCTTTCCAGGGTCTGATATCTGATATTCTGCAACGTTAAAATGTTCTTTTATTGTTGATTTGTATTTAACTAATGGGCCTTCAGGATGATTACTTGCTTTTAATTTTAAAATAACAATCAATTCAACGCCTCTATTTCCCAAAAATGAGTTACTATGTCGGCGTCGGCATTACTGTATAACTTACAAGTATTAATTGGAGGAATGAATGGAGTCACTTAACACTTAAGATCCAAAGTTCCATAGAGCTTGTACGAGTATAGTAATGAGGGCTGCAGTAGGAAAAAGTGCAATCCTTGCAGCCTGCCAACTTCAAATTAGTCAGCTCGTGGTATTCGGGAAACTGTGATCGGAAATTAAAGTTGTGCAAATTTTCATGAAAATTGTAAAAGAATATTGATAAAAAGTTAATTTGTTGTGCATATTTTGTTACGAAACATTGTAGCATAGAAATTAAGCATATTATACAACGTTTCAGCACTAGCATATTTTGTACTAGTACATTTAGTACTCACAATCAGGGGCTCAACCAAAGATATTTTACCGGGGGGTACAAAATGGCCGTCTCACTTGCAGACTGAAGTAAAATATTTTATTGCATTATAGCAATATTTTGTTGCATGGTGTGAAAAAAATTAACCTAACAACAAAAGCAAGCTAAAAATAAAATTAGCGTTTGTAATTCCTCACAAACAAAAAAGCAGTAATTATTATTGTTAAAAAAGGTCAGAAGCTTTTTTCAGGCCCACTTTGTCTAGTATTTTGGTCTAGCCAAATAACATTTAGCAGTAGTTCCGCCTTATTTCAGCCAATGTTGAAGTCAGCTAGTTTAGAATTCGCTTCAATGTCAATATAGAAAAACTGCGTACTGACCAGGTTTTTATAAATAAAAATAGAATTATTAATTACAGAGGGTAATACAAACGGAAGCGGATTTTTCAACACCTCTAATATGTATTTAAAATGTGACGCTAGGTTATGAAAAATATATATGAAATAAGATTGTTTCATTCCAACATTTTCTTACATTTGCGTTTGGCAACAATATGTTCGACTTGAGCGGATAAAAACCCATCTGAACACAGCAAACAGTCCATACAAATTCCCTACTTTGATTCACGTACTAGAAGCTTGATGCCGGATAAATTGGCCTAGGGAAATTATAATAGTTTTAAGCTTTAAATTACAATTTTCAACATTCAGGATTAAAATATTACACATAGAATCGGAAATACCATAATAATTTTAACAAAACAAATCACCGTTGTAACATTTTCAGAAGAGCAAAAATATTTTATACACAAAAAATTGATACTTATAATTGTAATCATACCGCGATTGCCTAATCACTTATTACTCAGGGAAGAGCTTATGCATTTTTGTCTCTTACCTTTTGATTATTGAAAAATCTCAAAGACATCGAATTATTTATTTTTTACGACTTAATTAGGGTTACTTGTAATCTAAGCTCTGTGTCCGCGAAGCTTTAGAAATTTTAAGTGTGCAGAGTTGAATTAACAATTTTGGATTATTCTGTTGGTTCTATCTATTCTGTAGGTTACTATGTGTGGAAAACAAATCATGTAAATTCTAATTCAGTATTGCATGTAATGTATCATAGAATACAGATGTTCGTGTTATCTTTGATGTTTTTATCATTATAAATTTTGATTTACAGCTTAAATTATGATGGTAGTCGAACTTTTAAAATAATAAACTGAAATAAACTGATTTTTGTTCTACGATAGCACCTACCTGACAATTTTCATGTAGTATGGGAGTTAAATTTGTCATTTTAAATTTTTTTTCTGGGGCGGGGGGTCGAGGCTCGTACCCCTCTGGGGGCCAAGTAGAGATACGTAGTCTAATGGTCGGAACGATTCAATTCAATTCACAAGCTGAACTAAATTCAAACCAACGTTTTGATTCAGTTAAGTAAAAACCAATTCAATTCAGATCAGTTTATAATTTTGAATTGAATTGAACTGAACTAAATCGAAAACCATGGGTTTCCCTAGACATTTAAATAATACGTTTTTCTAGAAACGACGAGTTTTTACAGATTGAACAACGGAAGGACGCCAAAGCGAAAAACTCGTTAGTTGAAGGGGAGTAAAGAAAAGAGTTTGTAAACGGTTGATTTTGAATTCAAATGTACTGGGCAGAGGGCAGATTGAATTGAACTGAACTGAGCCGAAAATTTTAAATTCAGAATTGAATTGGTCTAAGCACTACGGTGTGCTCCCCGTGGTTTTATCACTGTTTAGTAATTTACAGAAGTAGTAAATGTGCGAAACTGTATTTTTCGGTAGTTGCTAATTCACATCCCAGAAACCCATGCATCAATCAAGCATTCAACAACCCAACGTCCCACATCTTCATTGTCAGAGGGAACTATGAGACGGCATTCCCTGCTGATGAATGCAAGTGAGCAAATACAATTCAGGAATGGCAGCCTAACGGGATATCTCGCTTAAACCTGGTAGAAAGACGGAAGGGGTGATAATAAACTAAGGAACGAGAGTTTCTATACTCCAGTTTTATTTTTTTTACTGGACGGGACAAATTTAAGATGAAAACGCCGGGTGGTCAGCATTAGGCAGTGAATTGACCAGTCATTGTGAATTGACAATTGACACTAAACGGACGGACGGGACGGGACAATTAAACCAAGCAGTAAGCTAATGCACGTGACAACCAGACCAAACTGGACACGGTCTCAGGGGTCACGGACAGTTTATCACAGAACGGGTCACCGACTCATGAGACATTTCCTCAGGGCGGGACTGGAGACAATAATTGCTTTTCAATAGCAGGGATAAAATCAGTCCCCGTTAGAAGCTCTACTCCCGTGAAAGAAATTAAACTACGACAATTACTTTCAATTATCATTGATATTGATTTCGGTGCCGAAACATTGAGGAATGTTTAGCTCAACTAGCTCGAATTCGTCGGAATGAGTACAAGGCAAACACTTGCACTCGTGTTTTGATTTCATGCTGCTTGATGTAGCATTTGCACTCATGTTTTAGGATAGCACTCAAGCCTCGAGCATAAAAGAGTGAAAGTGTTGTACACATCTCTCATGTGCAACCAGTACTGCCGAAGAAATGTCAAGTTCTGTTTGTGAAAATTGGTCGTCGTTGTTTTGGTTTTTCAAAATATTGAGAAATTCGATTTATTCCGTTTTGCTGGTGAGCCACCTGCTAGAGCATACCGTCTTCATGTCCCACAAATTATGACCTTATCCTGTCAGCATTCTCACTGGTTCTGCGTTTTATCCGAGCTGATGTTTCGTTCTTTTTGAATTTTCCCTTTACTAGTTCCATGCGGTCAGAAATTGTCCTGTCCTTTGGTCTCTTAAGGTTGTGCCCCGTCCCTAGGAAATTATACTTGTGACCCCAAAGCCGGTGACACATTGCATAAAAAAATGTCTCCTCTGAAACGATGTCCAGTTAGTCTGGCTGTCAAGTTTGTCAGTCTAGTGTTTGGTCTCATTGTCCCGTTTCACAGGCAATCACGTTTATTAGTTTAGTAGTTACTTGGTTTCATTGTCCAGTCCGGCTCTTTATTTCGAATCACCTCACAATTACGTGTGCATGTCAGTGATTGACCCGTACGCTAGTTCATTACCTCATGCAGTCAATCCGACATTTCCATCAAAAATTTGTCCCGTCCAGTAAAAACTTATCCCGTCACTTAGTTTAGTATCAACCCTTTTGTCTTTCTACCAGGCTTAATGGAGAAACCACGTTTATCCCTCAAATCCCGCCTTGTATTCGCTCACCCTTGAATCCCGCCATCTACCAGCAAGGAGTCACGTTTCCAGTTTCTATATTAAATATTGATATTTTTATGGGAAGAAGGACACCGCACAATCTTTACGAGAAAATGCCCTCTGTTCGATTTCAACGAAAAAATTACTGCAGGGTGCGCCTTGATGCGTAGATCATTTTTGATAATTGGCCCGAAAAAATCTGACGACGGGATTCGGAGATATCCCGGGTCAAAGTTAGCAAAAAATGAGGGGGGGGGGGCTCATGGGGTACCAAAAAATTCAAACAGTGAAAATTAGCAATATAACTTTAAAAATGGCAAGAATAAAAATTAAATAACGTGCAAAAAAAATTTCAGCGAGATATGACCTCAAAAATCCAAGATACTGACCTCAAGAGGTCAAAGAGCGTCGATACCGGTTTCATAATCTAAACGGTGACAAAACTGGCCCAGATTGAAATTAGGGCTTTAATTAGACACATATTAAGCGTGTGCCGAGTTTGGTTACAGTTTGCGACACGATGACCCAGCTGTGACCCCCGAGGTCAATATCTTACCCATACCGGATTTGGTACCTAAACATCATTCGAATTGCCCGCAAATAGGCTAGAACGTTTGATGTAAGCCCAGATGGAACCAAACTTGACAGGCGACTCATCTGGGCTTACACCAAAAGTTCTAGCCTATTTGCGGGCAATTCGAATGATTTTTGGGTACCAAATCCGGTATGAGTATAATATTGAGATTGGAGGTCACAGCTAGGTCATCGTGACATAAACTGGAACCAAACTTGACAGGCAACTCATAACTACGCATCATAGGCGCACCCTGCAGTAATTTTTTCGTTGAAATCGAACAGCGGGCATTTTCTCGTAAGGATTGTGCGGTGTCCTTTCAATGTTAAGATTCATGTTTGTGCATAACCTGAGTAACAAGTACCCAACTTCTTGTTATTTCCCCCTAAATATTTATTTTTGAATAAAGAATATATAAAAAAAAAGTTTTGTTAATACTTTCCCATGTTGAGGAACGTGTACGATTGGTTGTAATGTATGAACTTCCCCCCCCCAAAATCATTGTAAAATGAAAAAACAAGCTGTAGCGATAGAATTTTCCTTTCGAATTAAAGATATTTGACCTAGGACCCCCCGAAAAAAAATTATGTATTCAAACGATGTCTACTGAAAACAAATAAGGGTGAAAAAATCCAATTTTGATAAAATATAAGTTTTTCAAGGTTCTGGATAGAGAACGAAATGTTAAGCTAAGTATGTTATGTGCTTTTTGTAGCTAGACCCTAAGAATGGCAGCTCCAAGAAAACCAATGGAGACTGTAAAGAGGTACACAATAATTATCTTTCATGCGTGACATTTGTGATCTTTCTTTCCTTTACAATCTATGCATAATTCAAAATCATTCGGTGCATACATCTCATAATTTCAACTATGCAAACACTTAAAAATTTAATTCATCTGGTGCAAATGAACTAACCATCACGTTTATTCGGTGTATACACTTACAACCACCGATGTAAAATGCAGAACTAAATGAAACTTGGTGGAATTGTAGACACTACTTAATAGTGTTCATACAAACCACAAACTTCATGCCATCTCCTCTTGGTTCCGGCAGTAGGACATCTGAAAGTTTTTTTTTGAAAGTTTGACACTTTACTCACTTAAATTTTTGCTGTAAAATCCCATAAGAAAAATTAACTTTGGGTTTGTTTTTTTTCAAAGCGGACAGTGACGAAAGTCACTTTTTTAACAATATTTTCGTATAAGTACTTCAATGCAGAGCGATGTGAACAAAATTGTACACCAAATTTTTTTTTGTAAAAACGAGTTTGAAGGTCAAAAAACCGAAAAAACCCGAAAACTAAAGTAATTTTTTACACCCATAATTTAATATTCAAAGACAAACTGCCTATCTTAAATTTTTTGTCGCAAAGGAAGGTCACCTCACGATTTTTTTCAGGATCAAGGCATTAATATTTCGGTTTTTTCAGAAAAATTACAATGTAAATTTGTTCACATTCAAGATTTTTTTTCACTGCGGGCCCACTCTAATGTGATCATTTTTAGAAGCTTAAACGACGAGACTGCATTGGTACCACAATTTAAAATTTAAAAATGTGTCACATTAGAGTGGGCCCGTCTTCAAAATCGAGAAAAACCGAAACGGGTAATTCATATACATATACACATAAGGGGCCATGCAAGTGTATTTATACGTACACACGCAGGATTGTCTTGTGGAGGTGAGAGGCGCGCTGTCGTGCAGCGTAACGAGTATGCAGCCCTTACATGTACACAAACAACCGCATGACGCAGCTCCGCGTTCGTTCTTCCGTCACACAAAATAGTCCCACTTATTTCTTGTAATATTTTTTATATGATTGGTCCTACACCAATCAAAATTGGTGTGAGGGTTGACCACGATATTTGAAATATATGTATGTACATTACATGTACTTTATATTAAAAAAATATTCAACCTTGCACTGTCCGCTTTGAAAAAAACAAACCCCTTTAGCAACTCGAGCAAAATCCAAACCAATGTTGAGACATATGTAGCACCATACATATATATGTGCAATCAGCAGCACGTGCTCTGGAGATGTAAAATCCCTGCAATAAGATCTCCCGTAAGAATCCTTAATCCCCGTAAGAAAGAAAAACGTCGTTTTTCAGTCCTGGAGTGATGAAGATTTTTAGGTCACCGGAGAACATTGAAGGTAGTAAAGGTGGATCATAATCGCTCGTGCTGCTTCTGATTGCACATATTTCACATATAGTTAATTATGTATAGTGCTATGTCTTGACATTGGTTTGGATTTTGCTCGAGTTGCTCAAATTGATTTCTCTTGATTTAATTGATTGATTTAACTGCAAAAATTCAAGTCAGTAAGGATCTCCCTATCAAACTTTCAGATGTCCTACTGTCGGAACCAAGAGGAGATGGCATGAAGTTTGTGGTTTGTATGAACATTATTAGTAGTGTCTACAATTCCACCAAGTTTCATTTAGTTCTCATTTTACAACGGAAGACCTTTCTTGTTAGTGCACACGAACCGCTGTGTTTAACTTAAAATACGGATTTACGTATATTGCCTAGCCAAACAAAAATTATGGCAGGTTTGAATTTACATAATGTCCGGTTTTCTTTAACCTTTAACTTGTCGCTCATAATGGTGAGCGAAGGTGTGGGTCTACCTTTTAATAATAAGTTTTAAAAAGTATCGTGTGGAAGATATTGTCTTCAGATGGTATATGTCTGTCACGGTAATATAGAGGTCATACTTTTAGCTGCCACAAATGTTGTCAAAGATCTCGTCTTCTAATGAATAATAAATTCTATAAATAATATAATTGACATGGTGATATGTAGATTAAGCATGTAGGCCTCATAAATATCGTCGAAGATCTCGTCTTCTTGATGGGATGTTTGACATGGTGATGTATAGATCATGAAATTAGATGGCACTAATATAGTCGAAGATCTCGTCTTCTTGATGGGATGTTTGACAAGGTGATGTATACATCATGAAATTAGATGGCACTAATATGGTCGAAGATCTCGTCTTGTCATGGGATGTTTGACATGGTGATGTATAGATCATGAAATTAGATGGCACTAATATGGTCGAAGATCTCGTCTTGTGATGGGATGTTTGACATGGTGATGTATAGATCATGAAATTAGATGGCACTAATATGGTCTAAGATCTCGTCTTGTGATGGGATGTTTGACATGGTAATACGTAGAACATACTTTGAACTGCCACAGATGTCGGACAACTCGTCGTCAATTGGGGCGTTTGACATTGTCATATGTAAATCATAATTGTAGCACGCACAAATGTTAAGATCATGCTTGCGCATATTTCAGTTGGATGCGTATACATTTTCTGGTTTTAGGTTAAGTACCAATTTAGAACTTAAAGGAACAGTCATAATTTTGGAGTGTTCTACTGTCCAAGTGATGCAAACGAATGTAGTGTCTAGATATTCCAGCAGCGTTGACGGAACAAAATTATGTACGTTCTTAAAAATTTCGTAGGCCATCTGGTTTTCGTTCACGGAAATTTGACGTTGGAAATTTCACAGGGAATGCATTCGACAAAGTTTCACATCATTTAACTTCACAAGGTTGATAAACACTTATTATGTTTTCTATTGCATTTCCGCTAGACTCGACAAAATTAAAGACCTATAGCAGCTTCAGGAAAATATGACGCTTCGAAAATTTAAAGAAAAACTTGGAATATTTGGAGTATTTGTACGCTTGGAAAGCTTACTCTTTCACTCCTGAAGAATCATGAATTGCGTAGACCCCAATAAAGTGACCTTTATATGTATATATCTGTGACCATTACATGCATGCAAAACAACACTTGCTCTTGTCTGCATAACTGAATTGACATTTTTGAGGCTTCGAAATGGCCAGGAAACTCACCAAAAACTAAATCCGCGTAAGCACTTTGCTCGATAGCAATGTCGAGGCTATTCATATTCCGAAAATTTATAAGAGCAACGCCAGCACGAATGACTTACATAAAGCGATAATACAATGCTGGAAAGCATCAAAAACGGTTCGAATGGTTTTGAGAAGCTCCAGCAAAGACTCGGAGGCAGTCTAACGTGAAACAGACTACATTTTTTGTTTCCTACTCTTAACTTTTGAGACTGAGACTGTTAAACAATTGCTTTGATTTCTTTTTTCCTATCCAAAATAAAATTATCCCCAATAATACAACTCCTCTACGTGCATATCATGAACCTTTTATAGCATCAAACTCTGGCGTTCATATGTTACTGGCCATTATGTACTATGTAAAAAATTGAATGGGCTCAAACTAGGAATACAGAAATTTGCACAAACAGGAATACATTCGATTTTTATCAAAATTCGCTTGCAAATAAAGTTTAGATTCAACTGTTGCAGCTTGCAGCACGCCAGAATTTATTATGTTTATGCTTTGTTTATCCTTTTCTTCCCGCCTAAATATTTTTGGTAGCCGTTTAAAATTGTTTGGCATGTTTTCTGCTTCTTTTATTTTTTAGATACACCCCCGATGCCTTCTGGTCCGAGGTGTTTGGCGTTAATGGTTCAAAATGTTGGAGTTGGGAAGATGTAGCCCTATCTGCTTTAGAATGTATTACTATTCCAAAGCTTTCAAAAGACGATATTGGCAATCAAGTCTTCATGGACTTTGAAACAGTTAGATCAGTGGCCTTTGATAAGGTTCGAACAAAATTCTTTCAATATCCCGCCGTGTTGTTGGATTTGAAAACGTTTAATTTCGTGGCCTCTAAACACAATTTCGAGCTCAATTCAGTGTTCAAGGAAATGAGGGAATATAGATGGAAGGCATTCGATTTGCCCAAGGTTAAAAACGAGTCAGAGATGGCCATTTTCTTTGATACTTCAGATTTACTCCTTTCTGCAGAGACTGATGGTAACGTCATGTTTTCGCCATGTTGATTTTATATTTGATGTGCATTATGTCGTAGTAGTTTCTAATCCTGCTGTAAATTGTATTAGTCGACAAAATGAAACAAAAACAATGTAACGTACAGTACATTATTGATTTCACACATACACTAGCTGACACTAGTGTTGTATTAATGTAAGTATTTCACAGGGACCAATAGGAGTACAACAACAGGTACCATTTGATGTTGTAGAGCTCAAGCTTTGCATACTCGCTTTGTAAATCAGTTACTACTGGTTATTTACATTTTTGTTTCAGTTTTTTCGATTGAGAAAGATATCAGCACACGAAAGGAATTAAAATTCCATGCGGATGGAAAAACGATTGGACATCTCGAAAATCTTATCGTGGGATGTGCAGGGGGTGTCATGAAGGCTGCTCCAGTTCATGAAATTTCTTATTCGCCGTTCCTGGATGCTTGCTATATTCCTGAGATTAACCCCCATTATCTGGATAACCCCATAAAGTGGTTATCCGGACAGGGTACAAACGGTGTGACATCACCTTGCCTTGTAACGCTTGGCGGGCAAATGTTCACACCTTTCTGCTACAATGAGCAGAGTAAGTGACCAAAAGAAAAACGTACAATATACTGATTTAATTTTTATGTTGCTTTTAATTTTATGTATCAGGACTTGGTGAGCTGGACATTGTCACCTACAATTGGAGGAATAGAAATCCAAACTGGATACAGAAAATTGTGGTTGTAGTGCCGCCAGCTGCAAAAGATCAGTTGTCGATGGATCTACTCCGACAGCGGATCTATCAGTTTGAGAAGCAACAGTTACGAGCTGTTCGTGACAAAGATTGTCCATATTATCTGGAAACTCATCGATATTTTTTCACTCTGAAGACGTTATTCCAATTGAAAATTGGATTTTTTATTGCTCCGATGAATATTGGCGATGCTATCATCATTCAGCCGGGATGTGCGAGATTCACATTCTCTTGCACAGTCAACCAAAGTATTGGAACTTGCTACTATTCCAAGGTAAACTGTGTATTATCAAACAATAGAATAGAATGCTATGTTTATTAAAAAATATTAAATATGTGATTGTTTTTTCTTTTAGAGTTACGACACAATCCTAACTCAATTAGAGGACTGTAATCAAATGGGGAGATTGTGTAATTCGTTGCACGGTAATATAATCCGTTACAACGTCTTCGAATTCACCCTGGCAATAACCCGTCGTTCTAAACATGATAAATTGGATCAATATCAATCGCCTGGAACTAAAAGTGTATCAGAGTCAGAAAGCGTAGCACCATCCGAGCAGGCTTCTGATATTGAAGATGATCCCGGTACAGCAACAAATGAGACATCAGTTACGTGTTCGGATGAGGGTTCGATTGTAGTCAATCTGGAAGATGGTCAATCTTCCTATCATAACGTAGTGCCAATTGAGGAAGACTTGGAAAAAGATTTGACGCAAGAGCCCATATTTGAGGGATCAGCCACATCAATAGTATCCTCGAAAAAATCGACTTTGGAGATTACCGAAACACGTTACAGTGATGGAACTCAGGTGGTTACAAAACGTTCTGAAGAAGAGAATCTAATTTTTGGAGCAAACGTTCAAGCAGAACAAGTGCCCGTGAAGAAGAGACGGAAGAAGGCCAAAACCAACAAGTTAAAATCCAAGATGCAAAAAACCAAAGAGAAGAAGAACAGGAAGAAAAAGAAGATGGAGCAATCCCTAGCTCTCGCAATCCAGTCTTCAGACCAGGTAGCTTCAGCAAGAAGCCTGCCGACTTATACCTCAAACTGGAGTCCGTGGTCAACTCTCGAAACAACCTTGGATTTTTCAAATATAAATCCATTTGATACGACATATTGCAACCCAGTAAATATTTATGATTTGTATATAATAAATAAGTATATTTTTAAACCATTGATGCCAACAATATTTCGTTGACTAAAAATTTAATATTGTACTACGTTTTTAGCATCGGCCGTTGTTTCAAGTCCCATACCGTTATCCCACTCCACAAGAGCCCTGGATAACACCGAGAATGATCACTCAGAGAGGATTCAGATATCCCATACAGCAAAGTTTTAGGCAGACGGGAAATCCATTTTTGTCTGCTGGATACGGTGTAAATTATGGTGCAGCTTCTCAGCGTATGTTTGGGCCATATCCATAATGTTCATCTTTCAGTTATTTTTAATGAATATTTGTTATGCTTTTGTAAAATTAAAGTTTACAAACTAGAGTAATTTCTGTAAAGTGAAAGGAGACAAAGAAAATCATTCAAAAATGTCCGTATACTTTGGATTTCATTACTGAACTGCCATAAACCAGAATGTTGATTACCTACCTCTATTCTTGATTGACGACTTCTTTTTCTCATTTCACTTTACAGTAGTTGGTGTGATTAACATGTTTTTTAAAAACAGATATCAAGTAAGAAAAAGAAGGACAAATGTTTTAGCTTATATTTGTCTTTTTTAAGACATTCTTTTTAATAATTACTGAAAATGAAATCATATTCCACAGCTATTAGAATCTTAAACACGATCCATCATAATCATTTTTTGCAACTGAAACAAACTTTTTTACTCGAATTTATACAGTTAACTTACATTATTTCCAAGTTCATGTTATAAATGATAAATTACACAATGTACAAAATACCGAATGTTCTCATAATTACAAGAACAGATTTGCTTAGATTTTGTATAATACGATTGTTTTGGCTTTCGTGTTCATAGGTTACAAACTAATTATTACCATACTAGCAAATCAGACAAAGGAGACCACAATCAAGAAAAACGGAGTGGTTGTTTTCGCTTTCGTTTCAATCAATGGATTACTTCAAACAAGGGTGCAGATTAACTATATCTCTATTCTTGAAAATATGAACTTCATTGTCTCATTTGATTCTATTTCAAGTATTAGTAAGAATGGGAAAATATGTATTGATTTATTTCAAGTGAACAACAACAGTATTTCCATACATGTACTTAATATCATTGACAAGAATCTCAAATATGTTCAACAATAAAATAAAGTATATTTAAGAACTGCAATGGATTTCATAAAATACGAAGTTTCACGACCGTCGGGAAAGTAGATCATACTATTTTACCGTATACTGATGCTATCAACGATAATGCATGTTAGTAGCCAGTCCCTTAGTCTGTTAGTTAGTGTCATTAATGCTGCAATCAATGTTAATTCCACACTAATAATAAGCTGGTAAATTATATTCTCACAGTGCCCCAGTCAAACCGCTGACAACATCAAGCCAAATGACATAGTAAGCAAAACGTTAAAAGTTCTAGATTTGTAGACTACCTTATGGAGAATATGGAGCAGAGTGTATGCACTTGTTTGGCTCTTCATATCATCAGTGAAGAGGCAAAATGGTCCAGGTGCATTTTCAATTATAAGCAAAATTGTCTACAAGAATTTTCGCCTAAAAGCAAAATGAACTTCGTGCAAGTCACCCTGAAAGCAAAATGGTTTACATTCAGCTTTCACTAAAAGCAAAATTAACCACGTAAGATGTAAAACGTAAGATGGACTTATACCGTTTTGTTTTTATGTGAAAATAGCATGTAGACCATTTTGTTTTTAATTATTCTTGCAAGCATCTCACTTTACCTTTAGTGAGATTGCATATCGACCCTTTTACCTCTTCACCGTCGTTATGCAGTACTTGTAATCTTTGGCAAAGGCGTATTGAAAAACAGATATTTATAAAAAATCCCCACAAAAATGGGTGCATGGAACCTTGGATTGATTCAACTAATCTTAGGAAATAGATTATGAGTTCGTGCACTTCTTTTTTGACCTAATTCCTTATTTTTATTGGACATCAGATCAAGTACAGTATTAACAACGCAAGATTGTCAAATCTAGCTTTCTTTCTTCATAAGCCAATTAATATTGTTCTTATTTCACGAGAAAAATTCACGGAGCTTACGCAATTTGATCATGTTTCTGGGGAGTGGCAATTAAATACGCAGACTTAGGGTAGGAATATCACAAAATTAATAGAATGGAAATCAATGGAAAGACGTCAAGCGATATGGTCTAGTGTACGCTGAAGTTACCCTTTGAGAGATTCAAAAGGAAAGAATGAGATCTTGCCAGAAGAATCGGGATGGAAGCAGCATGTTTAGACAAATTGAGAGTGTAAAAAACCTTAACTGATGTTTTGTCTGCGTAAGCTTTTGAGCGAGGGCAGAGATGAATTTCGGTAGTGAGGGTAGGAGCAAAGAAAAAACGGGAGTTCTCAGGTTTCCAAGCCGTCACAAGTAATTTAAATTGTGAACGTGCATAAGTCCTCGTCGGTTATTTATGCGTGTGACATTACACACGAGAGCCAAAATACCAAGCGACCAAGCTGAGTCATGCATTTCCAACAACTTTGTGGCAAATACGAGTGATTACATTTGGATATTAGTCTACATACAAATACTTTTATTGAAGAGTACAATTCAAATTATTGGGCCAAGCTCTTGTCAACGCTAAATATAAAAATAAAACGATTTCGCAGATAAATTTCTCTCTCCCCACTCATCTTTAATTCTCTCGTCCGTATGCAAACTGATGATTTTTTTTTCTTACATTTCCCTTTTTTCATCCTTCGTTCACTGCAATTCTCATTTCCTGAGGTCCTGCACTGCACAAAGATTAGTTGGGGCAATAGGGCCTGTCTTTTAGTTCTTATCTCAGTCTCAGCGTTGACAGTCCGTTGGATCTTGGGAGGGAAGATTTTTCCTGTCTATGTGGGTCAACAGTGTCAAGTTTGGCAGATAATTTTTTTTTTGAGTGCATTTATTTCAATTGGCATTTCAGAATCAAGGGAGAAAATGCGGTTTAAGTGCAGTATTACTGACCCAGTTCTGAGAATTCTATTTTTAGTCCTAACAATATCAGCCCTTTTGGATGCCCTGGACACGCCACCCAGGAGAGCACCTGAGGGTCGTCGCAGGAGGGAGAATCGGGGCAAGAAAGTAAGACCTTTGCGGAAAGTTCCTCGTATTAATGAAGGTCAGATTCGACTAATGGATGGGGCAAATCAATACGAAGGTATGTGTTAGATCAGAGTTATTATGTTCACTTTTGTTTATTCAAAAATTTCCATTAATTTTCTGGATCAAATTTTCGCTTAGTTCATCTTTCAGCCAAGTACAAAATTTACGCGGTTATTGATTTTACTCCTTTTTAAAACTTCTCCAGGAAGAGTGGAAATATTCCATAAAGAACGATGGGGCCCTGTTTGTGATGATGACTGGGATGTTAATGATGCAACGGTCGTATGTCGTCAGTTGGGTTATGCTGAACACATAAATAACTCCGAATTTAGGATTGATATTCGATCTACGCATAGTGGAAAGTTTGGCCATGCCAGTGGTATGCTTCATTATTTTTAAAAAATTCTTTACAATTTTATAAATAAAAAATACGAATTGAATTCATAATTGACGCTTAATTTCCCTTATTTTTAGCTCCATATTGGTTGGACAACGTGTACTGCGAAGGAAAAGAAAAGCAGCTCATCGACTGTCGTCATGAAGGTTGGGGGGTAAATGATTGTGGGATAGAAGAAACTGCGGGTGTGATTTGTGCTCGTATACCAACATCAGAAGAATTACTAGAAGAGAAGTACATACAAATGTACGCCACACCACCTCCACGTATAAACTTACCCCGGAAGAAAATTTATAATCCAGCAACAAAGGGAGAAATTCAAGTGAGGCTTGCTGGTGGCCGTGTGGAACATGAAGGACGAGTGGAAATACGTTTAAGTAAACATTCAGGTAAGTTAAAAAAAAATTTACGTTGGATTTTGATGTTACTGTCGCGTTCTTGAATTAAAATGGTAAATAATATTTCGTACTGAAATAGGATGGGGCTTAATTTGTGGTGACGAGTGGACACTTCTGGAAGCTGCTGTCATCTGTCGGCAACTCGGTTTAGGGTTTGCGGAAGCAGCGGCGCAGACTGACTATTTTGGGGGAAACTCAGCAGATATTGTAACTACCGGGGTGAAGTGCAATGGGAAGGAGGATGAGATATCACAATGTTTTCATCATGATTGGCGATCGCGGAAAAATGAGAGTATTTTTTGTCCTGGAACTGGGCGCAGTTTTGCGGCTGTCATCTGTACCAATCGTAATTCAAGCAAAGCTTTTCATTATTTCTCACTTGACTGAAAAGAAACCCGCTGGATGTTTTAGATTTTTATTGTTTAATATTTTATGATTGATGATCAATTAGGTTTGCCAGATTTGGTCCCGGACGCAAGGGAAATAGAAAGGTCGGCGTACTTGGAAGATAAACTTTTGGTTTCGCTGCAGTGTGCCATGGAAGAAAATTGCCTTGCCACTTCCGCCTATCGACTTCAAGACACGAATCCTTACAATTGGCACATGGAAAGTAGAAGATTACTACGATTTACTGCTCGAATCGTCAACACGGGTAATGCGGACTTTCGACCTGCAATACCGAAACATTTGTGGCAATTCCATGCATGCCATATGTAAGAGTCTGTTTCTTAATCCTTTCCAAGGGAATTTTGGTTTGGGAAAAATCTTCAGAACCATTGTGGTGTGTATTGATGTTTCAGGCATTTCCACAGTATGGAAGTTTTTGCAGTATTTGACATTCTAGACAAAACCGGTCGGAAAGTAGCGGAGGGTCACAAGGCTTCATTTTGTCTTGAAGATAATGAATGCATTGTAAAACATGAGAACATTTATGCATGCGCTAACTTTGGGAACCAAGGTATCAGCGTGGGATGTGCGGACATCTATAGGGCAAACATCGACTGTCAATGGGTAGACATTACGGATGTTGTTCCAGGCAGCTATACATTCAAGGTACAGGAGTTAAAAGAAAAATATTAAGCGTGTTTGCAAGAAGGAAGGAGTACAGAGAATACATACCACACAAATTGGTACACTGTAATGTTGTTGACCTAAATGAATTTTTAAAATAATTTAGGTTTCAATTAATGGAGAGATGAAGGTTGCAGAGTCAGACTTTTCTAACAACGCCGTTCTGTGCAACCTAGAATACACGGAATCCACCATTTACCTCCACAACTGCACGTTAACGTACCCATGAGAAAATAATTTTATACGGGCATATCCTACAAGTAGAAAAGATGTTACACCTATTTTGTACAGGACAATATCAGCTTATAATACTGAATAGATAAATAATCATATGTATTTTCCGTTAAAGAAATTAGCAAATTTTTGAAAATCCAACATTACAATTTATAGAGCTTTTTTAAAAGTATAGTATTTTTAAAATCATATTTGACAAATAGATAATGCTTAACATTTGTATAACATTTAACAGTATTGCTATAATAGAAGCAAGTCCAGTCATGTCACAGCTATAATTTATTTTCTACAAAACTTGGCATTAGCAGGATTTTGGGCTTCGATTAAAAAACTGTTTTGCAGAAACTTGTAGTTTCGGAGCTTTGCCAAGTATAAGGTGACCTATGTAAAGTATTGCCTTGCTCATTGTCAGAAGTGCACATCATGGTAACAATAAATATATTAAAATTATCATTTTGCCATATTTTAACCTAACCTAATTAAGATAGATGGTGTACTTTTTTATGCAAGACGCAAGTGCCCGTGAAATACGATGTTACAATACATAAGAGACCTTTCACCTAGCCATAGCTCCAAAATAATAATTTTTGTAGCAAAATTCTTTCAGTTTTACAATCTAGGTGCCGAATTTATCTTGCACACGAATTACAATAAAAACAAAGCGTAACTATATTGTAAACTAGAATTATGTATGTACATCCTATATCGGATTTACTATTATTTCATAAAAAATAAAACAGATATGCTTACGAAATTTTATTGAATGATTCGCCGGAATCATAATCTGATGCAAAGAATTTTGATACTATATTCGGTTCCAATAAACAAAACATTTTTATTAATAAACGAAAATGTCAATAAAAACACATACAGGGCATTTAAATACATTTTTACTTATTTTTACACATGATACATATGTATCTCATACGGTACTAAAAAGGACGTAACAATCATTCATTTTCACTCTGGTATGTAATTAATCATTTCAAAAGAAAGCTGTAGAATTTTCGGTTGCTGTCATTTTCAGGCAAGGTTGAAACCCATTTTCGCAAGGTTGTAATAATAACCGCCACAATGATGATTATGGCTCCAATAATACTACACAATAAGGTAAAACACTTACAAACACTTTGTCTTTATGCTTTAAGTAAAAAGTTATGCGATGTCTGCCAGCAAAATTTAGTAGACTGTCAGAATTAAATTTGAAAGCAAAAATAGAAAACTTACCTGTAAACATCTGGGATAATCTCAAGGAACAAGTACTGCCAAATGAATGCAAAAACAACGCTACTAGTTTTTACCAAGGACACTGGTCCCGCTTGTTCATACTTGAGTGCGACTATTGTAGAAGTTTGCGTTACGAAAACGAAACTTGAGGAAGCATTGAAAAGAAACTCAGTTAAATGGTAATGGTAAAACGCTACTGTTTTAAGGTTTTCTCATTTGATAAATTGGGTACTCATAAAATCACTTACATGGCTAATAAAATAGCAATGAGCAGATGAGCTTCATTTTTAGGCAGCTGAAATGTTTTCAAAGCCAGGGAAGCTGACAAACTAACGACGATCGAAAATAAGCCAAAGGTAAAAGCAGTGATAGTGAAGTGAAGATGTTTCAATTTTCTTGTAAAAATAATTGAGATAACTGACATTCCTGTGCTAGCAAGAGCCAGAGCACATCCTATCTAGAAAAACGTACAATTATCTAATTACTTGTATGCCAAATTTAGATTACATTATATTAATATTAAAAATTATTCTATATGGATTACCAAGAGATCTGTCTCAAAACTTTCCTGGCCTGTTAACATGGGAGGCTTGGCGACAATGCACATTCCTATTTAAAAAATTGGAGCGCACATGAAAAATGTAGAAAATATTTTATTGATTTTTAGTTTTGTTGTTTAAAAAATTTAGGGTACCAATGATAGTTAGGAAGCAGTTCACAACTGGTATAAGTCCACATTTTTCTCCGAGTAAGAAATAAGCTACTATCGATACAAACACGGGTTGACTGGATCCAATTACCTATTCAATTACAGAATCTTGTAAAATTCGTAGCCTATTGGGCTTCTAAAATTTCATAAATATCATTTCGAGGGAGGGTACAAAGTCTTGCCATTTGATCCGCCAGAGATATGTACTGCAATGAGTAAAACTGGATAATGAGAGAGCTCAAAGCTGCAGTGGATCTTAACTGAAAAAGAAAATCAAAATATAATTATTAAATCTGAAGACATAATGTTCAAAGTTTGTGTAATTTAAAATTCATTACCAATAGAAATAAGATATTTTTGCGATTGTCCTCTTGACAAGGCGGATAAATTGTATCAAATACAGGTTGCTTGTGTAAATAGCGACTACATAACATCATCGGGATCGCTGGAAGTACTAGTCCTTGAAATCTCCATACACTTTTGGTAAAAGGGTCATACTCTTTCAAATATTTTATGATTAGGGATGATGCAGAGAATCCCATACATGACAATAGTGCCAAAGCTATCCCAGTGAAACGATGACGCTTTGAACTGGATTTTTCCTTCGTTTCGATAATAATGTTTTCACTGTTTAATGATTTATTAGTTTTTTTGTATGTATTTACTTCCTGCTGAATGACAATTTTAGGTAACTCATGAGTCAATGACCAGTTAATTTCTGTACTATTGCTGTCGTCCCTATTTATCTGAGTATTATCAAGTTTGGAGTTTGCTACCAAAAAAGGATCCACCTCAGTTTGATTGTATTGAGAAGAGCTCATTTTGGAGATTTTAATTTTTTTATGTAAAAACTTGAATATAGTCTAAACTCGGGTTTAAAAAAGTATCACAGAGTTAATCCTATAGTGCTCAATAGCATTTTACTACTATTTATTTGATAAAGGCCAGATGTAATGAGCAGTTACGAGGAAACTACAATGTTTCTAGTTCATGATTAATTACGCTGACATAGAAAATTTTGTTATCTCCATTAGGGGGATAAGAATGAGGAAGATTTGTAATTTAAATCTACTGGTACTGAACTAAATTGTTTTGAAGAGTATGTGTGCTAGGGCACGTTGACAAGCAATAAGCACGTTTATATTCATAGTTTCGTGCTGGTATTAAATACTCGTTCTTGACCCTGGTGTCAGTCATGATAAAAGTATTAAAAATTTAGAATAACATGATAAAATGTATTGTGGCAAGGGAGATAATTTTATTATTACTACACTGATTATAGGCAGATTAGGCTACGAAGTAGTAACAGGAATACTGTATACTCTTGTATATTGGAACTAATTAGGTAATTGCTACGGGAGATCTTATAGGAAGATAATCCAATGCATGGAACGTGCTAAGTCGTAAAAATGGGTTTTTGAAATATTTTAATAATTTTTTCAATTTATTCCCCATTTGCTTTGGAGAGCCTATATACATCTACGCAATTTGCAGAACTTTATATGTGACAAAGGAAAACGGAAACTTTTTGCAAATAAATGGCTGGAAATATCATTGAAAGCTTGCTCATGTATGGCTACCTTGAACTGATAATGAATTTCATATTTTATGAATTTTTAGACAGGCTTTAACCCAAAACTTTAGCCTCAGATCCATGAAAGAATCCGAATAAGATTTGGCGAGTCCGTACTTCTTATACCACGGTAAATGGAATTACAGTAGTAGGGGGGAGAGTTACAGGAGCAGAGCAATTGCGTTCATCCTCACCTTTCATACAATCAGTGTCACCTAGTCGTTAAAAATCATTTTAATTATTTTTGAAACCATAGTCTTCCAACTTCTGAACCTTTCCGTGATTAACTTACCATCACAATGCCAACTTTCCAGTATACATTGATGACTCTCCTCGCAATGAAATCTGTAATCTGGGCAAGTAAAAACCGAGCAATTCTTCTCATCTGAACCATCTCCACAATCATTGTCACCATCACACCTTGAAACGTGTTTCGAATTAAAAATAATTTCGAAATTAAAACTGAAACCATTGAAAAAATATTATTTAGAACTGTTTTACCTCCACTGGTCGGAGATACAGCGTTTTGACGACCTGCATCTAAATTTATTCAAAGCACAAGAACCAGACGGAGTAGTTGTGCAATTGAGTTCATCCGAATTATCCCTGCAATCATTGTCTCCTGTTCATAGTAAATGCAATTCAGTAAGTTGAAGACTTTCATTATTTGTTAATAAAATGCAAAATAAAATTTTACCGTCACATTTCCATCGGCTAGGTATACATCTGTTGTTTGCACAATGAAAATGTGTGGCATTATGACAAACAGGATAAAGATCAGTGCAATTGTGTTCATCTGAACCATCTGCACAGTCGTTGTCATAATCGCACCGCCAGGCGTCTGAAATTCAGAAAGACACTGAAACTGCGCTGGGTTGCATCTGTTATCTGGGTCACATGTGGTTCCGTCTTCATCCGAATTGTCTCCACAATCGTCGTCACCTTGATCCGCAGAGTAAACGTTGAATTTCGTGTTCCAACAGTACAATGCTTGCAAAAATAATCTCGAAATAACTTACCATCACATTTCCAGTGAATTGGAATACAGAATGAATTCTTGCAGGTAAATATTGGATTTCCGTTACAATTGTTACTGCTACATCGACCATTCTGGCCCGTCGGTTTTCCATCAGGACATATGCAATTCCCATCTGATTTTATCAGACCATCCGGACACTCGCAGGTGAAATTTTGTCCACCCGGAAAGCTAAAACATAAATGCGAGCAAGAATGATTTGTACAAGCGTTTGTACCAACTTGTCTCCCAGGACCATATATCTTTAGATCCACTAATTGGGGGTGATTAGCAATCACCAAAAAAGTTCCCTTCCCTGGGTCATCGGTATCTTTTCTTGTGCCAAATATTGAACGTGTGTTCCAATCATTCCAGTAGATCGTATCTTTATATACCGACACAGCAAATGGATGTCGTATACGATAATCTTGTTTCAGGAAAATTTTCAGATTTTTGCCATCAAAGTCTACAAGTGCCAAGTGATCTAAGTATCCATCTACCCAATAAAGATTGTTTTTCTCGTAATCGATGGCAATTCCATTGGGCCATTTTAGTATAATCTCTTGGCCAGTTCCTGTAGGGTTTTCAACAATACGTTTAACATTTGAGCCATCCAACCATGAACGACCAATACAAGGATTATTGCTCGACCAGTCCGTCCAAAACAAGTATCCCTTTTCTGGATGTACTGCAATTCCTCGAGGGTTGTCCAGGTGAGTTTTATACAAAACAATCTTCCGCCTTCCTCCAATATTTTTCACATCTGTACTAATTACTTCAATTCTACCATTGAGTGCATTACAGTAGTACAAATGTTTCGCAATCCGGTCTAAAGCTAGTCCTTCCACTGATTTCAAATCAGTCGATACCAAAATTTCTGGCTCGCTGTTACCATCAAGTTTCAATCGCATGACATTATCTCGATTCACATCCGCCCAATAAATGTACCCAGAATTCATATCGTAATCCACAGATGTGACTTCTCGAACATTAAGTAGCGGGAGAACTTCAGTTCTATTAAAATCATTTAAATCGATACGGAGAACCGAATCTCGCTTAGCTACCAACTTGAATTCGGTTTCATTGGACAATGCACACGATTTAGTTTCTGGCAAAAATCTAGACACATCCCCACCTTCACACTCATCACCAGGTATTTTGCGGTAGCCTTTGGTTATATTATAATATAGGTCACCGGGCTTGCACCATTCTGGCTTCACACCAGGGCTTAAATCGGAAATATCCTTCTCGCACAACTGACCGTTCAGTTCATCTTCCACATATCCAAAGTCGCTACAAATGAAAAACATTAAATTGAGAGTACGATTCAAGGGTTAGATGAAATAAATAAATGGCGTGTTATCTCCATGGACATACCATTCGAAGTCAACTCTGTAACAAAGGCATTTAGTAGTATTTACTAAACGCTCGTAGGATCTGCCATTGTAACAACCATGAGAAGGAATTCGACGTTCGTAGTGATCCTTTTTGCCGAGCAAGCAGTCACGACCAGGTTGGCTGTCCCAGGGTGACCACAATTTGTAATCATTTTGATCGCATTTCCTGCCACCTACAATTATTTCAGGATCACTTCATTTTTACTTACAAGCGATTACTGGGACTTTAGCAATGCCACGAAAGGACATCAAACAAAAAATCTTGTCATACTACAACAGCTGCCTGCAGTAAGGCTGGTTTTACTATAACTAGGCTTTTCTGTGTACATTCATGACACTTGGTATCACGGATTACATCCATCCATATACAGAGTAAGAGTATAAGAGTTTGTAAAGTACGCCGAATCAGTTTTTAAACCCATTGGAAGAATTACTTATAAATTCTACCTCCCAATACAGACTGTCATGCAATCAGAAAATTTACTTAAGGTTGTATTCATACCAAAAGCGTTGAAAAGATCCACTTGAATTAGTATCCAAGAATGACCTGTCTTTCCATATTGGGTTTTGGGAATAGAACCAAAAACCAAAAATACAGTAGTATTTTCCCCTGGTTCCGTCATCAATCCTAACACGCGAACCTTCTCGTAAAAAAACTTGTATTTATTCCACGTTTCGCCCTCATTTATGGAATACAAAAGTGAGTCCGTGGCATCTCCAAGCTTATAGAACTTAACTGCAACTATCACACCACCGTGATCCCCAAATCCGAACAAGTAGTTCCCTTGAAGGAGCTTTGGAAACAAAATCACATAAAATGGTAGGATCTCAATACATGAGTAGAATAAAACAATTTGGTTTAATTAATTAGCAAGTCTGCGTACATGTTTCCATGTTACAGCTCCATCAGTTGACATGAATACACCTTGATGACCCTTAAGAGAATTATTGACGGTTCCTGTGGCCATAATGATTCCAACTGCAGATTTTCTTGAGAGTACGGGAACCGCTTGAGTGACAGGAAATATTTCACTCAATCTTTGGTTAATTTGAAGTGAGCAATTATCACCATTATTGCTTCTCGGTACCTACGATTAATTGACGAATTATTGGATGCAAAAGCTAGTTTGAATAAACGCTATCATTATGATGATAAATCTAACCAAGTGACAATACAACGGTTGCCCATCATCATCAAATTCCGGTGGTTTCAGTACTTGCCATTCCCCGCCATTATCAAAAGTAACTTTTGAAATTATTTCATTCAATTTTATCATGTTATTTGTACTTTCACTAGAGTTCTTTAGAACGTTAGCGATGTAGACTCCCCTCAAACCATCCACGCGATGCAGTTCAACAAAGGAATCATCAGTGACATTACTAGAAATGTACAACAACATAATGGGTGTAAAATTTAAGAGCTTAATACGATTATTAACTGCAATAAAATAGTTTAAGATTAAGTAATAAATGAACCGAATGACGTACTTAATCCATGAATCAGACCATGTCATATTTGGTTTGAAGAAAACAATTCCACTGAGAGATAAGGAAAATCGAAGATTTACCATGGTCATTGGTGACGGGCTTCTACTTCCGACATATAAGTCGGAAATGCTATTTTCGTGAGTCACGCAGACAAACATCTACATGGAAAATAAGTACTTAACTCAAATAACCATGATATTATTTCATTTCGTCGTTTATGTGAATAATTAAGGGATTATTACTTGGCCATCAAAAACGTCAGCAATATGGTAATTCTTTATTCGTTTATGTGTGGGGAATAAGGCTTGCAGAAACGGGCCGCGCTTATAAGAAATCCAAAGCTCAAGTGTGTCCTATAACATAGCCGCCATAACAAATTCATCAAAAAAACAGCGAATACGACTTTCATAATTTTGAAACGATATGATACGCTCTTTTTAGCGTAGAAATAAGTATTTGATACGTACATAATAACGTAAGATTTTATGTAATGGTAGTAATGAGAACAGGATGTTAGAATGAACGTAGGAATGTGTACCCGTGAATAGCACGCGAATAAACTTGCTGACCGTTGGTTTTAATAAAAATCTCCAGAGTTGGAAAAGTCCTCCTCTGTGTGTGTAGAAATTACCCTTTGGCTCCTCTCAGTCCGAGCGGATGAGAAGAGGAGGGAAATCTCTCCATGCGTAGGACGTATATATATATAAGTTATTAGTGCGTAATAAGCTTAAATCCATTGTATTTTAGAGTGTAAGACGTTTTCCCCGGGAGAATCTAAAAACTCCTTCCTAAGTAACCGGATCTGTCTCGGACAATGGTCTCGATCTTTACGATCGTAATAAAAATAAGTTACGATAAGACCTAAGATTAAGAAAGTAATTGAAACTGATATTGCCTAAGTATGTATTGTCATGTGTTTAAATGTAAAGCAACCGGCGCCAGGCTGGCGGGGTTGGAACTTGGTTTCGGCCGGATGGTCAGGTCATAAAAATCTATTCAATTGACTTCGGATTTTGAGAGTACGGTTGCGGCCGAGTATAAATACCCCAGGAAAATCTTACAGATACACAGTCGATCTGAACACGCCGATCCGAAACGCTGTCCTCTTGGACTCTCTCTCTCTTCGTATAGCACTCGGGTTTCGGTTCTCTCCCTTTTTACTCCCATTTTATCAAAAATACTCTTGCTCTCAGAATCGAGTAGTTTTTCTGAAAGATAGCCTTTACTCTCAGAAGAGGAAGGATTTTACCACAGCTCTTCAGGCTGGTGGATTGTATTTCGAGAAATTTTGAGAAAACATTTAGAATTTTGATAGGAATTTTGGGTAACGCTTTGATAACTCGTAATAGGAATTAAACTTGAACTTTTATAACTTTATTAACTTTGTATTTAGATTTAGAGAAGGTCTTCTTTGAATTAATATTTATAATCAGAATTAAATCTTAGTGTTAACTTATATTTTAGAAAATCAAACAAAGATATTATTAAGTTCCATTTTTGTATTTGTCAAAAGTTAAATAAAATTTCTTCAACATTTGAAGAATCAAAAGTAAACTTGAGGGAATTTATAGTACGTTATTTCCACTCAACTCAGACCCCTAACAGATATAACTCTGAACTTACATTCATTCCCTTTTTAGTAGCAAACATGTACTCATCTTTAATTTCAAACTCCTCTACTTCAGCAAATTTTACTTCAACATCTCCGTGTTCGACGAATGATGATACCGAAGTTAGCACAACTGATTTTTCGCCAGGCTCTTCTCTATGAATATACAGTTTTGCGGGATGTGAAGATTCATCCCAAGAAACAGACTTGACGAAATCTTGCGCCATCGTCCAAGATGCCCCAAAATCCTTCGAGATCCACATCTACACCGAAAACAGGCACAGTAATAATTATGCACTTGTACCTTCTCAGCTGTAACTCATAGATGAGATCTATCATGTGGATTATTTCCGCATACAAACTTACACGCTTCTCTGCGGTATTTTTTTCATACGCAAAAATTGTTTCCTCCGCATATGGAACAAATAGAATCTCATCTGGAACAAACGAGACACTCGTTCTTCTGAATTTAGTTCCATAATCATCAGTTGTAAAGATGAGATGATTTGTCACATCAGTAAAAATAAACTGTCAAAGAAAGTCATGAATATTAAGTTATTACAAAGACCAAACTGATTCAAAAAGACATAAACCAGTACATCTATTCTGAATAAGGAAAGACTTTTTTGTACCTTCCCGTTATTAGTTGGATGGTTGAAGAATTTGTCGAGTACAGGTTTTACCCCATCAGGCATATCCTTTCTCAAAAGAGGTGTAGCATTATCAAATGTGGCTCCATAATTTCTAGAAATGTGGAATGTGGACACTGAATTTGCATTCACATCTTTTCCAAGACAAATTATCACATCTTTGCCAGCCCAGTAGACTATCAGGGAATTATGTGATTCTTTGATCAAAGTCTAAAAAAGAAAGAATCGTCAGAAATTTTCCATTCATGAGTCTTATTGCTTATTTGAGATATTATGTATCCATAATCTATCATCTCCGAACATTCAAAATTTTGTACATATACGTATATGTAAGCACAAATTGCATGTCTACTTAAACTCTCAATATCAATTTCATACGCTCAAATAATTACGATCAGTATTAAAAAAAAATTATCGATAAGTATGACGATCGTCGATAAAAAAAACTACTGCAGTGCAGAAAAAATCTTCAAGCGTCAGAGGTTATACATAACACTCGGCTGGACAGAACTAGACTGGTCAAATATACTAATAACACTGACATTAAATTGTAATAATTACAAAAAACAATTAAAAATACGCACGAAAAACGTATTTTACCATCAAATTACGCTTACCACATGAGTTGTAATATTAGGATGAGATGCTTCTGTGTGAATATCTCGTTTCCTCCTTTCATTCTCCACTCGAGTCTCTACAAATTCTTGCTCATTGGAATTATAATACACCTGTTGAGGTGTATTTCTCTCAGAATTCGAGACAGGCTGAAATGATAGCCCCGACAATTGATTGCTATACGAAACACAAACGGTGAGCAACAGCAAGATCACTGCTCCAGGAGATCTCTGTAACCTCAAAGATGACAACATTCTCGTCCCACAAACTTTTTTAAAATGCCGACTGAAATAAAAAGAAAAACTTCAGCTCCAAGCTACCAAACATATATGTATGTACATCAAATTAGGATACTCAGTACTGGGCGTTAATTCTGTTAACAAACAATCCTAATGATAAAAGCATACTCCCCTAGAATGAAATGGCAAGCTTATACATTATAATAATTCAAGTAGTTGTGAATGAGAATCTGACAGTCAAACTAAGTGCTATTTGTCAAACTGATATGTAATAAAATTCCTAGGAATAGTGACTTCATTCAGAGGTCATCCTTTCTTGAAGCCATCATATTTTCAGAAATCTTAGTTCCCGTTGCCCACAAGCTGGAAATAATCAATAAAAAACCTTTCATACCCCTTCCTCTCTATTAGTTGTACGTCATTTAAAAAAATCAACAAATTTCAAATTCAAGCTTCCACTTCACGTTTCAGAAATAGGCAGAGCCATTTAATTTTGTCCCTTCTGCCATCCATCATATCTGTATCTACATCAACCATATCATAAACATAACATTTTTGCAAACCCCTTGTTTTGCCGGCTGTCACGGATGTGTACCATGTATATTAGACTGAGCATGAGGAATAAGATTTCAAAAAGGGGGGGGACACTGCGATGTTCCTGCCAATTAAAAATTTTAAAAAATTAGAAGGAGTGGCTCGCGAAACAAAACTGGTGTTTTTTGGTTTTTGAAGGATTCGGTTAGTCAATATCTTTCTTACATTTCCTTATTTACAAAAAAAGGATTAACACATAAAAGGGAGGGAGTGGAACATTCTCGAATAGTTACATTAAAAAATAACATTGATCTTATAAAGAGTCAAATGGATCATGTACCGCTGTGTTGATAACCTGAAACCCTTTACATAATCTCAGGAGCCGATAAGGATAAAAAGGTAAAGAAAAACTTTGGGCAACAAGATAGTGTCAACAGGGACTAAATCACGTCGGGAAAAGTGGGGGGTACAACGACCCTCGTCAAAAATGCTTCAAGTATATGACAAAAATGACATATTGTTTTGTTTTTTAGCCTTTTATTTTTGTATTGTGACTTTGGCGTTTATGTAGAACAGAACAGTGATCACTAAATTGGGTAAAAAGCGTTGCAAATTCCCAAAAACCTTTTGTCACTATTTACGAATGTCCTCATGAGTTCTTCATTTTCCAGTTCCTTTGCAATATCTGGGAAGCAGTGAATGACGCAGCAGTAGTTTAGTCTTTCCTGTTCAATTATGAATCTTACATGTTTTTATTCTCCGTAAAGTGGAAAATGATCTCTCAGCCGTCGGGGAGTTGATTGGGAGCCCGATTCGAATTTTTAAAAGTTCTTAACTTCGGAGAACATTTGACGAACTGTTGGATTGAAGTCCTTAATCCATGACAAAAATCGTATAGAGCTTCTCTCTACTCCTTCAATCCCATGTCATTTGAACATTAAGTCTCTCAGAATTGAACCTGCCCAAATCTGAAATAGCATCTACTTGGTACTCCTGTGATTTTGGTTCTAGTTAATTCCAGTTAAGCAATAGTTCTCTAACTCATGAACTTTCTTGATCCCGGGCTGATCAAAACGACGCTTGAGTTCCGCAACAACAAGGTCGATCGAAGTGTTGAATACGTTTTGGTACTTTACTTCTGCAGTTGTAAGGATAGGCGGATTATTTATTCCATACCGCTTTCATGTTTTGCGCATTCGGTCTAGAGAAGAACGTTCTAAATGAAAACAGCCACAGGCTTCGTACTTGCGATTCCAAAGCCCACTGACGATGTACTGACCTTTCTGCTTTCTAAAATTGTCAATGCACACATTCAAAGCTTGAACAGTTCCACTGATGGTAGAACGCTGTGTTTGTGTGATTTTGCTCAAAATCTCGGTTGGGTTCAAAATGTTGTGTAGAAGGAGAAAACCAAAATAAGTCTTCCTTTTTTGAGCTGTGTATATAAACCAGATGCTTTAGTTGCACATTTGCCCGCTGACTTCGCCAGTGTGTAAACATTTTAAGAGGCACTCATAATTTTGCGGTGTAGTGGTTGATACAAGGCCCTCTAACTGTCCATCTCTTGGAACAAAGGGGCTGAACCCTAACTTCTGAAAATTCTTCATTGTCTTCAAATGAAACTTTCCTGTGCTCAATTCATAGTCATCATTCCACTATATGTACTGTGTACTACCTAAACCTTGAGGTTCTCTAACTTAGAAGCTTGAATGACGTACCAAAGATGACTGGTGCGACATGATGCACTATCTGTAAACTGATAGGAGCGAAACGTTTTCACTGTTTTTCTGTCATGGTTGGGCATTTGTACACTCATGTAATTACATTTTAGGTTACTAACTGATCTCACGAATGTCTGAATTTGGTAAATTTAGAGCTACTAATTTTGGAACTTGACATTTATTGTCGAAATTGAGGGGGGTACAATCCATATACTGTACCACCCTGGATACAATCAGAGGGGTACACTGTACCACCTGTACCATAGGGTTGTTTAGTCCCTGAGTGTCAACACTCCCTTGTGACCTTTTGGGAAGTCGCACAACACGAATGATCCCAAAGTAGATATACATGCACCTGATGTTAAACTTTAGATATGATAATCACTCTAATGAAAAACAATTCGGAAATCTTTAAAAAATATATGATTCCAATATGACACGAAGTGTAACAACCTCTTAAGTTGCAGCATTCAAACCAAAATAGAAACATAAAGTTCTTTTAGTATAAGGACACCATGTAAGAGAATTTTTCTACATGGGCAAGGATATTTTTAAGAATTCTCCTGCCCACAAAGTAATGATTATAATTTTGCAATAGATAATTCGAAGGCTACTATTCAAGATTATGAAGTAAATTATTAATTTTAAATTTTGCTCCCTCATCAAAATTCAGAATTTCTTATGGGAAATAACATTCAAAACTTGAGTCAAGACGCACGTCCCCTGTGGAATTTTTTCGACCTAAAACATTATGCGGGCACTATCACAGCTCTAACCAGAAAGACTCCGCAACTTCTGTGTTACTGAAGTCACATACGTCTACGTATGCATCTCTTCCTCAGTAAAATGATAAAGAAGTCCTGATATTAAACATTGTTTAATCCTTTGTTTGAATCCTTTGTTTGGGTACGGTTATGTTATGTTCTCCTCACTTGATGCATTAAAGGTGTCCGCCTATCCTACGTGTAGGCCTATTTGTAGGGTGCAAGAAATTTTTTGAAGAGGTTTGTAGCCAAAATAGGGTGCAGGAATATACGCTAATACCTATAGCCTACAAACAAATTAGGCTTTGCCGTTGTAGAACTATACAGGCATATACAGGTTACTGAAGCATGCCATGTTCCTTTAATGGCATTTAGGACTGGTAAAATTAAAATTAAAGAACAACCTTCCAAACTGCGTGTGTTAAGGTGCACATCAGGTGTGACAAGTTCGTGCGGTTTCGCCTTGATCTGCGCTGGAAACCTCATCATGTTGAGTTCTAAATATTTGCTAAATTGGAGATTCAACCACTTGAGTGGAAATTTGAGTTTAAGCACAATTCAAATTTAAAAAGAGATTTACTATGAGATAATGTTGTCAGCCAGTTAATACATTCACAGTTACCTTATTTCGCTGATTATGGGAAAATTTTCGTATGATATTTAGTTTGTGAATTCGTAAGTACTACAGCCTTTTAACCAACATTGTGTAACTTGGGCACAATTTCCGGCGCAAACCAAGGTGAGAACGGCAAACTGTTCTGCTCTTAGGGTCTTTGGTCAAGGTAACTAAACTCAAATAACTATAGTTCATTCCGAACCCATACACTGGGAACTTGAGGCAGGGTTTCCAATTATTGGAGAACCAAAGAATGCGTGTAAGTAGCCTGTCGATATAGTGAAAAGTATGAGGAATGTAAAATGGGTGTAGAATAAATTGAGCTATTTCGCCAAAAAACGTAGGTTTATAACTTGCACATAGGCTCTCCTTAAAGGAAGGATGTAGGGTAGGCTGATCACTTCGGTCATTAAAAAGCAGGCATATTTACAGACTCGGTCCAAATTGTGGAAGGATTTGGGCTAGGCTGAGTCCTTTGGGCACCTTTGTGATGCAAGCTTTTGTCCAGTAGCCAACACATCTGGTACTGTGTACAATGCTAATTGTAAGTCTAGCAAGATTGAAGTGTTGACAGATGTTTATATTGCATATTTAACATCCCATTCGCACATTTTATGGTATGTATATAGATAAGTCATATAGATTCTTACGCATTTAACATGCAGTTTTGACCGCCCCAAGTCCTGTTTACTATTAACGTAAAAATGGTTACAGCGCGTAAAAAATTGTCGTCCCCTGAGCATACGTTATGTTAGGGTTTGACTATATTAGGAAGGTCACAGCTTGTAGGGTTCTTCTACAAGCTGTGGTTTCGTGTCAGTCACCATTAGTTCAAACCTGTTGGTCATAAATGTCATTTTTTTCAAATTTGTCCAAACGGCAACATATTGTTCTTCATAGCAGAAATTGTGAAAACGGGATAGCATCTAATGTAGAATTTGGACGAAAGGAATTATATGATAAGTAAGAATGGGAATCTGTTGCCTTTGTATAAACGGTTGTTTCAACTGTATAAGCTAAATGATTAGGAGTAGAATACATCCAATGGCTGCTGGATACAGGCCATGCTACAGAGATGACATATACAGCCCATGTTAACGGCTGCTGCATACAGGCCATGTTATCGGGCTGTCCTATACATTTGCACAGACAACTTTGCATAGGGCAGCCTAATGTATTAATTACTTACGTACGTAGCTCCTTCACACATATACGTACATACGTACTGCACACAGAAAAGACGATGAAGGAGTGGAATGAAATCGTACACTTGTCTTGTTCATTTGTACTTATATATGTACTTAACGTGAATACATCCAATGGCTGCTGGATACAGGCCATGCTACAGAGATGACATATACAGCCCATGTTAACGGCTGCTGCATACAGGCCATGTTATCGGGCTGTCCTATACATTTGCACAGACAACTTTGCATAGGGCAGCCTAATGTATTAATTACTTACGTACGTAGCTCCTTCACACATATACGTACATACGTACTGCACACAGAAAAGACGATGAAGGAGTGGAATGAAATCGTACACTTGTCTTGTTCATTTGTACTTATATATGTACTTAACGTGTGTAACTGTGTTAACTACTAACGTTTTGACAAATTGGAAATACGTTGAGAATCTGCGTGTAGCCGTGTAAGATCAATACGTTTTATCATATTAAAAATCGTTCCTGTGTGTAACAGTGTAAATCTAAAATATATGCACATTAATTAAATAACAAAATCAGACCATCCCGTTAGCAAGTAATGGTAGAGTGTTGATGCATGCTTCAAAGGTAAGTTATCAAATACGGATAGGTACATAAAATATTTTCAGTTATGATAAAAATGAATGACAGGACAAAAGGGGGTCGTTAAATTTTTGCGAATTTAGTACGAATTCGGCAATTTAACGGTAAAAATGTCGGAGTTTTTTGTCTCTCTACAGTCCAATGCTAGTTTAAATATTTTCCCTGAAAACACTGTCGGGAATTTTAAAAACAAGCTAAGTGGAGTGATACGATTAAATTCGGATTCATGGGAAGCTGCTCTAGTAGACTGTTCGTACATATATGGACATGTTATTATAAAGAAGGATGAAAAACTCGGGAGCGTACAGTTTTTGTGGTTTGATAAAGAAAGTGGGGAAGCTCATTTTATTGAGTTTGATTTCTTGTCTACAATGGATATAAGAACTTTGCGCGAATTATTGGAGATGTTACCGGAAATATGTCCAATTACTAATATAGTCATTGCGGGTCATATATTTCGGTGTGAAATTTATCAGGAGACAAAATCTTTACACAAGATATGTTTTAGCCCCAAATTAAGTGCAATATTAGGGATAGATGACTATGATACGGGATTAATTGGCGACGCATTTCCTAAATTGACGTATAATCCTGGAGCGGATAATAAATATCTATCTATCGGCATGGAGCAACATGATAATTTCTATAAAATATCATTTGGCAGCGGACAGAAAACTCAAGATTTTGGCGTTGCTGTATCAAAGGATTATAGCTCTGAGGCAAGGCATGAAAAAACAATTGTTCCAAAGGAATCAAGGGAAAAGGTTGCAAGTGCCATAGAAAATTACAGAAAAGACACCACACCGATAATAATTAAGGGAACTCAACCCGTGTATGCTAATGCAGGGAATACTAAATTGTTTTTATATTGTAATATAATTCAACCACAGTATCTTGCAGATGTGCAAGCTCCATGCTTAAGGATTATACCATATAAAGGGGCATATGGTGAAATTACTCACAATTCCTTCGCACCTCCTCACTTTTTAAGCCTAAGTGTTTCCGAATTTGACATTATTCACGTTTGGGTACTCACGGAGACAGGTGAACCTGTGAACTTTGACTTTTCTTCTTTTTCAGTGACAATAAAATTTCGGGAAAAGAGAATTTTAAAATGAATACTAGACCTTTTAATTGTAATGACGATTTGGACTTGTTTTATCGACGCCTCCCGCATCAAATTGGAGGTGCAATGATGCCTGACGGTCAGTTCTACTTTGCTGGACAGAAGTATGCAGAATTGACGTGTGTATCTCCCCAGGGAAGGAATAGTGGCTAAAATATATAATATATTAACATAATTAGTATATTATTTCACTTTTTTTCTTTCTCATTGTACATTTTATCAGCATTTACATAAACAACAGTTTTTTTCTCAGAGAACAACTAAATGTGTCACAAATTATGATTTATGTAAATAACGAAAATCCTTACAAAGATTGTGGGGAACACACGAAAGAAGACAATAATAGCGTAGGGTTCCTTAGTTGAAGTCCTTCGCCTTGGCATTCATTTGCAGTCAGGATCCTCGCGTCTTCCATCCACTTTTCAAAACAGTGGGATTGGATTTCCCAGTCAGCAAGAAGACGGAAAAGTATGGGGTACGGTGGATGTTTTGACACTGCTTTTCCAGTATTGATGTTATAAATACCGGTACGAAAAACAGGTGCAATCCAGAATGATCTCGGATGATCCATTGCCTCTTGGTAGATGAATTGCTTGCCACAGAAGATTAAATCCTCACATTGCCTCGCGTAAAGGTTAAGATCTGGACCGGTATTCACTTCAACAATAGAACTTGGCATAAATTCCACAACTCGACCGGTAAAGTTCTTACCAAACCGTTGCAATACTTGAATTTGCGCCATTCTAAGATTTGGGGATGATTTCAAAAATGAGACAGGCAAATGAGGAAAAGTAGTCAGAGTTAAGACAAGAGGAATAATGAACCAGGGATAATATTAGGGATGAGTACTTGCATTAGGAAATATGACACCCTGATTATTCAATGAGACTGACGACTCGCAGGCACCATTGTCTGGAGCATTCGATCTCAGTCGTGCAATCATAGTCAAAGTGAGATAATCCAAGAGGGTCTTTCTTTATCATAATTGCCTGTATCAAACATTTTCTTATTGTGAATTGTTGTGGTTTTTCTGCATTATAATGTATTCGTGCAGTGTTTGTGGTAGAAGCTACGATAATTTAGATGATCATAATGATCAGTATCATATCGACTGGTGTGAAGTGTTTGAAAAGAATCCTTGGATAGGTATACTATTTTTAACATGAAACTAATTGCCTAAATAATTGTCAAAAAAAAATAATTGCCTAATGGTGTATATTTATAAGCATTGAAAGAGGATTGTACATATATCGTTTTTTGTTGTGATTTTATGTCAGATGTGGAGGAGAAAAATGACGGGCAAAGTAATATGGAGATGGAGGAAGTATGTCAAAGTAGTTCAGGGAGTGGAAAGAAAAATGGAATGAATGAAAACGGAAAGGATAGCCATGCTGTGCCTGTAAATGGAGATGAGACGCAGACAATTTCTGCTAGTACTGCAAATGTGGCAGGTAAACTTATTTTCATTTGTGAGATCAACGAAATGCAAAAAATGAAAGGAATACGGTGCTTGAGAAAGATATTTCCAAATTTTGAATTATTGTTGAAATTTTGTAAAATTGTAGATGAATCAGTTTTGAGTGTGAACAATAACGTGAGGGATCAGATGACAGATGGAAACATTAGCTCTCACAAATTACGTAAGTTTCTAATATCAATATATATGGTATGTGATGTTACTTTTGATTTATGTATGTATAAGTATAATATAAGCGTATATTGATTGTAGTTGGTCAGAGTAGCGAGGATTGTGCAATCCCATCATGCAGTCTGCAACGAGAGGAATTTAATCCATCTGCTCCACCAAATACTCCTGGGAACTGGATGACACAGAAAGAAGGTGAGCATTGCGAAATCCCATATTATGTTACATGCAGAGATAATATTAGAAATGCTTGCTTACACTGGCATGTGTTTATATAGCTAAAACGAAATATGGAGCATACGAACAGGATGATTTTTTAGAAATGCAACAGGAACCGGAACTGTCCCCAATATTACCAGAGGACATTGCAGAGGCGATTTTGGACAACGAGGAAATGCAGGCCATAGTAATGAACAACCAGGATGTAGCTTTTGGCGCAATGGAACAGCCGGGACAGGCCATGGAAGTAATTCCACAACAAGAGATTCAAGTGGACAGATTGGCACCACCCTCAATGGATCACAATGCCCCAAATCTTCCACAAGTAGAAGTCATAGACATATCGGACGACGAAATGTCTTCAAAGATGGAAAAGATGGAGGAGGAGAATGCAAGCGAATCCGGATCATGCCCCCGTACGGATATGGTCACGGGAATGGAAATCAAAGACGTGAACCCACAGAACCAGGATTGTTCAACGGAGGAAATTCCGTCGAGCGAGGACTCGGAGTATCAGGAACTCAAAACATCTATCATGAGATTGAGAAAGCTGAGAAAGAGGATCATAGTGTACAGCTCGGACGAGGACGAATGTTAGGTAAGAAATTAATTTGAAAAATAGGGAGCATATGTTTTATATTTGTGATAATGTTTACGTATTTGTTAATATTCTAATGATTATTATTTTATTTATCTTTTTACATGAAATAGAGCAAGAAAGTGAAGGTGATGTATCTCAGCAAGCACAGCATCAACATCTGCAGCAACCACAGCAAATAGACTTTGAGGAGCAGCTCACACACCAGATTCAACAATACAGACAACGATTTTGTACGTTATGTGGTATTCAATTCCAAACAAGAGCAGATTTAGATATTCACAAGTTTAATATACATAGGTCAGTCTATTATGACAATCAAACTAATAATACACAAACTGGAGGGAATCCAAGTTTTAGTAATAATAATAATAATAATAATAATAATAATAATAATAATAATGAATTAGGATTAAGGTTTTTATTGAAAGCCAATGCTTTTGAAACATGTCAGGAGTATATGTTATCGATAGGAAGCCATGAATTTATGTCAATTAGTGGTCTCTTTTCAACAATTCGTAATATTCTAAGGGATTCAATGAAGAAAATTTTAAGGGAAAAACAGAGTAGCTCATTTTTTGCCCACAGTAAAATCTTGATGGAGAAGCCATTTGCAGAGAACAATATTCGAGAAACATTTTTTATCAACTCAATGTGCCACAAGATTTTAGATGAATGCATGATCAATTCAACAATTGATCTAATGTGCAAAAAAATGTCAGATGATGTGGACACACTTACTACAAGGTCAAGTAACTGGTGTATTTTAAAAATCACCGAGTTTTCATTTAGTACTGTACCATTTAACCCATTAAGTGGAGGAGACAGTACCTATTTTGAAATGCCTGAAGGGCTAAAGGCGAAACATTGTGTTGTTAATGTAGAGAATTACAATGATAAAAAATGTTTCTTGTACTCGATTTTAGCAGAACTTCATCCTCTATATAGAGGAAATAAACGGTGTAAAGCAAAGGCAACTAAAGTTGAATCTTATACGGAAATTTCTGAGACAGTTAATCACGAATGTTTGAAATATCCCGTGAAAATAAAGCACATTCACAAGTTTGAAGCTGCAAATCCGGAAATTTCCGTAAATGTTATTGGGTATGAAGAAAATGGTCAAGTTTATAAAACCAGATATGGACAAAGTAGGAAACGTGGAAATGTATATCCCATGTATGTAAGTAAAAATGTTACAGCTAACAAACATATTGATCTGCTCCTAGTAACACACAATGGGCAAAATCATTATGTTTTGTTAAAGCAGAGTGAGGAAAATCCCACAAGTGGACTTTCCGGACTTGTAAATAAAGTCCGTTCGGGACAGAAATTTTACTGTTACTCATGCCTTTCCCATTTTCTTACACCGGAAACATTAGCACGGCATCGTGAAATATGTGTTACGTATAAACCCCAGTCGGTAAGATTCCCTCGTAGTAAAACGTACAAATTCATGGATTTTAATCGCACATTAACACAATGGTTTGTGATTTATGCAGATTTTGAGTCCATATTAAAACCGATTCATAGGGAACAGTGTCCTCAAATAGATAATTGTACGGATATCAATTGTATGTTCCATCATGCTTCTAATACAGTTAAGTTGTCGGAGCATCTTCCTTGTGGTTATGCGTATGTAATTAAGCATCATTTGGGAGAAATATTATACTGGGAAAGGTATCGTGGGGAAGATGCTCACGAGAAATTTATTGAAAGTATAATTGAACATACTCAACCGTACTTTGATGAATTACGTGAATGTCAAAAAAGAAATGCAAATGCTCCCCTTTTAACCCCAGAACAAGAAGATGAAAGAGATAGGACAGTTAATTGTTATTTTTGCAAGCAAAAATTTCAATATGATGTGACTAAAGTGACTCATCATGATCACATTACAAACCTTTTAGTCGGATTTGCCCATTCAAATTGCAACATAAATGCAAGATTGAAGTTTTTCATTCCGGTTTTTTTCCACAACTTGTCCTATGATTCACAGTTTATATTTAAAGGTATAAAGTCTGACAATGATGATATTTTGAAGGTAACCTCAATTCCTCTTACTCATGAAAAGCATGTAAGTATATCTATAACTACTAAAAAGCGTAATGTTATAAGATTTGTCGATTCATTGAAATTTTTGCCAGAATCCCTTGAAACTATTGTTGAAACTGCTCGAAAAGACGGGACAGGAATTTTTGTTACTGTCAAAGAATTATTCAAGGATTTTTCGAATGAAAGTGTGGAACTGTTATACAAAAAACAGTACTATCCTTACGAATATATGAATGATTTTTCAAAATTTAATGAAACGAAATTACCGTCACGTGAACACTTTTATTCTTCTTTAAAGGAAAAAAGTATTAAGGAGGAGGAATATCAACATGCAATCAATGTATGGAATGCATTTAGTATAAAGAACATGGGAGAATTCCATGATTTATATGTTTTAACAGATGTTGCTCTTTTATGCGATGTGTTTGAACAATTTCGAAGAACGACATTTCGAGCATTTTCGGTCGATCCTGCCCATTATATTAGCCTACCAGGTTTAAGTAAAGATGCATCGATTTTAATGAGTAAGACAGAATTTGAGCTAATTCAGCAGCCCGACATGTATTTATTTTTGGAAAAAACAATAAGAGGTGGTATAACTCAAACTTGTCTCAAAAATGCAGAAGTTAATAATCCTTACATGGGATCATTATATGATGCTGAAAAACCACACAGCTACCTGCAGTATTGGGACATGACAAACCTTTACGGTTATGCCATGTCTCAAAGCTTACCATATGCAGGTTATGAGTGGGTACAACAGTCCAAGTGGAAAGACAAGACAATACCCGAAATCAAAGACTGGATAATGTCTATTTCAGACGATGACACAAGGGGATATTTTTTTGAAATTGATTTCTTCATACCATCTGAATTACATGATTATTTAAGTGAATTACCTCCTGCCGCACAAAAGTCAAATGTTGAATTTGACGACCTTTCACCCCAATCCCAAGACCAACTTCATCAACTTGGAATTTGTATTAAACAGCTTCAGGGGGACAAATTGATTTGTGACTTAAAGCCAAAATCCAAGTATGGTATACATTACCGTGCATTAAAGGTATATCTGAAATTGGGTATAGTTATAACAAAGGTACATAGGATTATGTCATTTTTGCAAAAAAAGTGGATGAAACCGTATGTAGAATACTGTGCTAGACAACGATCTATAGCAACATCAGTGTACGAAAATAAATTGTTCAAATATTATCCAAATGTATGTTATGGCAGAATGTGTATGGATAAACGCAAACATAAGAATAGTCGGTTTGCACGGAGTTCGACGCAATGTAAGTATTGGGCAAATAAACCAACTTTGGAGAGTATGGAAATTTTGTTTAGTGGAGATATGGTAATATTCTATATGAGCAAATTATCTATATGTTTGGATAGTATGATAGCGTCGGGTAGTGCTGTGCTTGATATTTCCAAAGCACACATGTATGATTTTCATTATAATTTTACTAAAAAGTACTACCCAGGTGACATTTCACAAATATGTATGATGGACACTGATGCATTTGTATACCTTTTTATAACAGATGATTTGTATGTTGATTTAAAAAGATTGTATCAAAATGATAATGGCAAACGATTTGATTTTAGTGTTTATGCTAACTGTAAAGATAAGAGAAAGGAATTATTGTACACCAATGAATTTAAAGGAATATTAGGATTAATGAAAGATGAAATGCCCAATAGTATCTTAGTTAAAGGTGTATTCCTGGCACCAAAATTGTACTGTTTGCTAAAGTTGGATGATTTAGAGTTAGAATTTAATTCATACATTAAGGCAAAAGGAATTGTTATGAGAGCAAGAAAGAATAGAATTAAGTATGAAATGTTTGTAAAATCTCTGGAGGAAGGTATTGTATGGGACATACCGATGACGACAATACGAAGTTATAAGCATGAATTGTACACCATTACAATGAATAAGAAGGCATTGAGTAGTTTTGATTCGAAAAAGTTTTGGATCAGTAAGTATAACAGTCTTGCTTTTGGACATAAAGACATTCCTGAATTTCAATAAATATTTAAGACTATAGCTATGTAGTAAATATGTTAGTTACAAATAAGAAATCTGATTGATTACACATATGTTGTTGTTGTTGTTGTAATTGCTGATGTTGTTGTTGTTGTGTGAGAATTGAATAAATAGAAAAAATATCAAAAAATCACATCATTATTTTCATACAAAAATATGGCAAGTGGGGATAATTTTGATTACAAATTAAGGGTCCCGGGTAATTTAATTATCGCGGGTCCAAGCCAGTCTGGTAAATCAGTTCTTGTTAGTGAAATAATAAAGCGTCGAGATGACATTTTTGAGCCCAAAGTTGAGCGTATAATTTATTGCTTTTCTGAAAATCAACCAGTTTTATTTGCTGAAATGCAAAAACATGCAGAAAATAAAATTGAGTATGTGAGAGGTCTCGAGTATGATGTCGATGAAGGAAACACACGACCAGTGCTTGTGATAATTGACGATCTAATGACGGAAGCCACAACAGGAAAGAAAGTTGAAAATTTATTCTGTCGTGAGAGTCATCATAGAAAAATATTTGTTATACTTATCCTACAGAATTTCTATCAAAAAGGTGCAACAGTGCTAACAAGAAATGCCAAATACATCATATGTTTCAAATTTGTCAAAGATTCGACATTTATTAACATTTTAGGAAGGCAGATAAATTTTGGAAAAACAGATCAAGTTTTGGAATCTGCATACAAAGATTCAACATCAAGACCACATGGTTATGTTTTTATTGACACTAGTGCTACACAAAAAGACTCTCATAGATATAGATCATGTATCTTTCCCGATAAACAATGTACAGTTTATGTGAAGAAATGAAAATAAATTTAACACATATGTACATCTTATTGCTTACAAGTATTATCAGCATCTGCATGCTCATCTTCTTCATCAGAAGTGTCTACTCTACAATAGTACCAACTAGGTCTAGCTTTCATTCGCTGTGACATAGTCTGATTATGATGCATAGATATTTTTCGATCATACAGTGCTAAATTCCTATTGGAGTTTTCGGGGCTGTCATAAACAGTTTGTTGATAACATTCTACTTGTGGAGTATCACTGTCATCAGAAGGGAAGGTTGGCAAACTTGGGAAGTACCCATGTTCGTCATCCGTTTCATACGGTTCATCACAACTATCAACACATGGTAGTTTGGGATAATAACGAAGTTTTATCTCACGTTCAGTTGTGCACACAAAATCAGGCAAATCATCGTATGACTCATCCCTCTGCTTTTTTGCAAGTTCTCCAATAAAGTCAAGATCAAACATTTTTTCATCCAGAACTTTCCAGATCTCCTCGAAAAAGTGTTTGAACTTATTTGAAGAAATTGCCAGATCCCGGAGCGGGAATTGTTCATCAATAACTTCTGTATGAGCAGTGATTGGTCGTGGAGCTCTATCATGTACAAGTTCAACCAATGAGCTCCAAATAGGAGATGATGTACATGCTTTGTAATTAAAGTCAGTACATATACGACGAGTCTCGTTATCGAAAAATATAAATGCATATTTCCTGATATCATCTGTAATACCAAAATTCCAAATACATTTTTGAAAGCACAAACCATACTGTCTATGTTCCATGTAGAATGATTCGTAGGGACGTCCGTAGGACTGACGATGAACACGAAAATGAGTTGGATTGAGTGATTTCTTATCCCCTGGTCCGTCAATGGAATACCATCTTTCAATCTCCATCAGAGTAAAATTGGTCTTCACCCTATCAAAATAGTACCCCTTTGGTCCCAGAGAAAGGTAGTGTTGATAGGCACCATCCAAATACCGATTATCGACCTGCTGACTAATACCATCTGCAAAAATACATAAAATGAATATGATTATGATTATGATAAATACAAATAAACAAAATGTACAAAGACATCAGGCATAGGCATTAACTTACATAACAAATATCATCAAAATGATCAATATCATGTTATACTAGAGCTATTTAGCAATGATTATACTTACGTAGGTACGAGGAAAAGTAAATCCAGTTTGACGAAAGCCAGTTGACTGTCCTTTCCATCCAGACAAACAATTCATGGTCAGATTTGAATGGAAGGTGTATTTTCCCGCTCCTTCTCATGGCACGTGATAACACTGAACCGTGAAAGAGTTTTCCGTGGGGACATAGTGAGTGGAACAATTTGAGATCTGGATCGTTATCCTGGTTTAAGAGTAGAATACCTGCAATTCCAGGAGTTTCCACAACACTTTGTAAATATTCTGATATTTCCTCAAAATATTTTTCCGGCTCCTGCCTAGCATCTTCTTCACGGAAACTTTTTCGATACTGGTACACATGTCTTGTATTGTCCAAATCTTTCCACAATTTAGGGTTGACTCCGTAAAAGTCAGAAATAAATCGTATGTGCTGACCATTTTGGTAAAATGCACGAGCCTTGTAATATCCGAATAAAATTCGTGACATGATTAATATTCTCGATCAACTTTTTTCTCTAGCTCCCTTACTATGTTCAGCTTGTTGAAGAAATACTTTGAATAAGGAATGATTATTGAAGTGCTATAGTATCATGTGAGATCGATTCGAGTCATTTCTGCGACGGCGTTGCATCGCCCTCCCCCTCCAGGAGCTTGGCTGGATAAAGGGAAGGAGGAGAGGGTAGGAAGAAAAGGGTCCAGCCAAGCTCTTTTCCTTTCCTCCACCTTACCCCTAATCCTTCCGTATTATGCTAAGAATCTTACCCCCAGATTTTTTTTATATGATATTACGTACTATCGATGAATTTCATATGTAAGTGATGAGAATCAATATTGGGAAGCCATCAGTTGAAATGAATGTTCATATACATAATATAATTATTATTTCGTCTTTATTGTTATTCAACAACTTTTCGGTCTATTTTTATTCAAATAATATATACATATATATATTCTGGATGGAATGATATATTCATGGAAATTGAACAAAACAAACACATTTGGAAGAAAAATCAAATATCAAGTTCTGATTCATCGATTTCACTTGCAACATTGGCGTACATGTTATAACAATTTTCAAGAGCCTGTCCCATTGCCTGCATATTATCACCTTTGAGACTGTAATAATAAGATAACCTTTGAATCAGCCATGGAATTCTGCTAATGTTCATGTTGACTGTCTTCCCCATCCGCTTGATGTAGACAAATGTTAGCTCATTTCCCTCGTACGGTAGAGTACGATAATAACATGACACGATCTTCTGGTTAGAAGCACTAGCTACAGCATCTACAACAGGTGCCACAGGGTCGATAATAGATTTAGGTGCAGGAGCAGTTGAATCACCAACAATATCCGCAGCGGCAGCAGCATCATATGGACGTTTTCGTTCTACATCAAAACCATCACCATCTCCAATGACTTGTTGATGAGTAGATGAGCCCAAAATATTTGACTCCTCTCCAATAGTATCGGAGACGGGTAAATCCATTGAGCCAGAATCCGGGTAGCGAAAATCAACTGATGATGATGATGAACCGACAACAGGGGTAGGTATGATTCTTCTCCCCTCAACAATTTCGGAATCCATCAAATCTGTGCTGCGTTCTTGGCGGCGATAGGGATGATTCAATGCTCCTTCTCCAGGTTTCGAACCTATAAGTAGAAACCCCAGTTTTATGTAATAACTTTCAAGCAATACGTACATCATTCATGTCAACAAACATCTTTATGCGTTTAACTTAAAAGCAACTACTAAAACAGGTGAATCTACTTACCAGAAAGTTGAGTTTTCCGCCTCATATCAAATCGCTTATGCACAATTTCCATTACAGGTTTACGAAAATTCGAATCCATTTTGAAATTAATAGAAGGTTAAAAATAATCAAAAAATATAACTATTAAAACTTGAGAGATTGAGAGTGTTAGTTTTGACGCTGCTGATTATAGCTGCTGTAATTTGCCAACTGACTTAATCCTTCTGTGAGAGAGTAGACCATCTCCAGAGGCAAGGCAACTCCCACGTAGGGGGTGGAACCTTCAGCGATATCCCTTGACGTTCCCTGACGCGATCTGTCCCGGATATTTAAATGAGTGTGTCCAGGACCGCCAAGTTCGTTCCCCACATATAACACCCAACTGCTTTCCAATTCTATTTTTGGATATATGTTGCCTTCAATGGGCGTGCTTTGAATGCGTAAATGAAGAGGGACAGAATGAATTACCGACTGAAAACTAGTCGTTGATTTGGTTCTCTTCATTTGTTTTGGCTCTTTGTAAATGGTTGGAATACCTGGTGGATAAGGAGGGTATGGAAGCGATATTTCTTTGACGCCCCTCTCTTGTTTTGAGGTTGGTTTTGAACTCTTGACTGATGAAGAACCTTTGAGGCTCATATCAACTTGCGCTTGCGCCATGCCGGAGTTGCAAACAATACAATTACACTTATATGAAATTTTTTCACAAATGCCTGGCGCAGACGTTGAACAAAGGGTTTTACGATATTCTTCAAAAATATCTACACAGTATGAAAACAGGCACATTATACCTCAAAAGATAAATTACAAATGACTAACTTTTTGCAGTTCTTGGGCGTAATAGCACCCGTTTACGGGGACTTTATCTGATGACTCTAAATAATATGTCCATGGTTGCGTGTTAGCAATCCTAGTAACTGTGTAAATATTTTTTTCCCATGAACCCAGATACCCCTTATGAAACAGCTTGCGGGACTCCACACGCAAAACTTTGTCACCAACATGGAACTTTGGTTTTGATTTTGGTTTTTCCTGTGCATGACCCCCATACAACTTTCGATATACTTCAACCTCGTTATCTTTTGTAACTTCAGAGGGAGCCATGCCTATACTGGAATGTTTTGAATTATTATAATTATTTACAACATGCTGCAAAATTTTTAAATATTTTTTGGTTTTCATGTGCGTTAGGTATCTTGAGATCCTTTCAAAAATAGTACGATGTAATCTTTCAACAAGGCATGCTTTAGTACTTTTTAAACTGGTACTAAAATGTTCGATTCCGTGCTTTTTAAAATAACTTTGAGTTTGCTTCGATGTAAACTCTAATCCTGCGTCACTCTGAATTTTTTTGGGATATACTTTAGAAGTTTGAAAAATAGTTTCAAGTCCGTTTATAACAGTTTCTGGTTTCTTGTTTTTCAAGGGTACAAAGTAGGCATATTTTGAGAATCCATCAATACATGATAATAAGTAGGTTATAAAACTATTTTGTCTCTTATATTTCCTCACGTCAACTAGGTCAATCACATATTGATAATTCATGCACGGAATGTATACTTGCCTACGCGGGAATTTTCTTTTGATAGGTTTATGATAAGTGTAGGACTTTAAAGACGAAAGTCTATTTTCGACTTCCTTTCTGTTGTAGTTTTTATCCGACTTGTTATTTTCTAAGAAATGATTAATACCACCAAAACTTCCATTTTTGTGTATATTTAAATACTGCTCTTCAACAGTAGGTTCTTCCATCTTATACAGCCTAAATAATAATGACATCAACGTTACACCGGCAGATTACTTTAATTGACGAAACTGATAACATCAACAGGAGTCATCAAAATGATTTCAAAAATAAGAAGGCATAGACATTTTTTGGGGTACATTGCAAACTGCGGCAAGCATCAGCGTATTAAGTGTATTAAAAATGCCGATAAATCAGAAATAAAGGCATTGTGTGAATGCATGTTGAATGTTTATAAAGGAAACGTCAATATTCCAAAACAAACAGTGCAAAAACTTGTTCCATACAAGAATGTTTTAAACAAAATTGCATCTAAAAAATATAAAAAACATTCCAAAAAGGAAAGAGCTATTATTGTTCAAAAAGGAGGAGGTGCATTCATTCCGTTAATTCTGGCATCTGTTTTACCAACACTCATCTCAAAGTTAGTGAACAATTAAAATATATGATGGCCAGAAAAATGAAGTTAATCTCAGAATCAGACTATGAACTACTAATGAATTTTAAACTTGCAAAGACAGAGAACGGGTCCTTGAACTTGGAAGAACAAAAAATGAAAGTTTTATCTGAAAATGAGAAAATTCCCGATGATGTACGCGCTATATTGTATAACGACGCAGCCAGGAGACTGTCAAAACAACGTGCACTTGAAGCATCAACACCAATGTTAGTTTCGTCAGTTCCATCAAATCGAAATAATTATGCAAGTAATGGTGAACCAGATGATGAAACTGGACGATCCTTGAATTTAAATACAGTCACAGCATTGCCAATGATGAGGAAAAACCATACCTCACATGCAATTGACCTTGCAGACCGGACAGATATGTACCGAAAAAATGGCAAACATGAGATGAAAATTAAATCACCACTAGCAATAGAAGCAAACAACAAACCTGTGAAAAAACCCATTGAAAAACGAGTGCACGCTATTATGAAGTCATTACGTGCGTCAAATATTTCTTCCAATGAAAATGGCGAGATAGTTGTTGATGGTAAAAATGTTCCCTTTTCTAACATTAATGTCTTGGCAAAAGCCTTGGCATCGGGACGTAATTTGGAATCCACCATTGGCTACGCTGAAATTGTTCCTCTTTTAGTAAAAAACAATGTCCCCTACAAGGTCATTTCAAAAAATGTTCAAGATTCATGGAAATACTCGCTTCCTACAAATGTCACCCCAAAAATATCCACCACTGGAAAACGAATCAACCGTGGAATCAATAAACGGTGGGAACAATATTAGCTTCAAATGATTTATTTTTACATTTTAAATGGTGTACAACACTGTACTGAATATTTTGTACTAATTTGACGTCTAGCTGCGGTTGGCAATAAAATTTGTTTTCCGAAATTTTTAATTTGTTGATCATTTTTTCTAGGATCATTTGAAAAATAATGATACACACTAAGAAGACAACATCCACGATTCATTTTCATTAAAAAATAAATGGCATATAATCCACAAACATTAGAATTTAGAGACTGTAGGCATTTGATGTTTTCAATGACTTCACACTGAAGTATATTTGCAAATTTGGTAAAATCATCAGCATAGGATTTTATTCCAAAACCATAGCTACAAAAGAAATACAATGGTCCATATTTTTTTGGTACATACACGGCTACCCAATGGTTTCCTGGTTGTGTTTGAGGTTCATCATTAACTACTAATGCTATAGGGTAGTGCAACAGGTTCACATTTTGTAAACAATCACAGGGTATTACATCGTAATTACCTTTTTTGGGATTAAAAATTATGTCTAACAACTGACGTATTTGATTAGTATCCATAGCCACTTATAAAATATTGTTAAAATCTTTAAAGAAAACGTTCTTGTAACGATCAATATGAAGAATTGCCGGAAATTCCAAATAGCATACACATGTGAGTGCTTTAGGTGTGGGAGAGTTAAATTTCAATTCCAGCTTAACGTTGCCATGTTTAGGAGGTACAAACCCTTCCTTGACTTGCGCAATATTGTACACGTACAGGGCAAAACTTGACTTAAACTGCTCGAAAGTGATATCCAAGCCTACGTCCTCGGTTTGTATATCCAGTCCTTTAAATATGTTATCATATGCCTCTAGGTAGAGGTCCCGGTTGTAATCCAAATCCAGTGGAGTGTTAATAATTTCTCCGTTGGCTGATAGATTTATATACTTGAGGTCGTGATTGTTAAACACAAACGGATTGGATTTGTGGTCTCCAATAAATGATTTACTGTCAACTAAACCAATGATGACACGGTAAGGGACGAGTCCCGATAATAAATTCTCGTTTGTAATTTGATGAACACCTGGCGAGATTGTGAATTGCCGTACTTCGACACGTCTCATGGGCATACATACATTAGTACCCTTTTCCAAATCTCGTACATGTTCCAATGCCAAAGATGGCATAAGAGTAACTTTCTCAATTAAAAGTACAGCCTCTTGAACTTCAATCTTATATTTCACGTCAGTATTTGTAAAGAGACAAAATTCATCCGGAGATCTCGTAAAGACAAATCGTATGTCAACACCAGGCAACAAATAACTTGTTTGTGAACAAATGTCCATAAACGGGCGTCCTATTAATTCGAACACCTTGCTGTTGAGACATTTCTTATATCGTTTAGTGTAACCATCATCAACAGTTGTGTCAATAACTGTTGGGTCATTTTCACGTGTAAACATAGCGCATGACAATTGAGATTTCTTATACTCCTTCCCATAGCCTAATATTGTCTCCAAATAACTCTTGTAGGGATATAAGTTGCTCTGAGGAGTAATTAATACCTCGTTGAGATAGCACGAAGCTTGCGAAAATAAACTGTGCAAACAGTTATTAACGGGTGCTACGATGTCATCACTCTTAATTGCAACATTATTAGGTTCAAGTAACCTACATTTTAATTTTAGCTTTGTTGATCGAAGGTCTACATACTGTGTATCATTTGACTTGACAAAAAACTGAATAGGTGCAAGCCTATCTTGAATACTCGTGACTGGAAAAACTGTTTGAATTTGAGTACCCAATCTTGTGACGTCGTACCCAGGATCAGAGAACAATGACGTCTCACCTCTTACATAAGTATATGGGGAATTATTTTTATGTGTCTTACTGTTTGTCGCTGCCATTATGTTCTACTGATCTCAATTTAGTGGAATATTGTTGGGTAAACAGGGGATTTTTTAACACGCTTTCTCCTCCGTTGACGTCCTACTACAGAATTTCTTTTCTTTTGTGTTTTTGATCTCTTTGCAGTGTTCTTTCGAACTCTTTTTCCTTTTCCTGCACGATCAGTTACTTTACGCTTTCGGCTAACCTTCCGCTTCTTACGACGTCCCGAACCAGTCTGGTCCAAGTAATCTCGTCCCATAGCTTTTAATGACTGTACGGAATTTATCCTCAATGCATCCTTTAAATCTCTCCCATTTCTAACATCAGCTACAGTATTTTGTATAGCACTTAAAGCATGCGGAAGTAAATATTTTTTTGCAAATGGTAATATTGACTTTGCAATAGTGCCAAATATTCCACCAATTCCCGCACCTCTTTGTCTCCTCACACCAGCAAAGTAGAACTGACCGTCAGGCATCATTGCACCTCCAATTTGATGCGGGAGGCGTCGATAAAACAAGTCCAAATCGTCATTACAATTAAAAGGTCTAGTATTCATTTTAAAATTCTCTTTTCCCGAAATTTTATTGTCACTGAAAAAGAAGAAAAGTCAAAGTTCACAGGTTCACCTGTCTCCGTGAGTACCCAAACGTGAATAATGTCAAATTCGGAAACACTTAGGCTTAAAAAGTGAGGAGGTGCGAAGGAATTGTGAGTAATTTCACCATATGCCCCTTTATATGGTATAATCCTTAAGCATGGAGCTTGCACATCTGCAAGATACTGTGGTTGAATTATATTACAATATAAAAACAATTTAGTATTCCCTGCATTAGCATACACGGGTTGAGTTCCCTTAATTATTATCGGTGTGGTGTCTTTTCTGTAATTTTCTATGGCACTTGCAACCTTTTCCCTTGATTCCTTTGGAACAATTGTTTTTTCATGCCTTGCCTCAGAGCTATAATCCTTTGATACAGCAACGCCAAAATCTTGAGTTTTCTGTCCGCTGCCAAATGATATTTTATAGAAATTATCATGTTGCTCCATGCCGATAGATAGATATTTATTATCCGCTCCAGGATTATACGTCAATTTAGGAAATGCGTCGCCAATTAATCCCGTATCATAGTCATCTATCCCTAATATTGCACTTAATTTGGGGCTAAAACATATCTTGTGTAAAGATTTTGTCTCCTGATAAATTTCACACCGAAATATATGACCCTCAATGACTATATTAGTAATTGGACATATTTCCGGTAACATCTCCAATAATTCGCGCAAAGTTCTTATATCCATTGTAGACAAGAAATCAAACTCAATAAAATGAGCTTCCCCACTTTCTTTATCAAACCACAAAAACTGTACGCTCCCGAGTTTTTCATCCTTCTTTATAATAACATGTCCATATATGTACGAACAGTCTACTAGAGCAGCTTCCCATGAATCCGAATTTAATCGTATCACTCCACTTAGCTTGTTTTTAAAATTCCCGACAGTGTTTTCAGGGAAAATATTTAAACTAGCATTGGACTGTAGAGAGACAAAAAACTCCGACATTTTTACCGTTAAATTGCCGAATTCGTACTAAATTCGCAAAAATTTAACGACCCCCTTTTGTCCTGTCATTCATTTTTATCATAACTGAAAATATTTTATGTACCTAGCCGTATTTGATAACTTACCTTTGAAGCATGCATCAACACTCTACCATTACTTGCTAACGGGATGGTCTGATTTTGTTATTTAATTAATGTGCATATATTTTAGATTTACACTGTTACACACAGGAACGATTTTTAATATGATAAAACGTATTGATCTTACACGGCTACACGCAGATTCTCAACGTATTTCCAATTTGTCAAAACGTTAGTAGTTAACACAGTTACACACGTTAAGTACATATATAAGTACAAATGAACAAGACAAGTGTACGATTTCATTCCACTCCTTCATCGTCTTTTCTGTGTGCAGTACGTATGTACGTATATGTGTGAAGGAGCTACGTACGTAAGTAATTAATACATTAGGCTGCCCTATGCAAAGTTGTCTGTGCAAATGTATAGGACAGCCCGATAACATGGCCTGTATGCAGCAGCCGTTAACATGGGCTGTATATGTCATCTCTGTAGCATGGCCTGTATCCAGCAGCCATTGGATGTATTCACGTTAAGTACATATATAAGTACAAATGAACAAGACAAGTGTACGATTTCATTCCACTCCTTCATCGTCTTTTCTGTGTGCAGTACGTATGTACGTATATGTGTGAAGGAGCTACGTACGTAAGTAATTAATACATTAGGCTGCCCTATGCAAAGTTGTCTGTGCAAATGTATAGGACAGCCCGATAACATGGCCTGTATGCAGCAGCCGTTAACATGGGCTGTATATGTCATCTCTGTAGCATGGCCTGTATCCAGCAGCCATTGGATGTATTCTACTCCTAATCATTTAGCTTATACAGTTGAAACAACCGTTTATACAAAGGCAACAGATTCCCATTCTTACTTATCATATAATTCCTTTCGTCCAAATTCTACATTAGATGCTATCCCGTTTTCACAATTTCTGCTATGAAGAACAATATGTTGCCGTTTGGACAAATTTGAAAAAAATGACATTTATGACCAACAGGTTTGAACTAATGGTGACTGACACGAAACCACAGCTTGTAGAAGAACCCTACAAGCTGTGACCTTCCTAATATAGTCAAACCCTAACATAACGTATGCTCAGGGGACGACAATTTTTTACGCGCTGTAACCATTTTTACGTTAATAGTAAACAGGACTTGGGGCGGTCAAAACTGCATGTTAAATGCGTAAGAATCTATATGACTTATCTATATACATACCATAAAATGTGCGAATGGGATGTTAAATATGCAATATAAACATCTGTCAACACTTCAATCTTGCTAGACTTACAATTAGCATTGTACACAGTACCAGATGTGTTGGCTACTGGACAAAAGCTTGCATCACAAAGGTGCCCAAAGGACTCAGCCTAGCCCAAATCCTTCCACAATTTGGACCGAGTCTGTAAATATGCCTGCTTTTTAATGACCGAAGTGATCAGCCTACCCTACATCCTTCCTTTAAGGAGAGCCTATGTGCAAGTTATAAACCTACGTTTTTTGGCGAAATAGCTCAATTTATTCTACACCCATTTTACATTCCTCATACTTTTCACTATATCGACAGGCTACTTACACGCATTCTTTGGTTCTCCAATAATTGGAAACCCTGCCTCAAGTTCCCAGTGTATGGGTTCGGAATGAACTATAGTTATTTGAGTTTAGTTACCTTGACCAAAGACCCTAAGAGCAGAACAGTTTGCCGTTCTCACCTTGGTTTGCGCCGGAAATTGTGCCCAAGTTACACAATGTTGGTTAAAAGGCTGTAGTACTTACGAATTCACAAACTAAATATCATACGAAAATTTTCCCATAATCAGCGAAATAAGGTAACTGTGAATGTATTAACTGGCTGACAACATTATCTCATAGTAAATCTCTTTTTAAATTTGAATTGTGCTTAAACTCAAATTTCCACTCAAGTGGTTGAATCTCCAATTTAGCAAATATTTAGAACTCAACATGATGAGGTTTCCAGCGCAGATCAAGGCGAAACCGCACGAACTTGTCACACCTGATGTGCACCTTAACACACGCAGTTTGGAAGGTTGTTCTTTAATTTTAATTTTACCAGTCCTAAATGCCATTAAAGGAACATGGCATGCTTCAGTAACCTGTATATGCCTGTATAGTTCTACAACGGCAAAGCCTAATTTGTTTGTAGGCTATAGGTATTAGCGTATATTCCTGCACCCTATTTTGGCTACAAACCTCTTCAAAAAATTTCTTGCACCCTACAAATAGGCCTACACGTAGGATAGGCGGACACCTTTAATGCATCAAGTGAGGAGAACATAACATAACCGTACCCAAACAAAGGATTCAAACAAAGGATTAAACAATGTTTAATATCAGGACTTCTTTATCATTTTACTGAGGAAGAGATGCATACGTAGACGTATGTGACTTCAGTAACACAGAAGTTGCGGAGTCTTTCTGGTTAGAGCTGTGATAGTGCCCGCATAATGTTTTAGGTCGAAAAAATTCCACAGGGGACGTGCGTCTTGACTCAAGTTTTGAATGTTATTTCCCATAAGAAATTCTGAATTTTGATGAGGGAGCAAAATTTAAAATTAATAATTTACTTCATAATCTTGAATAGTAGCCTTCGAATTATCTATTGCAAAATTATAATCATTACTTTGTGGGCAGGAGAATTCTTAAAAATATCCTTGCCCATGTAGAAAAATTCTCTTACATGGTGTCCTTATACTAAAAGAACTTTATGTTTCTATTTTGGTTTGAATGCTGCAACTTAAGAGGTTGTTACACTTCGTGTCATATTGGAATCATATATTTTTTAAAGATTTCCGAATTGTTTTTCATTAGAGTGATTATCATATCTAAAGTTTAACATCAGGTGCATGTATATCTACTTTGGGATCATTCGTGTTGTGCGACTTCCCAAAAGGTCACAAGGGAGTGTTGACACTCAGGGACTAAACAACCCTATGGTACAGGTGGTACAGTGTACCCCTCTGATTGTATCCAGGGTGGTACAGTATATGGATTGTACCCCCCTCAATTTCGACAATAAATGTCAAGTTCCAAAATTAGTAGCTCTAAATTTACCAAATTCAGACATTCGTGAGATCAGTTAGTAACCTAAAATGTAATTACATGAGTGTACAAATGCCCAACCATGACAGAAAAACAGTGAAAACGTTTCGCTCCTATCAGTTTACAGATAGTGCATCATGTCGCACCAGTCATCTTTGGTACGTCATTCAAGCTTCTAAGTTAGAGAACCTCAAGGTTTAGGTAGTACACAGTACATATAGTGGAATGATGACTATGAATTGAGCACAGGAAAGTTTCATTTGAAGACAATGAAGAATTTTCAGAAGTTAGGGTTCAGCCCCTTTGTTCCAAGAGATGGACAGTTAGAGGGCCTTGTATCAACCACTACACCGCAAAATTATGAGTGCCTCTTAAAATGTTTACACACTGGCGAAGTCAGCGGGCAAATGTGCAACTAAAGCATCTGGTTTATATACACAGCTCAAAAAAGGAAGACTTATTTTGGTTTTCTCCTTCTACACAACATTTTGAACCCAACCGAGATTTTGAGCAAAATCACACAAACACAGCGTTCTACCATCAGTGGAACTGTTCAAGCTTTGAATGTGTGCATTGACAATTTTAGAAAGCAGAAAGGTCAGTACATCGTCAGTGGGCTTTGGAATCGCAAGTACGAAGCCTGTGGCTGTTTTCATTTAGAACGTTCTTCTCTAGACCGAATGCGCAAAACATGAAAGCGGTATGGAATAAATAATCCGCCTATCCTTACAACTGCAGAAGTAAAGTACCAAAACGTATTCAACACTTCGATCGACCTTGTTGTTGCGGAACTCAAGCGTCGTTTTGATCAGCCCGGGATCAAGAAAGTTCATGAGTTAGAGAACTATTGCTTAACTGGAATTAACTAGAACCAAAATCACAGGAGTACCAAGTAGATGCTATTTCAGATTTGGGCAGGTTCAATTCTGAGAGACTTAATGTTCAAATGACATGGGATTGAAGGAGTAGAGAGAAGCTCTATACGATTTTTGTCATGGATTAAGGACTTCAATCCAACAGTTCGTCAAATGTTCTCCGAAGTTAAGAACTTTTAAAAATTCGAATCGGGCTCCCAATCAACTCCCCGACGGCTGAGAGATCATTTTCCACTTTACGGAGAATAAAAACATGTAAGATTCATAATTGAACAGGAAAGACTAAACTACTGCTGCGTCATTCACTGCTTCCCAGATATTGCAAAGGAACTGGAAAATGAAGAACTCATGAGGACATTCGTAAATAGTGACAAAAGGTTTTTGGGAATTTGCAACGCTTTTTACCCAATTTAGTGATCACTGTTCTGTTCTACATAAACGCCAAAGTCACAATACAAAAATAAAAGGCTAAAAAACAAAACAATATGTCATTTTTGTCATATACTTGAAGCATTTTTGACGAGGGTCGTTGTACCCCCCACTTTTCCCGACGTGATTTAGTCCCTGTTGACACTATCTTGTTGCCCAAAGTTTTTCTTTACCTTTTTATCCTTATCGGCTCCTGAGATTATGTAAAGGGTTTCAGGTTATCAACACAGCGGTACATGATCCATTTGACTCTTTATAAGATCAATGTTATTTTTTAATGTAACTATTCGAGAATGTTCCACTCCCTCCCTTTTATGTGTTAATCCTTTTTTTGTAAATAAGGAAATGTAAGAAAGATATTGACTAACCGAATCCTTCAAAAACCAAAAAACACCAGTTTTGTTTCGCGAGCCACTCCTTCTAATTTTTTAAAATTTTTAATTGGCAGGAACATCGCAGTGTCCCCCCCCCTTTTTGAAATCTTATTCCTCATGCTCAGTCTAATATACATGGTACACATCCGTGACAGCCGGCAAAACAAGGGGTTTGCAAAAATGTTATGTTTATGATATGGTAGATGTAGATACAGATATGATGGATGGCAGAAGGGACAAAATTAAATGGCTCTGCCTATTTCTGAAACGTGAAGTGGAAGCTTGAATTTGAAATTTGTTGATTTTTTTAAATGACGTACAACTAATAGAGAGGAAGGGGTATGAAAGGTTTTTTATTGATTATTTCCAGCTTGTGGGCAACGGGAACTAAGATTTCTGAAAATATGATGGCTTCAAGAAAGGATGACCTCTGAATGAAGTCACTATTCCTAGGAATTTTATTACATATCAGTTTGACAAATAGCACTTAGTTTGACTGTCAGATTCTCATTCACAACTACTTGAATTATTATAATGTATAAGCTTGCCATTTCATTCTAGGGGAGTATGCTTTTATCATTAGGATTGTTTGTTAACAGAATTAACGCCCAGTACTGAGTATCCTAATTTGATGTACATACATATATGTTTGGTAGCTTGGAGCTGAAGTTTTTCTTTTTATTTCAGTCGGCATTTTAAAAAAGTTTGTGGGACGAGAATGTTGTCATCTTTGAGGTTACAGAGATCTCCTGGAGCAGTGATCTTGCTGTTGCTCACCGTTTGTGTTTCGTATAGCAATCAATTGTCGGGGCTATCATTTCAGCCTGTCTCGAATTCTGAGAGAAATACACCTCAACAGGTGTATTATAATTCCAATGAGCAAGAATTTGTAGAGACTCGAGTGGAGAATGAAAGGAGGAAACGAGATATTCACACAGAAGCATCTCATCCTAATATTACAACTCATGTGGTAAGCGTAATTTGATGGTAAAATACGTTTTTCGTGCGTATTTTTAATTGTTTTTTGTAATTATTACAATTTAATGTCAGTGTTATTAGTATATTTGACCAGTCTAGTTCTGTCCAGCCGAGTGTTATGTATAACCTCTGACGCTTGAAGATTTTTTCTGCACTGCAGTAGTTTTTTTATCGACGATCGTCATACTTATCGATAATTTTTTTTAATACTGATCGTAATTATTTGAGCGTATGAAATTGATATTGAGAGTTTAAGTAGACATGCAATTTGTGCTTACATATACGTATATGTACAAAATTTTGAATGTTCGGAGATGATAGATTATGGATAAATAATATCTCAAATAAGCAATAAGACTCATGAATGGAAAATTTCTGACGATTCTTTCTTTTTTAGACTTTGATCAAAGAATCACATAATTCCCTGATAGTCTACTGGGCTGGCAAAGATGTGATAATTTGTCTTGGAAAAGATGTGAATGCAAATTCAGTGTCCACATTCCACATTTCTAGAAATTATGGAGCCACATTTGATAATGCTACACCTCTTTTGAGAAAGGATATGCCTGATGGGGTAAAACCTGTACTCGACAAATTCTTCAACCATCCAACTAATAACGGGAAGGTACAAAAAAGTCTTTCCTTATTCAGAATAGATGTACTGGTTTATGTCTTTTTGAATCAGTTTGGTCTTTGTAATAACTTAATATTCATGACTTTCTTTGACAGTTTATTTTTACTGATGTGACAAATCATCTCATCTTTACAACTGATGATTATGGAACTAAATTCAGAAGAACGAGTGTCTCGTTTGTTCCAGATGAGATTCTATTTGTTCCATATGCGGAGGAAACAATTTTTGCGTATGAAAAAAATACCGCAGAGAAGCGTGTAAGTTTGTATGCGGAAATAATCCACATGATAGATCTCATCTATGAGTTACAGCTGAGAAGGTACAAGTGCATAATTATTACTGTGCCTGTTTTCGGTGTAGATGTGGATCTCGAAGGATTTTGGGGCATCTTGGACGATGGCGCAAGATTTCGTCAAGTCTGTTTCTTGGGATGAATCTTCACATCCCGCAAAACTGTATATTCATAGAGAAGAGCCTGGCGAAAAATCAGTTGTGCTAACTTCGGTATCATCATTCGTCGAACACGGAGATGTTGAAGTAAAATTTGCTGAAGTAGAGGAGTTTGAAATTAAAGATGAGTACATGTTTGCTACTAAAAAGGGAATGAATGTAAGTTCAGAGTTATATCTGTTAGGGGTCTGAGTTGAGTGGAAATAACGTACTATAAATTCCCTCAAGTTTACTTTTGATTCTTCAAATGTTGAAGAAATTTTATTTAACTTTTGACAAATACAAAAATGGAACTGAATAATATCTTTGTTTGATTTTCTAAAATATAAGTTAACACTAAGATTTAATTCTGATTATAAATATTAATTCAAAGAAGACCTTCTCTAAATCTAAATACAAAGTTAATAAAGTTATAAAAGTTCAAGTTTAATTCCTATTACGAGTTATCAAAGCGTTACCCAAAATTCCTATCAAAATTCTAAATGTTTTCTCAAAATTTCTCGAAATACAATCCACCAGCCTGAAGAGCTGTGGTAAAATCCTTCCTCTTCTGAGAGTAAAGGCTATCTTTCAGAAAAACTACTCGATTCTGAGAGCAAGAGTATTTTTGATAAAATGGGAGTAAAAAGGGAGAGAACCGAAACCCGAGTGCTATACGAAGAGAGAGAGAGTCCAAGAGGACAGCGTTTCGGATCGGCGTGTTCAGATCGACTGTGTATCTGTAAGATTTTCCTGGGGTATTTATACTCGGCCGCAACCGTACTCTCAAAATCCGAAGTCAATTGAATAGATTTTTATGACCTGACCATCCGGCCGAAACCAAGTTCCAACCCCGCCAGCCTGGCGCCGGTTGCTTTACATTTAAACACATGACAATACATACTTAGGCAATATCAGTTTCAATTACTTTCTTAATCTTAGGTCTTATCGTAACTTATTTTTATTACGATCGTAAAGATCGAGACCATTGTCCGAGACAGATCCGGTTACTTAGGAAGGAGTTTTTAGATTCTCCCGGGGAAAACGTCTTACACTCTAAAATACAATGGATTTAAGCTTATTACGCACTAATAACTTATATATATATACGTCCTACGCATGGAGAGATTTCCCTCCTCTTCTCATCCGCTCGGACTGAGAGGAGCCAAAGGGTAATTTCTACACACACAGAGGAGGACTTTTCCAACTCTGGAGATTTTTATTAAAACCAACGGTCAGCAAGTTTATTCGCGTGCTATTCACGGGTACACATTCCTACGTTCATTCTAACATCCTGTTCTCATTACTACCATTACATAAAATCTTACGTTATTATGTACGTATCAAATACTTATTTCTACGCTAAAAAGAGCGTATCATATCGTTTCAAAATTATGAAAGTCGTATTCGCTGTTTTTTTGATGAATTTGTTATGGCGGCTATGTTATAGGACACACTTGAGCTTTGGATTTCTTATAAGCGCGGCCCGTTTCTGCAAGCCTTATTCCCCACACATAAACGAATAAAGAATTACCATATTGCTGACGTTTTTGATGGCCAAGTAATAATCCCTTAATTATTCACATAAACGACGAAATGAAATAATATCATGGTTATTTGAGTTAAGTACTTATTTTCCATGTAGATGTTTGTCTGCGTGACTCACGAAAATAGCATTTCCGACTTATATGTCGGAAGTAGAAGCCCGTCACCAATGACCATGGTAAATCTTCGATTTTCCTTATCTCTCAGTGGAATTGTTTTCTTCAAACCAAATATGACATGGTCTGATTCATGGATTAAGTACGTCATTCGGTTCATTTATTACTTAATCTTAAACTATTTTATTGCAGTTAATAATCGTATTAAGCTCTTAAATTTTACACCCATTATGTTGTTGTACATTTCTAGTAATGTCACTGATGATTCCTTTGTTGAACTGCATCGCGTGGATGGTTTGAGGGGAGTCTACATCGCTAACGTTCTAAAGAACTCTAGTGAAAGTACAAATAACATGATAAAATTGAATGAAATAATTTCAAAAGTTACTTTTGATAATGGCGGGGAATGGCAAGTACTGAAACCACCGGAATTTGATGATGATGGGCAACCGTTGTATTGTCACTTGGTTAGATTTATCATCATAATGATAGCGTTTATTCAAACTAGCTTTTGCATCCAATAATTCGTCAATTAATCGTAGGTACCGAGAAGCAATAATGGTGATAATTGCTCACTTCAAATTAACCAAAGATTGAGTGAAATATTTCCTGTCACTCAAGCGGTTCCCGTACTCTCAAGAAAATCTGCAGTTGGAATCATTATGGCCACAGGAACCGTCAATAATTCTCTTAAGGGTCATCAAGGTGTATTCATGTCAACTGATGGAGCTGTAACATGGAAACATGTACGCAGACTTGCTAATTAATTAAACCAAATTGTTTTATTCTACTCATGTATTGAGATCCTACCATTTTATGTGATTTTGTTTCCAAAGCTCCTTCAAGGGAACTACTTGTTCGGATTTGGGGATCACGGTGGTGTGATAGTTGCAGTTAAGTTCTATAAGCTTGGAGATGCCACGGACTCACTTTTGTATTCCATAAATGAGGGCGAAACGTGGAATAAATACAAGTTTTTTTACGAGAAGGTTCGCGTGTTAGGATTGATGACGGAACCAGGGGAAAATACTACTGTATTTTTGGTTTTTGGTTCTATTCCCAAAACCCAATATGGAAAGACAGGTCATTCTTGGATACTAATTCAAGTGGATCTTTTCAACGCTTTTGGTATGAATACAACCTTAAGTAAATTTTCTGATTGCATGACAGTCTGTATTGGGAGGTAGAATTTATAAGTAATTCTTCCAATGGGTTTAAAAACTGATTCGGCGTACTTTACAAACTCTTATACTCTTACTCTGTATATGGATGGATGTAATCCGTGATACCAAGTGTCATGAATGTACACAGAAAAGCCTAGTTATAGTAAAACCAGCCTTACTGCAGGCAGCTGTTGTAGTATGACAAGATTTTTTGTTTGATGTCCTTTCGTGGCATTGCTAAAGTCCCAGTAATCGCTTGTAAGTAAAAATGAAGTGATCCTGAAATAATTGTAGGTGGCAGGAAATGCGATCAAAATGATTACAAATTGTGGTCACCCTGGGACAGCCAACCTGGTCGTGACTGCTTGCTCGGCAAAAAGGATCACTACGAACGTCGAATTCCTTCTCATGGTTGTTACAATGGCAGATCCTACGAGCGTTTAGTAAATACTACTAAATGCCTTTGTTACAGAGTTGACTTCGAATGGTATGTCCATGGAGATAACACGCCATTTATTTATTTCATCTAACCCTTGAATCGTACTCTCAATTTAATGTTTTTCATTTGTAGCGACTTTGGATATGTGGAAGATGAACTGAACGGTCAGTTGTGCGAGAAGGATATTTCCGATTTAAGCCCTGGTGTGAAGCCAGAATGGTGCAAGCCCGGTGACCTATATTATAATATAACCAAAGGCTACCGCAAAATACCTGGTGATGAGTGTGAAGGTGGGGATGTGTCTAGATTTTTGCCAGAAACTAAATCGTGTGCATTGTCCAATGAAACCGAATTCAAGTTGGTAGCTAAGCGAGATTCGGTTCTCCGTATCGATTTAAATGATTTTAATAGAACTGAAGTTCTCCCGCTACTTAATGTTCGAGAAGTCACATCTGTGGATTACGATATGAATTCTGGGTACATTTATTGGGCGGATGTGAATCGAGATAATGTCATGCGATTGAAACTTGATGGTAACAGCGAGCCAGAAATTTTGGTATCGACTGATTTGAAATCAGTGGAAGGACTAGCTTTAGACTGGATTGCGAAACATTTGTACTACTGTAATGCACTCAATGGTAGAATTGAAGTAATTAGTACAGATGTGAAAAATATTGGAGGAAGGCGGAAGATTGTTTTGTATAAAACTCACCTGGACAACCCTCGAGGAATTGCAGTACATCCAGAAAAGTGATACTTGTTTTGGACGGACTGGTCGAGCAATAATCCTTGTATTGGTCGTTCATGGTTGGATGGCTCAAATGTTAAACGTATTGTTGAAAACCCTACAGGAACTGGCCAAGAGATTATACTAAAATGGCCCAATGGAATTGCCATCGATTACGAGAAAAACAATCTTTATTGGGTAGATGGATACTTAGATCACTTGGCACTTGTAGACTTTGATGGCAAAAATCTGAAAATTTTCCTGAAACAAGATTATCGTATACGACATGCATTTGCTGTGTCGGTATATAAAGATACGATCTACTGGAATGATTGGAACACACGTTCAATATTTGGCACAAGAAAAGATACCGATGACCCAGGGAAGGGAACTTTTTTGGTGATTGCTAATCACCCCCAATTAGTGGATCTAAAGATATATGGTCCTGGGAGACAAGTTGGTACAAACGCTTGTACAAATCATTCTTGCTCGCATTTATGTTTTAGCTTTCCGGGTGGACAAAATTTCACCTGCGAGTGTCCGGATGGTCTGATAAAATCAGATGGGAATTGCATATGTCCTGATGGAAAACCGACGGGCCAGAATGGTCGATGTAGCAGTAACAATTGTAACGGAAATCCAATATTTACCTGCAAGAATTCATTCTGTATTCCAATTCACTGGAAATGTGATGGTAAGTTATTTCGAGATTATTTTTGCAAGCATTGTACTGTTGGAACACGAAATTCAACGTTTACTCTGCGGATCAAGGTGACGACGATTGTGGAGACAATTCGGATGAAGACGGAACCACATGTGACCCAGATAACAGATGCAACCCAGCGCAGTTTCAGTGTCTTTCTGAATTTCAGACGCCTGGCGGTGCGATTATGACAACGACTGTGCAGATGGTTCAGATGAACATAATTGCACTGATCTTTATCCTGTTTGTCATAATGCCACACATTTTCATTGTGCAAACAACAGATGTATACCTAGCCGATGGAAATGTGACGGTAAAATTTTATTTTGCATTTTATTAACAAATAATGAAAGTCTTCAACTTACTGAATTGCATTTACTATGAACAGGAGACAATGATTGCAGGGATAATTCGGATGAACTCAATTGCACAACTACTCCGTCTGGTTCTTGTGCTTTGAATAAATTTAGATGCAGGTCGTCAAAACGCTGTATCTCCGACCAGTGGAGGTAAAACAGTTCTAAATAATATTTTTTCAATGGTTTCAGTTTTAATTTCGAAATTATTTTTAATTCGAAACACGTTTCAAGGTGTGATGGTGACAATGATTGTGGAGATGGTTCAGATGAGAAGAATTGCTCGGTTTTTACTTGCCCAGATTACAGATTTCATTGCGAGGAGAGTCATCAATGTATACTGGAAAGTTGGCATTGTGATGGTAAGTTAATCACGGAAAGGTTCAGAAGTTGGAAGACTATGGTTTCAAAAATAATTAAAATGATTTTTAACGACTAGGTGACACTGATTGTATGAAAGGTGAGGATGAACGCAATTGCTCTGCTCCTGTAACTCTCCCCCCTACTACTGTAATTCCATTTACCGTGGTATAAGAAGTACGGACTCGCCAAATCTTATTCAGATTCTTTCATGGATCTGAGGCTAAAGTTTTGGGTTAAAGCCTGTCTAAAAATTCATAAAATATGAAATTCATTATCAGTTCAAGGTAGCCATACATGAGCAAGCTTTCAATGATATTTCCAGCCATTTATTTGCAAAAAGTTTCCGTTTTCCTTTGTCACATATAAAGTTCTGCAAATTGCGTAGATGTATATAGGCTCTCCAAAGCAAATGGGGAATAAATTGAAAAAATTATTAAAATATTTCAAAAACCCATTTTTACGACTTAGCACGTTCCATGCATTGGATTATCTTCCTATAAGATCTCCCGTAGCAATTACCTAATTAGTTCCAATATACAAGAGTATACAGTATTCCTGTTACTACTTCGTAGCCTAATCTGCCTATAATCAGTGTAGTAATAATAAAATTATCTCCCTTGCCACAATACATTTTATCATGTTATTCTAAATTTTTAATACTTTTATCATGACTGACACCAGGGTCAAGAACGAGTATTTAATACCAGCACGAAACTATGAATATAAACGTGCTTATTGCTTGTCAACGTGCCCTAGCACACATACTCTTCAAAACAATTTAGTTCAGTACCAGTAGATTTAAATTACAAATCTTCCTCATTCTTATCCCCCTAATGGAGATAACAAAATTTTCTATGTCAGCGTAATTAATCATGAACTAGAAACATTGTAGTTTCCTCGTAACTGCTCATTACATCTGGCCTTTATCAAATAAATAGTAGTAAAATGCTATTGAGCACTATAGGATTAACTCTGTGATACTTTTTTAAACCCGAGTTTAGACTATATTCAAGTTTTTACATAAAAAAATTAAAATCTCCAAAATGAGCTCTTCTCAATACAATCAAACTGAGGTGGATCCTTTTTTGGTAGCAAACTCCAAACTTGATAATACTCAGATAAATAGGGACGACAGCAATAGTACAGAAATTAACTGGTCATTGACTCATGAGTTACCTAAAATTGTCATTCAGCAGGAAGTAAATACATACAAAAAAACTAATAAATCATTAAACAGTGAAAACATTATTATCGAAACGAAGGAAAAATCCAGTTCAAAGCGTCATCGTTTCACTGGGATAGCTTTGGCACTATTGTCATGTATGGGATTCTCTGCATCATCCCTAATCATAAAATATTTGAAAGAGTATGACCCTTTTACCAAAAGTGTATGGAGATTTCAAGGACTAGTACTTCCAGCGATCCCGATGATGTTATGTAGTCGCTATTTACACAAGCAACCTGTATTTGATACAATTTATCCGCCTTGTCAAGAGGACAATCGCAAAAATATCTTATTTCTATTGGTAATGAATTTTAAATTACACAAACTTTGAACATTATGTCTTCAGATTTAATAATTATATTTTGATTTTCTTTTTCAGTTAAGATCCACTGCAGCTTTGAGCTCTCTCATTATCCAGTTTTACTCATTGCAGTACATATCTCTGGCGGATCAAATGGCAAGACTTTGTACCCTCCCTCGAAATGATATTTATGAAATTTTAGAAGCCCAATAGGCTACGAATTTTACAAGATTCTGTAATTGAATAGGTAATTGGATCCAGTCAACCCGTGTTTGTATCGATAGTAGCTTATTTCTTACTCGGAGAAAAATGTGGACTTATACCAGTTGTGAACTGCTTCCTAACTATCATTGGTACCCTAAATTTTTTAAACAACAAAACTAAAAATCAATAAAATATTTTCTACATTTTTCATGTGCGCTCCAATTTTTTAAATAGGAATGTGCATTGTCGCCAAGCCTCCCATGTTAACAGGCCAGGAAAGTTTTGAGACAGATCTCTTGGTAATCCATATAGAATAATTTTTAATATTAATATAATGTAATCTAAATTTGGCATACAAGTAATTAGATAATTGTACGTTTTTCTAGATAGGATGTGCTCTGGCTCTTGCTAGCACAGGAATGTCAGTTATCTCAATTATTTTTACAAGAAAATTGAAACATCTTCACTTCACTATCACTGCTTTTACCTTTGGCTTATTTTCGATCGTCGTTAGTTTGTCAGCTTCCCTGGCTTTGAAAACATTTCAGCTGCCTAAAAATGAAGCTCATCTGCTCATTGCTATTTTATTAGCCATGTAAGTGATTTTATGAGTACACAATTTATCAAATGAGAAAACCTTAAAACAGTAGCGTTTTACCATTACCATTTAACTGAGTTTCTTTTCAATGCTTCCTCAAGTTTCGTTTTCGTAACGCAAACTTCTACAATAGTCGCACTCAAGTATGAACAAGCGGGACCAGTGTCCTTGGTAAAAACTAGTAGCGTTGTTTTTGCATTCATTTGGCAGTACTTGTTCCTTGAGATTATCCCAGATGTTTACAGGTAAGTTTTCTATTTTTGCTTTCAAATTTAATTCTGACAGTCTACTAAATTTTGCTGGCAGACATCGCATAACTTTTTACTTAAAGCATAAAGACAAAGTGTTTGTAAGTGTTTTACCTTATTGTGTAGTATTATTGGAGCCATAATCATCATTGTGGCGGTTATTATTACAACCTTGCGAAAATGGGTTTCAACCTTGCCTGAAAATGACAGCAACCGAAAATTCTACAGCTTTCTTTTGAAATGATTAATTACATACCAGAGTGAAAATGAATGATTGTTACGTCCTTTTTAGTACCGTATGAGATACATATGTATCATGTGTAAAAATAAGTAAAAATGTATTTAAATGCCCTGTATGTGTTTTTATTGACATTTTCGTTTATTAATAAAAATGTTTTGTTTATTGGAACCGAATATAGTATCAAAATTCTTTGCATCAGATTATGATTCCGGCGAATCATTCAATAAAATTTCGTAAGCATATCTGTTTTATTTTTTATGAAATAATAGTAAATCCGATATAGGATGTACATACATAATTCTAGTTTACAATATAGTTACGCTTTGTTTTTATTGTAATTCGTGTGCAAGATAAATTCGGCACCTAGATTGTAAAACTGAAAGAATTTTGCTACAAAAATTATTATTTTGGAGCTATGGCTAGGTGAAAGGTCTCTTATGTATTGTAACATCGTATTTCACGGGCACTTGCGTCTTGCATAAAAAAGTACACCATCTATCTTAATTAGGTTAGGTTAAAATATGGCAAAATGATAATTTTAATATATTTATTGTTACCATGATGTGCACTTCTGACAATGAGCAAGGCAATACTTTACATAGGTCACCTTATACTTGGCAAAGCTCCGAAACTACAAGTTTCTGCAAAACAGTTTTTTAATCGAAGCCCAAAATCCTGCTAATGCCAAGTTTTGTAGAAAATAAATTATAGCTGTGACATGACTGGACTTGCTTCTATTATAGCAATACTGTTAAATGTTATACAAATGTTAAGCATTATCTATTTGTCAAATATGATTTTAAAAATACTATACTTTTAAAAAAGCTCTATAAATTGTAATGTTGGATTTTCAAAAATTTGCTAATTTCTTTAACGGAAAATACATATGATTATTTATCTATTCAGTATTATAAGCTGATATTGTCCTGTACAAAATAGGTGTAACATCTTTTCTACTTGTAGGATATGCCCGTATAAAATTATTTTCTCATGGGTACGTTAACGTGCAGTTGTGGAGGTAAATGGTGGATTCCGTGTATTCTAGGTTGCACAGAACGGCGTTGTTAGAAAAGTCTGACTCTGCAACCTTCATCTCTCCATTAATTGAAACCTAAATTATTTTAAAAATTCATTTAGGTCAACAACATTACAGTGTACCAATTTGTGTGGTATGTATTCTCTGTACTCCTTCCTTCTTGCAAACACGCTTAATATTTTTCTTTTAACTCCTGTACCTTGAATGTATAGCTGCCTGGAACAACATCCGTAATGTCTACCCATTGACAGTCGATGTTTGCCCTATAGATGTCCGCACATCCCACGCTGATACCTTGGTTCCCAAAGTTAGCGCATGCATAAATGTTCTCATGTTTTACAATGCATTCATTATCTTCAAGACAAAATGAAGCCTTGTGACCCTCCGCTACTTTCCGACCGGTTTTGTCTAGAATGTCAAATACTGCAAAAACTTCCATACTGTGGAAATGCCTGAAACATCAATACACACCACAATGGTTCTGAAGATTTTTCCCAAACCAAAATTCCCTTGGAAAGGATTAAGAAACAGACTCTTACATATGGCATGCATGGAATTGCCACAAATGTTTCGGTATTGCAGGTCGAAAGTCCGCATTACCCGTGTTGACGATTCGAGCAGTAAATCGTAGTAATCTTCTACTTTCCATGTGCCAATTGTAAGGATTCGTGTCTTGAAGTCGATAGGCGGAAGTGGCAAGGCAATTTTCTTCCATGGCACACTGCAGCGAAACCAAAAGTTTATCTTCCAAGTACGCCGACCTTTCTATTTCCCTTGCGTCCGGGACCAAATCTGGCAAACCTAATTGATCATCAATCATAAAATATTAAACAATAAAAATCTAAAACATCCAGCGGGTTTCTTTTCAGTCAAGTGAGAAATAATGAAAAGCTTTGCTTGAATTACGATTGGTACAGATGACAGCCGCAAAACTGCGCCCAGTTCCAGGACAAAAAATACTCTCATTTTTCCGCGATCGCCAATCATGATGAAAACATTGTGATATCTCATCCTCCTTCCCATTGCACTTCACCCCGGTAGTTACAATATCTGCTGAGTTTCCCCCAAAATAGTCAGTCTGCGCCGCTGCTTCCGCAAACCCTAAACCGAGTTGCCGACAGATGACAGCAGCTTCCAGAAGTGTCCACTCGTCACCACAAATTAAGCCCCATCCTATTTCAGTACGAAATATTATTTACCATTTTAATTCAAGAACGCGACAGTAACATCAAAATCCAACGTAAATTTTTTTTAACTTACCTGAATGTTTACTTAAACGTATTTCCACTCGTCCTTCATGTTCCACACGGCCACCAGCAAGCCTCACTTGAATTTCTCCCTTTGTTGCTGGATTATAAATTTTCTTCCGGGGTAAGTTTATACGTGGAGGTGGTGTGGCGTACATTTGTATGTACTTCTCTTCTAGTAATTCTTCTGATGTTGGTATACGAGCACAAATCACACCCGCAGTTTCTTCTATCCCACAATCATTTACCCCCCAACCTTCATGACGACAGTCGATGAGCTGCTTTTCTTTTCCTTCGCAGTACACGTTGTCCAACCAATATGGAGCTAAAAATAAGGGAAATTAAGCGTCAATTATGAATTCAATTCGTATTTTTTATTTATAAAATTGTAAAGAATTTTTTAAAAATAATGAAGCATACCACTGGCATGGCCAAACTTTCCACTATGCGTAGATCGAATATCAATCCTAAATTCGGAGTTATTTATGTGTTCAGCATAACCCAACTGACGACATACGACCGTTGCATCATTAACATCCCAGTCATCATCACAAACAGGGCCCCATCGTTCTTTATGGAATATTTCCACTCTTCCTGGAGAAGTTTTAAAAAGGAGTAAAATCAATAACCGCGTAAATTTTGTACTTGGCTGAAAGATGAACTAAGCGAAAATTTGATCCAGAAAATTAATGGAAATTTTTGAATAAACAAAAGTGAACATAATAACTCTGATCTAACACATACCTTCGTATTGATTTGCCCCATCCATTAGTCGAATCTGACCTTCATTAATACGAGGAACTTTCCGCAAAGGTCTTACTTTCTTGCCCCGATTCTCCCTCCTGCGACGACCCTCAGGTGCTCTCCTGGGTGGCGTGTCCAGGGCATCCAAAAGGGCTGATATTGTTAGGACTAAAAATAGAATTCTCAGAACTGGGTCAGTAATACTGCACTTAAACCGCATTTTCTCCCTTGATTCTGAAATGCCAATTGAAATAAATGCACTCAAAAAAAATTATCTGCCAAACTTGACACTGTTGACCCACATAGACAGGAAAAATCTTCCCTCCCAAGATCCAACGGACTGTCAACGCTGAGACTGAGATAAGAACTAAAAGACAGGCCCTATTGCCCCAACTAATCTTTGTGCAGTGCAGGACCTCAGGAAATGAGAATTGCAGTGAACGAAGGATGAAAAAAGGGAAATGTAAGAAAAAAAAATCATCAGTTTGCATACGGACGAGAGAATTAAAGATGAGTGGGGAGAGAGAAATTTATCTGCGAAATCGTTTTATTTTTATATTTAGCGTTGACAAGAGCTTGGCCCAATAATTTGAATTGTACTCTTCAATAAAAGTATTTGTATGTAGACTAATATCCAAATGTAATCACTCGTATTTGCCACAAAGTTGTTGGAAATGCATGACTCAGCTTGGTCGCTTGGTATTTTGGCTCTCGTGTGTAATGTCACACGCATAAATAACCGACGAGGACTTATGCACGTTCACAATTTAAATTACTTGTGACGGCTTGGAAACCTGAGAACTCCCGTTTTTTCTTTGCTCCTACCCTCACTACCGAAATTCATCTCTGCCCTCGCTCAAAAGCTTACGCAGACAAAACATCAGTTAAGGTTTTTTACACTCTCAATTTGTCTAAACATGCTGCTTCCATCCCGATTCTTCTGGCAAGATCTCATTCTTTCCTTTTGAATCTCTCAAAGGGTAACTTCAGCGTACACTAGACCATATCGCTTGACGTCTTTCCATTGATTTCCATTCTATTAATTTTGTGATATTCCTACCCTAAGTCTGCGTATTTAATTGCCACTCCCCAGAAACATGATCAAATTGCGTAAGCTCCGTGAATTTTTCTCGTGAAATAAGAACAATATTAATTGGCTTATGAAGAAAGAAAGCTAGATTTGACAATCTTGCGTTGTTAATACTGTACTTGATCTGATGTCCAATAAAAATAAGGAATTAGGTCAAAAAAGAAGTGCACGAACTCATAATCTATTTCCTAAGATTAGTTGAATCAATCCAAGGTTCCATGCACCCATTTTTGTGGGGATTTTTTATAAATATCTTGTATAAATCTCTGTTTTTCAATACGCCTTTGCCAAAGATTACAAGTACTGCATAACGACGGTGAAGAGGTAAAAGGGTCGATATGCAATCTCACTAAAGGTAAAGTGAGATGCTTGCAAGAATAATTAAAAACAAAATGGTCTACATGCTATTTTCACATAAAAACAAAACGGTATAAGTCCATCTTACGTTTTACATCTTACGTGGTTAATTTTGCTTTTAGTGAAAGCTGAATGTAAACCATTTTGCTTTCAGGGTGACTTGCACGAAGTTCATTTTGCTTTTAGGCGAAAATTCTTGTAGACAATTTTGCTTATAATTGAAAATGCACCTGGACCATTTTGCCTCTTCACTGATGATATGAAGAGCCAAACAAGTGCATACACTCTGCTCCATATTCTCCATAAGGTAGTCTACAAATCTAGAACTTTTAACGTTTTGCTTACTATGTCATTTGGCTTGATGTTGTCAGCGGTTTGACTGGGGCACTGTGAGAATATAATTTACCAGCTTATTATTAGTGTGGAATTAACATTGATTGCAGCATTAATGACACTAACTAACAGACTAAGGGACTGGCTACTAACATGCATTATCGTTGATAGCATCAGTATACGGTAAAATAGTATGATCTACTTTCCCGACGGTCGTGAAACTTCGTATTTTATGAAATCCATTGCAGTTCTTAAATATACTTTATTTTATTGTTGAACATATTTGAGATTCTTGTCAATGATATTAAGTACATGTATGGAAATACTGTTGTTGTTCACTTGAAATAAATCAATACATATTTTCCCATTCTTACTAATACTTGAAATAGAATCAAATGAGACAATGAAGTTCATATTTTCAAGAATAGAGATATAGTTAATCTGCACCCTTGTTTGAAGTAATCCATTGATTGAAACGAAAGCGAAAACAACCACTCCGTTTTTCTTGATTGTGGTCTCCTTTGTCTGATTTGCTAGTATGGTAATAATTAGTTTGTAACCTATGAACACGAAAGCCAAAACAATCGTATTATACAAAATCTAAGCAAATCTGTTCTTGTAATTATGAGAACATTCGGTATTTTGTACATTGTGTAATTTATCATTTATAACATGAACTTGGAAATAATGTAAGTTAACTGTATAAATTTAGAGTAAAAAAGTTTGTTTCAGTTGCAAAAAATGATTATGATGGATCGTGTTTAAGATTCTAATAGCTGTGGAATATGATTTCATTTTCAGTATTAAAAAGAATGTCTTAAAAAAGACAAATATAAGCTAAAACATTTGTCCTTCTTTTTCTTACTTGATATCTGTTTTTAAAAAACATGTTAATCACACCAACTACTGTAAAGTGAAATGAGAAAAAGAAGTCGTCAATCAAGAATAGAGGTAGGTAATCAACATTCTGGTTTATGGCAGTTCAGTAATGAAATCCAAAGCATACGGACATTTTTGAATGATTTTCTTTGTCTCCTTTCACTTTACAGAAATTACTCTAGTTTGTAAACTTTAATTTTACAAAAGCATAACAAATATTCATTAAAAATAACTGAAAGATGAACATTATGGATATGGCCCAAACATACGCTGAGAAGCTGCACCATAATTTACACCGTATCCAGCAGACAAAAATGGATTTCCCGTCTGCCTAAAACTTTGCTGTATGGGATATCTGAATCCTCTCTGAGTGATCATTCTCGGTGTTATCCAGGGCTCTTGTGGAGTGGGATAACGGTATGGGACTTGAAACAACGGCCGATGCTAAAAACGTAGTACAATATTAAATTTTTAGTCAACGAAATATTGTTGGCATCAATGGTTTAAAAATATACTTATTTATTATATACAAATCATAAATATTTACTGGGTTGCAATATGTCGTATCAAATGGATTTATATTTGAAAAATCCAAGGTTGTTTCGAGAGTTGACCACGGACTCCAGTTTGAGGTATAAGTCGGCAGGCTTCTTGCTGAAGCTACCTGGTCTGAAGACTGGATTGCGAGAGCTAGGGATTGCTCCATCTTCTTTTTCTTCCTGTTCTTCTTCTCTTTGGTTTTTTGCATCTTGGATTTTAACTTGTTGGTTTTGGCCTTCTTCCGTCTCTTCTTCACGGGCACTTGTTCTGCTTGAACGTTTGCTCCAAAAATTAGATTCTCTTCTTCAGAACGTTTTGTAACCACCTGAGTTCCATCACTGTAACGTGTTTCGGTAATCTCCAAAGTCGATTTTTTCGAGGATACTATTGATGTGGCTGATCCCTCAAATATGGGCTCTTGCGTCAAATCTTTTTCCAAGTCTTCCTCAATTGGCACTACGTTATGATAGGAAGATTGACCATCTTCCAGATTGACTACAATCGAACCCTCATCCGAACACGTAACTGATGTCTCATTTGTTGCTGTACCGGGATCATCTTCAATATCAGAAGCCTGCTCGGATGGTGCTACGCTTTCTGACTCTGATACACTTTTAGTTCCAGGCGATTGATATTGATCCAATTTATCATGTTTAGAACGACGGGTTATTGCCAGGGTGAATTCGAAGACGTTGTAACGGATTATATTACCGTGCAACGAATTACACAATCTCCCCATTTGATTACAGTCCTCTAATTGAGTTAGGATTGTGTCGTAACTCTAAAAGAAAAAACAATCACATATTTAATATTTTTTAATAAACATAGCATTCTATTCTATTGTTTGATAATACACAGTTTACCTTGGAATAGTAGCAAGTTCCAATACTTTGGTTGACTGTGCAAGAGAATGTGAATCTCGCACATCCCGGCTGAATGATGATAGCATCGCCAATATTCATCGGAGCAATAAAAAATCCAATTTTCAATTGGAATAACGTCTTCAGAGTGAAAAAATATCGATGAGTTTCCAGATAATATGGACAATCTTTGTCACGAACAGCTCGTAACTGTTGCTTCTCAAACTGATAGATCCGCTGTCGGAGTAGATCCATCGACAACTGATCTTTTGCAGCTGGCGGCACTACAACCACAATTTTCTGTATCCAGTTTGGATTTCTATTCCTCCAATTGTAGGTGACAATGTCCAGCTCACCAAGTCCTGATACATAAAATTAAAAGCAACATAAAAATTAAATCAGTATATTGTACGTTTTTCTTTTGGTCACTTACTCTGCTCATTGTAGCAGAAAGGTGTGAACATTTGCCCGCCAAGCGTTACAAGGCAAGGTGATGTCACACCGTTTGTACCCTGTCCGGATAACCACTTTATGGGGTTATCCAGATAATGGGGGTTAATCTCAGGAATATAGCAAGCATCCAGGAACGGCGAATAAGAAATTTCATGAACTGGAGCAGCCTTCATGACACCCCCTGCACATCCCACGATAAGATTTTCGAGATGTCCAATCGTTTTTCCATCCGCATGGAATTTTAATTCCTTTCGTGTGCTGATATCTTTCTCAATCGAAAAAACTGAAACAAAAATGTAAATAACCAGTAGTAACTGATTTACAAAGCGAGTATGCAAAGCTTGAGCTCTACAACATCAAATGGTACCTGTTGTTGTACTCCTATTGGTCCCTGTGAAATACTTACATTAATACAACACTAGTGTCAGCTAGTGTATGTGTGAAATCAATAATGTACTGTACGTTACATTGTTTTTGTTTCATTTTGTCGACTAATACAATTTACAGCAGGATTAGAAACTACTACGACATAATGCACATCAAATATAAAATCAACATGGCGAAAACATGACGTTACCATCAGTCTCTGCAGAAAGGAGTAAATCTGAAGTATCAAAGAAAATGGCCATCTCTGACTCGTTTTTAACCTTGGGCAAATCGAATGCCTTCCATCTATATTCCCTCATTTCCTTGAACACTGAATTGAGCTCGAAATTGTGTTTAGAGGCCACGAAATTAAACGTTTTCAAATCCAACAACACGGCGGGATATTGAAAGAATTTTGTTCGAACCTTATCAAAGGCCACTGATCTAACTGTTTCAAAGTCCATGAAGACTTGATTGCCAATATCGTCTTTTGAAAGCTTTGGAATAGTAATACATTCTAAAGCAGATAGGGCTACATCTTCCCAACTCCAACATTTTGAACCATTAACGCCAAACACCTCGGACCAGAAGGCATCGGGGGTGTATCTAAAAAATAAAAGAAGCAGAAAACATGCCAAACAATTTTAAACGGCTACCAAAAATATTTAGGCGGGAAGAAAAGGATAAACAAAGCATAAACATAATAAATTCTGGCGTGCTGCAAGCTGCAACAGTTGAATCTAAACTTTATTTGCAAGCGAATTTTGATAAAAATCGAATGTATTCCTGTTTGTGCAAATTTCTGTATTCCTAGTTTGAGCCCATTCAATTTTTTACATAGTACATAATGGCCAGTAACATATGAACGCCAGAGTTTGATGCTATAAAAGGTTCATGATATGCACGTAGAGGAGTTGTATTATTGGGGATAATTTTATTTTGGATAGGAAAAAAGAAATCAAAGCAATTGTTTAACAGTCTCAGTCTCAAAAGTTAAGAGTAGGAAACAAAAAATGTAGTCTGTTTCACGTTAGACTGCCTCCGAGTCTTTGCTGGAGCTTCTCAAAACCATTCGAACCGTTTTTGATGCTTTCCAGCATTGTATTATCGCTTTATGTAAGTCATTCGTGCTGGCGTTGCTCTTATAAATTTTCGGAATATGAATAGCCTCGACATTGCTATCGAGCAAAGTGCTTACGCGGATTTAGTTTTTGGTGAGTTTCCTGGCCATTTCGAAGCCTCAAAAATGTCAATTCAGTTATGCAGACAAGAGCAAGTGTTGTTTTGCATGCATGTAATGGTCACAGATATATACATATAAAGGTCACTTTATTGGGGTCTACGCAATTCATGATTCTTCAGGAGTGAAAGAGTAAGCTTTCCAAGCGTACAAATACTCCAAATATTCCAAGTTTTTCTTTAAATTTTCGAAGCGTCATATTTTCCTGAAGCTGCTATAGGTCTTTAATTTTGTCGAGTCTAGCGGAAATGCAATAGAAAACATAATAAGTGTTTATCAACCTTGTGAAGTTAAATGATGTGAAACTTTGTCGAATGCATTCCCTGTGAAATTTCCAACGTCAAATTTCCGTGAACGAAAACCAGATGGCCTACGAAATTTTTAAGAACGTACATAATTTTGTTCCGTCAACGCTGCTGGAATATCTAGACACTACATTCGTTTGCATCACTTGGACAGTAGAACACTCCAAAATTATGACTGTTCCTTTAAGTTCTAAATTGGTACTTAACCTAAAACCAGAAAATGTATACGCATCCAACTGAAATATGCGCAAGCATGATCTTAACATTTGTGCGTGCTACAATTATGATTTACATATGACAATGTCAAACACCCCAATTGACGACGAGTTGTCCGACATCTGTGGCAGTTCAAAGTATGTTCTACGTATTACCATGTCAAACATCCCATCACAAGACGAGATCTTAGACCATATTAGTGCCATCTAATTTCATGATCTATACATCACCATGTCAAACATCCCATCACAAGACGAGATCTTCGACCATATTAGTGCCATCTAATTTCATGATCTATACATCACCATGTCAAACATCCCATGACAAGACGAGATCTTCGACCATATTAGTGCCATCTAATTTCATGATGTATACATCACCTTGTCAAACATCCCATCAAGAAGACGAGATCTTCGACTATATTAGTGCCATCTAATTTCATGATCTATACATCACCATGTCAAACATCCCATCAAGAAGACGAGATCTTCGACGATATTTATGAGGCCTACATGCTTAATCTACATATCACCATGTCAATTATATTATTTATAGAATTTATTATTCATTAGAAGACGAGATCTTTGACAACATTTGTGGCAGCTAAAAGTATGACCTCTATATTACCGTGACAGACATATACCATCTGAAGACAATATCTTCCACACGATACTTTTTAAAACTTATTATTAAAAGGTAGACCCACACCTTCGCTCACCATTATGAGCGACAAGTTAAAGGTTAAAGAAAACCGGACATTATGTAAATTCAAACCTGCCATAATTTTTGTTTGGCTAGGCAATATACGTAAATCCGTATTTTAAGTTAAACACAGCGGTTCGTGTGCACTAACAAGAAAGGTCTTCCGTTGTAAAATGAGAACTAAATGAAACTTGGTGGAATTGTAGACACTACTAATAATGTTCATACAAACCACAAACTTCATGCCATCTCCTCTTGGTTCCGACAGTAGGACATCTGAAAGTTTGATAGGGAGATCCTTACTGACTTGAATTTTTGCAGTTAAATCAATCAATTAAATCAAGAGAAATCAATTTGAGCAACTCGAGCAAAATCCAAACCAATGTCAAGACATAGCACTATACATAATTAACTATATGTGAAATATGTGCAATCAGAAGCAGCACGAGCGATTATGATCCACCTTTACTACCTTCAATGTTCTCCGGTGACCTAAAAATCTTCATCACTCCAGGACTGAAAAACGACGTTTTTCTTTCTTACGGGGATTAAGGATTCTTACGGGAGATCTTATTGCAGGGATTTTACATCTCCAGAGCACGTGCTGCTGATTGCACATATATATGTATGGTGCTACATATGTCTCAACATTGGTTTGGATTTTGCTCGAGTTGCTAAAGGGGTTTGTTTTTTTCAAAGCGGACAGTGCAAGGTTGAATATTTTTTTAATATAAAGTACATGTAATGTACATACATATATTTCAAATATCGTGGTCAACCCTCACACCAATTTTGATTGGTGTAGGACCAATCATATAAAAAATATTACAAGAAATAAGTGGGACTATTTTGTGTGACGGAAGAACGAACGCGGAGCTGCGTCATGCGGTTGTTTGTGTACATGTAAGGGCTGCATACTCGTTACGCTGCACGACAGCGCGCCTCTCACCTCCACAAGACAATCCTGCGTGTGTACGTATAAATACACTTGCATGGCCCCTTATGTGTATATGTATATGAATTACCCGTTTCGGTTTTTCTCGATTTTGAAGACGGGCCCACTCTAATGTGACACATTTTTAAATTTTAAATTGTGGTACCAATGCAGTCTCGTCGTTTAAGCTTCTAAAAATGATCACATTAGAGTGGGCCCGCAGTGAAAAAAAATCTTGAATGTGAACAAATTTACATTGTAATTTTTCTGAAAAAACCGAAATATTAATGCCTTGATCCTGAAAAAAATCGTGAGGTGACCTTCCTTTGCGACAAAAAATTTAAGATAGGCAGTTTGTCTTTGAATATTAAATTATGGGTGTAAAAAATTACTTTAGTTTTCGGGTTTTTTCGGTTTTTTGACCTTCAAACTCGTTTTTACAAAAAAAAATTTGGTGTACAATTTTGTTCACATCGCTCTGCATTGAAGTACTTATACGAAAATATTGTTAAAAAAGTGACTTTCGTCACTGTCCGCTTTGAAAAAAAACAAACCCAAAGTTAATTTTTCTTATGGGATTTTACAGCAAAAATTTAAGTGAGTAAAGTGTCAAACTTTCAAAAAAAAACTTTCAGATGTCCTACTGCCGGAACCAAGAGGAGATGGCATGAAGTTTGTGGTTTGTATGAACATTATTAGTAGTGGCGTCCTTTTGGATGCCACTACTAATTCAATTAATAAATATAAAATCAGAGATCTTCAGAGGGCTTCTGGGTTTGAAGATTGACCAAGGAAATATTGTATAAATGTTAATATGTCTTCATGAGATATACAAGTGTAGAGAGCTACTCTAACGAATATGACAATACATCCTGTCTGCCCAGTAAATTTGAATTTAGATAATTTAAGTAGCTGACAGTATCTTTCAGATATGTAGTAGTTTTGAGGATGAGTTTGACGATAATTATTCTCTCTGGGAGTTTTATTTTATGAAACATCACTGATATTAATTCCCTCACAATTTCTTGACTTCCTTCACTGGGATCTTGAATCAATGGTCTATAATAATCCTGATATGTGAACTGTAAAAACGTACAAATCCTTACTCGAAATAATAATTGTTTCATCCTTTAAAGCTAGTTTGAGGACGATCTCCCCCTTCTTGTATTTAATTCTTTCAGAGCCTTAGTTTCTTCAAGATTAATGTTCGATTTCAGTCTAAACGCTGATTGTGATTTTGAATTAAGTAACCTTTAGACATTAATTAATAAGTTCGCCTACTGTAGCTTTTACAGCTATTACAGAATATAACAAACTCTAGATTTCGTAGGTCCATTATCAAGTAATTGAATTCTCCAGATTGTTTAAATTTTATTGTCAGACAAAGCCCTAAAATATTACTAATTATTTCTTCACCAACGAAACTATAAACGACTGATTAATGGTTAACCTGGGTTCCAGCACATTAAAAAAATGCTTAACTCATGAGGTTTGTAGATGATGCAGGAAATTTACGACGCACTTATTTTAGAAGCACAAAATACTATAGTTTGGGATGCGTACCAAAATCAGATAATTATTTCCAAATAGTCCTCGTACCTGGACTCTTTGTCAAAACGTTTTAAGGGGAAGTACTGTGGGATCCCAGTTTTCTCTTAGCAAGTCTTAATAAATTCTACTTTCAGAAAGGAAAGCAAGGTCAAGAAGACAAAGAATTAAAGATCTGGGCGCTAAAATAAAAGTTGCTCAAGAAACAACCCAAAATGCAAATTTAACTCTTCACAAGCACCAAATAGGATTTAAATTTGAATCTAGTTTTTAGGTATTTCTGGAAATTTACTAAAAATGAGGAGAGCTTGAGAGATATTTTATTTGAGTGACTAACTACGGATAAGTGAGAGATGAGACTGGAAACGTTTACAAGTCCCAGCTACAATGTATCTTTGAAAGGTCTCCGCTATCACGACCACTGCTGGAGCATGAGCGTCTACTCCGGACACTAACCCTATTCTGTAGAATATTTTTGTCAGGCCACTCCCTGACATAATATTGCCGGTTATTTTTATTGAAGAAAAATGCATAACGCTTTCATTTGTTGCATTGGCATAGGTTTAGGCGTCCACGGATTTTTAGCCCGTGCTTGTATAGAAAGGATAATGTAAAAGGTTTGGAAATGCATTTTTTTCCCTAGCTATCATTGTGTGTAACTCTTTGATACAAGCACACGTCATGTGCCTTGGATTATTCTACCACGAATCATAATGAGGAGCATCATAAAAAAGGGTTGCACCATCTCCCTTCCGTGTGTTACAATAAAAATCCCGGACCCAGAAAATCAAGAAAAGGTTTTCATTCATTCAGAATGATGAATCAGTTGATATAAAAAAAATGGTCCCTGCACCTAGTTTTTTATTACATATGTATCTCCCTTGATCCAATTCTCAACACCCTTTCACGAACCCATTCCCTCAGCCTTGGTGGCGTATGTATGTATGTGGAGGTATGGACAATGTTGATATCACATTTATCAAAGGAGGACCCTTACTCAAGTGTAAACATCCATAGCCCGTTTACTCATGATGACTCTGACCATGTGTCCAACTACAGGGCAGCTGCTGCTGTTACATGACCAGGACAGGCTAAGTACAAGAATCGTGTCTATATTTATCCCTCGCGTGCCGCTTACGAGTCTATTTTAATTCAGTCAATGCCCTCAAGATTAAAAACTTTGTATGATCTACTCAATACGAAGTAATCTCACACTATTATTAAAATATGTCATAGAGTCTTCTCGTTTCCAGATATTAGGGCTCAATTATCCATAGTCAATTACAGTAAAATTATTTGCACGGTCATACATTCAGTTTCCATTCAGTTTTAGTAGAAATGCTCAGAACTCTCAAACGTTCATATGGCTAGAATGTACGAGAGGAATTACAGTGGAAACAATTGAAAAGACCCGATATACACAGGTAGTTAGAAAACAATTCATAGTACTAAAGTCAAAGTAGATACAAGTATTTTGGTTTTAACAGGATTCAAGTTTCTCAGAAAAAAATTTTGCATGTATTTTGTTTCCATTATAACAAAAATATAGTTCCATACATGTGTACCATTATGTAGTTTCGTTCGCAGAGTCTTACAGCAGTCCAAAGATTTTGTGACTTCAAAATTAAATGTACTGTTGGTAATACCCAAAGTGATTATAATTTCTTTCATATTTTCTTCAAAAAGTTCTTGAAGACAAGCTAAAACTATGTTTAGGCTCCTGTGCATTACTTTCTTAACTCGTTTTTCGCAAAAATTAAGATTTGTTTTGCTCGGCCTGAACAAAAAACGAAATTAAAAACTTTTAAACTCTTAAAATTAAATATCTCCTCACTTATGCAAAGCCTCACAAGGAATTCCAGTTTTAGCACAAGAACTAAAATCCATGGCACATTTAATACTAAATTGCAAGTTTGATTCCCCTGACTTTCTTACGCTTTGAGACCGCTTTTGTCTTTTTATTAGCCAAATGTAAATGCAGGTATTCAAAAATTAATTTTGCCAGAGTTTTGTAACAACCATGTGAACATTTTTTTTTAAAATTCTGCGCAAGTTTCAAAGAATCTCAATACCAAAACTATTTCTGGAAAAACGTAAAAATGTGGACAGGAGTAAACTGTAAATATTTCATTGCATGATCTGATCACTTGATTATGTTATTATTGTCATACTCAGACTACTCAAAATGTAATTACTTGAAATGAAAACGGATTTAATTGCACACTCTGAAAGCACTGAATTTTATTAGAGCAATCACAAGTTTAGTTTCATAAACTACAATATTAAAATTAACATCCACTCACTTACCAAGTCATGTGCTCCTCAATATTATCCAGATATTGTGCAAAAACTTCAGAGACTATCAATGTGGCCAACATCCTCTAATAAATTACTCACTGACGAGAAGTCAGTGGGAATCAAATGACATAACGTGTAACTTTCACTTTCACCTTTTGGCCAACTATTTTGCCAATTAGTTGCAACCACACTATCCACGTCACACCACTGCACTGGTGAAATTGCTTTTAATATACCACTGATTCTGATTTTTACTAATCCACTGATAAATTTGTATATGTATATTCTAACAGATTCCTTCTCCAAAATTATTATTCGGAAAGGAAGCATCAGAAGCCAGAATTATTACAGAATGGAGGAAAAGCTTAAAGCCACTCTTGAAATTTACAAACGTGTTTGCATCCGTGCATCTCGACTTTCACTGATTCGTTTTAGACACTCACTTCAGTTGTTTATTCCGACCGTTCTGAGGCGTAGCTGGGAAATGAAAGCATGCGTACTATTTCCATGTTACCCTTTTATTCATACTCACGGAGATTTAGCTCACTTTCTCATTCGGTTTCACATCCACCAGCCCTGGTGTAAGTAACTACAAGTTACACCTCCATAATAGTGCATAGGCTTTTGATTGTCTCTTTCCCCATTTTCTCCGTTTAAATTGAAAGGTCGTACCTTACTAATACCTAAAGCTAATCAGTTTCAATTTGTATTCATTTGTGGTATTTATAATAATTTGTAACGGTAATGTTAAAATTACCACTGGTAATATTTTTATAATTTGTATCTAAAAGCAACTATACTGTTTCATCGGCGTTTACTTTTTCTAGAAGGAAGTTTTTACCATAGTTGTTGCATCAGCCTTTCAATTCGTCAAGGGCTTTTAATGTTATTCTTGAGGTAATTAAAACGTACACGAATTTTTACCCGTTAAGAGTTTTAGCACATGTCAAACATTTAACAAAAATCAGTAGTTTTGTGTGTTGCTGGTTGCAACCGAAAAACTCTTTCACTACCACTCAGCATATTTGGAAAATAGAGGGTTTGGAAAATTTACGAAAATAATATCTAATTAACTCCACACTGTCTCCGAAGGTTATAAATTAAATATTAACTAAGTACTAGACAGAATAAATGCAAGACTTTTGGAAGTCATTAAAGTGTTGGCGTCTGATTCTGTATTCCAAGTCTCTACCGAGTTCAAAATATTCCTCTTTATTACACTAAACACGACTACAACGTTCTAAACCTTAACCCCACCTAAAGGTTCTATTCTTAGACCGTATCTTTTCATAATATTTTCCTCAAATATAGATAATTACTGTACTAAAATTGACTATGGAACATATGTGGATAACTTTGTCATGTTTCTGTATGACTCCTGAGTAACCCAATTATTTAGTAATATGCAAATGTGGCTGGAAAACCCGTAAATTGACAACACAATTTGATTCCGGGTTAACAGGGTGGTTCGATCTCTGGGCATGACTTACAATTAGTTTAGTCAATCCATAAGATTATATTCGCCAGATATTTGCATCAAAGTTGCGATTACGTCAGGAAAAGCATTCGGATATTTTAATTTCGAAAAGGATATTAAAATAACAGTTGCAATGTTTTTTGAAGTTGATAATGTAGAGATATTATCTGCGCTAATTGTAAAAAATCAGGTCATGTGGACGTCTGGCAAGGTTGCGGAACATGAGGTGTGTTAAGGATAAGTTCAAAAAATACTGGGAAAATTGAACAAATATATTTATTTCAGAGGAACTAACCTTTTTATCTTCAAATTTTATTTAGTTAATGAAAAATTAGAATAAGCACTTTCAAGTAAAAATAAATCCCCATGATACTCAAAACATTTTTTTGACCTTCAACAAAAATAATTAATTAATGAAATCCTTAAAAATGAAACAAATTTTATAAAGTCTAGAAATTCTTTAAAACATCTCAGCTAAGACTGAACTTACGAATTGTAAGCCCCTACGAGGCATGAAATGTAAGCTCAAATTGGCTGAACGAACCTTAAATATCAAACAGGTACTCACAAACAGGCAGTCCGTAATATCTCCGAAAAGTAAAACATTGCTGTAACAGAACATAGGCTAAAAATATATACACCACTGTGATGACCCAAATTAATCCCTGCATGATCTTCATCTTTCTATCTTTAAGGGTTAGCTCCACTAGCCCTTAAATTAGTAAGGACAAAGTTTTACATTTTAATCCAATTTTTGGAAACCATTTAACCTTTAATCAAATAAACAGGTATTCCCCAAATTTTTCGATACCGTATTTTGGGGGAAATGTTCTTGAAAATGTTTGCAATTCATCTCAACTCGTCATTGATTTTTATAGGCACCACGAGCACAATAGTAATCCTGAATACAGGACTAAATAAGAAAGGATTCGTTAAAAAAAATTAAAAATATGGATAAAACTTACAATTAGCTGCTTGATGACTTGGAGTTGTACGATAGCTTCAAAGGGGTAGCTTACCCAGCCATTCCATTGCTTTCGTAGGGCCAACTAAACATTTCAAACGTAGCATACTGACACCCGTAGTCTTTAAGAAGAACCACAGACAGGTGTAAATTGAATCCCCATGTTAATGTAAACTGAGACTACAAGGTTCAGGTTTATACGTTGAGACGACGCAAAAAGAGAAAGGGTACTTAATGTTTTGGGACACTTTCAAAGCGTCCATGCGTTGTACTCACACGTACCAAAAGCATGGAACCTCGATTTTTCCAGAGGGATTGACATATTTGTATATACAGTACACTCCTACCATTAGAGATTATTACCTAACAATTTATATTTTCATTTAGGATTAAAAAATATATGAACCGTATATTAAGTATTGATATTCATGTACATTATTATACATGTGTAATATATTAATACATTTGATTAACTCGTGATAACCTGGACACATGCCAATTTTTGGTCAGACTCCGCAAATTTGAGTGAATAAACTAATGAATGGACATTTTCCCAGGAATGTCAACGTAACCTTCAAAGTACATGCCACGGGGGTTGCCATGTGTAACCCTACAGGATTTATGTCTTTTTTCTGACACTTACTTCAATTTATGTGGGTGTGTGTAAAGTTAATTATTATATTTCCATTGAGGGATGGAGATCTGTTTAAGAGACTATCCCATCGTGGTCACAATAACCCATGGGGGAAATTTGAATTGACGTTAAGGATGGGACTCTGATCTCAATCACATCTGGGAGGTTATATATGAAATATGTATTATTCAAGTAATTCTATCTTCTAAACTGTTAACCTATTGTAAAAGACTTGCAAAAATAAAATATCAGCCTGAAACACCTCGTTTACTAGAAGGTTTCCTGTTTTCTGAAAAGGAAAAATTTAATAAAAACAAATAAATCTTAGCTACTTCTGGTGCAACAGCTTCAGAGGTGTCCCGTTCCTGGCCATTCCATAACTTTGGTAGAGTAAACTAAAATTTTCGAAGGCAGCACTGAACCAGGTAGTATTTAATAGGACCAATCAACAGGTACATACTGGTTCCACACGGAAACCTAAACTGAGACTTCCAATGGACAGGTTACCTTGAGAGAAAAAAGTGAAAGGGTGCCTAACGTTTTGGGACACTTTGGAAGCGTCCATGTGCCGTACACTGTCTGTACTCACGCATGACAACATCAACCTTCACGTAGTACCCTTTAGTTTTCCACACGCAGCAAGGATTGACATATTTATTCTGATTCCCATGAAACATAATCCTTATTATGAGCGAAGCGATATAATGGAATGATCTCGGTCCTGACCTCGTGGACACAAGGGCTTCGACGCTATTCAACTTAGCTGAAAACCAATTTCAGCACCACAATGTCCTGACTGCGTAGATGTGCAAACCACTTCAAATTTTCAAATTTTTGATTTTTTTTTTGAAATTTTGAAAAATTTCAAAATCCATATTTATGCTTCAAATTTGGTTTGCACATTCTCCTGACCTCGTGAATGATCAAACAACCACTTTGAATTTCCCAGTTTTCCAAAATTCCAAAAATTATGGGAAACTTCTCACCAAACGGAATCCTGGAGCGTTGTCGGTTTTGACCTTGTGGACTTACAAAGGCTTCTATACCATTAAGCCTTGGTGAAAACAAATTTGGTCTACACAAACTCCTGACCATGTTGATATGCAAACAACTTCCAATTTTCCAATTTTCGAAAAAATTTTGAAAAATTTTAAAATCGATATTTACGCTTCAAATTTTTGTTTACACGTTGCCCTGACCTCGTGAATGATCAAACAACCACAGGGCGTCAAAAATAATCACGAATGTTGCAACTCCGTAGATGTAACTACTGTATATAAAATATACTGTAGCTACTAAAATCATTTCACATTTCATTTTGTAACGAACCGTAATGTAACTGACAATTCTGGAACTGGAAATTGCTTTGCTAACCACAAGTCTTTCTCTTTTCAAAACTAAATACTCCGTGTACATAATGCATCTGGGAAGGATACGTTTGAAACGAAATACACAGAAGTTTCATTTGATAGCTTTAAAAGCTTCTGGTGCAGACGGTTAAAATCCAGCATGCTCATCATTGCTACCATGTGGGTATATTGCAATTGAGGGACACTAATTTCCTATTGGTTGGTGAAGTGTGCTTTTTGAGTTTCGTTGTGACGCATCACGTCTGACCCCATTTCATCTTGTGATCTTATTCCAGGGTACTTTGTTCCTCCCCTCCCGCAATCACAGAGGAATATTTTATTGTACGATAGTTTCACTACTTTTATGAGCGAAGCGACATAATGGAATGATCTCGGATCGGACCTTGCGGACATGAGGGCTTCTATGCCATTCAACTTTTAGCTGGAAACCCAATTCAAGAGCACAACCTCCTGACCATGTAGATGTGTAAATCACTTCAAATATTTTCATTTCTCGAAATTTGGAAAAACAATCATAAAATTTCAAAAGCGCTATTTACGCTTCAAATTTGGTTTGCAAGTTTCCCTGACCTCATGAATGATTAAACAACCACACGCCTGCATCTTTCCCTTAACATGGAGTTGTGCAAACCAATTCGAATTTTCCAATATTCAAAATGTCTAAATAAATAGAGATAATCATACAAACTGGGAATGCGTTTTAAACTTCACTTCAACATTTCAGCATGCGTGTATGCAAACCAGTTCTAATTTTTTAGTTTCTGAGAACTTCGGAATAGTTTCAGAAAGAAATTCGCTCATAAAGAAATCATCTGTGATCAGCACTAGGTGCTAATTCACCAGGGCGCGAAGCGCCGGCGGAATATGGCAACAAGGGCTTTTAACAGTATGTAATGTGGCGTGTACAAGGAAACGTGTATTTAATTTCCCCCCGTACTGGTCACATTTATATGTACTGGGCAAAGATGTTAACTGAGGTAAAAGAAAAAAATGGTTTACATATGTGATTCCTTGTATGTAGTATTATATTCAGTACGCATATAGTAAATTGTGCAAAACGTTTCATATTCGATTTTAAAACACCATGCACAAGTACTCCCGACCTCTACCGGTGGTTAGAACACACAATTCAATGTAACTAACAAATTCTACAATAGATGGCACTCCCCAATGTGAACACATATGTATTACTATGAGTTTATACGTGACCTCATTTAATTTTCTGAGGTCGAACGAATGACACGATGTCCTTCAAAAACAATAGAGTTCTTCCTTTTTGCATGATCTGTCCCGGTAAAAACTTTGTAGTCTGTAGTAGCAATGGTTCTGCAGATATCGTGAGGACAAGACAGCCTCTACAGACAACCAGACCTTCGCAATAGGGACTCCCGCTTCGCTTCGCGCCTAAAAACAAATTACGCTACCACAACAAGCTGCGAAATGACGTAATTTACATTTATACTCATGTCAAACGCACAAGACGCCTATCGCTTCGCTCATTGAGCTTTAGGTCAACCGATTGCAATTTAGGATTTTTTTTTCTCTCTACCACAATATCTCATTTTAAAAGTCTCATTTTTAAGTTTTTTAGAATTTGTGTCGTCAAGCTGAATTTCTCCAACCTTGCTCGCTATCAATAAGTTTATGAGTCATGCTCAGAGGTCTAAACTGAAGGACCACAAATGATCATCACACCATGTTCTGATAAAAAATTTATATTTGCATATTTTTAGATTTTCAAAAACTATGATTTTACAAACAAAATATGTCTTTGCTCCACTTTCTTAACCTCTGTATGAAACATTTTCGGCTAAGGTATATTATTCTATACTTATTAATTAACAAGAGATATATTGTTCAAAAATTGCAAATTTTAAAAGCAAAATGATCTAGATGGCCTAGATACAATTTGTAATTTATAATAAACGCAATATAGGAATAAATTATTTTTTGAAACTGCACTTCAGTTCCATTTGAGTTCAAACTTGAAGGTACACTCACGTTCAAACTGAACTTTCAAGTTATACTTCAGCTACACTTGAGTTCAAACTTAAATTCCAAGGCACACTGAAGGTCAAATCGGGATTTCTAGTTGGACAGAATAACACTCGAATACAAATTCGAATTTCAAGTTACCCTTTAGTTAAACTTGAGTTCAAACACGAATTTCAAGCTGCACTTGAGTAACACTTGAGTCCAAACTCATAATTCATGTCCCACTTGAGTAACACTTGAGGTCAAACTCCGTTTCATGTCCCGTTAGAGTTTCAGGTTACACTCATATTCTAACTTCAGGCAGCAATTGAGTTCAAACTCGAAGTAAATGTCACACTTGAATTCAAGCTCGAGTTCCCAGTAACACGGAAGTTCGAATTCGAATTTCAAGTTGGACAGAGTTACACTCGAGTACTAATTCGAATTTCAAGTTGGACAGAGTTACACTCGAGTACTAATTCGAATTTCAAGTTACACTTGAGTTCAAACTTGAATTTCAAGTTACACTTGAGTTCAAACACGAATTTTGAGTTACACATACGTTCAAAGTCGAAATTCAAGTTACACCTTACTTTCATCTTAAACTAACTTGAATGTGATGTAACAATCGAGTGTAAACTCGAATTCTAAGTCAAATTTGAACTGGGCTTTCAAGCAGCACTTGAGCTACGTTTGAGTTTAAACTCAAACTTCAAATTGCACTCGACTTTCCGGCTATGCTGAAGTTCAAAATCAGTTTCATATTACGTCTTGAGAGTGAACTCAAATTACAATTTTGAACTGTACACTGTTAAATTTGCATTCGAGTTTTTAAATTACATTAATCACTCGTACGTGGATCATTTGGCTTTTAGAGAAAACTGTGTGTAGTTCGTTTTGTTTTTAAAATTTCACTCACTTACAATTAATTCATTTTGGCTTCAGTGATATTGCATTTAGATCATTCAATCGAAAATACCCCTAGAACATCTTGTCTCTTCACCGACAAAGTACAAGATTTTTTGGAGTGTGCTTTTATGCAGGAGTGCGCCCAGCTCTAACTTACTGTGACTCTGAGCGTACGGCTCGCCCATCTATGGAGTGGTGCATGATCTGAATTTTGCCTGTAGATAGGAGCGCGTAATACGAAATATTCTCCGGTTCATGTTGACTTAATATTCGGGAATTTTGGAGTTCGGGGGTTTTGGTTGGAAGGATTGACTTGTGTAGTGGATTGAACTTAAAATACTTAGCATTTATTAGAAAGTTTAATTTTAATCATGACATTTTACCACTTTGGGAACTGCATTGCTTTGGCATACCTTCCATATTACCTCACTTATAAATTATCAGGATTGTAAGTAACAAAAATATTTTTTTTTAATTATCTGCTATATGTACAACAATTTCTGATTTCAATTTGATTGTGTTTTGATGAGAATGTTGAAATCATTACATTATCTTGTTTGACTTTCAGGGCAGATTATGGAGCATTTTGGAAATGTATTCAGTCGGGCTTCCTCTTTACGTTCACGCAGCTCATCAAAATGTTAATAATGGCAACATTTTTTCCTCTGCCCAGTGGTAGTCAAGAAGGGGTGTCTTTTCAGGAAATGAAGTCGACCTATGGTCATCATGAGGGAGGGCTTGCAACTCTGGTGTGTAACTATTGGCTATAACTAACAGCGTAACCTTTATAAGCAAAATGAAGCTGACAAGGTGGAATAGGAGCATGCAGTCAGTGTTCATACAGATTGCCTGAAGATAAATTTAATTCCAGATTTTAAGACGAGGCTGGATTTCAAGATGAAAGAAAGTAAAAATATAAGAGATGGTGTCCCGAGGTCTCATATTTGATCGTTTGTTGCTATGTTTTTTGAGCTTACTAATTGAGTTTAACATCATATCCGAAAAATTGGTTCGGAGTAACAATTGGACACACGCTCGGATAAAAAGAAAGGACATCCAAAACTGAGATCTCTACTCGGTAGTGGGAGGGCTGGGTTTTCAATTTTGGGTGCTCTGTCATTCCTAAAATGGGTACCTCGTAGTAGTCAAGTGGTATTTATTTCACACAATGCTAATTTTTGGCGATGAGCCTTTCATCGTTGTATTACAGTTTAGCTGCTTTTGTCTAAAGTGCTCGATAGAGCTGACTTATGTTTAGTTTGTTAGAAAAAAGCCTTTTCGTGCAAACAGAGTCATATTTAATCTTTTTAAAAACAATGTAAGTAAAACATTTCACTTATTTTTTTTAAATGACCTTGCCCTATTTCTTTAGCGCTGTATTGAGTGCCACGGCTAGTGGGATAAATACAATTCGGAAAAAATTGGAGCAGACATTTCTAGAATACGGAGTGTATAGATATAAAATACGAAAAATCAATGGTACATGCTCATATGTGTTTGGTTTCAAATGTGTAAAGATATTTCATGCAGTTAGGGAATGCGTTTAGAGGACTTTGTTAATTAACTTTATTTATCTTTGTCGTACTGTCTAATTAATTTGTGTTTAAAATCACAAACAGCTCATTCACGCTGATTATTTTCTTTAGGAGTTCTTCAAGGCTTCTATGGATCTCATAGACTTCATTGGTGTCTTTCTTACGTTGTCAAGAATTCCAGGGCGTGGTCACGCTAAAGTTCTTACAGCAGGAATTGGTTGGGCAACAGCGGAGTTGATTTTGACGAGACTTCTAAGTTTGTGGGTAGGAGCCAAGGGGATAGAGTTCAACTGGCGCTATATGCAAGAAAGTTTTGATGCCAACATCAGCTTGGTTAGTTCAAAATAAGTATATTTACGGGCGTTGTGTCACCTAGTAAAATCACCTAGGTGAAGAAGTAATTAATTGTGTGGAATGCTTTAAAGGAGGAAAAATAATTTGTTATAGTGATTGCTTGTTAATAATGAACAAATATCGTGTTTAGGTACATCATCTTACTGTGACGACCTTGATATGGGTGTGGACCAGGCATGACCTAAAGGCTTCTCTGTTACCACTTGTCTCCTTCATTCTTGTCTTTAGCGTCTACAAGGGGCTTTTCGTGGACTACACTGCAGCATTTTTCTTGATGAATGCTTGGACGGCACTGTTATTCAAGGCTGTCTTAACTACCGTGTCAGGCGTGGTGACCATGCGACTATATTCAACTGTTGCATGAAATTTATAATCGTTAGTAGTCATTATTCTAAATATTCAAGAGTTAGTTAATTCGTTCCAAGTGTTTTCAACCTGTGATGAGACGAGTGTGGTTTGCCTGTCCGTTTCAGTTTTGCCTATTTCTTATTAATTTTCATTTTCAATAAATTTTCCATCAATTTAGATGGAGTTATGAAATGTTCACCTTGAAATGAACTCTTTTGTTGATTCTTGATTCATTCTTGGCACAGCAACCTTTCCAGGGTCTGATATCTGATATTCTGCAACGTTAAAATGTTCTTTTATTGTTGATTTGTATTTAACTAATGGGCCTTCAGGATGATTACTTGCTTTTAATTTTAAAATAACAATCAATTCAACGCCTCTATTTCCCAAAAATGAGTTACTATGTCGGCGTCGGCATTACTGTATAACTTACAAGTATTAATTGGAGGAATGAATGGAGTCACTTAACACTTAAGATCCAAAGTTCCATAGAGCTTGTACGAGTATAGTAATGAGGGCTGCAGTAGGAAAAAGTGCAATCCTTGCAGCCTGCCAACTTCAAATTAGTCAGCTCGTGGTATTCGGGAAACTGTGATCGGAAATTAAAGTTGTGCAAATTTTCATGAAAATTGTAAAAGAATATTGATAAAAAGTTAATTTGTTGTGCATATTTTGTTACGAAACATTGTAGCATAGAAATTAAGCATATTATACAACGTTTCAGCACTAGCATATTTTGTACTAGTACATTTAGTACTCACAATCAGGGGCTCAACCAAAGATATTTTACCGGGGGGTACAAAATGGCCGTCTCACTTGCAGACTGAAGTAAAATATTTTATTGCATTATAGCAATATTTTGTTGCATGGTGTGAAAAAAATTAACCTAACAACAAAAGCAAGCTAAAAATAAAATTAGCGTTTGTAATTCCTCACAAACAAAAAAGCAGTAATTATTATTGTTAAAAAAGGTCAGAAGCTTTTTTCAGGCCCACTTTGTCTAGTATTTTGGTCTAGCCAAATAACATTTAGCAGTAGTTCCGCCTTATTTCAACCAATGTTGAAGTCAGCTAGTTTAGAATTCGCTTCAATGTCAATATAGAAAAACTGCGTACTGACCAGGTTTTTATAAATAAAAATAGAATTATTAATTACAGAGGGTAATACAAACGGAAGCGGATTTTTCAACACCTCTAATATGTATTTAAAATGTGACGCTAGGTTATGAAAAATATATATGAAATAAGATTGTTTCATTCCAACATTTTCTTACATTTGCGTTTGGCAACAATATGTTCGACTTGAGCGGATAAAAACCCATCTGAACACAGCAAACAGTCCATACAAATTCCCTACTTTGATTCACGTACTAGAAGCTTGATGCCGGATAAATTGGCCTAGGGAAATTATAATAGTTTTAAGCTTTAAATTACAATTTTCAACATTCAGGATTAAAATATTACACATAGAATCGGAAATACCATAATAATTTTAACAAAACAAATCACCGTTGTAACATTTTCAGAAGAGCAAAAATATTTTATACACAAAAAATTGATACTTATAATTGTAATCATACCGCGATTGCCTAATCACTTATTACTCAGGGAAGAGCTTATGCATTTTTGTCTCTTACCTTTTGATTATTGAAAAATCTCAAAGACATCGAATTATTTATTTTTTACGACTTAATTAGGGTTACTTGTAATCTAAGCTCTGTGTCCGCGAAGCTTTAGAAATTTTAAGTGTGCAGAGTTGAATTAACAATTTTGGATTATTCTGTTGGTTCTATCTATTCTGTAGGTTACTATGTGTGGAAAACAAATCATGTAAATTCTAATTCAGTATTGCATGTAATGTATCATAGAATACAGATGTTCGTGTTATCTTTGATGTTTTTATCATTATAAATTTTGATTTACAGCTTAAATTATGATGGTAGTCGAACTTTTAAAATAATAAACTGAAATAAACTGATTTTTGTTCTACGATAGCACCTACCTGACAATTTTCATGTAGTATGGGAGTTAAATTTGTCATTTTAAATTTTTTTTCTGGGGCGGGGGGTCGAGGCTCGTACCCCTCTGGGGGCCAAGTAGAGATACGTAGTCTAATGGTCGGAACGATTCAATTCAATTCACAAGCTGAACTAAATTCAAACCAACGTTTTGATTCAGTTAAGTAAAAACCAATTCAATTCAGATCAGTTTATAATTTTGAATTGAATTGAACTGAACTAAATCGAAAACCATGGGTTTCCCTAGACATTTAAATAATACGTTTTTCTAGAAACGACGAGTTTTTACAGATTGAACAACGGAAGGACGCCAAAGCGAAAAACTCGTTAGTTGAAGGGGAGTAAAGAAAAGAGTTTGTAAACGGTTGATTTTGAATTCAAATGTACTGGGCAGAGGGCAGATTGAATTGAACTGAACTGAGCCGAAAATTTTAAATTCAGAATTGAATTGGTCTAAGCACTACGGTGTGCTCCCCGTGGTTTTATCACTGTTTAGTAATTTACAGAAGTAGTAAATGTGCGAAACTGTATTTTTCGGTAGTTGCTAATTCACATCCCAGAAACCCATGCATCAATCAAGCATTCAACAACCCAACGTCCCACATCTTCATTGTCAGAGGGAACTATGAGACGGCATTCCCTGCTGATGAATGCAAGTGAGCAAATACAATTCAGGAATGGCAGCCTAACGGGATATCTCGCTTAAACCTGGTAGAAAGACGGAAGGGGTGATAATAAACTAAGGAACGAGAGTTTCTATACTCCAGTTTTATTTTTTTTACTGGACGGGACAAATTTAAGATGAAAACGCCGGGTGGTCAGCATTAGGCAGTGAATTGACCAGTCATTGTGAATTGACAATTGACACTAAACGGACGGACGGGACGGGACAATTAAACCAAGCAGTAAGCTAATGCACGTGACAACCAGACCAAACTGGACACGGTCTCAGGGGTCACGGACAGTTTATCACAGAACGGGTCACCGACTCATGAGACATTTCCTCAGGGCGGGACTGGAGACAATAATTGCTTTTCAATAGCAGGGATAAAATCAGTCCCCGTTAGAAGCTCTACTCCCGTGAAAGAAATTAAACTACGACAATTACTTTCAATTATCATTGATATTGATTTCGGTGCCGAAACATTGAGGAATGTTTAGCTCAACTAGCTCGAATTCGTCGGAATGAGTACAAGGCAAACACTTGCACTCGTGTTTTGATTTCATGCTGCTTGATGTAGCATTTGCACTCATGTTTTAGGATAGCACTCAAGCCTCGAGCATAAAAGAGTGAAAGTGTTGTACACATCTCTCATGTGCAACCAGTACTGCCGAAGAAATGTCAAGTTCTGTTTGTGAAAATTGGTCGTCGTTGTTTTGGTTTTTCAAAATATTGAGAAATTCGATTTATTCCGTTTTGCTGGTGAGCCACCTGCTAGAGCATACCGTCTTCATGTCCCACAAATTATGACCTTATCCTGTCAGCATTCTCACTGGTTCTGCGTTTTATCCGAGCTGATGTTTCGTTCTTTTTGAATTTTCCCTTTACTAGTTCCATGCGGTCAGAAATTGTCCTGTCCTTTGGTCTCTTAAGGTTGTGCCCCGTCCCTAGGAAATTATACTTGTGACCCCAAAGCCGGTGACACATTGCATAAAAAAATGTCTCCTCTGAAACGATGTCCAGTTAGTCTGGCTGTCAAGTTTGTCAGTCTAGTGTTTGGTCTCATTGTCCCGTTTCACAGGCAATCACGTTTATTAGTTTAGTAGTTACTTGGTTTCATTGTCCAGTCCGGCTCTTTATTTCGAATCACCTCACAATTACGTGTGCATGTCAGTGATTGACCCGTACGCTAGTTCATTACCTCATGCAGTCAATCCGACATTTCCATCAAAAATTTGTCCCGTCCAGTAAAAACTTATCCCGTCACTTAGTTTAGTATCAACCCTTTTGTCTTTCTACCAGGCTTAATGGAGAAACCACGTTTATCCCTCAAATCCCGCCTTGTATTCGCTCACCCTTGAATCCCGCCATCTACCAGCAAGGAGTCACGTTTCCAGTTTCTATATTAAATATTGATATTTTTATGGGAAGAAGGACACCGCACAATCTTTACGAGAAAATGCCCTCTGTTCGATTTCAACGAAAAAATTACTGCAGGGTGCGCCTTGATGCGTAGATCATTTTTGATAATTGGCCCGAAAAAATCTGACGACGGGATTCGGAGATATCCCGGGTCAAAGTTAGCAAAAAATGAGGGGGGGGGGCTCATGGGGTACCAAAAAATTCAAACAGTGAAAATTAGCAATATAACTTTAAAAATGGCAAGAATAAAAATTAAATAACGTGCAAAAAAAATTTCAGCGAGATATGACCTCAAAAATCCAAGATACTGACCTCAAGAGGTCAAAGAGCGTCGATACCTGTTTCATAATCTAAACGGTGACAAAACTGGCCCAGATTGAAATTAGGGCTTTAATTAGACACATATTAAGCGTGTGCCGAGTTTGGTTACAGTTTGCGACACGATGACCCAGCTGTGACCCCCGAGGTCAATATCTTACCCATACCGGATTTGGTACCTAAACATCATTCGAATTGCCCGCAAATAGGCTAGAACGTTTGATGTAAGCCCAGATGGAACCAAACTTGACAGGCGACTCATCTGGGCTTACACCAAAAGTTCTAGCCTATTTGCGGGCAATTCGAATGATTTTTGGGTACCAAATCCGGTATGAGTATAATATTGAGATTGGAGGTCACAGCTAGGTCATCGTGACATAAACTGGAACCAAACTTGACAGGCAACTCATAACTACGCATCATAGGCGCACCCTGCAGTAATTTTTTCGTTGAAATCGAACAGCGGGCATTTTCTCGTAAGGATTGTGCGGTGTCCTTTCAATGTTAAGATTCATGTTTGTGCATAACCTGAGTAACAAGTACCCAACTTCTTGTTATTTCCCCCTAAATATTTATTTTTGAATAAAGAATATATAAAAAAAAAGTTTTGTTAATACTTTCCCATGTTGAGGAACGTGTACGATTGGTTGTAATGTATGAACTTCCCCCCCCCCCCAAAATCATTGTAAAATGAAAAAACAAGCTGTAGCGATAGAATTTTCCTTTCGAATTAAAGATATTTGACCTAGGACCCCCCGAAAAAAAATTATGTATTCAAACGATGTCTACTGAAAACAAATAAGGGTGAAAAAATCCAATTTTGATAAAATATAAGTTTTTCAAGGTTCTGGATAGAGAACGAAATGTTAAGCTAAGTATGTTATGTGCTTTTTGTAGCTAGACCCTAAGAGTGGCAGCTCCAAGAAAACCAATGGAGACTGTAAAGAGGTACACAATAATTATCTTTCATGCGTGACATTTGTGATCTTTCTTTCCTTTACAATCTATGCATAATTCAAAATCATTCGGTGCATACATCTCATAATTTCAACTATGCAAACACTTAAAAATTTAATTCATCTGGTGCAAATGAACTAACCATCACGTTTATTCGGTGTATACACTTACAACCACCGATGTAAAATGCAGAACTAAATGAAACTTGGTGGAATTGTAGACACTACTTAATAGTGTTCATACAAACCACAAACTTCATGCCATCTCCTCTTGGTTCCGGCAGTAGGACATCTGAAAGTTTTTTTTTTGAAAGTTTGACACTTTACTCACTTAAATTTTTGCTGTAAAATCCCATAAGAAAAATTAACTTTGGGTTTGTTTTTTTTCAAAGCGGACAGTGACGAAAGTCACTTTTTTAACAATATTTTCGTATAAGTACTTCAATGCAGAGCGATGTGAACAAAATTGTACACCAAATTTTTTTTTGTAAAAACGAGTTTGAAGGTCAAAAAACCGAAAAAACCCGAAAACTAAAGTAATTTTTTACACCCATAATTTAATATTCAAAGACAAACTGCCTATCTTAAATTTTTTGTCGCAAAGGAAGGTCACCTCACGATTTTTTTCAGGATCAAGGCATTAATATTTCGGTTTTTTCAGAAAAATTACAATGTAAATTTGTTCACATTCAAGATTTTTTTTCACTGCGGGCCCACTCTAATGTGATCATTTTTAGAAGCTTAAACGACGAGACTGCATTGGTACCACAATTTAAAATTTAAAAATGTGTCACATTAGAGTGGGCCCGTCTTCAAAATCGAGAAAAACCGAAACGGGTAATTCATATACATATACACATAAGGGGCCATGCAAGTGTATTTATACGTACACACGCAGGATTGTCTTGTGGAGGTGAGAGGCGCGCTGTCGTGCAGCGTAACGAGTATGCAGCCCTTACATGTACACAAACAACCGCATGACGCAGCTCCGCGTTCGTTCTTCCGTCACACAAAATAGTCCCACTTATTTCTTGTAATATTTTTTATATGATTGGTCCTACACCAATCAAAATTGGTGTGAGGGTTGACCACGATATTTGAAATATATGTATGTACATTACATGTACTTTATATTAAAAAAATATTCAACCTTGCACTGTCCGCTTTGAAAAAAACAAACCCCTTTAGCAACTCGAGCAAAATCCAAACCAATGTTGAGACATATGTAGCACCATACATATATATGTGCAATCAGCAGCACGTGCTCTGGAGATGTAAAATCCCTGCAATAAGATCTCCCGTAAGAATCCTTAATCCCCGTAAGAAAGAAAAACGTCGTTTTTCAGTCCTGGAGTGATGAAGATTTTTAGGTCACCGGAGAACATTGAAGGTAGTAAAGGTGGATCATAATCGCTCGTGCTGCTTCTGATTGCACATATTTCACATATAGTTAATTATGTATAGTGCTATGTCTTGACATTGGTTTGGATTTTGCTCGAGTTGCTCAAATTGATTTCTCTTGATTTAATTGATTGATTTAACTGCAAAAATTCAAGTCAGTAAGGATCTCCCTATCAAACTTTCAGATGTCCTACTGTCGGAACCAAGAGGAGATGGCATGAAGTTTGTGGTTTGTATGAACATTATTAGTAGTGTCTACAATTCCACCAAGTTTCATTTAGTTCTCATTTTACAACGGAAGACCTTTCTTGTTAGTGCACACGAACCGCTGTGTTTAACTTAAAATACGGATTTACGTATATTGCCTAGCCAAACAAAAATTATGGCAGGTTTGAATTTACATAATGTCCGGTTTTCTTTAACCTTTAACTTGTCGCTCATAATGGTGAGCGAAGGTGTGGGTCTACCTTTTAATAATAAGTTTTAAAAAGTATCGTGTGGAAGATATTGTCTTCAGATGGTATATGTCTGTCACGGTAATATAGAGGTCATACTTTTAGCTGCCACAAATGTTGTCAAAGATCTCGTCTTCTAATGAATAATAAATTCTATAAATAATATAATTGACATGGTGATATGTAGATTAAGCATGTAGGCCTCATAAATATCGTCGAAGATCTCGTCTTCTTGATGGGATGTTTGACATGGTGATGTATAGATCATGAAATTAGATGGCACTAATATAGTCGAAGATCTCGTCTTCTTGATGGGATGTTTGACAAGGTGATGTATACATCATGAAATTAGATGGCACTAATATGGTCGAAGATCTCGTCTTGTCATGGGATGTTTGACATGGTGATGTATAGATCATGAAATTAGATGGCACTAATATGGTCGAAGATCTCGTCTTGTCATGGGATGTTTGACATGGTGATGTATAGATCATGAAATTAGATGGCACTAATATGGTCGAAGATCTCGTCTTGTGATGGGATGTTTGACATGGTGATGTATAGATCATGAAATTAGATGGCACTAATATGGTCGAAGATCTCGTCTTGTGATGGGATGTTTGACATGGTAATACGTAGAACATACTTTGAACTGCCACAGATGTCGGACAACTCGTCGTCAATTGGGGTGTTTGACATTGTCATATGTAAATCATAATTGTAGCACGCACAAATGTTAAGATCATGCTTGCGCATATTTCAGTTGGATGCGTATACATTTTCTGGTTTTAGGTTAAGTACCAATTTAGAACTTAAAGGAACAGTCATAATTTTGGAGTGTTCTACTGTCCAAGTGATGCAAACGAATGTAGTGTCTAGATATTCCAGCAGCGTTGACGGAACAAAATTATGTACGTTCTTAAAAATTTCGTAGGCCATCTGGTTTTCGTTCACGGAAATTTGACGTTGGAAATTTCACAGGGAATGCATTCGACAAAGTTTCACATCATTTAACTTCACAAGGTTGATAAACACTTATTATGTTTTCTATTGCATTTCCGCTAGACTCGACAAAATTAAAGACCTATAGCAGCTTCAGGAAAATATGACGCTTCGAAAATGTAAAGAAAAACTTGGAATATTTGGAGTATTTCTACGCTTGGAAAGCTTACTCTTTCACTCCTGAAGAATCATGAATTGCGTAGACCCCAATAAAGTGGCCTTTATATGTATATATCTGTGACCATTACATGCATGCAAAACAACACAGCTCTTGTCTGCATAACTGAATTGACATTTTTGAGGCTTCGAAATGGCCAGGAAACTCACCAAAAACTAAATCCGCGTAAGCACTTTGCTCGATAGCAATGTCGAGGCTATTCATATTCCGAAAATTTATAAGAGCAACGCCAGCACGAATGACTTACATAAAGCTTTCTATTGCATTTCCGCTAGACTCGACAAAATTAAAGACCTAGCAGCTTCAGGAAAATATGGCCGTTTGAAAATTTAAAGAAAAACATGGAATATTTGGAGTATTTCTACGCTTGGAAAGCTTACTCTTTCACTCCTGAAGAATAATGAATTGCGTAGACCCCAATAAAGTGGCATTTATATGTATAATAATACAACTCCTCTAAGTGCATATCATGAACCTTTTATGTATAGCATCAAACTCTGGCGTTCATATGTTACTGGCAATTATGTACTACGTGAAAACTTGAATGGGCTCAAACTAGGAATACAGAAATTTTCACAAACAGGAATATACATTCGATTTTTAACAAATTCGCTTGCATATAAAGTTTAGATTCAACTGTTGCAGCACGCCAGGATTTATTACGTTTATGCTTTGTTTATCCTTTTCTTCCCGCCTAAATATTTTTGGTAGCCGTTTAAAATTGTTTGGCATGTTTTCTGCTTCTTTTATTTTTTAGATACACCCCCGATGCCTTCTGGTCCGAGGTGTTTGGCGTTAATGGTTCAAAATGTTGGAGTTGGGAAGATGTAGCCCTATCTGCTTTAGAATGTATTACTATTCCAAAGCTTTCAAAAGACGATCTTGGCAATCAAGTCTTCATGGACTTTGAAACAGTTAGATCAGTGGCCTTTGATAAGGTTCGAACAAAATTCTTTCAATATCCCGCCGTGTTGTTGGATTTGAAAACGTTTAATTTCGTGGCCTCTAAACACAATTTCGAGCTCAATTCAGTGTTCAAGGAAATGAGGGAATATAGATGGAAGGCATTCGATTTGCCCAAGGTTAAAAACGAGTCAGAGATGGCCATTTTCTTTGATACTTCAGATTTACTCCTTTCTGCAGAGACTGATGGTAACGTCATGTTTTCGCCATGTTGATTTTATATTTGATGTGCATTATGTCGTAGTAGTTTCTAATCCTGCTGTAAATTGTATTAGTCGACAAAATGAAACAAAAACAATGTAACGTACAGTACATTATTGATTTCACACATACACTAGCTGACACTAGTGTTGTATTAATGTAAGTATTTCACAGGGACCAATAGGAGTACAACAACAGGTACCATTTGATGTTGTAGAGCTCAAGCTTTGCATACTCGCTTTGTAAATCAGTTACTACTGGTTATTTACATTTTTGTTTCAGTTTTTTCGATTGAAAAAGATATCAGCACACGAAAGGAATTAAAATTCCAAGCGGATGGAAAAACGATTGGACATCTCGAAAATCTTATCGTGGGATGTGCAGGGGGTGTCATGAAGGCTGCTCCAGTTCATGAAATTTCTTATTCGCCGTTCCTGGATGCTTGCTATATTCCTGAGATTAACCCCCATTATCTGGATAACCCCATAAAGTGGTTATCCGGACAGGGTACAAACGGTGTGACATCACCTTGCCTTGTAACGCTTGGCGGGCAAATGTTCACACCTTTCTGCTACAATGAGCAGAGTAAGTTATCAAAAGAAAAAAGTACATACAATATACTGATTTAATTTTTTATGTTACTTTTAATTTTATGTATCAGGACTTGGTGAGCTGGACATTGTCACCTACAACTGGAGGAATAGAAATCCCAACTGGATACAGAAAATTGTGGTTGTAGTGCCGCCAGCTGCAAAAGATCAGTTGTCGATGGATCTACTCCGACAGCGGATCTATCAGTTTGAGAAGCAACAGTTACGAGCTGTTCGTGACAAAGATTGTCCATATTATCTGGAAACTCATCGATATTTTTTCACTCTGAAGACGTTATTCCAATTGAAAATTGGATTTTTTATTGCTCCGATGAATATTGGCGATGCTATCATCATTCAGCCGGGATGTGCGAGATTCACATTCTCTTGCACGGTCAACCAAAGTATTGGAACTTGCTACTATTCCAAGGTAAACTGTATGTTATCAAACTAGAATATAAAATGCTGTTTATTACAAAATATTAAATATGTGATTGTTTTTTCTTTTAGAGTTACGACACAATCCTAACTCAATTAGAGGACTGTAATCAAATGGGGAGATTGTGTAATTCGTTGCACGGTAATATAATCCGTTACAACGTCTTCGAATTCACCCTGGCAATAACCCGTCGTTCTAAACATGATAAATTGGATCAATATCAATCGCCTGGAACTAAAAGTGTATCGGAGTCAGAAAGCGTAGCACCATCCGAGCAGGCTTCTGATATTGAAGATGATCCCGGTACAGCAACAAATGAGACATCAGTTACGTGTTCGGATGAGGGTTCGATTGTAGTCAATCTGGAAGATGGTCAATCTTCCTATCATAACGTAGTGCCAATTGAGGAAGACTTGGAAGAAGATTTGACGCAAGAGCCCATATTTGAGGGATCAGCCACATCAATAGTATCCTCGAAAAAATCGACTTTGGAGATTACCGAAACACGTTACAGTGATGGAACTCAGGTGGTTACAAAACGTTCTGAAGAAGAGAATCTAATTTTTGGAGCAAACGTTCAAGCAGAACAAGTGCCCGTGAAGAAGAGACGGAAGAAGGCCAAAACCAACAAGTTAAAATCCAAGATGCAAAAAACCAAAGAGAAGAAGAACAGGAAGAAAAAGAAGATGGAGCAATCCCTAGCTCTCGCAATCCAGTCTTCAGACCAGGTAGCTTCAGCAAGAAGCCTGCCGACTTATACCTCAAACTGGAGTCCGTGGTCAACTCTCGAAACAACCTTGGATTTTTCAAATATAAATCCATTTGATACGACATATTGCAACCCAGTAAATATTTATGATTTGTATATAATAAATAAGTATATTTTTAAACCATTGATGCCAACAATATTTCGTTGACTAAAAATTTAATATTGTACTACGTTTTTAGCATCGGCCGTTGTTTCAAGTCCCATACCGTTATCCCACTCCACAAGAGCCCTGGATAACACCGAGAATGATCACTCAGAGAGGATTCAGATATCCCATACAGCAAAGTTTTAGGCAGACGGGAAATCCATTTTTGTCTGCTGGATACGGTGTAAATTATGGTGCAGCTTCTCAGCGTATGTTTGGGCCATATCCATAATGTTCATCTTTCAGTTATTTTTAATGAATATTTGTTATGCTTTTGTAAAATTAAAGTTTACAAACTAGAGTAATTTCTGTAAAGTGAAAGGAGACAAAGAAAATCATTCAAAAATGTCCGTATGCTTTGGATTTCATTACTGAACTGCCATAAACCAGAATGTTGATTACCTACCTCTATTCTTGATTGACGACTTCTTTTTCTCATTTCACTTTACAGTAGTTGGTGTGATTAACATGTTTTTTAAAAACAGATATCAAGTAAGAAAAAGAAGGACAAATGTTTTAGCTTATATTTGTTTTTTTTAAGACATTCTTTTTAATAATTACTGAAAATGAAATCATATTCCACAGCTATTAGAATCTTAAACACGATCCATCATAATCATTTTTTGCAACTGAAACAAACTTTTTTACTCCAATTTATACAGCTAACTTACATTATTTCCAAGTTCATGTTATAAATGATAAATTACACAATGTACAAAATACCGAATGTTCTCAATTACAAGAACAGATTTGCTTAGATTTTGTATAATACGATTGTTTTGGCTTTCGTGTTCATAGGTTACAAACTAATTATTACCATACTAGCAAATCAGACAAAGGAGACCACAATCAAGAAAAACGGAGTGGTTGTTTTCGCTTTCGTTTCAATCAATGGATTACTTCAAACAAGGGTGCAGATTAACTATACCTCTATTCTTGAAAATATGAACTTCATTGTCTCATTTGATTCTATTTCAAGTATTAGTAAGAATGGGAAAATATGTATTGATTTATTTCAAGTGAACAACAACAGTATTTCCATACATGTACTTAATATCATTGACAAGAATCTCAAATATGTTCAACAATAAAATAAAGTATATTTAAGAACTGCAATGGATTTCATAAAATACGAAGTTTCACGACCGTCTGGAAATTAGATCATACTATTTTACCGTATACTGATGCTATCAACGATAATGCATGTTAGTAGCCAGTCCCTTAGTCTGTTAGTTAGTGTCATTAATGCTGCAATCAATGTTAATTCCACACTAATAATAAGCTGGTAAATTATATTCTCACAGTGCCCCAGTCAAACCGCTGACAACATCAAGCCAAATGACATAGTAAGCAAAACGTTAAAAGTTCTAGATTTGTAGACTACCTTATGGAGAATATGGAGCAGAGTGTATGCACTTGTTTGGCTCTTCATATCATCAGTGAAGAGGCAAAATGGTCCAGGTGCATTTTCAATTATAAGCAAAATTGTCTACAAGAATTTTCGCCTAAAAGCAAAATGAACTTCGTGCAAGTCACCCTGAAAGCAAAATGGTTTACATTCAGCTTTCACTAAAAGCAAAATTAACCACATAAGATGTAAAACGTAAGATGGACTTATACCGTTTTGTTTTTATTTGAAAATAGCATGTAGACCGTTTTGCTTTTAATTATTCTTGCAAGCATCTCACTTTACCTTTAGTGAGATTGCATATCGATCCTTTTACCTCTTCACCGTCCTTATGCAGTAGTTGTAATCTTTGGCAAAGGCGTATTGAAAAACAGAGATTTATACAAGATATTTATAAAAAATCCCCACAAAAATGGGTGCATGGAACCTTGGATTGATTCAACTAATCTTAGGAAATAGATTATGAGTTCGTGCACTTCTTTTTTGACCTAATTCCTTATTTTTATTGGACATCAGATCATGTACAGTATTAACAACGCAAGATTGTCAAATCTAACTTTCTTGCTTCTTAAGCCAATTATTATTGTTCTTATTTCACGCGAAAAATTCACGTAGCTTACGCAATTTGATCATGTTTCTGGGGAGTGGCAATTAAATACGGAGACTTAGGGTTGGAATATCACAAAATTAATAGAATGGAAATCAATGGAAAGACGTCAAGCGATATGGTCTAGTGTACGCTGAAGTTACCCTTTGAGAGATTCAAAAGGAAAGAATGAGATCTTGCCAGAAGAATCGGGATGGAAGCAGCATGTTTAGACAAATTGAGAGTGTAAAAAACCTTAACTGATGTTTTGTCTGCGTAAGCTTTTGAGCGAGGGCAGAGATGAATTTCGGTAGTGAGGGTAGGAGCAAAGAAAAAACGGGAGTTCTCAGGTTTCCAAGCCGTCACAAGTAATTTAAATTGTGAACGTGCATAAGTCCTCGTAGGTTATTTATGCGTGTGACATTACACACGAGAGCCAAAATACCAAGCGACCAAGCTGAGTCATGCATTTCCAACAACTTTGTGGCAAATACGAGTGATTACATTTGGATATTAGTCTACATACAAATACTTTTATTGAAGAGTACAATTCAAATTATTGGGCCAAGCTCTTGTCAACGCTAAATATAAAAATAAAACGATTTCGCAGATAAATTTCTCTCTCCCCACTCATCTTTAATTCTCTCGTCCGTATGCAAACTGATGATTTTTTTCTTACATTTCCCTTTTTTCATCCTTCGTTCACTGCAATTCTCATTTCCTGAGGTCCTGCACTGCACAAAGATTAGTTGGGGCAATAGGGCCTGTCTTTTAGTTCTTATCTCAGTCTCAGCGTTGACAGTCCGTTGGATCTTGGGAGGGAAGATTTTTCCTGTCTATGTGGGTCAACAGTGTCAAGTTTGGCAGATAATTTTTTTTTTGAGTGCATTTATTTCAATTGGAATTTCAGAATCAAGGGAGAAAATGCGGTTTAAGTGCAGTATTACTGACCCAGTTCTGAGAATTCTATTTTTAGTCCTAACAATATCAGCCCTTCTGGATGCCCTGGACACGCCACCCTGGAGGGCACCTGAGGGTCGTCGCAGGAGGGAGAATCGTGGCAAGAAAGTAAGACCTTTGCGGAAAGTTCATCGTATTAATGAAGGTCAGATTCGACTAATGGATGGGGCAAATCAATATGAAGGTACGTATTAAATCAGAGTTATTATGCTAACTTGTGTTTATTCAAAAATTTCCGTTAATTTTCGGATATCGAATTTCCCCTTAGTTCATCTTTCAGCCAAGTACAAAATTGACGCGGTTATTGATTTTACTCCTTTTTAAAACTTCTCCAGGAAGAGTGGAAATATTCCATAAAGAACGATGGGGCCCTGTTTGTGATGATGACTGGGATGTTAATGATGCAACGGTCGTATGTCGTCAGTTGGGTTATGCTGAACACATAAATAACTCCGAATTTAGGATTGATATTCGATCGACACATAGTGGAAAGTTTGGCCATGCCAGTGGTATGCTTCATTATTTTTAAAAAATTCTTTACAATTTTATAAATAAAAAATACGAATTGAATTCATAATTGACGCTTAATTTCCCTTGTTTTTAGCTCCATATTGGTTGGACAATGTGTACTGCGAAGGGAAAGAAAAGCAGCTCATCGACTGTCGTCATGAAGGTTGGGGGGTAAATGATTGTGGGATAGAAGAAACTGCGGGTGTGATTTGTGCTCGTATACCAACATCAGAAGAATTGCTAGAAGAGAAGTACATACAAATGTACGCCACTCCACCTCCGCGTATAAACTTACCCCGGAAGAAAATTTATAATCCAGTAACAAAGGGAGAAATTCAAGTGAGGCTTGCTGGTGGCCGTGTGGAACATGAAGGACGAGTGGAAATACGTTTAAGTAAACATTCAGGTAAGTTAAAAAAAAATTTACGTTGGATTTTGATGCTACTGTCGCGTTCTTGAATTAAAATGGTAAATAATATTTCGTACTGAAATAGGATGGGGCTTAATTTGTGGTGACGAGTGGACACTTCTGGAAGCTGCTGTCATCTGTCGGCAACTCGGTTTAGGGTTTGCGGAAGCAGCGGCGCAGACTGACTATTTTGGGGGAAACTCAGCAGATATTGTAACTACCGGGGTGAAGTGCAATGGGAAGGAGGATGAGATATCACAATGTTTTCATCATGATTGGCGATCGCGGAAAAATGAGAGTATTTTTTGTCCTGGAACTGGGCGCAGTTTTGCGGCTGTCATCTGTACCAATCGTAATTCAAGCAAAGCTTTTCATTATTTCTCACTTGACTGAAAAGAAACCCGCTGGATGTTTTAGATTTTTATTGTTTAATATTTTATGATTGATGATCAATTAGGTTTGCCAGATTTGGTCCCGGACGCAAGGGAAATAGAAAGGTCGGCGTACTTGGAAGATAAACTTTTGGTTTCGCTGCAGTGTGCCATGGAAGAAAATTGCCTTGCCACTTCCGCCTATCGACTTCAAGACACGAATCCTTACAATTGGCACATGGAAAGTAGAAGATTACTACGATTTACTGCTCGAATCGTCAACACGGGTAATGCGGACTTTCGACCTGCAATACCGAAACATTTGTGGCAATTCCATGCATGCCATATGTAAGAGTCTGTTTCTTAATCCTTTCCAAGGGAATTTTGGTTTGGGAAAAATCTTCAGAACCATTGTGGTGTGTATTGATGTTTCAGGCATTTCCACAGTATGGAAGTTTTTGCAGTATTTGACATTCTAGACAAAACCGGTCGGAAAGTAGCGGAGGGTCACAAGGCTTCATTTTGTCTTGAAGATAATGAATGCATTGTAAAACATGAGAACATTTATGCATGCGCTAACTTTGGGAACCAAGGTATCAGCGTGGGATGTGCGGACATCTATAGGGCAAACATCGACTGTCAGTGGGTAGACATTACAGATGTTGTTCCAGGCAGCTACACATTCAAGGTACTTACAAGAGTTAGTTCAAGGAGTTAAAAGATAAATATTAAGCATGTTTGCAAGAAGGAATGAGTACGGAGAATATATACCACACAAATGGGTAAACTGTAATGTTGTTGAATTTTAAAAATAATTTAGGTTTCTATAAATGGAGAGATGAAGGTTGCAGAGTCAGACTTTTCTAACAACGCCGTTCTGTGCAACCTAGAATACACGGAATCCACCATTTACCTCCACAACTGCACGTTAACGTACCCATGAGAAAATAATTTTATACGGGCATATCCTACAAGTAGAAAAGATGTTACACCTATTTTGTACTGGACAATATCAGCTTATAATACTGAATAGATAAATAATCATATGTATTTTCCGTTAAAGAAATTAGCAAATTTTTGAAAATCCAACATTACAATTTATAGAGCTTTTTTAAAAGTATAGTATTTTTAAAATCATATTTGACAAATAGATAATGCTTAACATTTGTATAACATTTAACAGTATTGCTATAATAGATACAAGTCCAGTCATGTCACAGCTATAATTTATTTTCTACGAAACTTGGCATTATCAGGATTTTGGGCTTCGATTAAAAAACTGTTTTGCAGAAACTTGTAGTTTCGGAGCTTTGCCTAGTATAAGGTGACCTATGTAAAGTATTGCCTTGCTCATTGTCAGAAGTGCACATCATGGTAACAATAAATATATTAAAATTATCATTTTGCCATATTTTAACCTAACCTAATTAAGATAGATGGTGTACTTTTTTATGCAAGACGCAAGTGCCCGTGAAATACGATGTTACAATAAATAAGAGACCTTTCACCTAGTCATAGCTCCAAAATAATAATTTTTGTAGCAAAATTCTTTCAGTTTTACAATCTAGGTGCCGAATTTATCTTGCACACGAATTACAATAAAAACAAAGCGTAACTATAGTGTAAACTAGAATTATGTATGTACATCCTATATCGGATTTACTATTATTTCATAAAAAATAAAACAGATATGCTTACGAAATTTTATTGAATGATTCGCCGGAATCATAATCTGATGGCAAAGAATTTTGATACTATATTCGGTTCCAATAAACAAAACATTTTTATTAATAAACGAAAATGTCAATAAAAACACATACAGGGAATTAAATACATTTTTACTTATTTTTACACATGATACATATCTCATACGGTACTAAAAAGTACGCAACAATCATTCATTTTCACTCTGGTATGTAATTAATCATTTCAAAAGAAAGCTGTAGAATTTTCGGTTGCTGTCATTTTCAGGCAAGGTTGAAACCCATTTTCGCAAGGTTGTAATAATAACCGCCACAATGATGATTATGGCTCCAATAATACTACACAATAAGGTAAAACACTTACAAACACTTTGTATTGATGCTTTAAGTAAAATGTTATGCGATGTCTGCAAGCAAAAATTTAATAGCCTGTCAGAATTAAACTTGAAAGCAAAAATAGAAAACTTACCTGTAAACATCTGGGATAATCTCAAGGAACAGGTACTGCCAAATGAATGCAAAAACAACGCTACTAGTTTTTACCAAGGACACTGGTCCCGCTTGCTCATACTTGAGTGCGACTATTGTAGAAGTTTGCGTTACGAAAACGAAACTTGAGGAAAGAAAGAAAAAGAAATTCAGTTAAATGGTAATGGTAAAACGCTACTGTTTTAAGGCTTTCTCATTTGATAAATTGTGTACTCATAAAATCACTTACATGGCTAATAAAATAGCAATGAGCAGATGAGCTTCATTTTTAGGCAGCTGAAATGTTTTCAAAGCGAGGGAAGCTGACAAACTAACGACGATCGAAAATAAGCCAAAGGTAAAAGCAGTGATAGTGAAGTGAAGATGTTTCAATTTTCTTGTAAAAATAATTGAGATAACTGACATTCCTGTGCTAGCAAGAGCCAGAGCACATCCTATCTAGAAAAACGTACAATTATCTAATAATTACTTGTATACCAAATTTAGATTACATTATATTAATATTAAAAATTATTCTATATGGATTACCAAGAGATCTGTCTCAAAACTTTCCTGGCCTGTTAACATGGGAGGCTTGGCGACAATGCACATTCCTATTTAAAAAATTGGAGCGCACATGAAAAATGTAGAAAATATTTTATTGATTTTTAGTTTTGTTGTTTAAAAAATTTAGGGTACCAATGATAGTTAGGAAGCAGTTCACAACTGGTATAAGTCCACATTTTTCTCCGAGTAAGAAATAAGCTACTATCGATACAAACACGGGTTGACTGGATCCAATTACCTATTCAATTACAGAATCTTGTAAAATTCGTAGCCTATTGGGCTTCTAAAATTTCATAAATATCATTTCGAGGGAGGGTACAAAGTCTTGCCATTTGATCCGCCAGAGATATGTACTGCAATGAGTAAAACTGGATAATGAGAGAGCTCAAAGCTGCAGTGGATCTTAACTGAAAAAGAAAATCAAAATATAATTATTAAATCTGAAGACATAATGTTCAAAGTTTGTGTAATTTAAAATTCATTACCAATAGAAATAAGATATTTTTGCGATTGTCCTCTTGACAAGGCGGATAAATTGTATCAAATACAGGTTGCTTGTGTAAATAGCGACTACATAACATCATCGGGATCGCTGGAAGTACTAGTCCTTGAAATCTCCATACACTTTTGGTAAAAGGGTCATACTCTTTCAAATATTTTATGATTAGTGATGATGCAGAGAATCCCATACATGACAATAGTGCCAAAGCTATCCCAGTGAAACGATGACGCTTTGAACTGGATTTTTCCTTCGTTTCGATAATAATGTTTTCACTGTTTAATGATTTTTTATTAGTTTTTTTGTATGTATTTATTTCCTGCTGAATGACAATTTTGGGTAACTCATGAGTCAATGACCAATTAATTTCCGTAGTATTACTGTCGTCCCTATGTATCTGAGTATGATCAAGTTTGGAGTTCGCTACCAGAAAAGGATCCCCCTCAGTTTGATTGTATTGAGAAGAGCTCATTTTGGAGATTTTAATTTTTTGTATGTAAAAACTTGAATAAAGTCTAAACTCGGGGTTTAAAAAATATCACAGAGTTAATCCTTTGGTGCTCAATAGCATGTTACTACTATTTATTTGACAAAGGCCAGATGTAATGAGCAGTTAAGAGGAAACTACAATGTTTCTAGTTCATGATTAATTACGCTGACATATAAAATTTTGTTATCTCCATTAGGAGGATAAGAATGAGGAAGATTTGCAATTTAAATCGCCTGGTACTGAACTAAATTGTTTTGAAGAGTATGTGTGCTAGGGCACGTTGACAAGCAATAAGCACGTGTATATTCATAGTTTTGTGCTGGTATTAAATACTCGTTCTTGACCCTGGTGTCAGTCATGATAAAAGTATTAAAAATTTAGAATAACATGATAAAATATATTGTGTCAAGGGAGATAATTTTATTATTACTACACTGATTATAGGCAGATTAGGCTACGAAGTAGTAACAGGAATACTGTATACTCTTGTATATTGGAACTAATTAGGTAATTGCTACGGGAGATCTTATAGGAAGATAATCCAATGCATGGAACGTGCTAAGCCGTAAAAATGGGTTTTTGAAATAATTATTTTAATAATTTTTTCAATTTATTCCCCATTTGCTTTGGAGAGCCTATATACATCTACGCAATTTGCAGAACTTTATATGTGACAAAGGAAAACGGAAACTTTTTGCAAATAAATGGCTGGAAATATCATTGAAAGCTTGCTCATGTATGGCTACCTTGAACTGATAATGAATTTCATATTTTATGAATTTTTAGACAGGCTTTAACCCAAAACTTTAGCCTCAGATCCATGAAAGAATCCGAATAAGATTTGGCGAGTCCGTACTTCTTCTACCACGGTAAATGGAATTACAGTAGTAGGGGGGAGAGTTACAGGAGCAAAGCAATTGCGTTCATCCTCACCTTTCATACAATCAGTGTCACCTAGTCGTTAAAAATCATTTTAATTATTTTTGAAACCATAGTCTTCCAACTTCTGAACCTTTCCGTGATTAACTTACCATCACAATGCCAACTTTCCAGTATACATTGATGACTCTCCTCGCAATGAAATCTGTAATCTGGGCAAGTAAAAACCGAGCAATTCTTCTCATCTGAACCATCTCCACAATCATTGTCACCATCACACCTTGAAACGTGTTTCGAATTAAAAATAATTTCGAAATTAAAACTGAAACCATTGAAAAAATATTATTTAGAACTGTTTTACCTCCACTGGTCGGAGATACAGCGTTTTGACGACCTGCATCTAAATTTATTCAAAGCACAAGAACCAGACGGAGTAGTTGTGCAATTGAGTTCATCCGAATTATCCCTGCAATCATTGTCTCCTGTTCATAGTAAATGCAATTCAGTAAGTTGAAGACTTTCATTATTTGTTAATAAAATGCAAAATAAAATTTTACCGTCACATTTCCATCGGCTAGGTATACATCTGTTGTTTGCACAATGAAAATGTGTGGCATTATGACAAACAGGATAAAGATCAGTGCAATTGTGTTCATCTGAACCATCTGCACAGTCG